>OX328101.1:18932712-19558225 GCA_946811185.2 Hippopus hippopus
CATCTGCAAAAAGTATCGACTCAGATCAGCCTGCGCTGTCCGCGCAGGCTGACCTGAGTCGAAACTTTTTTGCTTTTGGAAAATTTTCTGCACGTCAAAGGACTAGTCTACCTCATGATGCAGTTGGTTGTTAGACAAAATGGATTTTATGAATGCATAGTTATGTGATGACTTGCTTGATATAATGCATCACGGAGATGCATCAAACTTCCTTTTGTCAGAGTGGCTCACTTATTGTCTAGTCAGATGAAAAATACCAAGATATTACAAGTTTTAATTCCTTCCACGCAAAATACCAAATTTCGACGTAAGAAAGTACAGTTCGCTGAAATACAGAAAGATTTTTATTTATTAGGCATTCTGCTTTGGTTTGTATTGGAGTTTAACGCCATTTCGACAGCTTAGGTAATATCACAGTTGTCAGTGCACCGACGCGTGTGTTTCCTGGCCTTTTCACACCAGTACTGACACAACTTTCTTTCCAAGTCACTGACTACTTTCTCACATGCATCAGAGGTGAGAGGGCAAATATCGCCAAAAAGAAAGTTTGCCTCAACCGCCTATCGAACTCACAACCACCAGGTCACGGGTCCGATACGCTAACCACTGCGCTACCCGGGCGGGCCGCATGAGATGACTTGTTTGATTTAATGCATCACGGAGTTGCATTGAACCCCTTTATGTCAGAGTGGCGCATTTATTGTCTATTCAGTAGAAAATATCAAGAAATTCCAAGTTTTAATTCTTTCGGCGCAAATACGTACATCAACTTTCGACGGCAGAAAGTATAATCCACTGAAATACACAAAGATTTTTTATTTATTAGGCGTTCTGCGCAGTATAATCTTGATCTATAACTTCTCTAAAAGCCACTGTTTTTGCCTGTAGCAAAGATTCGGTTAAGCTACTGTGGACACAGTATTTAGTAAGATAGCAATCAGTGCATTACGAGTGCCAAGCAAGTCATCACATGTCAAAAAAATCCATTTTGTATAACGATCGGCTGAATCATAAAGTACACTGGTCCTTTGACATGCAGAAAGTTGACTAAAAGCAATAACTTTCGGCTCAGGTCAGCCTGCGCGGATTGCGCAGGCTGATCTTGGTCGATACTTCTTGCAAATGCATTAAGCCACCTTTTCACAGAACATGGCTTATATCTTTTTAAAAAACAACTTCTCGTAGATGACGGTCTCCTCTTACAGCAGACCACGCCCGTGGAAAAAAATTTTCTTCATAAGAGAACTTGTTCTAAAAAACTAAAAAAAAAAAAAGAAATTTCCTGCGCTACCAAATTTAGTTTCAAATATCCAAGTATGAAACCCTAAATGCCGAAAGCCTTCTTTTAAAGGTATGTTTTCAGAGCCGTCTGCTTCAATTGTGTTTCATACGTGCACCAATTTATATTCGGTTTATACGTATAATTAAAGTGACAATAAAGCCCAAAAGTAAACAAAGCGGGTGTTGAAATGCATTTGAATTTATATAATACCATTTAAAAGTATGGAAATTATTGTGAAGATGACAGTCTGTCATTGTACGGTCGGTCCAAGTGTTAGTTGCTGACAGAGAAATTAATTTCAAAACTAGGTTAAAACCTGCCAGGTAGCTGTGTCTTTTGTTTACTTTTGCCTGATTTTAATTTCTTTTTTTCTGCAAGCGACTAACATATGGCCCGACCACATGATAACAGACCGCCATCGCCTCAATATTCTTCTTACTTTTAAATGGTATGATTTAAATTTAAATGTTTTATGACACCTGCTTTGATATTTTGGCCTTTACTGGGCCTTTAAACAAACCAGAGTATTGTGCAAAGATTTGTAACATCCAGGTTATGATTCCATGCATGGGCCATGGATCGCTCATAGCTAGTCAAGGAATGTTACGGTACTTCTAATATTACAAGGTAGACTTTTTAATGTGTAAAATTCTCACATTATATCCGTTTTACACGATATTCTTTTTTAGAATTGCGATATGATGTGAGAAAATTGTCTGTCATGTTGTGTTGGCGCATTAGTTACGAATAACGCTAGTCTTAAGGACAAGACATATCTGAAAGCACACGATTACTTATGAAACAATACAGGTATACATTCAGATGAATGTAGATTTTTTTGTCGACGTAAAAAGCTACAATATTCAGTTGTTCTGATAAACTGAGAACTTATTCTTCATTTGTATTTGTACAATTATGTTTTAGAAAACCGCAAAGGCACCATAAATTGCATTTTTGTAACAGGAGAAAAGAAAACCTGCTATTAAAACTAGGCTTTTTCCTAGACGGACAGTCGAAGGGTGCAGAGATTTTCGTATCGCCAAACCAGACTCTCTTGTTCACGAACAAAGGTTTTTATTGAATTCCAGAATTCCAAATCTTGGATCGTTAAGAGATGACGGTCTTATTGACTGAATGGTACGATATAATAAGAAATAAATATCCCATGTGAATACTGGAACCAAATGCCAGTGATTACCTAATTTCTAGATACAATGTCTACAGGCCGACGTATTTGTTGAGATATTGGTCTAGAATCATGCTAAAAATAGACAGCCACGTTAATAAGCACAACTGTGCCATTTACATGTACATGTGTGTTGCTTATTGTTATTCAGGATATTGTTTTATTCTTGTATGACATAATTTAACATGTCAGTCAGATTTCATTCTAATTTATTTCAGTTTCCGTTTTTTTTTTTTTTCATATTTTTTCACCTTTGGTAAAATTTCAAATAATTTTATTATTGGCCTATCTGTAAGTGTCAATGAGCATGTTTTTTCTCACCAGTGTCGCTCATCTAATGCACGTATAGCTTAGGATAATGGCAACACTGTCAAGCAGCATTTCTACCATGGAAGATGGTGAATGCTTTGGCGTGATGACTCGATCTTGAATGATTTGACCACCGGTAGCCTTGTAATCATGCTTGCTTGATTTTACTCTTGTAAGAAGAATTCCTTTCGACAAAAATTTCCGAAAGCTCAATTTCAGTATTTCAAACTTAAATACAGCTTCATACCTTTCTAAAGATCGGGTTGCATTTAAAATGATATGATGGGGTTAAGAGTTAGCCGTAGCAATTCAACACAGCAATTCCGTAGCAACACTTAGATAAGCATAGATAGCGATCCAATTTTTTTTTTAAGGCAGAGAAAGTTGATATTTTCTGAGCAAGAATCATAAGGGGGTGACTACTCATGTTTAGT
The DNA here is from genome assembly GCA_946811185.2 of Hippopus hippopus. Taxonomy (NCBI): domain Eukaryota; kingdom Metazoa; phylum Mollusca; class Bivalvia; order Cardiida; family Cardiidae; genus Hippopus; species Hippopus hippopus. The sequence continues at coordinate 18,935,924 of OX328101.1, forward strand.
TTGGAAAAAAAAAAAAGGAAAACCTGTAATCCAATTTTCTTCGGTGGGACTCAAACCCATGAATTTCAAAACTGTTGGTCGAAGATACTACTACCAGAGCTGTGGAGGCAACCGACATTTTAGTGCGTTAAATAAATTCATATGAGCCATGCTCTGGCAAAAGGGGACTTAATGCATCTCCGTGATGCATCATATCAAGCAACTCATCACAGTATCAGAGATTCATAAATTCTGTTTAGTCTAGTGATTGACTGAATCTGGAGGAAGAGTGGTCCATAGACATGCAGAAAATTTACAAATAGCAAAAGGTTTCAACACATGTCAGCCTGAATGGACTATATGGCCAGATATGAGTAGATACTTTTTGCAGATACATTAAGCCCCCTTTTCGCAAAGCATGGCGCATATATTTATCTTTTCTGACGCAAAAAAAAGTTATACCGTTACTAACGGAATAGGAAATTTTCCAGTAAAAACACTAAAAACCCGAGAATTCCTCGAATTTTCTACATGTATTTTCTGTCCTTGTTTAATTTAAAAGCACGATCTCTGCATGCGTATGAAAATAGGCTTTTCTAAAAAGCTTGCGATATGATATCTGGTTAATGTCCCTTTAACGCTTTACCAGACGACCAAATTTTAGCCTTGTCCAAATTGAAAGCATTTGCAGACGACAATATATATGTGGCTAATATGGTGCAATTTTTCTTTGATAGGATAGAAAACATTGTGAGAAAAGGAGAAAAAGCTGGTAATCAGCATTTTCTCCTTTTTCCACAATAATTTCAAAAGGCTTGTTTTTCAGGGTCGTCAAAAGTCGGCATTATGTGGTAAACGGTTAATGCTTAAGTCCGAGAAGCAATCTGTAGACTATAATCCATTTTTATATTTAGTTATTTTTATTTCATGCTTTCCGGTAGGTTATCGAGAAATATCGGTGAAATATTTTTCGATATTTCATGGTTACGATCAGTGAAAATACCGATTTTTATATTCTAACTCTTCAATTGAAGGCGGAAACAGTTGTTCCCGCGCACTAGTTACCTAGGTAAAATGCGCGTGCCTCACAACCAGATGGAAATATGACGTAATTTAACTAACATTTCTCGCGCTTGACGTAATATTGTAATGCGTTGCTATGCGGAGGGGGTACGCCACGGGAAATAACCGAAAAGAACTGTACTGGATTTTGATTAAGTCCCCCCCCCCCCCGAAAGGGTTAAAAGCATGAAATAAATAGAATATTTGTTTTTTTACAGGTGAAAGATCGAAATTTATTTCATCGAGTGAACATCATCGGTAATATTTTCACTGCGCCACTCGTGAAAATATTACCGATGATGTTCACTCAAATATCCTCTATATCTTCTCTCTCCTGTAGTTTAATTTCTAAATCTTATCTTTTTTGTTCAGTTTGAAAAAGGAAAAAAAAAAAAACATTGGCATACAACCTCGATAAGTATTTCTTAAAATACTTGTATACAAATACTAGGTGAGTGTTGGTTATTTAAATCAATTAGCGAAATTGAAAGGGTTTTTGAAACTTCAGGATGTGGCAAACTGAATTTATCAGCTAAAAAAATAGAATTACAATTCAGTCTGGAATTTCATCAATCAAATACCGTGTTTAATAAATTGAAAATTCAATAAACCTACCGGCACTTTGAAATTATTTCAATGTTTTTATCTTGCAACTATTCGTTTTTCTGAATCCTAGGAAAATGATGGTTCTGCCTGGAAAAGTACAGGGCTTAAACTTTTTCATTGAAAACCATGTTAAACCAAGATAAATACATGACATATACAAAAAATGCAGTTTGTTCCGAGATTGAAATTTAAAGTAACAAGATACACCAGAATGTTGATCTAATCATACGTATCAATTCGCTTAATGTTATTTAATGTCGACCAGACAACCGTTCTAGGCTATGAAACCTTAGTAACTTTCCACAGTACGCTCCTAGGGCCTGCAGTGAAATCCCATGTACTAGCGGTACATTTCCGACTACCAGTGTCAGAGGCACTGTTATTTCTCCTGTGAAGATTATCTGCCCTTTAGTGTATCCATGGGTTGGTATTGACTTTCTATCAAGGACCACTGAAGATAATGAATAGGAAATCCTGTCTTACCGTTAAAAGATTTATTTTCAAATACATGCAGAAACCTATTGTCCCAAACGATAAATACATGAAAATCGAACAATGGTAGTCAATTAATAATTACACAAAACAAAAAGCATTCTGAGTAATAAACAAAAGAAAAGCATCATGAATGAAGAGAGGGGATGTGAACAATTTCAGAGATCAAATTCCAAATGAATTATTACTTCTAATAACACAAATATTGGTATGAAACAAGCTCACTGTTTTGACTGACAAAAGTTCCTTACCATACAAGTAGGAAAACCATGCAAGATCTTCATGACTTTATAATTTTTTTTCAGCAGTTTGCTACCAGTCTAATACATAGTGGAGACAGAACCTGCTGTAATGGTATTCTTGGGTTTGCCGGGAACCGCCGTTTTATGCCATGTTCTGAGATGCGATGTTGTAATCAAAGCGAAACAGTTGCCTTAGAGAGAGTTAACCATGCCGTTGGCTTCTGCTTTCGATGTGTGGTAAAGTTTTACATCATTTACATTTACTATTTTTTCTCACGATATGAGTATCAGAACCGAATGTACGGATACGATAGAACATTTCAACGGTCTTAAAATTTTCCATCTTTTTAGCTCACCTAAGCACACCTTAGCCCGAAGTGCTCAAGATGAGCTTTTGTGATCGTGCTGTGTCCGACGTCCGTCGTCCTTCGAGCGTCGTCCAGGGGTCAACATTTACCTTGTGTGCACTCTACAGGCCACATTTTCAGCCCATTACTCTTGAAGTTTGATCAGCGTATTTGTCTTGATGATATAAGGGACAAGTTAAAAAATGGATCACTGGGGTCAAAAAGTAGATCACTGGGCTAAATTTTCAAAAAAAAAAACCCTTGTGTGCACTATAGAGGCCACATTTTCAGCCTGAGACTCATGAAACTTTGTCAGAATGTTGGTCTTGATGAAATATGGAACAAAATTGAGTCATGTCGAATCGAAAAGTAAGTCATAGGGCTGAATCTTACAAAAAGCTTGTATGCACTTGTGGGTCGAAAATGGGTAATGTGGGGTCAAAAAGTAGATCACTATGCTAAATCTTAGCAAATCCTCGTGTGTACTATAAAAGGCATATTTTCAGCCTGAAACTCATGAGACTTGGTCAGAATGTTTGTCCTGATGATATCTTGTACAAATTTGAAATTGGGTCACGTCAGGTCAAAAAGTAGGGCATAGGGCTAAAGCTTGTGCAAACTTTAGAGGCCACATTTTCAGCGCGATACTTTAGAAACTTTGTCAAAATGTCTGTCTTGGTGACATCTCAGATAAGCTTGAAATTTGTTTATGTCCGGTCAAAATGTAGGTCTCAGGGTCAAATCTTAGGAAAACCCTTGTTTGTTCTCTAGAGGCCACATTTTCAGCCTAATACCCATAAAACTCGGTCAAAATTATTTGTCTTGATGATGTCGTTAACAGGTTCGAAATTGGGTCATGTTTATTCAAAAAGTAGGTCACTGGTCCAAATCTTGGAAAAAAAAATTGTCTGCTCTCTAGAGGCCACATTTTCACTCATGAAACTTGCTCAGAATGTTTGTCTTGACGATCTCTTGTACAACTTTGAAGTTGAATCATTTTGGGTCAAAAAGTAGGTCACTGGGCCAAATCTGACAAAAACCTTGTGTACAGTCTGGAGGCCAGATTTTCAGCCTGATACTCATGAAACTAGGTCAGAGGGTTTGTTTTGATAATACCTCAGAGAAGTGTGAAATTTGGTTACCTCATGTCTACAACGAGGTCACTAAGCCAAATCTTAGAAAAACCTTGTATGCAATCTACAGGCCACATTATCAGCCTAATACTCATGAAACTAGGTCAGAATGTTTGTCTGGATGATATCTCTGACAAGTTTAAATTCAAGCTGGTCAAAAAGCAGGTCACCTACATGCATGCGTTAAAACCAGAATCTCTTCATCTTTATCAAACATAGATGACTCAGGTGAGCGCTTTAGGGCCAATGACCCTCTTGTTTAGACTCATGTTATGTGTGCCCCTTTTTTTTATCTTGAATAGTAACCACAACAAATGTTTTAGACAAGAAATAATAAATTCTGAAAACAGATTATGTTGCTTATTTTGACCTCTGAATAAGAAGACTTGTTTTTGACAACAATTCTTCCGTAAGAGCAATCCGATGGTACCATAGCATTGCACAAAGAGCCAAGATATTAACCAGAAATTACAACCTTGAAACATTTCAACTTGTTCAGCATCAAAACATGGCATGAAAAGAATGCATCTAAAAGATCTAAGGCCGCATTCCCTAACCGTTTTGTAATTCAATTATAGTTCCACATTTCTTGACAGAGAAACTCAAGCAATCAAGTGGTTATTCAAGGGATTTGGAATGGGAACAATATGTAGACTTGTTTGTGAATAGGGTCTGTGCAAACAAGGATTCTTTCTAAACTTTTTTGCCAGACCACAAAATTGTACACTTTTCAAAATTAAAAGCACTGATTTTTGTCTTTTACGGTCATTCCGTGTAGAAAATGATATGGGAAAAGGGAAACTAGCATTTACTCCTTTTCCAACAAGTTATCAAAAGCTTTCTTCTTCAGGGTCATTAAAACACGGGTTCAGGGTTAGGTTGATTGATTGTATGGTGTTTAACGCCGTTTTCAACATTATTTCAGTTATATCGCGGTGGCCAGTGCACCTATCCATGCTTTCCTGGAATTTCTTATACCAGTATTCCGCACAATATTCGTTCCAATAAATGTTAAATAATGCAACTAGCTGACCTTGCTGAGTTTCCTGCAACACCACAAAGCCAGGCAAATAGAAGGAATGAGAAGCACCCTTTAAACAAATTTCAAAATTTACTGAAAGATCACTTTATCTTTCAGACGAAAGTGCCATTCATAACAGAAATAAAGAGAAAATAATGGCAAAGAATAAACGGGATTTCTTCTTTAGGCAATAATTTATCAAAGACATAACGCATTCATTAATTCTGACAGCTTACCGGCGGGTCTTGCGGAATTGTGGAAAATCAAATCACCGTCACAATTATAGGAACAAAAATAACGTATTCCGTAAACCATGGGGCAGACAAGAATATTTCCACCTCTTTTTCCAAGACCTTGAGCCGAGTTCAAATGCTGCTGTAAATAATGAATACAACCTCAGAGGAGTGTATTTAACAAATCCAAATTTATTAGTACATGTAATTCTTTTAGCCGTCAAAAACTATCCACTGTAGTTCACTTTATTCACGTAACCTTTGAACAAACTATTCAGCGCAAGACTACAAGCTGATATAAATGGATTACAAAGTAAGTGATATATATCTTCATCCCTCATAACAGAACGTAGCATACAGATTGTGTAAATGTCATGCATTAGAAAACATAGAATTATCATTTACCAGTGCCAAATGAAGAAGATTTAAAAGAATGCCAAGAAATTATTAAATTAGGCTGCTTATAATAAGACGGTCTTATACTAGTACACGTGTGTTAGTATAATATGGCCTGCAACACTCGAAAAAGGGCATTCGGACATTTGCGTAAAGTGTCGTCTCGGATCAGCCTGCGCAGTCCGCGCAGGCTAATCCGAAACGACACTTTCCGTTTTTATGTAATTTTCTGTTTTGCACAAGTCTACTGTAACATAAAATCTAATGTAGTCGTAAAGTGCCGTCTCGGATTAGCCTGCGCGGACTGCGCAGGCTGATCCGAGACGACACTTTACGCAAATGTCCGAATGCCCCTTTTTGCGTGTTGCAGGCCAATTATATGAAGCATTTGCACACGACAAATGCAATTTTGTCCAAGTGGCGAAAGTATCAGGTTAGACAGCAGTCTCGGAAAGAGATACTCTCGTAGTACATTGGTAACGAGCATTTTTCTCCTATTCCAGCAGCGCTTTCAAAAGTCTCCTTCCTCAGTGTCGTTAAAACATGGGAACCTTTGGTAATGGAGTGTTTGATAGATTCAGACAGTGCTACAACCTTGTTCTTAAAAGATCCGAATTTATCTGATTTTTCTTGATTGTGAAAACCCGACAATTTCATGGTTTTTCGATCTGATTTCATCCTATAGTTAATTTTTTTGTTCAAACATAAGATCAACCTAAATTAAATTACCTATTAGTTGGATAATTGAAACAACAATAACAACAACAACAACAGCAACAACAATGGTTAAAAAATCGGTTTTTACAAAAACACCAGGCCAATTTAATTATCTCGTATCTATCCGAAACGTAACAATAACGTGTCAGACAAATCAACTTGGATTGAGTTTTGATTAGATTCAATGTCTGCTGATTTACTTGGAATGGAAACTTTTGTAGATTTAGTGACGTATGTGCAATTCACACCCTTGCGTCAAGACAAAGTTGTTCCCTTCAATCTGTATGCTTGTCTTCAGGTCGACAAAAATCAATACACAGGTTCGAAATCAATAGATTGTCACTTGAATTTTGATTATTGTTATACATAATCCAACAGAGGAAAAAAAGCCAAGAAAGACAATAAAAACTCCTAGATTAAGTAATTTAAATGAAACTAACGAAACGTTATAAAAATAAATAATAAGAAGTTATTTTACGGAGTCTTGTTAAAGTAGAAATACTCCTGATCGAAAGCAAAATTTATTACTACATGGTGCAATAAAATGTCAACGGTGAACCTAATCTGAAATCAACAGTATGTCGTCTGATTACTTTTCACTCTTTACCAGACACAACACCAGACTCATTCATATCAAAAGCATTTGCAGACAAGAATTATTACCGTGGATACAATGAGATTTGTCTTTGATAAGCTGGTAACTTGTTTAGCAACATCTATCCCAATATCATAACATATCACAAAATAGTATAATATGGGTGCAGCAGCGAAAAGGTTTGGAAGAATTTTGAATTTCTTGCTATGACATTGAAAGTTTTATAGTAAAAGGCGCTATTGTGTGTGTACAAAGCAACTTCTCTATTCCAACATTTTTTTTTTTTTGATAATATTTAAAGCAGTAGTGAAAACCTATTGGTGTCCATTGTTTATAATCTTTGAAGTGAAGTAAACACAACGTGGAGTATGTTCTTTTTTGCAGGCAAAAGATCACTTTAACTCTAAATGTTACTCGTCCGGTCAGGAAGTTGCTACAACCAATGACACAGATGTTTTATATGAGCTACGGACCTGTTGTCAAGGACACAAATTCAAAGTCATACTACATACAAATGACGTTGCCATGGTGATAAAGTGTGTTGCAAGATAGCGAATGGGCATACCCAAAACCGATGGTGCTTTAGTTTCAGAGACTCTGAATTGTATTTGTTGACCAGTCTAGAGAAAGTTAACTAATACTTCTCATTCTTATCTGAACTCAAATGATTCCTGCTCTTTATTTATTTTATATATTTATTTATTTGTTTCACAATCTGAAGCACTGATAAAACTTAGTGTAGCTTTGTGCACGATTTCAGCTAATATGAACTTAAGGTAAGGCATTGATAATGGAGGACAGCTTTGTCTATTGCAATGGCATCCTAAAGGAATTTATATCATTAAATTGTTGCACATTTTATATTACATTACCCGAGATACTTTGTTTATAAGTATATTTTCATTTCGAAGGTAGGAAGTAATTATATCTCTTTGAAAAAAAAAATGCAACATCACGCGTGTAATTAGATACAATGAATCTACACAAATATTCATCGGCTGAAAATAGGAATTAAAAATGATCGCTCTCTTTCCGTTCATTTATTCAAAGAAATACTTTTTCTTCCAAGCTGTGCTACATTAATTACGCATACCTTACCTAGATTTTGACAGCACGTGATGGGGGAAGTACATCTAAACCATTTAAACATTAATTAAAGATTTTAAGATGAAGATGAAGTTTAAAAAAAAGTATCAAAGCCGACTTCTTTTATAGCAAAACCACCTTTAAATCTTGACAATTGGTTCAGAGTTTAAAAATTGTACGTAACAAATATAATTCAGTAACTATCAATCGGATACCTTACTTTTTTTTTATCACATGCCCTTTATCATTGTGTTTTTTAAGGGAAAAAAATCGTTTAAAGGTGTAAAACATGCTAGCTAATAAAGTAACATCATCTGAAGGAAGGGTCGTTATTTGAGAAATATAGTCGGGAATTCTTTCACACATATACATGGTTAATCAACAACAGTTTTTTTTTTAGTCACCACAGTTTCATTGAGTCATCGCCTCAATACATCTGTAATTGAGGGAAGAGCAGTTATGGAATGTATCATTGTCTGAAAAATTGTACGTTTCTAATTATTTTAGCATTAGAATGAAAAAGACTCTGTGAATACATGTACTTTGCCTTATGACAGAATCTGGATAAAACATCATAGTTTATGTTTCTTCGAGAGATACAAGCCAAATATGACAAAAATGCGGTAGTGTATTGAAAGTCATTTTTGACGAAATTGTTTTTTATCACATAACTCCCCTTGTTTTCAATGTAATACAGCCGTTTGGAATTTTCTTGTCTCACACACGTGTGAGGTAAGAAAATAGTGCTGTATTTAGTCAACACTTTGTAATTATACGCTTCATTTGTAAAACATTGCTGACCTAGATTCCTGGGTGAAATTAATGATCAGAATTCTTAATCATGACAAAGTTGTTAATTTAATCACTTTAAGATTCAAAACAAAATCAATATATGCAAGTTTCTTCGGAACTATTTTTCGTTCGTAATGTACCTGTCAAAGAAGCGCATAGGCTTCATGTAAATTTCATTATACACATTATACATGTATGCCTGTTTTAACACATTATGGACAATAATTCTTGTTATACATTTATGTGATAAAAAGAATCTGATACCCGTTGCCTTTTGAGGTAAAAAATTATTAAACTCGTCCACAAAAAATGTTATTAAGCTCGCCAAAGGCTCGCTTAATAACATTTTTGTAGACTCGTTTAATAAAATTCTATCTCAAAAACCAACTCATGTCAGATCCTATATATCTCTGTGTGTATTCCGTTGGTCCAGATAGTCATCACTGCATAAAATTCATTTATGAAAATAATTAATGAATAGAAAACAACACCATTTTCATTTCGACGATGTCTGTTGCTTGAAATGCCTTCAATTCTTCAACATCTTTTTGACCTGACCTATACACAGTTTACAAAAAAGTTGACGAAATGAATCTCTGACAACATACATGCACATTGAGTAATTAAAAAAAAAATAAACAGACACGTGTCGACAATCCTTGCATGTATTTTCGCTAAAACAGATTTTTCAGCATTGATGATGTATTTCTGTCCATAGACTAATCCATGAGAACTGGTTACATTTCAATCAGATGTTCATACTAGTAACTTTCACCCACGCACTCACCTAACACTAAATTTTTAACAGATACATAATAAGCGACAGATAAATTGCTATCCATATTCATTATGTTGGTCTTGTAGTCGGATATTAACCCTTTACCAAACAGTTCCTGGTTTTTACAACCCAGAAAAAAAAGCCTTCTGAAAGCATTGTAGGAAAAGGAGAAAATGCTGGTAACCAGCATTTTCTCCTTTTCCCACAGTGTTTTCTACTCTTCTAAAGTCAAGTTTCAATTTTTGAGTCACGTTTATCTTGTCGTCTGCAAATGCTTGCAATTTGGACAAGAGTAAAATTTTGCCGTCTGGTAAAGAGTTAAATGCACCCTTTCTACAAAGGCCCATTTATAGAGAATAGATGGTTGGTGTTTTGGATGGGTTAAGTTTATCGGGCAAGGCGGAGGAATTTATCTGGTGAGTCGAAGGCGAACAGGATAAATTTCAGAGCCGAGCCCGATAAACTCAACCCATCCAAGACACCAACCATCTATTCTATTTATCCGTCACCCACTGTAATGGAACAAAACAAAACAAACTAACAGAAAAAAAAACATTGATAAAGACCGTACCTTTAATAAATTTCCGGAGCCGAGCCTGATCGACTTTCCCAATCCAAGACACCAACCGTTTAGATCTATTTTATTTATCTTTTTTCTCAATTATAATCCAAAATCCGACAAAATTGAACATTTCGCTCGAAATAAGGCACATATTGACATCTCTCTCACTAGATCTATGACAAACTTTAAAAAGTGAAGAACCGTGTTTACAAATCCCTCTGGATATGCAGCTGAAATAATGACGTCATGAATGATATTGGCTACGTCATTACTATTAAACGTGATGTTTATCCGCAGAAAAATATTGTGGCGAAGAAGAAAACTTGTTTTAACATAACAGACTATTAATTAAACGAGCAAAAGTATTCGCTGGCGATTGATTCATTCATTACGGCAGTAAGACGCTCGGTTGAAAATAGTCCCAGTTAGCAGGTGCGCACTTAGCGGTCACGTGACCAACTGACGGATAACAAAAAAAATATACGGCACCCTGTTATCGGGTCGAAGTTGACAGGATAAATGGCGTTATGCGATGGTTTTCTCTCATTTAGTCATAGAAAAACATCTGGAGTGTATATTGTGAGAAAATATGCTATAGTTGTGTACAGAGAATGTTGTCAAAAATATATAGCCTACTGCAAAGATAAGTAAAGCGCTTACGTAAATGTAAATTTTGAAAACTCGTAGCGTATCTGTTTCACGATGTATACAGAAATTGTATACCTTTATTAACTTTTGTAGCTAAAATTTTAATGAAGATTTTCAAATTATACAAATATAGATGCAATGTAAGAATATGATGCAATAGATCTACGACATCAAATTGCGATGAAATTGTAGCTAAAAGAGGTCTAATTCTACATGGGTTTATATTTTGTGTGTTTTTGAGTGTTTACATAGGTGTGAAGTCTAATGATATTGTGTCATCTCTTTTCAGATTTACGGCGATAGTAAATGCAGAGAAAACAAAGGCAAAAAGCGTAAGCCCCCTCACCTCCCCCTATTAAAAAAAAAACAAAAAAAACCCGAAGGAAGAGTGTTACGTTGAAAACCAAACACAAATACAGAACGTTTGAAAATAAAAAAAAACATATTCATTGTTTTATGTGTTCGTTTGGGTTTATTTTGAATTTAATACCGATTTCAACATCTTAGATCAAATAACGGCGGTCAGCGTACATTCCCATGTTTTCCTTGTTTACTCATACAACAGTTTTTCTAAACCACTGACTGATTACTCACATCCATCAAAGGTGGAAAACGTATTAAAACCGCAAAGAAGTTTGCCCAGACCGGGTTTCGAACCTGTGATTTCCACATCATGTTTCAAATAAGCTATCCACTGAGCTAACCGGGTAGGGCACCGACTTTTGAAGCATCAAAAAAGGTATTTCTGTTAATTTATCCTGTTGTTGATAAACCGATCGATACGCACGATATCTATCTATCCTAGGACACTTGCATTGAATACTAGCGTTACTCTATATTTTTAATTAGAGAGTCAAGAGTACTATTACTTTCCAAAACTAATGGTCTTATCTTACAATGGATGAAATATCGTTTATACTGTGCTTTAAGGCTTGGTCAGACCGGCTAACGGATATGTAACGGGGGAAAAACGGACAAAAACATGCAGAATTTGGTTATCCGGTGATAAAATTAATCTCCTCTGCCGCTCGAGGCTCACGCGATCGGTGCGTGGAGCGAAGAAGCCACACAATGACCGCACGAGTACCGCACATGTAACGGAAAAAAAACGCACGTTTACCGGATATGTACCGGATAATAAACGGTCCCTTAACGGATATCACCGTACAAGTAAGGGACTTGTACCGTATAAAACGGAAGTGCAACGCATGAGAACCGGACAAAACGTTCTTCCAACGTACGATGAAAGGAAATGTACCGAACACCAACGTACGAGGAACGTACTGGTCACGTGACATGCCGAGGGTATAAATTGTCAACTGCATCCAGAGTGTATCATTTACATGTCTCTGTCCGTTTTGTCCGGTGGAAAGTTTTGAACATGCTCAAAACTTGCCACCGGACGGAACGGACATTGCCGGACAAGAAGCGGATTCACCGGATTAGAAACGGACATAAAACGGATACGAACGGACACGAACGGATAAAATGATTTTTTATCCGTTACTCGTCCGTTAGCTCGGTGTGACCAAGGCTTTAGTATTATATTAGCAATGAAAACTTGAATAGAAAATATATTTTTCTAAAAAAAAAAAAATAGCACTGCATGAATTGAAAACAACACCATTTTAATTTCTACCATTTCAGTTGTTTGAAATGCCTTTAATTCCTCAACATATTTTTGACCTGACATTCACACGGTTTACACTTTCTTGTAAAAATGACATCGAACAAGTATGTCTTATAACGTATCTGTCGGTACGTTTTAGCCGATGTGGTATCCATTGCCAAAAATAGCCATACACGCTAACTTAACGAAATATTTCACCCACAAAAATCACCATAAAGCACAAGAAAGGGTTGTATTTGAAGACATGACTTTTGGGTCCAAGTCCCCATGGCTCTTTGGGCTGGAACGCTTAACGGCATTTTCCCGAACTGAAAAATCCGAATTTAGTAATTTAATCTAATTCTTTAGAAGTCCGCTTTCGATAAGGTGGATATAAGCCAAAATGGCAAAATTCCAATTCCAACTTCTTTGGTCAGATACTAAGGCCTCTTACCCTTATACAATTACATAACATATAATTTATGAATATTGAGTGACGTTTTATTCAAATCTCATTGAGACCTTTTTAAAACCAAATGGATCTTTCAAACTGCTTTACAAAATAATCATGTGAATAAATAAGTTTACACAATATACTAAAACGCCGCGTTTTTTTTTTTTCAAATTTATAAATACTCCGAATTTTTTATACACATGATTCATGTGTTTTTTTTTTGAAAACGTAAAAACATAAATCGTTGATGTTGGTAGATGCGAGTTCGTGATATCTTGTATTACCACATGATACGACGTACACAGCATTACAGCGCTGTCATCCTTTTGGTATTTGAATATGTTAGTCTTTATATATTCATGTCAACTCATATGAACCCGTGAACTTGCAAGGTAATTTATGAATTTTTGATACTAATATAACTTTAACAAAGGTCACCCAAATCTTTCTAAAAGCTGTCAGTCCTAGATACTTACCGATCAGCATAGTTTAAGATTTAATTAGTGCCGTATCATTGGTAGATCTGAGAGGCCCTTGTCGAAAAGGGTGCTTAATGCATCATCGAAATGCATCCTCCAAAGGAATTCGTCACAAAATATGGACCCAGTTTGTGTACAACCGACTTCATTATGAAAATAAATGGTCCCTTGACATGCAGAAAATTTTAAAATAGCAAAATGTTTCGACCAATGGCAGCCTGCGCGGACTGAGCAGGCTGCCATTGGGCAATACTTTTTGCAGACGTTAAAAAAAAAAAACTTTTTACAGAGCCTGACTCATTTATATTCACTCAGACGTGACAATGTATTTATTGATATTTTTTTCATATATTTGGTTGTTTATTTGTCTCTTTACTTCGTGTCGTCTTCATTTTACATGTATATAATGAACAGGTGAGTGATACGATTTATATCTCACCAGGAGCACAAACTGCTTGTGGTGAGCTTTTGTTGTCGTGCTGTGTCTCCATCACATGTAGCTCAACCATCGTTTTCTCTCAACATTTACCTTATGTGCACTCTAGAGAGCCCAACTTTTAGTGTCCTGAAATCATTCAATTTTTAGAAAAAAACCTGTTTTCTCACTTAAATATTCATATATTTTTGGTCAATATATTTATCTCTATTGCATCTTCAAAATGACTGAATTCAGTCTAGAGGCCATGTTTCTTGCTGATTTGCCCTGAAATGAGTTGGATATTATTTTCCAAAACTACCTTGGACGAGAAGGCATTGGTTAGTTTAGGGTCATAAACTAAGTCACAAGTTAAAATCGTAGAAAAACCTTGTGGTTACTTTGGAGGTCACATACTTTTCTAGATCGTCTTGACCTGTTGTCTATATAATTTTATTGAATAAGTATCAAACTCTTGTGTACACACTTGAAATCATATTTTTGCCCGACTGAAAAATGGTTAGTATAGTTGTGTGTAACTACCTGTGTAACATCTTGGATAAATTTGGCAGTGAATCACCTGGGTTTTTTTTATCCATGTCACTAGACTAAACCTTTGAAAAATCCTGTGTACACTCTTGAGGCCATATTTATCCCTAAAATTACATTATAGATATCAGAATGCCTATCTGCAAAATATCTTCGACAAGTTCGATACTCTTTCCTCCAAGGGTCATAAACTTAGTCACTAGTTCAAATCCTAGAAAAAACTTGTGCGCACTCCAGTCTAGGATGCAACATTTTAACGAAGAGTCTTCAAAGTTTGGCAAAATATTTGTCACAATTTCTTGGACAGGGTTGATAATTTAGATCCCCAGTTACAAGTTTTTTCCCTTTATTTTAAAGTAAGTTGTGTAAGAAAAAGAGAGTTAGACATGAATTATTTTACTTTAAAATCAACGTATGCAATTATTTGTAATTTTTATTCGCTGTGTGACTTTTTAACATCAATAATTATGGTATGTGTGTTTGTTTTTGATGGAATTTGAAAGGAACCCTTACGAGTGCATGACTCAGTACAAAAACAAAGTACTTTATTATTACTGATTAAGGTAAAGCCGCAGGTTTATGTATCATACTCCTGTAGCGCTTTAACAAGCAGAAAGTTGAATATTTCCAGTGAAGGTTTACAAGCGGGTTCATGCTGCCCGTCTGTCTTTTCTCTGAAAAGTCGCTAGACGTCCGAACGCTTGGTATAAAACTCTGTCCGATCAATATACTTCAACTTTACTACGTTTAAATGACCTACTACTGCTAAAAGAACGCAAATAACCTATCTGCGAATAACTGCATTAATGATCGATCTCTAAATATTGTACACCAATGACCGTTTTAGTGTTTGTATGGAAACATCAAAATACGTAATGGGGCCCACCAGTCCTATTTTGTCCTAGAGTTTTCAATTAGTACGGTGAATATGCCGCTTCATCGTTCTGTTAAACGTCGGACAATGGGGAAATAACAGTGGTAAAAATTCAGTGCACATGAGAAGCAGGTTGCTTATTATAAGGCTACAAGATAGAAGCTGTGTTTTGCAAAAGGATATCACAATAATTCATTTCCGTGTTAATACATCATATGAAACTTCTGTCATTCATAATAAATCTAATCTAATGTAATCATGCGCAATCGCTTTACAGTCTTTTTTCTTATGTTTCATCTGTCTTTTTGTACCAATGGTTGAAAGAGATGAAATAAATTTAAATGTTTCAGTGTGCTTTCAATGTATACAATAATTGTTTGTAAGGCTTTATTTGCGCTTCGTGATTGTTTAACTTAAATTTTGCATGAATGGATGTCTAATAAAAAATGTCTTCAATATTTTGTGTACGTTGCTTCTATTTGAAACTCCATGTTGATTTTGACAGAAAGCTGTCGAACCGTGTTAGCCCACGATAACTAAACACGCCGGAAAAAATTACATGGACCATGCTTCGTGAAAAGAGGATTTGCTGCATCTGCAAAAAGTATTGAACCATGTCAGCCTGCGCAATCAGCGCAAGCTGACATAGGTCGAAACCTTTTGCTATTGGTAAATGTTCTGCATGTCAAATGACTGTAATACCTCATTTTTCCCCGTGGTTTTGCAGCTCTTTGGGTAAAATGGATCTATCTTATGCGACAACACGCTTGGTATAGTGTATTACAAAAGATGTATTTAGCCCCTGTGGCACAGAGCATGACGCATGTCATCTCCACGGTTTCGGTAGGTGACTTTTTTCTTCTTGAAATAGACCACTTTTGAAAATATGGTGGCTACAAAAGAGTGTAGGTAGGCAACAATTTTCTATGTTCAGGAGTTTTATTTTCCCTCCAACGTCTGAAAAAGTAAAATTGTTTGGCGCATCGACAGTTCATATAGGCACATGAACCGTATCATAAGATGATCAAGTGGATTTGTTCGCACCTAAGCCATGAACAAAATGATAGTAAAAATTGATAGTAAAAAAACAAAATCATATGAAGACGTCTGAAAGGATTAATTGAAACTAAACTAATTGATGGTGCATTGAATGCCATTTTTTGCGGACAACAGCTAGTATCCTGCCACAGCGTATTTCTATTATTTACCCTTCGCTTTTTGTCTGGTAGCAGACACAGTTTTAAAAGCTGCAACAAGGGAAGTGGCTTGTAATTAACTATAACTGCTTTTGTCTTAATGAATAAAACTGTAATTTGAAATCGTTCATATTTTGTAAGCAAATTTTATTTTACTTTTTGTGTAATGAACGGACAGCAAAATGCCTGTCCCCGTCCCTCCCTCCCTGCCCCCTCTCTCTCTCTCTCTCTCAGTTTTATTATTGACATTAATTCATTTTTACTTCTTGGAAGCGTTATAGAAATGCAAACTGTTAAAGTTTCAGTTCTACGAAGCTTTTCTCAGAAAGATCTGGAAAAACACTCAAACTCATATATTGCAGACAAGAAACGTCAACACTTCCCTTATATGCTTTATCTACTTCATTTGGCGAAGCATAACGACGGGAGTTCATCAATCAGTCTGAAAAGGCGCATCCTGCAAATCCATCTTTCGTAATCACAGGTCACAGCTTCAGGGCATAGGTTCCTTGTAACTACCTTCTTTCGGTAAACATTATTGCAAGGCTAGGTTGGTTTGAGACAGGATTAATTTTGAAAGCAAAGTCTTGAAATATCCTAGCTAATTAAATAATACATATTTTGCATTATACTGAACATTAAACAATGCCTGTATCAAAACAGTGAGGACTGTTTTTCATTAAAAAAAAGGGTCAACATGGCAAATCAGGGCAAACACGATAACACATAGCCAATATACACAAAAGTGGATTTGCTTTGCTGCTGCAACGGTGCAAATACAATATTCTTCATACATGTTTTTTTTTTTTTTTCAAAGCCTTCTAAGGAATTTAATTAGTTTTTTTTACGAAAAAAGATTTTTTATCTCAGGTAGTCTGCAACATTTTGCGTCCCATCTCGCATATAACTGTGTAGTGTATGGCCTTGAACTTTACGTTTGATTAAAGTTTTACTGACGAGTGTTTGAGTTATTTCTGCTGTGGCAGGACTGACATTCATCGGTCCAGACATATAGATAATAGCAAAGCGAAGTCAATGTTGGTATTCACCAACCATTCTTAAAAACGTTCTTAGTCTTATGCTCCAGAATTCTCTAAAATTAAAAGTAACGAAACGTCTGATTGGCTAAACCATTTGGTTTAGCCAATCAGAAGTTGTTTTACTTTCAAAATGAGAAAATATCGGAGAATAAGTCTAAGAATGTTCTCAAGAATGCTTGGTGACTACAGACCCAGGTTTCGTATTCACCAGTCATTCTTAAGAATTTTCTAAGTCAAATCCTAGATTTAAAAAAGTAATACATTAAAAGAAATACATTCTGATTGGCTTAACAATTTTGTCTAGCATATCAGAAGTTGAGTTTCTTTCAATATTAAATGATTGAACAATAAGGACCAAAATTAACTTGAAGGTGAGAGAATCTTACTATCGCAGGCCAATGATATAACCGAACCTATTTTTTGAGGATAATCAATAAACTTGTCTTTAATTGATTTACTTAATATTTGCTGTATTATTTGGCCTCACCGAAACAGAGTCTCTATGATAAGAAAATATTACTCTATCATTATTATCATAATATCATTTTCAGTAAAACACATTATACGCGAGAATTCAGTTTGATTTTATAGTGACAGCAAGAAACATAGACATTCGTCAATCGGCTGAAAAAAGAAAACGGATAAACAAACAAACAATAAATAAATAGATAAATAAATAAATAGATAAATAAAAACAATTACATTTACACCCGTACAAGACCAGACAACAAGAACTAACGCGATACTCTCCTGAAGACCAAGGAATCAACCCAAAAACATTGAGAGCAAACCACAGAACTCGATCTGAGTACCTTACAAGCACAACTTCTTTGTAGCAATATGCAATAGAGGAGTTTCTTGTTATTAGAAGACTTCAGAAAACAGAGTACATCGACGTGCTACAAAAGATTGGTGAGGTTATAGAGCCTATCTAAAGTGGTAAGGTTCAGATTCAGTCGGTAAAGTTATGTAGTCTATTGAGCGTATTGTTAGAATTAGATACAGTCGTTAAGATTCTGCCGTCAATGAAAAGAAAGGCGAGTTTAAGACAGACTTGCCAGGTTCTCCAGTCTTTTAAGAGAATGGTAAGTGTAAAATGCAGTTGCTTAAGCTCTGCGTCATGTCCAAACAATGGTATGTTAAATGGTATGTACTCTCTTGGGCTCTGCTGACCATCGAAAAAATGGTTAGTTTTAGATACCCTCGCTAAGGTTCTGCCGTCTATATAAATTGGTAAGTTTTAGATCTACATTTGCAAAGTTTTCTGCTATTCCATAAAAAGAATTGTAAGTTCTAGGTACAGTCGCCAAGGTTCGACTGTTTCTCAAAAAGAAACTGGTAGTTTTTTTTTAATATAGATGCCTAGATTATGCCGTGCACCACGAAATCTAAGGATTCGTAATTTTAACATAAATTCGTTTAAGATATGCCATCCAAGGAAAAAGTGGATACAGATTTCGATACCGTCGCTTACGTTGGTTCTGCCGTCCATTAAAAGAATGGTTACTTTCAGATACAGTCGCTAATGTTATGTCGTTTGTCAAAAGATTTGTAAATCTTAGATAGAGTCGTTAAGACTTTGCCGTCCGTTACAAGGATTCTTAGGATTACTTTCGGTACAGTTACTCACGTTCTTCCTTCAATAAAAAGTCTAGGTTTTTAGTATAGTCGCTTAGGGTCTGCCGTTCATCAAAAACATATTTGGTTTAGATACTGTCGGTAAAGATTTGCTGCCAATAAAATGAGCGATGGGTTTAAGGTACATGTCGCTCAGATTCTACCTTCCATCAAGCGATGTCTCTGCATATAACGATCCCCTTTAGTTCAACTCGTCTTGAATGAAAGTTATATGTGAAAAATTTATTAACTTTGTATAAAGCATTAAATTTCATTCTTTTATCTAAAAAAAAAAAAAAAACGCAAGTAAAACTTATGAAAGATCTACACTGTTTTATATTTGTTTTATCCTCTATTTTGATAACACTTTCTCTGTTTTATCTATTTATTTATCTTATTATATATCTGTCCATTTTTCTTTTTTTTTAACTCGGAATTTTCTTCTTCCAGTGAACGCCGAAACGATGTTGAATGTTTTGCTGTGATGAAAAAAAAAAAAATGGTAAATAAAATTTAGAGAAAGAAATTAAATTTAAAGTACAAAGAGAAACTTTTTATTGATGTTGTGCCATATTAAAAAAAGACACTGCTGACTTGAAATAACCTTGAAATAATTAGAAACGTTTCCAATTTATCTTCCTGAGTTTTCGAAAAATCTCGCAGTTCAATATTACATATCGAATTATGTAGTCTAATTTCCGAAAACGTGACAAATCATGGTTAACCTTAATCACTTTACGTTATTCAATTTTCATCATTTCCGCCGAGTCCCCTTGTCTGAACAGTAACATAATAGTTTTTTTTTTTGTCAATTTTGAGATTTTATAAAGAAAACCTACGTACTAAAATGACTTGCTGTACGCATATTAAATTGAATATTTCAGTCTACTGAAAACACCAAAGTATCACATTGTAAAAGAAGCTTGTTATTACTATTTTTTACCGAGTCTCTCTACATATTGTGTCGAGGAAGCAAGAGTCTAACGCTGGGATTGATTGTTCGGAGTTTGCCTTCGTTGACAATGGACGTACAGTAATGTCAAGACGGCCGGTGCACCTGTCTATGCGTACCAGAATCTTTTTCAACTAGAACTACACACAGTGCTATTTCTATTCCACTAGGAGCTTCCCCATGTAAAAAGACTTGATGAAAATCCCAATGACTTTCAGCAGTCCTCCGACAAAGCCGAAATTTGTACCTCTAGGTCACCACAGAGCAACCAGAGTTTTTCCATGGTTGGCCGTAAAAAGAGTATACTGTAGAATCGGTATTTGTTCTGAACATGCTTACTTGTAACAAGTATATGTGGTATGGACCAAAACGGCTTCTTCAATAGGTGACACAATGATCTTTGAAGCTTTCTAGGGGGAAAAATTTCTTAAATTCTTCAGAAGTTGTGTTTCTTTCTCAATCTAAAATTAAACTAAGAATAAAAATAAGAATAGTTGGTGAATATAGACACTGATCCTTTTTCATCTGTACGACAAACATAAACGTATACCAGCCTTTTTGTACATTCACTCTTTTGCCGAAAAAAACTGAGCCATGCTCTGGCAAAAAGATTTATTTTTTTTAAATCCATCTCCGTGACGCATTTTACAAAGTAAGGCGTCACATCATAATGGATCCATACAATCCATTTTGTCTAACAACCGACTGAATCATTAGATAAAATGGACCTGCAAAAATGTTAACAATAGCAAAAACTTTTGATCCATGTCAGCCTGCGCGAACTGCAGACATTAAACCCCTTTAATGCAGACATTAAACCCCTTTTGCACGTTATGTGCAGTCTGACCTTAATCCATGCCGTCCACAAGAGTTATGTAGGCTGCCATATACAGTGACGACTTAAGCATTCACAAGCTAATCATTTAATCATTTGATTGATTGTATCGTGTTTCAACATATTTCAGTTCTATCGCGCCGGCCAGTGCACCTACCCATGCTTTCATGGAGTTTCTTTTGCCAGTGCTCCGCACAATATTCTTTCCAAGCCACTGGCTGCTCAGCCCCAGTAGAGCAGTCGGTAGCGTACAGGACTTGAGAATAGGGGTTTGCTGGTTCGATCCCGGGCTCAGCCAATTTCCTTCTGAGGATTGACGATAGTCATTGCGACAGGATTCATTCCTCTCTCACCGCTGTCCATTATTTCGACAATGGTTGTTTGGAAAATTAATCAAAACCCTACCAATTTAGAAATGGTTATAAATAATAGGTTTTAGATTGGATTTCAAAATGCTTAGAATCATATACATTTATTTAAATTTATTTCACCCGTCCCAGGCTAGGACTCTGTGATGGTGGACAAGGTACACTTGTATTTATTCCCATGTAAGGTACATGTATATCTATTAGCGGTCAAAAATACCAAGACGAAAAAAAAAAAAGCATGACCAGCGATATATCCGAACTGACGCTAAATAATGGGCAACAAGTAGTTATGGACCAAAAGGCTAGAATCGGAGACATGATTGCCATTAAACTGTCTGAAAAAATGTTGTACTGTCCATTCATCATCCATAATTGGGGTGACATATTGGAAGACGCGAACTATTTCCACTTTTCCTCCCGTTCGCGACTTTCGATGTGTTTTGCCGGACGTGTAGACCGAGGTCAGTCAGTTCGATATTTTCAGCTGTCCTATCCCAACCAGCATTGCAATAGTTTCTTACCTGATCGAAATTGTCTATTTTACTTACTTGGGTCTTCAATTAAACTACTATCTGACCAAAATCATCGCCGAACTGGCAGTGATATAGAGGCTGTCTTTTCGGTGTATGATCGAAATTTCTTTTATCGAGTGAAAAGCAAATGCAATTTTTTCACGAGTGGCGAAGCCACGAGTGAAGATATCGCCTTACTTTTCACTCTATGAAAGAAATTTCGATCACACACAGAAACAACAAATTATCCTATTTCTTTATGCTTTTATGCTTTTCACTTTAACTTTTCTTTTCACGTCTAACTTTTGCTCAGCGTGAAAAATATGTGCATTTAAAAAAAAATATTTATTCAATGTAGATGGATATAGACTAGCTTAAATAATGACATCATGAGTTATGCTGACTTCGTCATAAAACATGACCTTACCCCGCTTAAATTCATTCATGTTCTATAAATATCCGTGGTTATGTAGAAAATTAAAGATATAACATTTACCGCTGAATCTACCTTTCACCGGTGAATTATTTAAGGAATGAAGAGATTTAGTTTTTATGTTCACTGAGGTATGAAAAAACAAGAGGGCCATGATGGCCCTGTATCGCTCCACTGGCTTATAAGTAAAAACACTACAAGCCAAACATTACAGTACTTGGCCAATGGGTTTTGAACTATAAGACATACAATTTTTTTTCTATAAAATACTACGAGAAAGTTACGACCCCAGGGCAAAGCCATTTTTGACCACAGAGCTGTAATTACTTGAATCCTGGTGGAGGTCCACAAGATAAAGCCCCATACCAAATTTTACAAGTCTACAACGTGTGGTTATAAACAAGAAGATTTTCAAAATTTCCTCAATAAAAGGCCCTGTAAAACATGAGACCCCTGTGACAGGGCTAAATTTAGTAGCCCTAGGTCTTATGATTAGTAACAAGAAGATTTACAAAGATTTCACTATGTAAGGCCATGAAAAGATTGTGACCCCTTGGGTGGGGCCAAACTTGACCCCAGGGCTATAATTTAGGCCCTCTAGATAAAACTACATGCAAAATTTCGTAGCCCTAGGCCTTATGGCTAGGTACGAGAAGATTTTTAAAGTTTTCCATGTATAAGCCCATGTAAAACTTGTGACCCCCGGGGCGGGGCCAAATTTGACCCCAGGGCTATAATTTGAAGAAACTTGGTAGAGGTCCACTAGATAAAGCTACATGCCAAATTTGGTAGCCCTAGGCCTTATGGTTTCAGACAAGAAGATTTTCAAAGATTTCCAATATTTTTCAGTTTTGTTGCCATGGCAATCAGAGTTTTTGAAGGAATCAAATTCTTTCAAGAAACTCTGAAGAGAAACATGGCAGGATCATTTCTGTGAAGTTTCATCAAAATTGGATGGGTAGTTTCAGAGAAGATGTTTGAAATAAAAGTTAACGCACGCACGCATGGACGGATGGACGCACGGACGGACGGACGCACGACGGACACCGGGCCATGACATAAGCCCGCTGGCCTTCGGCCATTGGAGCTAAAATCCTAATCACACTTTCGTATGCAAGCGCTCTGCGGTTTCATACAGTGTAATTAGGGTTTTTTTTTTCATGGAAAAAAAAAATCTCATACCTTATGATTCAATATCATAGACAACAAATACGCACATGAATGATACTTAACGTCGGTAACTGCATTTTTTTTGTAAATTTAATATTGCTGTTCTATGGTGACATATTTCTGCTGCGAGATACGAGATAGCTATTGCGATAATTTAAGAGAACTATCGTGATAAAACAAAGTGTCCTAGCTATCTAGATAATAAAAATTTTCACGATAAAAATATCGCGATAATTCTAACTGTTATCATGATTTATTTTGCTTTCGTGCCCATAACTGACATTCAGGGTATCTATAATTGGATACGGTTTCGGAACATCTTCGTCTACAACCATATGAATTCTCCTTTTCCCTGAATGGTTTTAAAGTTGTTCGTAGGAGGCATTTCGAGTCGTCTTTGTGATTTTTACAGGCTTCTGTTCATTTGTAGTGTTGTCAAAATTTACCAATTAAGCTACAAATTGTTAATAACTCGAATTTTTACTAACTGCAATCTTGTAAAGTCAAAAACTACGGAGTTTATCCGAATGGTAAATTTTCTCTTTATAGATACCGAGACGCGGATAGAACTATCACGATAATTTTATCTCGATGTCAGCTTTGTGCATGCTTGAGAAATTTTGCGTTAAAATATTAAGTTTATCGTGATATTTTTTTTAGGAAACTTTTCACTATCTCGAAAAAATTTCCAGAAAACTCTAATTTATCGCGATAGTTTTCTAAAATTATCATGATATCTATCTCGTATCTCGTGGCAGAAATATGCCACCATACTGTTCCTACTTTCTAATGCGCATTTCGTTGGTATTTCATTGCGCGGGACAACGGCTCGTTCATGACGTCAACAATGTGTAACTCATGCCGTCATCACAGTATTTAACATTGCAGAGTTAGTAGATCTATTGTAAGGAAGTAAGTTGAAAATAAGAGCATTCGTACCCAGTAAAGTGACAATGAGTTTTAGGTATTCTCTTGGACTTGATGAATTTGTTGGATTTTATTAATTTTTTATTTTTTCAATTTATGATAGGCTATTCAGGGAAAATAAACTTAGCTAGTATTTGAACTTTGGACTCGGTGTAAAATTAGAAAAAAATGGACTATGAAATCTCGTATACATGTTTGTTTACATTAGTTTGACAACAAAATTAGTTCCTGCATTGCATGTTTTTTTTTTCATGAAGCTGTGATTATTTTTTATTCAGCCAATCAGAACTCGCCAATATTCATGAAAAAAAAAAAAAACCTAATATTGAGCTATAAGAATATAATTCACTATTAGATTTCTATAAACTTCTGGAAAGCATTAAAAAATATAGGGACAATCAAATAATTGTCATATCGCAGAACCAACGGGTCGGCCTTAGAATACATCGTATACAGCATTAAATGCAAACAACAGCCTGAGATATCTCAAAGATCAATGATACTGAAAAACTGCAGCCCCATCTAAATGCCTACATCTTTTATTAGACTACAAAGAAATTTCTCGCGATCTGATTGGATAATATGCCCCGTACATGTATACAAGTCATGTGCACTGGCAAAATCCACGTAAAAGCAGTTTCCCTTTTGGGAGCCCCGTATACATGACTACAATTTCAACACAACATCCAAAACTGGCTTCGTCTACCGATACGAGCCGCCCACAAGACAAACATATTGAGTAGCCTGCACCAAAGTATTTCTAGTTTCCCTAAATGGTTGTCATTAAAGCGGAAAGAATGGATTATTTTTGAAAATCAATTAATATAGTTACATATATTATCGTTTGTCGTCATTCTAAAACAAATTCACGGGGTTAAACGAGCCGTCCTTTCGTCAGGTAACAAATAGGGAGATCTAGTGAAGTGTCGAAACATTCGGCATACCTCATAGGGGTCCATAGTTTGACTCCTGTCACCCATAGACTAAAACAAGGGATTTAACTGTATGCAGCCCGTTACTCGCCCCCGGTTACAAAAAAACAACGTATCTTTTCTACCCCATCGGTTATTCTTCTATTTTTTTCTACAGCTGAGAGCTAAAACATTTTTCTACGAGAAAAACACAACTGTTTGTCAGTGGCTAATGCAGTCTGGCTGATACATTCGCTCGAACTTGTAAACTCGCTCAAAAATCTTCGCCATTGACACGGGTTCGTACATTCGATACTGACTTTCGCGCATATAAACCAATGAAATTTCTCGTTCCAAACAGTGTCACCGTACTGTCACGTGACAAAAAGGTGTGAGCAGCTGTACGAAATTTCATTGGTTGAATTCACGACTGTTAGTACATATCAACCGATGAAATTTCTCGTTCCAAACAATGTCACATGACAGAAGATGGCTGCAGCTGTTCGAAACAAGAACGTGGATCACAAATTCAACAAATTCTGAGGGGTTTCGTCGTTATTGAAGATAAAGACTATAGGTCAGTAGTATTTTTAAACATGTTTAAAGGGTGGGTGCCGCTAATGCTGCGTTTCATTGGATCTAAAGTACATTTTATATCTTGAAAACGGATGTACGAACCCGTGTGAATGGCGCAGATTTTTGAGCGAGTTTACAAGTTCGAGCGAATGTATCAGCCAGACTGCATTAGCCACTGACAAACAGTTGTGTTTTTCTCGTAGAAAAATGTTTTGGCTCTCAGCTGTAGAAAAAAATAGGAGAATAACTGATGGGGTAGAAAAGATACGTTGTTTTTTGTAACCAGGGGCGAGTAACGGACTGCATACAGTTAAATCCCTTGTTTATAATATATAGTCTATGGGTGCCAGGAATCAAACTACGAACCCCTATGGCATACCTCGTGTGATGGGAGCCATCAAGTCCCTCGGCTGTATCTGGTAGCTTGATATGCACCTACAAATACGCCTTTTACCGTTATGAAAATTGTAAGACTCCTCGAAAAAAAGAAAACTTGAGCGCTCAATTTTCTAACGAAATCTTTCTAACGATATTTCAGTTGAGAAACGGTTCGTACTTTCTTTTTTTTTAACGTGGTTTATCAATTGCGATTGAAGTTTTCACCGATAGATAGATAGATGTGAATAACTTCATCGAGGTTGTTTAAGTCGTTGCTAAACGACTGACAGTGGCGCCGCCACGTATAAGATCACGTGATTGGCAGTTCAAACGGAAACGACCGTTATACAGACGAACTTAGATGTAGGTACGGAATCGGCCGATTTGTGACGAGTGGTGTCGAAACTCATCCATGTTAACGTTAAAAAGATAACCTAATGGTCGTTTGTGGTACCTAATGGTCGTTTACTATTGCCAACAAATCATTAAAATGCAGTCACTTTTCTTGAAGTTGTTTAAATCCACGTTTAAATAAAAATATGACGAATGTCTATTGCAATGACATCAAGAAGTTCATCCACCAAACTGAACGTTTTACCAAGGTTTTAGTGACGTCAGTTCTCAGTGACGTCAGTTGTGATTGAATTGGAGGTAGTCAGAAGGGAAATTCTATGTCGTCAGCGTACTCAATTCGTGCAAACATAAAACGGGGAAATTTCGCTGAATACACATTGGGATGGTAAAACTTTGCAGTGTAATAAATTCGTTGTATGGTCAGATGGCAGGGGACTTGGAAACTACTACTAATAATTTTCAACGTTCACAACTGGATGAACTTACTTAAATAATGATTGACTGTGCTTGGCGTTGAGCCTACTACACATTCGCCAACACCTTCTATAACCCTATACCAAACGACAAAATTTTGGACCTGACCATCTTGAAAGCCTGAGCATAAATAAAGCTCAAAGAATGATTTATGTTTTTGATATGGTAGAAAACATTGTAGGAAAAGGAGAAAATGCTGGTTACCAGCATTTTCTCCTTTTCCCATAATGATTTCAAAAACTACCTTTCTTCAGGGTTGTTAAAACCAGGGATTGTGTGGTAGTGAGTTAAACGGTTCAGTTTTGTTGTTGTTGTCATTGTTGACATCTACGATGCCTTATTTAAGCGAAACAAAGTCCTTTCGCTTGGTAACAGGTCTTCGAAATCGGACTCTGAAAGTAAGTATTTTTTGTATAGCTGCAACACACAAAAAGCTCAAGAAACCATCAAACCAGTTACAACGATGTCTCATAGCTTGAGTCCGAAACAGAAGCAAACAAATAGATGCCATGGCAGGTGCATAGATGAAAAATTACCCGTTTAAAAGCAAAACGGGTGAAATACTCCTTTTCAATTGGGAAAAAACAGACAAAACCAGTTCAATTCCAACATTATTTTTGCAAAAAAAAAAAGTCATGTTATGGGCATCCTAGTCTTGGTCTACGCTGAACGCAAAAAGTAATCCGAGTCCATATTTACCGACCTTTCTTAAGAAAATTTTTAGGCTTATTCTAAAGAAATTTTCTAAATTTTAAAGCATCACAAGTTTTGATTGGCTAGCCCGTTCGGTTTAGCAAATCAGAAGTTGTTTTACTTTTAAATTTAGAAAACTTTTGCGAATAGGACTAATCTGTGAACGTTCTTAAGAACAGTTTGTGAATATGGACCCAGGTCTTCGAGACTGTTTTCGGAAACGACGAAGGTTGTGCTTGGCCCTTGAGTCTTAACACTAAATTCGCTTGAGTTAAAACAGCGGGAAAAAAAATGGGCTTCATCTTTAATAAATTCCCTGCGACCCCCTTTGAGGCCTATCCGATATTTTATAGAAATTCCTCAACCAGAACTATTTGAGCCATACCCTGTGGGGTTTATTGCATCTACAGAGCATAATGCGTCTGCAAAAAGTATCGGCCCAGGTCAGCCTGCGCAGTTCGCGCAGGCTGACCTGGGTCGAAACGTTTTGCTTTTTGTAAATTTTCTACACACTCAGGGACCAATCTACCTCATGATGCAGTCAGTTGTCAGACAAAATGGATTTTATGGATTCCTTATTTTGTGATGACTTGCTTGCTATAATGCATTACGGAGATGCATTTTTTTTTATCCAAACAGTGCACCAACTCAAACCTACATGTATAGACCACATTTGCAGAGTTCACAGCTATATGCGTACCTATAAGGTATTAGCTTGAGTTCCATCCTCCTCTTCTACAAACATCAAACAGAGCCTTTTAATCCTTAATGAACCTACTAAATAACTAAAATTAAACTTTCAAGTCGATACTAAAACCCTCAATATTGCTGTTTCAAGTTATCTTTTGGGGACAAATACCTCCTTATCGAAAAGTATAGATCCAAGATCAGACTACACGTTTGGTGCAGTCTGATCTTGATCTACACTGTCTGCAAAAGGTTCTTTAGAATTAACGAAGAATATCTGTCGATGGAAAGAAATTAATTAGTTACATGTATATTCCAGAGAAGAGGCCGTCCTTCAACCAACATTCTAACATGACACGTGAATTCGGCTCTATAAACACAGTGCAACGAAAGCGTGGTAAAATGTACGTCATTCTATGTAGAGTGACGTCATTCAGTATAAAGTAAGTAAGTAAGTTATTCAATGGAATATAAACTACATCCGCGTTTTAATTCTAAGTATGACTTTGTTTTCCTTTCATTAAGAGTTGGTTATGTTAGAATCGAAATAATCTTCTTTCTATCGTGGTTTATCGTTCAATAAACCACGTTGAGAGTTATAAGGCGCAATGAATAACCCACTCGGGCTATCGCCCTCGTGGATTTTTTATTGTACGAGGGCCATTAATTATGTCCTGAAACTCACACGATAAGTCCGTGTACAATCCACAGACTACAATAATTTTTGCACGTGCGTAAAGTTTAATCTCTGCTTGATTTATTGATGCAAATAACTACAGATGAAAAATTCTTGCAAGGTATAAAAATATTCAGTTGAAAAGAGGTCGGGTTTCGACATTGATTAAAATTTTCAACACTATTATCGGAAATGGCGGTAGAGGAGCAAA
Source organism: Hippopus hippopus (assembly GCA_946811185.2). Taxonomy (NCBI): domain Eukaryota; kingdom Metazoa; phylum Mollusca; class Bivalvia; order Cardiida; family Cardiidae; genus Hippopus; species Hippopus hippopus. The sequence goes on from OX328101.1 coordinate 18,965,003, forward strand.
GGGTGTACATAAAGATTCGGTCATTATTAGGCGTTACGCCAACGGACATCAAAGCAGACCTGGATAAAATATATGGACAGAGTGCACTGTCATATATCACAATAACAAGGTGGTGCAGGCGTTTTAAGGAGGGTAGAGAGTCATTAGAAGACGACCCCCGTCCAGGGCGTCCTATATCAGAAAATAAAGAAAATGACGTCATCGCTGTGAAAAGTATGATAGAAGAAGATGCGCGATACACTGTGGAGGAGATTTCTGAATCATTGTCAATCAATTCGGGGACAGTTTTTCAAATATTGAAGCAAAACCTGAGGCTACGCAAGGTTTGTGCGCGCTGGGTACCCCACCTTTTAAGTCAAAGTGAAAAAGAACGACGGGTTAAGATCGCTTCGGAATTACTGGCCATATATGATGGATGTGATGAAAGACGCTTATTTGAGGTCGTAACAGGTGATGAGACATGGATTTCATTTTTTGAACCAGATGGTAAGGAGAATAATAAAGTTTGGATCGGAGAAAATGGCGCAAGGCCTCAGATAGCCCGTAGATCGAAGTCTGTGAAACGCATTATGTACGCATTATTCTTTGATGCGAGGGGAATTGTGGCTAGAGTTCCGGTTCCTGAACACAAGACTGTAACCGGTAAAGTATATGCAGAACAGATTTTGCCTGCTGTTATTAAGCACTACACGGAGGCCCGCCCACGTACCGGGGTACGAGGTCTGAGACTCTTACATGATAACGCCCCAGCCCGCTGTTCAGCCATCGTGCAGGATTGTTTGAAAACGCAAGGACTTAAAACCTTACCACATCCTGCATACAGTCCTGATCTTTCACCATGTGATTTTTGGTTGAACCCGCTTATCAAAAAGTGCTTGAAAGGGAGAAGATTTGAGACCCGCACAGCCGTTGGTAGAGCGCTATATCAATGCACTGAGAGTATACCCCAAAGTGACTATAAAAATGCCCTTTTAGACTGGGTTAGAAGGTTGAAAAAATGTGTAGAGGTCAAGGGAGAATACTTTGAGGGATTGGACTAGTCAAAGGTCGTCCGGTAAGTCTTATTTACATACATCGCCTTGAGTTTCAGGACTTAATTAACGCCCCTCGTACCTCATAACTCACAACTGTGGTTTATTGAACGATAAACCACGATAGAAAGAAGATTATTTCTTAAATCAACGCTATAGTTTAACTCCTTACCAAACAACTAAAAGGAAAAAAAAAGCTTTTGTAAACATTATGCAAAAAATGAGATAATGCTAGTCACCAGCATTTTCTGCTTTTCCAACACTGTTTTCTATCAGTTAAATGACAAATTCCAAAGTTTGAGCCACGTTTTACATCTCATCTGCAATCGTTTTCATTTTGTACAACTCTGAAGCTTTGTTGCTTGGTAAAGAGTTAATCATTTACCAAATATTTACGTGTTTTCACGACCCTAAGAAAGAAAGCTTTTGAAATGATTGTGATAAAAGGAGAAGTGTTGCTTACACTATTTTCTACTCTTTGAAAAGCAAAACGTATCATAAAAGCCACATCGAATTTGTCGTTAGCAAACTTTGCTTTGAATTTTTGCGAGTCTGTTAAAGATCTAAGCCACCAACCAAACAGGGTCGGTGTTTAACCCCTAACCTGCTAATTAACTGAAATGAAATTTGAAGGAGATAGGAAGAACCAAATTCTGCTATTTCAAAGGTATTTTTGAGGGACGGATATCTCCTTATCTGACAGTGTAGATCTAAGATCAGACTCCAGGTTCTGTGTATTCTGATCTTGATCTACAATGTCCACAAAAGGTCCTTGAGTCACGCTTAGCAGCCTAGGGGCTAGAAAAAAACATTTTTCATGCTCAACTTAGCTGAGCATGAAATTTCACAATTATATAGAATTGATTTGATACACATCATAGAGCGACATTTAACTTTCCTAACTCTTCTTACCTTCCTCTTATGAAAAGAAAGTTTGTTTTCCCTCATTTCGTATGTGCAGAACCACTAATGAAATTGAAAGTTTATGGCAAAAACTCAAGTTAAGGTCTACGGCCTCTAACTCTCATATGAAGAGACGGAAGCTGCCGAGATTGGCCGAATAGTCTTTACGAAAACGTCGATGTTACACGATATTTACCGATGAGTTATGGGTCGTAATCCTTAAGCATGAAGTTTTATAAGCACGGGCCCTGTTAGAGGACAAGATGTATACACAAGACTACGATATAGAGGATAATCAACTGGTTGTGTGTGATATTAAAAATCTGTCACCAGAATGGAGTGTGATGCGGTTGACAAAATTGAGTCCGAACCAGTTGATTATCCTATTTATTATATTTATATTCCTAATTCACTTTTATTTTTTTTTAATTCTAGCAATTATCAAGAATGGTACAATATGAACAATGTAGGAAAAAAGAGCTCCGGCAACATCAACATTCTGTATACCCTTTCAGCGCCAAAAATATAAACTCGGCCTCTTTCGACGGCAAAAAAACCCCCAAAAGACTCAGACTGGTTTTGTTATAGGTTTTACGAAACAAGCTGTAGGAATAAGTCCAAGATCAGACTACGCGTTCAGTGCTGTCTGATCTAGTTCTATGCCGTTTGCTATATTCCTTATTTCCGCCTATAACATTAAAAAGGTTAGAGTTCCTTGATATGACTGATGCGTAAATTTGTCATAGGTGAAAAATGAACCATGAAAGATAACTTAAAGGAGAAATCTAGATTTTTGAACAAGAAATTGTTTCCCTTTGATACAACATCGGAACATGATGCGCAAGGAAGGATCTTTCCGGTTGTTTCAATCTTTCGCTGCCGATGGTGAGTTTAACAATGTCTTGCGGACGGCGTTGATCAAGATCAGACTGCACAGAACGTGCAGTCTGATCTTGGATCCACACTGTCCGATAAGGCGATGCTCTTCCGTAACATCTTGGTTTTTACTCTCCGCTTTTTCAGTATAGTAAACACAAAAATTGGTTAAAAATACTTTTTTTTTATAAGGAGCAAAGCTCGTTTTGCGGTAACACCGTTCTAGATTTTCAAAAATGAAATTCCGACTTCGTTCTGGGTTTAAGTCTAAATCTAAATATGGATGACTAAAACTTGAGTGTCTTCCGGTTAGTCGCACAGCGTCACACGTATGACAATCTTTCGCACATGTACCTGATTGGTCAAAAATGACAAAAATTATCTACCGATCGGATGATTACTTAAAAATAATTATCAGTTTAATGAGTACAGATTATCTAATTTCTTACTTACTTTCAGCGTATTAAGCGTCTATTTGTGTATAAACATATGCAATGATCTCTGCTAGCAAATAATGACGTCATTAATCATACTATTCTTACGTCATGCACGAGCCGTTTTTCGCGGAAAACATTGTGTCGAAGAAATCATGACGAAACTAGCTGTTTGGCTGTTTCAAAATACCAATTACAGAGAAAGCCGGATTTATGATCTGTAGAAAGGGGGGCTTAATGCATTTGCAAAAACTATCGACCCAGGTCGGCCTGTGCAGTCCGCGCAAGCTAAGCTGGACCAAAACTCTGCTAGATCTATTTTTCAACGTTCTACATGTCAGAGGACCAGTTTGCATGCCTTTTGATTCAGTCAGTTATCATACAATATCGATGTATAATTATGTGATGACTTGCTTGGTATCATGCATCACGGAGATGCATTAAACCCTCTTTTACCGGAACATGGCTCAAATATATTAATATTAAATGTTACGAAAGCTTATTAATATATCGAAAACTTAACTTTGGCGTTCTTTTGCCATAAGTTGGATATCTATCCAAAAACTCGGCAAATTTCTTTCTTAGGATTGATGATAGATCTAGATCTAGTCGTTGCGAGAGAATTCATTCCTGTCTCTGCACTGATCACTGTTTCAACGATGGATGTGTAGGAAAGCAGATGGGATGAAAAAGGAAAGCCACATAGTCTATAATCTGATTTTAGCGATCTAAGCACTCTGATTTTAAAGAAACTCCGGGCAAAACGTGGGTAGACCTGTGCACTAACGAAGAAATGAAAGAAAGATTTTGTTTTTTTGTTTGTTTTTTTCCTTTTGTGTGTATATTCATTGCGGCGGCAAGTGCACCTACCATGCGTTCATGAAGTTCCTTTTACCAGTACTCTGCTCAATACTAGTATTCTTCCCAACCTACTGACCGATTCCTCGTAAAAATCAAAGTCTTTCTTATAGATCTAGATCTACATACAGTGAGGAAATGTTCCAGTAAAATGGTCTTTACAAGTATGTGAACCAATAATCATCCCAAGATATTTTTCTGGACATAAATTAAAGAAATTGTCAGGGAACTCTCTTTATTTTGTTCAGGAAATCAGGGACAGCTCGCCTTTTTTGGCAAAGACGAAATTCGAACTCAAAACCCATTGATTTCAAGATCTAGAATCTAGGTCGTCATTTGAATTAATAGATATTTGTTCCACAAACCATTCACGTCGCTCGTATTGAGGCTTTGCCTTTTTCATATTACAATGCTTTTAATATATGTGGCAATAAAGCTTTTTTCTTTTTTTTTTTAGGGGGCGGGGGGAAAGGGGGGTACTGAAAGAGAAAGAGAAAAAAAAAAAAAAAATAGGGAATGAAACAAAAAACACATTTGAGCGTTGGGTTTTTTCAACAATATATACTTATACCTTTTGACTCATGGAAGGTTCTATAGTACGTATTCTGCAGTTGTCAAGTTATTTCTGTCAATTTTCAAACATTCTGTTGATCTATAAACATTTCAGTTGAAACTCAATCTGTTTTTCAATCCATTTAAAGAAGGTGTATTTGCTTTGTTTCTACAGTGATAGATATAAATGGTTTCTTTTTATTTTTAAAGATAACATGTCTAGTTTATTGTTTTGTTTCGAATACTACAAATACTTTTACGATAGTTGTATTTGAAAAACGAAAATCCAGTGTAATAGCTTATCAGCTACATCTCTACTGATCAGTGTCAGTGTCCTTCGTGCCTTAGTTTTTAAGGTGAAAATCAGTTATCCGAGGGTCCTTGGTTCGATAATCATTGAGGCACTGGGTTTATTCGTGGGAGTGTTCTCAGTCAAGGATCTGCAGAGCCCCATCCTTTTTCAAGTTATCCGTGGGTTTTTTGTTTGATTGTCATTAGGGCGTTTGGTGTTTCGTGAGAGTTTCCTTTGGTAAGGCACTGTAGCGTCCCACCTTACCCCATGTGAACCACGGGAGACACATGAGCTAGTGAGCTGTCACTTTAACATGACCGATCGTATTGAAAGTGGCGATCAACAGCTCTATATGTCTATGAATACACCGGCCATATAAACTTTTTCATCCCAAAGCATTTCCAATAAATGTATCAAAAATACACTCTACTATACATATAGAGATATATAGGATCTGACATGAGTTGGCACTTGAGGTAAAATTTTATTAAACGAGTCCAGGAAAATGTAATCGTGCGGGCTAATGGCGAGCTTGCTAACAATTTTTGTGGACGACTTTAATAAAATTTTACCTCGAAGGCCAACGAAAGTTAGATTCTTTGTATCACTTAAGTTAACGGTATCTCTCGAATTAAGGTCAGAATATGCAAAACAATCCAAGTCACTTCTCTGAAAGAAGTAAAAATGACATCACGTATGACGCCACATAATGCTGATCTCAAACGTGTGTAAGATAAGAAAAAAAAAATCGTAAAGGTGTATTACACTGAAGACAAAGGAGGTTATGCAATAAATGAAATCAGCTATTTTCCTGTCAGGTGCTTTTTGATTGGCCAGTCAAGGTGCACCCTGCTAGCATTTTTATGAAAGTACGCTAATTGGTCATCATCTTAAAAAAGGGGTTTAATAAATGCAGAAACAATAATTAATGTGTTTACATGAAAGTAGATATATAGATGGGAACGCTGGCTTTTTTTGGACGCAAATCGCAAAAATCTTCTTAAATTCTAAATTTTTTTTGAATCGCATCATCTGAGATGCACGACTCATTCGATATCCGAGATAATCGGCTAGAATGATATCCTCCACAAAAGAAGATATTATTCCTAAATTTAAAGATTCTAAGAATCTCATTTTATCATCATTAAACTAACGATGATATACAATAAGAAATCATAGAAATCAAAAATTTAAAAAAATGATTTTAACCCAAAATAATTCATCAAGACATTCATCACACAAATGTCTCGAGACACCCCTTTTACAGGGCCATGCGACCGTCTTACCCAGGGACTTAATATGCCAGGTCATAGGCTTAACAATCCGTCAGGCTCGTCTGGCTAATCATGTGTCTGAGGAAAAATTTTTTTTTTGATTTTGTGATTTTAAAAAATTGAAATTTTCTAAAAAATCGCGAAAAATTTTGTGGTTATAAGAAGTAGAATCTATAAGCAGAATCAATATGGAAACAAAACTGAGAATAGATATCTTTGGTGATAGATTAAACGATATGTTAGAGAATAAAATTAACCACACCTCCATACAGCTTCAATCGAGACTTTGGGAATGTAGAAAAGTTATACTATTTAACAAAGCATATCATAAAAATCATGTTAAATTGCTTAAAAACTTAAAACCTGCCTTTTACTATGAATGTAGTAAAGTAATAAAAAATTACGACAACATTGCTTACATATTTTGGATAAAAGCAGAAGATAATTTCCAATGGATTTTTGCAGATACTCATGTGGTTGATCGCTATCTTAGATTGTTAAGAGATTTTGACAGATTCGTTTTTACAGAAGATTTTGTGCCTAATTATGAAGAAGATGTTGTAAAAAAAGCATATAGAGAACATAAAGATTTTTCCCCGATTCTAACAATTTCTGGTGGTAATAATGAGCTAAAATGTAATTGCAATGAATGTGATATATGTGCTGATAGTGATTTTAAACTATATGGATTTGAATTTATAGAAGCACTTGAACATAGTGAACAAAGAACTAATATACCATATGTAATCGAACAAACCACACAAATAGTTGAAAGAAAAATAGTTGAAAAAATAAAAATCGCCAATGAAGAAAATACATTTAAATCAGAAAAATGTATTATATGTTGGGGAAAAAGATTCTGAGATATTATTTTGTAATTGTGGTCATATATGTATTTGTGAAGAATGTAACGCAAGATCTAATTTATCCAATTGTCCTGTTTGTAATGTTAAAACAAATATCAAACGTAAAATATAACTTTTATAAACAAAGTTATATTTTATAATGCCCCCAAGCTAGCGTGTCAATTTTGTTCTCAAAGACAAACCTTTTATCATCACTTGATCCTAACGCTTTTTTGTTTAACTCTTCAGTATACATATTATGACCCCTACTTCTTAAAACAGTCATCTTTCTATACTGGTCCTTTTCTGTAAGCAAACACTCTTTGTAATTACTAAAATTTATCTCTTTCTTGATAACCGCTTTTTTAACACCTTTACATCTTTTATCTTCCTCACCATCTGAGGTTTTATAAGCATACATTTTTGCTCCTAGACCAACAAACTCAGTCATAATCTCACCACCTAACTCATCTTTAAACTTTCCAACTACTCTTGCATTACAATCATTTTTTAAGAAATGATCTTTAGGATAATTGCTTGTATCAAACATTTCAGGTACATCTTTTTCTATATCCTTATACAAATTTTTAGTTTCTATTTCAAGAATAAAACTATCTGTATCAGTATAACACATTCTAACCTTTTCACCATACTTAGCTTTAATTATAATAAGTTTTTTGCATATGTATTTTACTAATATCTAAAATACTTAATCCTGAGTAAATAGGTTTAATGTATTTTATATCAGTCTTTCTCATGTGTACCGCTGTTAGGTTTTCATCGAATATTGTTGTGTGGCTATAGTTTGGTTTTGCTACTAATTTCCTATAACGCTCTTCATTAGAAACCAGGTGTATCGTTACTCTATTTCTCAAGTTTTCCATAGTCTTACCAAAGACTGAATTATTCATCAACTTAAAAAACTCTTTTTCGAAATTATTTTTAGCTGCTTTTCTTAGTTCAATGTTTGTATTAATGTATGACTTAAGCCATGCACTTTCTTCAAACTTAATTCCTCGATGTATTTTAGTAATCTTTAAACATAAATCAACACATGTTTTTAAAGCTTCATGATGAATAACATAATTCTTTTTATTATTTAAGTTTGGAATAAGTTTTTCTACTTTTTCTATCTTTAAACGTTCGGGTGCTAAAGGAAAGTCATTGTGTAAATCATGTAATTCTTTAGGATATTCTAAATCTACTTCTAATATACATGGGATTTTTTGCCAATGTTCTAATTTTTTCTTATTCATCCATTTAAAACCATGAGTAGGAAGAGGATGACTCATTGCCCAAGGGTAAAGGCTGTTTGCATCTATGTATAATAAATAGTTTGATGGTTTACTAGGATCATATAATTCACCCATATCCTCATTATTTGCTTTTCCATATCTTTTGCTACACATACTAACACCCCCTTTAATACCTAATTCTACCATCAAAAGCATATCAGGACCAGATAAAAGTTCAAGGTTTACTTTTGTTATTTTCAATGCTGCATCCCAAGCTAAACCAGGAGCAGTATAATACCAACTAGGATCTAAGTCATAGTTTTCACAGCAAACATCTCTAAAGTTTTCGAAAACATCTGCTAAAAGCAATACATCTATTTTGTTGTAAAGTTCTAAGTAATCCTTAAACGTTTTCATATTGAAAGCTTTCCAAACCTTTTGCGCATGAGCATAATCTTCATCTGTAATTCCTTCTTTGTTTAAACTAGAGTAAAATGCTTCTTTGGGTGGTAATTTCTCTTCTTTAAGTTTATCAAAAGAATCTAGGTACTCATAAGGAAAAACTCCTTTTCTCCTAACTAACGGTAGTTGTTCTTTAGTGAAATATTTTGCTAAAATTTTTAACTGACTTTCCTCTAAGTTGCTTGAAAGTTTATCCAAACTAGAATTCATAAACTTAAAGCTATCAAGAAATCTAATTTTATGGTTTATATTTTCTCCAACCCAAATGTTTTTACTAAAACTAATATACTTCTCTTCATTATTTGGTATACAATCAATCTTTCCAGCAGATTTACCAAGGCATTTAATAAAAAGATGAGCAACATATCCACTAAGATTATGAAGGTACACAGGTGTGAAGTTAGGATTTTTAGCTTTTAGGTTGCATTCATTATGCGCGGCGCCTCTATATTTACCTGTAAAATGACAATGATCTCTTACTTTATAATTAGCAATATTAAATTTTCCACCACAAATCCAACAATGTGTTTGTTGTGTATGTTTTATTTTTTGCTCTATTGTTATTTCAATAGGCTTCGGGTTTTGGTGGTACCGTTGATGAATTTCTTGTATATCATCTTTTAACCAGCTTATAAAAACTTCCTCAGCATTTTCTCCAGTATAACTTCTTTCTATAGGAGCACACACAGTATCATCAAAACATTTTATAATATAGGAAAAACTGCAAGGTACATGCTTTTGATGTTGTATAGTATAACTTTTTTCTGGGTTTGGTTGGCATGTGTATATTGGTTCTAAAACACTTTCAAAATCAGCGTATACAACAAAGGGGACCCGAAGTTTTCTAGCATGGTTTTCAAAAGCTAACATAGTACCTGGTTTTGGCATTTCTAAAATAATAGGTTCATGTTCATTACAGTATTGCATATGTTTTTCTAAAAGTTCTTTACTACAAAATGATTCATACATCGTTTACAACATTCTATATTTCCATTATGAGTATTTGTTATTTGTTTTCTCACTAAACTATTAAATTTCTTTATCAGAGCATAGTGCATGTTTTCCTCATCTTTAATGAAATGAAGGTCAATATGATTACTTTTTTCATCTTTTGTAAGCCTAAGAGGATAAATAGATTTCTTTATTTTCTCATACCCATACACGTTTACACTAATTTCTGAATTTTGTTTTTCAAACTTATCTATATCTTTAAACGAAACAGGATACTCTATTCCCTCCATTTTTACACTACTTTCCTTTGCTCGTAAAGCCTTGTCAACTATCTCTGCATTATGCTGTTTAGGGTTTAGCGCTCTTAAAACACACCATAAAAAGCATTTGTCATCTTTGTTTTTCATATTGATAACTGCTTTTTTGCTAACAATCCATTTTGGTAAATGTAAGTAATCATTAGCTCTTAAAGGAATATAAGCAGCTGTGTGTAATTCTAACCGCACTACACTTCCAAAAGTCCAACCACTACCTTCTCTTTGAAATTTAGCTAAATTTTCTAAAGCTTCATCTATCATTTCATTCAACAAATCCTCTATTTCTCTCATGTTTAAATTTAAACGTTGTTTACTATGGAAAGCACCTTCAACAGGGCCTTGGTCAAGATCTGTCATTTTCCATAATTTACACCTAAATACAAGTTTTACCTTTATTTGTAAATTATTTTGAAGAGTATTTATAAGAGGTATCCACGTTTCTGCGAAAAATCTTTGTGGGCTATAATTTTCTCTACCCTCTATAACATGTTGAGCGGCATACTCTCTAAATGCAGATTGTGTAAGTCTAATCTCAAACGGTTGTATTGGAGGGTAATTTTCTCTAACATGATTAACAATTTCATCCAACGCTTGTGGTGTTTGCGTTGGTTCCACATTACCGGTTAACCAATTACCAAAATCAGTTATTCTTCTTTGTATGAATTCCGGTATGGCAGCTGTGGCTAGTCGTCTTGCTCCTGAGTAAACATTAGATGCAGCTCGTCTAGCTATGTTTGTAAATCTATTAAACAAACTCATTTTTATATATAAAATAAAAAACTTAATCTAATTTCATAAAATTTTATTATGACAATGTCATAATAAAATTACTGAATGTTAATCTTATATTTATCTTTCCAAACCCTTCCATTCCAGTTCACAATCGTTTGAGGACAATGATCTATAAATTTACACCCCTTATAAACCGATGGAAAGGTTTTTATTTCACCAGTTTCAACATCCTCTAAACTAACTTTTTTAGGATTATTCATAATAGTTTTTAATCTATCAAATCTAGGGTCCTTACTTCTTTCTTTTTTAGGTGCTACAGGTGGCTCCTCTGGGAACAAACCATGTTCTTTCACCAACTTAACTAACCGTTTTTTATCCCAGTGAGAGCGAAATTTTATATTATTTTCTTTAAGAATTTTTTTTAAATCCGTAATCTTTATCATTTTTATATAAGAAAAAAATATCTTAATACACTACACTCATTTTATTCCCATCAGACTGGAAGTTAATTAACCTATCACTAATAATAACAGCATATGCCTCAGTGTCTGCAGGCACATTTACACCGAAATTTGCCTTAATTTGGATATCAGTAACAGAATATTTTAATCTCTCACTCTGCTTGGAAACATCGAACAAAAATAAAGGATAAAACGATTTATACTCTGCTGGGGAGATATTAGGGTTTGACACCAACTCATCCATATTATAAAACTTAGATCTAAATAGAGCAGCATCACCATAAGCTCTACTAAATTGCTGCCTAGTAAATGAAAGATTGTAGTCAACTGCAGGATACCTAGTGGAGTTTAACATAACATAAATATTTTTAACATCTACGTTGTCGAATATAGATGGATTTTATTCTTGATTACCAATTTTATCAGTCTGAAAGCCTACAATGATAAAACGTGGCACCTCGGGAGATGATTTAACTGAAAGTCTCCAGGTAAATGTTGTTGACTGAGGAACTGAAATGGAGTCGCATTGTAACATCCTATATCCAACTGGTATTTTTTCTTTTTTCTCGATAATTTTATAAAGTGCCATCTTCTCATTATCCGCAGGTAGCACATGAGGCATAAACCAAGATATTTTTTCCAATGTAATTTTTTCAGCATCAACACCATTAGCTCTAAAAATCGCATCCTCATCATCATTCCTTGTCAAGGTGAGAGTTTGTTTCATTCCATACAATATTTTAGTATAGTCTTCACAAAAACCAAATATATGTTTTAATGGAACTCTAAAGCTAAATGTCCCCTTTGGATCAGAATTATTAACGATGTATTGTTTTCTTATATTCCATCCTATATTTCCAACAGCTGCATTAGCTGTTGTATCCTTATACCAACATTGATTTAGCACCTGTGGTTTGGAAAAATCATCCGGATATTTTAACAACCCAAGCATTGTAGTAGCCTGACCAGGATGTGTTAAGGATTCAATATCCATACCTGAAAGTTGATACCTAATATTTTTAAACAGGTACATCATAGCATTATTTGTTAGAGAAGCAGCATCAGCATTTGCGTAAGCTGTTCCATTAGCTTTTGTTAAACGACCTTCAATAAGTAAATAGCTCTCACTAGGATGTGTAAAAATATCTTGAGTTTCAATGCTAATCCTAATATCTACTCCTGAGTTGTTGAGATTAGCACCTGTGATCGGTTCATACTCATGGTGTTCATACTCATCAATACTATCATCTTTTAAAATTGGGTCGGTGATTTTTAAAATGTCCATTTTATTATTGCAATTTTAATTTTAAATAAAAATTATAATTGTGTACTTTACTCTAAATATCTAACCAAAGCTGGGCGAAAGACTTATTTTCATCATTAACAAACACGCCTTTAAGTTTAATGCTTTTTGCGGTATCTATTTTAGTTTTAGTTTTAGGATAAACTCTATTACCGTATACAAGTGTTATTTGGGGTATATTCCACTCTTGTAAACGCTCATTCATCTTTGCCTCAATCTCTTTCATTGCAATTACTTCTTCAGGAGATAACTTCACAATGGCTTTTTTAATAATCATATTTTGTGTTATTAATTTCAAGGATTTCACAATCTTCTAATTTTAATGATGCACCTACTATAGTAATAGAACTAGTATTGTATTTTTTATAATCTACACGATAAAATTTTAATTCTGGCATTTTCTTTTTTAAGTAATATTTTTTTCCTTAACCTATTTTTATTTTTTCTTCATACTACTTTAATACCTGCCCCACTGTTTAATTTTTTAACTAAGTCTTGAATAGCTATTGCACTTCCTTCTATTAATGTATTAATGTCTTGCGTTGTAGGGGTATCAGCGGGTTTTGTGGTTGTGCCATATTTTTGTAAAATTTTCTTTGATTTTGGTGTTAAAGCTTTCGTAACTAATTTTTTTCCCGCGTCTACAGCTGCACTCTTTCCCACCTCTAAAGCTTTCTTTGCTCCTTCCTTAGCTACACTCTTTCCCACATCAAGAGCAGAAGATGCTATTTGTTTAGCTGTGCTACTTGTAAAAAGCCTCGCTAAAAAGTTAGCAATGCTATCAAAGATTCCAGAACCACCGTATGAATACCTTTTTTTAAATCCATGTTTTTTATTGATAATCATTTTTATACTATAGACATTAAATTTTTATAAGCGTTTGAATCTAAAACACCTTGTCTTTTTAATTCATCACAAATACTCACTAACTCGTTTCTTACACCTGTGTTGCCTGCTTTTTTGCTTGCCAACAACAGGTCTAGTCTTTTTATTAATGCGTTAGGGTCACACGGGATAACAACGATACCCTCTCCTTCATACTTTTTTCTTCTTATTCCCTCCCAAACAGGTCTGAGTATTCTTCTCCACTTTTCCGAAGTAGTATCACCTTTAGGGCGTATACTTTTCGGGTTGTTGTCACGATAAAGAGCGTTGGTTTTTATTATTAAATCTATGTATTCATCGCGATCCTCATCTGTATAAATGTTTTCATCTGGGTTTCTACTAACAATTAACTCCCATAAACCAGGTGTTCCTTTATATGTTGTACCAACAATCAAAATATCATCATCATCAAGCGAGGCTTTTCTGTCACCAATATAAAATTTACCATCTTTTTCATATAATCCAAATGTTCTATCAACATTAGTTCTATTAACAAATTTCGTTAAATACTCCCTTGCAATTGGCCCAATAAGATGCATATCTTCACTTCTCCACCTTTCCTTTTCCCCCATAGATGGTTTTTGCCCTTCAGAGGAATAAGCTTGTATTGTTGGAAATGCTGGTAAATTAATAGCTTGTGGTAAGTTTTCTATACCTTCTTTAATAGGTTTAAGTCCTTCTGTAATCTCCTTTGTTGTAGCTTTTTGTGTTTCCGTAATAGGTTTAAAAAACTTTGAAAGATCAGTTTGAAGTTGCTTTTCACCTGTTCTCTCCGTTAGTAGATTATCCCGAATCTTCTTTTTTGTTTCAAGATACTCCTTTACAATTAAGTCCCTTTTTGCAGGATCAGCGATTTTTAAAAAGACATTTTTTTATTACTAAAATAATTTTTTATCTCAGTTTTAGAGTATAGTTTTTAGCATAGTTTTTAGCATGATTCATAACTAAAGATGCATGAAAACTTTATTTTTGGTCTTTTAATATTCAAGCGCCCCGCCGTGACTCTTTTCAACCAGCCTCCGAAAGGACTCCCTTTGCTCACGCCTCCCTCTCTCAATTAAACTTTCTTCATTTTCAGTAGATATCTTTTTCTTAGTTTTTGTTCTTATCTCATCCTTCATCTTCTTATACTTCTCTTGTTCTTCCATGATAAGTTTAAACTCTTCATCTGATATAAGATTATCAACTAAAGCTTTGGATATATGTGAAGCAATTGTATCAAGCTTAGCATCAGCTATCATTCTAATCTTTTGATGTTTTTCTCCCTTTGTTTTTGAATTTCTTACTACATATTTACCTACCATTGAGAGTAATCCGGTTCCTGCACTTGTAATTTCTAAACCCAATGCTACTGGTACTGCTACAACTGTACCTAATAATATGGCTCCCCCAACACCAGAAGCCATTGTTAACCCAATTAATGCTGTATCAATATTATCAACAACTCTTGCGGCTCTAAAATATTTCTTTGCTAGGGCTTCTCTTTTTTGAACTTCATTTCCAAGAAATTTTTGTACTTCGGATATCTTTTGTAAGCGGTAGGAATGACCTTTGTCATCTAGTGGCATCATTTCAATAGATGGGGCTGAAGGTGTATTACTTTCTTTAGGTAATGAAGGATATACTTTATTAGAATGTTTTTGATCTATATCTGTCATTTTTTTTATTAAAATTATATTTTTTTATCTCAGGATTGCAAGTATTTTAGATAGCAAAATAACTCACCCTCAGGTATTTCAATTGGTTTTTGTGAGAAATTATAAATGTAGACTAAGATATCATTAGTCTCATTATCAAGATGTGTTCCATTAAGAATGGTTAAACTATCTTTCCATTTATTACTAACAGATATCACTACAACTCCTCGTGTAGTTATATAACCAAATCCTAGCGAAAGTCTCATACCATCACGAGGAGGAATCTTAATAGGTACTTGTGAGTATATTTTCCATTTTAAAGGATCCTGCTTTAAGGGAGGATAATCAGCGTGTAAGTTAGGTTTCCAAAATATAGTTTTATGTTGATTAGTAATATTAGGTTTTATACCAAATTTGTGTATATCCATTTTTATTTTGTTATAAATAATATTTAAATATTATTTGTAACATTACAATATAACTTAATCATCACTTATATAATCATGATGCCCATCATCAAAAAAAAACAAAAAATAAAGGTTCATTTTTTGCGATAGTAACCTTTTTATCAGAAATATTTTTTATAATTACAAATATATCATCTCTTATACCAAATTTTGGGTCTTCCTCGTGTATTAGACCTTTTAAGAATAAATTATCTTTAAGCATACTTGCAATATTACCACAACCTCTTGAAATACACCCAAGCCCAAGTTGCAATCCTACACTTTTTCCAGGTTGTAGTATTATTTCACTTTGTGAATATACTTCCAACATATTATCTGCTATTTTTTTAGGTGGATATTCCAAATTTTGGAAAGGAACCCATATTACTTCTTTTATATTTTCATTAATTCGAAAATCACAACTATTTATACGTATCATTTTTTAATTATGTATTATTTTTTTATATTAATATTTTTTATAAGATAGCTCCTAAAATAGGTATATTAGCAAATGGGCTATTAGGCCCAAGCAAAAGTCCTTTTCCATCATACATTTTTCCTCCTTGTTTTAAATACAAACCATCACCAACAGACCCTATTCCTTTACCTTTGTATGGCTTTAAGTATAATCCGGATCCATCAGTTTCCACCTGACAAACACAACCTCCTTTTTTAAGATAAAGACCAGAACCCAATGCTTTTTGTACCCCTGTTTGAGCTAATCCAGACAGAGCACCAACACCTAAAACTGGTAAAACAGTTTTTGCTAACATCGGTAAAGCACTGGCAGCTAACCCAGCCAACATTCCAAGAAAACCCTCCTCTATTTTCATATTATGTTTAAGTTGTTTCGCAGACATTTTAATAGTTATACCCTTACCACTCTCATAGGCTTTAGCTATTTTTTTTGCTTGTGAATTGGTAATTGCTAAAACATCATTACCTTGTAAATCTTCATGACCTAAACGAATACTTACTGGGCAACCACCTTTAACAGCATGTTGAAGCTTTTGCTTTTGTCCTTCAGATATATTTACTTTAACAGTAGTGTAACTTGTCATTTTTATATATAATTCTTTTTTTATTTTATCTCGCTTCTCTAATATGGAATCTAATTGTTAAATTTTCACCTCTAAGATTTAGTAAATTACCATCTTGGTCTGTAATATTTACCTCTAGGCTTTGTATTTCATGTAATGTTAATGGTAAGTATACTAAATTAAGTGGTGACTCGATTATCTTATATCCAGGTGCAACATCTGGGAAAAAAGAGTAAATAGTGTTTTTTGTTGAACCATTAACATAACTTCCTGAAATAATATCTATGTTAACAAGCAAACTGTTTATACTAAGAATGTTTACTACATTCTCTGACTCGTGAAATCCTTGTGTATATTTAGCGTGAGTAAATCCTAATACTTTAGCAATAGAATTAGGTTGATTAAATCTACTTGATAACCATCTTCTAAAGTAAGAACAGACTTTAGGATATTGGTGTTTGCAGAAATGTTAATATAATACTCTTCATTAACTTCATCGTAATGACCTGTTTTTCTCATTTCTTGGTGAATGGTATCATTAATGTCAACAAGGTCATAACTTCCTTCTGGTATTTTTATTTTAATCCATGAGGTACCATTGTCTGGAGAATAAACAAATATGTTGTTTGTTGCATCAATGTTTGGAAAAGAGTAGTAAGTTTCAAGGTTTACTAAAGCTATCTCTCGTATTTTTTAACCTTTTCCAGCTGAATTGGTGGATTAAACCTTGTTCTAAAACGTGTTTTGTTGTCGCTTACTATAATTTGAAATGATGTTTTGTGGGTTGTATTTTTTACAATTTGTTCTAAAAGATCTTCCATTTTTTAAAGTATGAAATATAATATTTATCTGTGTAAATATTATATTCTGGGAAAAATATTTATAAAAAAGTATGAATACTTTCTTCTAACATAAAAAGAAAAACCTCTCTGTCCTTTTCTGTTTTTGTAGAAATCGCTGCTATCTTACCAAACACTAGTTTTAATTTTCTAATATACTCATCCTCAACATCATCATTCTCAGCAAATCCAATCTTATAGATTAAATCTAATACTTCTTCTCTGAAACGCACTAACTTCCTGAAAACATATACAAATTCATAAGAATCTATAGCACCTCTTGGGTTTTCTATTTCATATGTTCTTAATATATAATCTATTACATCCATAGTTTTACTTTGTTTTTTAAATATTTCATAAAGAGCCATTTTTTTATAATTAATATTTTTTTAAAAGGTTATTTTCAATTTCGTATACTGACTTAGGTATGTAAAAGTTGTCAAAACCGTTTCTATACTTTCCATCATGTTTTTTACTGGTTAAATCAATGATAGCAAAACCGTGCGGTCTTTCCCATGCCTTTTGACAAAATTTTCTAAACTCATCCTTAGGCATATCTTCATCTACATGATCGTTATAAATATGATTAATGTTTTTTAGGTCTTGTGGGAAAAGACAAATAAAATTAGCGTTTTCTCTAACAGTTTGCCTTGGCAACCTAAAATAATTTTGTGAGAGGTAAAAGCAGTCAACATTACTATGCCTTCCACGAATGTAGTAGCACTCACATTTGTTTTGCTTTTCTAAAAGTAAATCATCAAAAATCATTAAATTTTTATTTTCTGAGTTTAACTCTCTCGGATCAGATACATCACTCGCATTTTCAAAAAAGCTACAATTTATATCTGATTTGTTTTTAATCGTTTTAATCCATTCTTCAACCAAAGCTGTTGGTAATATGTTTAGTTCTTGTATTTCATCACGTGTGTTAAACAACTTTAAGATACATTCTTTCGGTAGTTTTTCTTCAAAAGCCTTTTTTAGTATTCGGTATTCCGGTTGAAAAAGGCTTTTTCCAAAAACACTCAAATTGTTGTAGTCAAGCCATCCTGGTCTAAGTAAAAGGTTTAGTAATAAAGTAGTTTTACCACATCCTGATTTACCTACGATTATCCCTCTAATACTTTTTGGTAAAAGAGAGTGATTAAATCTCTTTGATACTACTTCATTCCATGATAAATTTACAATATCCATTTTATATAAGATTTTGAATTTTTATATATAAAATGTATTGTGTTAAATGTAAAAAACATACTGATACAAACAACATAGAATATGCTGTTGCTAAAAATGGAAGAAATATAAAACGAGGAAAATGTGTGGTTTGTGGAATAACTAAAACACAGTTTGTTAAGACGACAAAGGGAGGATCATTGCTAAATAAGCTATAAATAATTTACCTTTTGAAATGCATCTGCCTGGTCACAATTTCACGGGACCCCGCACTAAATTAAAGAAAAGACTCAATCCAGATTTAACACCAAAGAAATGGAGTAAACCAATAAACCGAGTTGATAAAGCTGCTTACCATCATGATGTTTGCTATCTTCAGCATAATGATACTGCCACAAGAAACGCAGTGTGTGATAAAAATATGTTAACAGAGTTAAAAGGTATTTACAATCCTACTATTAGAGAAAAAATGGAAAGGGGTTTAGTAAGTAAACTCATTGGAACAAAGATGAAATTTGGAATGGGGGTTAAAAAAAAAATTTCGACATGATAAATTTAGCGGAAGAATTACATAAACCTGTAAAAAGAAATTTAAGAAAAGGAGAGTTAGAATAAACGGTATAGATAGGATATGGGCTGCGGATTTAGTAGACATGCAAGCATTTTCTAAGTTTAATCGCGGTGTAAAATATCTTCTCGATTGACATCTTCTCTAAATACGGATGGTTGATACCATTAAAAGATAAAACAGGGAAATCTGTTGCTATAGCATTAAAAAGTATTTTTAAGGAGAGGAAACCTGAAAAAATGTGGGTGGATAAGGGTAAAGAGTTTTATAACAAAGATGTTAAAGGCTTGGTTGAATTGTATTCAACTGAAAATGAGGAAAAATCTAGTGTGGTTGAAAGATGGATTAGAACAATGAAAGAAAAAATGTGGGAGTATTTTTCTGCTAACTCTACAAACGTTTACACTGATGTGTTACCAAATCTCGTTAAAGAATATAATAACACAAGGCATTCATCCTTTAAAATGACACCAGTAAATGCGAGTAAAAAAGAAAATGAAACCAAAGTTTGGAGAAATCTTTACCCTGATCATCTTGAAATAAAAGATATAAAACCTAAGTTTTCTGTTGGAGACAAAGTAAGGATAACTAAAAAGAAAAAGACTTTTGAGAAAGGTTGTATCACCAGACGGACTGAAGAGGTTTTTACAGTTTCTGAAGTAAAACATACATCACCTGTAACATATAAAATTAAAGATCTTAACGGAGAAGAAATACAAGGTACCTTTTATGAACCCGAGCTGCAGAAAACCAGTCAAGAGTTGTATAGGATAGAAAAGGTTATTAAAAAAGGAAAAAAGAAATCCCTAGTAAAGTGGAAAGGTTATCCCGATGAATTTAATTCATGGGTTGACAATAAAGACATTAGAAATATTTAACTATAAAAAAATGTTAGATATTTCAATTGAAAACGTAATTTTACCAAATAAACCGTTGAACAATTTCGAATTGGAAGATGCGGTAAAAAGATTAGAGATTCCTTCTTTTAGAGGAGTTTTTTTACTAGATACATTACCGAGAAAACCAAATAAAAAAGAATGTGGTATAGTAAACTTTGATAAAAGTGGTGGACCTGGTACACATTGGGTTGCTTGGTATAAAAACGGTAGAAATAAAATATATTTTGATAGTTATGGCATACAACCACCTATTGAAATTCAAGAGTATCTAAAAAGCCCTATACAGTACAATACTGATCAATTACAACAAGCTGGACAAGTATTTTGCGGTCATTTATGTTTATACATTCTTAAAGAGTTAGGTTCGGGTAAAAAGTTTCAAGATGTTTTAAATAAACTTTTTTAGCAGTATTAAAAATGCCGGTTGATAAATTTGGACGAATGAAAGATGATAAAACAAGCGGTGATGGTGTGTCACTCGCTTACATAAATAATAATTTTTTACGTAAAGATGGAACAACTGTTGTTACTGGTTCTATAGACATGAATGGTAATACATTAACAAGGGTTAGTAATCCGGTAAATCCTCAGGACATTGCTACAAAGCATTACGTTGATGAAAATTCTGGGGGGTTATTAAAAGAAAATGGAGGATACCAAGCCCTTGGATTTATAAATATGGGTTTCAATGAAATAAGAAATGTTAAGGAGCCTACAGAACCGAACGAAGCTGCTACTAAAAAATATGTGGATAGAAGCGGTAAAGCAATCGTAGAGAACCGAGATGGTACCTTTTCCGCTATTGCAAATATAGATATGCGAGAGTATTCGTTAACAAATCTTTTGGATCCCGCAGATGCACAAGATGCTGCGACTAAAAGGTATGTAGATAGTGCAAATAAAGCCTTTGTTTATGGAGCTGGTAGGTATATGGCAGTTGATGATGTCTCTATGGGAGGACGAAGAATTAACAATGTTGGAAGCCCTTTAGAAAATGATCAAGCTGTAAATAAGTTTTACGTAGATACCGTTGTTGAGGTAGCTACCGCAGGTGAAAAAACTTTAACAAAAAAACAAGATGGATCTTTTTCAGTGGCTGGTGGAATAGATATGAATGATAACCCGATTACTGGGCTACCTAATCCTACATCCCGCGATGCCGCTGCCAATGAAAATTATGTTGATAATGGTGGAGCTATCGTAAAAAATCCGAATGGAAGTTTCAAGGCGGTGGTTGACATAGATCTCCAAGATTTTTCTCTAAAAAAACGCGGCAACCCCGATAGAAGAGAGAGATTTAGCAACAAAATCCTATGTGGATAAAAAAGTCTCCCTTCCTTCTCTTATAGGCCCTAAACCTATTATAACTGTTTGGGCTGAAGAACAAGGACCAATTGGAGATGGTAATTATGAGTTCTCATTTGGTAATGGTAATTCAGGCAAAAAGCATGGTTTAGGGGGTTACTGCATGAGTTCGTCAGGTAGAATTATAAGAGGAAGTTTAACGATTGTTAAAAGGGATCCTGACGAACCTGAAGAGGTAAATGTTAATATTGCGGTAAACGGAATAGAACAGGTTGATTACTCTATTATTAAAAAAGCAGATGAAATTTGTAGCTGTACGATTTTTCCAAGGGCGTTGGAGGTAAAACAATGCGACATCGTAAACTTTATTTCAAGATCAACTAACCGCGATGTAACACACGCTTACATATCTATTTTGATAGAGATAGACTTGTAAAAATATAACTTTGTTTATAAAAGTTATATTTTACGTTTGATAAAGAGGCAATCAAAAAATTTGGATTATAGAGTTTTCAATATGTAGTTTGAATACATATTAAAACTTGATCTTTCTTTTAAAGCCTATTATTAGTGTTTTACAAATACAACATGTGGGTATGTTTGCAATACCATCACAATCTTCACAAAGACACATATGACCACAATTTGTGAATAAAATGTTTCGGGGTTTCTCGTTACATATGATGCATGATTCTTCTCTGAATGTTTCTATTCCATCGAGTCTTGGTTTTAAAGGTCTATTTATATGTTGTCTTTCATGATAACCAAATTCTATCAGATTTTGTATTGTTATTCTAGCTGTGTTTGTTCTATGTTTCTCAATTTTAAAGGGCTCATTATGTTCTGGTTCAGAAAAACATCGAGTACATCTATGGTTGGTGCTTTCATTTAAATGACAAACACATGGACATTCACCCATTTCATCTTTGTGACCTATGATTAATATTGGGTTGAGACTAAATTTTAGATTCCAGTTTCTCTCTATGAAATCATTTGGGGGTGTGTAAACTGAATCTATGTTCATTACAGTATGAGTTAAATCATTTAATTTTTCGAAACAGTTATAGCAGGATAAAATATGGTTGTTTGATGAATGATTATCAATTCCATAGATGATTATTGGTTCTTCTTCATTAACCCCATGAGTCCATCCTTCCTCTTCAAGTTCCCTATTCATAGTGAGGTGAACCAATATTTGTTTTTCATTCCCATCACAATGTTTTGAGGCTAAAATTGCTTTACTGACTTCATAATAAAAACTAGGTTTGAAATCAGTTAGAAAATGTGGGAAATATGTGTGCCCAAAATTATATTGTATTATTTTCCTACAACAATATTGTGGTGATAGAATCTCTTTAAAACCATTTCCTCCGTAAGCTAATTGATATTTGATTTTTGTTGAATAATTTTATTCTCTCTTTAACTGTAGGCGTATCCATTATCTTACCTATGATATCCCCTAAAATAAGAGAAATTTTTCAATTTTTAACTTGTGTAAACAAGTTAGAAATTTTTGATTTAGTAAAATCGTTGGTTGAAAACTTGAATATTGTATTGTGCCATGGTTTGTTGATAGTTAATCCGTTGTTGAATCATTTGTTTATGGTAGTATAATCCTGGGTTGTACATCTGTTCCCAAGTTGATTGTTGAGGTGGTTGGTAATATTGTTGTTGAGGTGGTTGATAATATTGTGGCATAGGAGCTTGGATTGGTGTTGAATATGTTTGTTGATATTGTGGCATAGGAGCTTGGATTGGTGCTGAATATGTTTGTTGATATGTTTGTTGATATTGTGGTATAGGAGCTTGGATTGGTGTTGAATATGGTTGTTGATGTGATTGTTTATATTGTGATAGTCTTTTCATACTATTTATTCTTTTCTTTAGTGAATCTGGTATTATAATTTCTAGTTGATTTTGCTCTAGTTGTTCTGGATGTCTGTGGATAGGTAGCGGTTTCAAAATGTTTGATTGATTATGTGTTATCGGCTCAGGTTTTATTGGTTGAAAGTAGTATGGGGAGTCAATCATTTCCATATATGATTGTTGTGATGGTGGTCTCTCATTAGTCTGTTTTTGTTTGTGCCTCTGGATTTTCTCATCCATCATAAGATTCATCCTTGCTAACATTTCATCTATTCTTTTGATGCTTTCCATTTTTACTCTTATAGGGTATAGATTCTATTTCTATTCCCTACAATGATTTTCATAAATAAATAGTAAAAATTCAAAAAAAATTTTTTCCTCAGACACATGATTAGCCAGACGAGCCTGACGGATTGTTAAGCCTATGACCTGGCATATTAAGTCCCTGGGTAAGCCGGACGCATGGCCCTGTAAAAGGGATGTCTCGAGACATTTGTGTGATGAATGTCTTGATGAATTATTTTAGGTTAAAATCAATTTTTAAAATTTTTGATTTCTATGATTTATTATTGTATATCATCGTTAGTTTAATGATGATAAAATGAGATTCTGAAAATCTTTAAATTTAGGAATAATATCTTCTTTTGTGGAGGATATCATTCTAGCCGATTATCTCGGATATCGAATGAGTCGTGCATCTCGGATGATGCGATTCAAAAAATTTTTAGAATTTAAGAAGATTTTTGCGATTTGCGTCCAAAAAAAAGCCAGCGTTCCCATCTATATATCTACTCATGAAGTATTTGAGGAAGATATCAACCCGTAAATATGTACATGCAAAATCGTGCCAATCTTTTTCATACTGATAGTTTTAATGTTGAGTCGCAAATCATGACATAATTTGAATATCGGATAACAAAGCTTGGTTTCATCCTATTCAAGGCGAAAAAAGGGTTTTGCGCACGGAATTGATCAAGATCAAACTGCACAGAAGATCCGTTTGATCTTAGAGATCTGTACCAACCGCTTACATAGTAAAGCATATCAAATGAGCCTTTTGGTTTAGTCCACTGTATTTTCAGGAGCCTAAAAAAGGCGGGTATATACTTTGTGCTAAAAGAATGAATTCTTTACCTTACGATCCCTAGTTTTAACAACTTTGAGGAAGCAGAGATCTGAAACCGTTGCGGAAAAAAGAGAACATGTTTGTAACCATTTTTTTTTAATCCTTTCAAGGGCAAATTCCATTTTTAGCCACATTTAGTTTGCTGTCTGCTATTAGTATGTATTTGGGCAAGTTCGAATATTGTCGTATTCAGAAGGGTTAAAAGCCATCAAACTCTTCCATGATGAACGGAACAATATTCCATTTTTTGTTTTATCAGTTTCATAAAATAATCCGGGGTTTCCCTTGATTACAATTAATTATTTGACACCGATCCCTGTGGTATTTACTAATGAATTTATTCCTTTTAACATCTCTTATTAATCTGAAGGGTTTCGAATTCAAATCCATTATTTTTTTTCCTGAGGACCCCTTCGACTGATTTTGTAAATTGAGGAAATTTCGCAAAGTGCCGACCGGATTTTACGATGGCAATAAATACGGAGTATTGTGTTGTATGATATATAACTTTCCTATTACTTCTATTTGCTTCGAGCTGCGTTTGAAAATCTTGATATCGAGCGAGACCATAGTTCGAGCAAGATGTAAACATTTTCTGATGCAGCAAATACAAGCACCAAAAAAGTGACTAAAACAAAATCGGTTATAACCTTTAACATATACCCACAACTTCACCAACAAAGGTTGCAATTATTGACATTTTTTTTCGAAAATGCAAAAGAAATATGAAACAAATACTTGGTATTTCAGCGTATCTTTTTTACTAATCAAATTGCGGGGAATATCATAGCTTAAAATAATGACCAGTTAATTCCAAACCAAACCTGTATGTAAATAATAATGAAAAAAAGCCCCTTCCTAAAATTTGTATGTACATGTAGACTTTTTGACAAATGAAGATTATTTCGGCTTATGATATTCAGGAGAATATACTCACATGCAAACTGAGGCAGATCTAAGGTTTACTTTTACTGTTTCACCAGTAGTTATAGTAAGGAAAAAAGAAAGGTTTTTCAAACTTGCATTTCTAACACAAAACCTGATAAATGTGGGGTAGGAGTCAATACGTTTTTGCAAATCGACAGATTTTTTACATTAAAATAGTGTACAAATCTCTTTCCTTGACTCCCTCTGTTGCTTTTTTTAGGGCATAGCCATAGCTTTGCTATATCTTAAGTAAACTACGAAAGGTTTTACCCTTTATCACACAATCCCAAATCTTAACGACGTTTACGAAACAAGGTTTTTTTTTTTTTTTTTTTAAGCAAGGTAGGAAAAGTAGAAAATACTGGTAACCAGCATTTCTTCTTTTTCCACAATCTTTTCTACCTTTTCAAAGGTAACTTCAGTTGTTGAGTCGTGCTTTATTTGTTGTCTGCAAATGCCTCCTATTTGGAATAGTCTAAAAAACTGCTGTATGGTAAAGAGTTAATAGCCTAATCAATAAACCTAACAAAATGGAGAATTCAATCGTTTGCGTGTTTTGCAATTTCACCTGAAGCACACCTACCACTGGAAAATCACGACGAAAAAGTGTCCTCACGGTTTTTTGACCATGTGTGGTACAAATATGGTCACAAGCACCAAAAACTTTCCGAACAGAAATAAAAACAAACAAACAACTACCACAGGCTTCAATTGACCAACATCAGACACAAATTGTGGACTTGTCCCTTCACTTTATTTCCTGATAAAACAGTACAGCAGAAGTTCTCATGTCATCATTTAAATGAGACTTCCCTTGGCTACTAGGACCCAAAACGGAAATACTAGCTCGTGTTGAACTACCATTAATAACGAGAAAAGAGTTATTCTGTGTACAAAAGTAGCTATATATGTTTGATGTTTAGAAAGGAACGGAACTAAAATAATAAACAAATAATCTTCACAGCCAACAAATTCATCGTCAGCATCGTTTGATCATTGATATGTTTTCAACAGGAAAGTCTCTGTCTGTCTCTCTGTCTCTCTGTCTGTCAAACAAATTGTCCAAATAAATCCTAGATTGCTGTTTTTATTTAAGGAATGAAGAGAATTTTTTTTTTTTTCATGGAGGTATGAAAAAAAAAAAAACCTAATCACACTGAGATCAGTTTTTTTTTTTCCATACCTCCATGAAAACAAAAAAATTCTCTTCATTCCTTATAATTCAATATCACAGACAACAAATATGCACTTAAATAATACTAACTTCTTTTTTTACTGTAAATCCAACATTGCGTATTTATCTAATGTCCATTTCATTCATATTTCATAGCGCGGTAAAACTGCTGGTTCATGACGTAACAATGACGTAAATTCGTGACGTCATTATAGTATGGAACATTTGCAGATTTAGTCGATTTATTATTAGAAGTACAATACGCTAGAATTAAGTTGAAAATAAGATTGTTAGAACACAGCAAAGTGACAATGAGTTTTTAGCTCTCTCTTTGAATTTACTGTTGGATTTCTTTTTCGATATTCAGAGAAAATAAATTCAGCTAGCAATTTGAACTTCGGACTCGATATAGATCTAAAATCAGACAGAAAAACATTATGAAATCTTGTATACATGTTTGTTTACATTAGTTTGAATGAAAAAGTAGTTCCGGCACCGCTATTTTTTTTTTTCATGGAGCTATGAAAATTTTTTTTCAGCCAATCAGAACTCGCCAATCTTCATGAAAACAACTAATACTGAATTATTTATATATATAACGAAAAAAAGAAAAGTTTCTTTTCCTGAATGCAAGGAACTCAAATATATTCATGCTGAATATAGAGTTCTTACCTGACCCAATATATGTTTCTCAAAGAGCAGCTGTATTATCCCTTATGCTGCCAAATAGCTAAAATGAAACTATCAAGCCGATAGGATAAACCTAAATTTTGCTATTTAAAAGGTACTTTTTTCGGGGATAGATACATGTATCCCCTTTTCGGACAGTGTAGATCCAAGTTCAGACTGCATGTTCTGTGCTGTCTGATCTTGATTTACACTGTCCGCAAAAGGTCCGTGAGTCGCGCTCAGAAGCCTATGGGTTATAATCCAAATGTATCCAATTACATATGAGTCATGCTCTGTGAAAAGGGGGCTTAATGAATTTGCGAAAAGTATCGACCCATGTCAGCCTGCGCAGTGCGCGCAGGCTGACATGGGCCGAAACTTGTCACTGTCTTTAAATTTTCTGTATGTCAAAGGATCATTCTATCCCATGATCCAGTCGGTTGTTTGAAAAAAAAAACAAAAAAAAAACGGATTTTATGGATCCATAGTAATGTGATGATTTGGTTAGTATCATGCATCACGGAGATGCATTAAGCCCCCTTTTGCCATAGCATGGCTCATACACAACAGAAATGTGTATGATTGAATAGTGTGCCGTAATTGCACTTATCACAACTTTGCCGATTTCGTAGCAATATCTAACCTTGTCTCCATATCAAAGAGGTTTCTATTTCGAAACGTTGACAATCACGTGATCTTAAACATGGCGACTCAAAAGGAAACCCACTCGTCACAACTCGGCCGATTCCGCACCTACATCCAAATTCTTGTCTGTATCACGGTCGTTTCCATTTGAACTGCCAATCACGTGATCTTATACATGGCGGCGCCACTGTGCGTCGTTTAGCAATGACATAAACAACCCCGATGAAGTTATTTACATCTGTCTATCTGTCGGTTAAAACTTCAATCGGAATTGATAAACCACGTTAAAAAATGAATGTACGAACTGTTTGTCAACTAAGATTTCGATAGAAAATTGAGACTTGAGTTTTTTTTTTTTACGAGGAGCCTTACAATTTTCAGAACGGCGTATTTCCGGCGATGAAATGTACCGTGTAGGTGCATATAAAGCTGCCAGATACAGCCGAGGGGCATGATGGCTCCCATCACCCGAGGTATGCCGAATGATGGAAATCGAGTATCAACGACAACAACAACTACACTGAAGTTATTAACATCTATCAATCTGTCGTTGGAAAGTGTTTACGGAAATGATGAACCACATTAAAAATGAATTTAGATATTGTTTGAAAATGGAAATTTCGACGGTTTCGATAGAAGGTCACAAGGAATGGTTGGCGTATTAGGATCCTGGTGGATTTTGTGTTGACTTTGCGTTGTACAGGATGTGTATTCCTTCAATTACCATGAATTACTTAACCTGTGTGGTGTGTCCGTGGTTGTGAGGCAGAGCGTCGGCCTCATAACCATGATGTCTCGAGCTCAAGACCCGGGAACTGGTTTCAACTTTGGGATTGTTCATTGGCCCTTACAATCGGCACGAGTATTGGTGTAGTTCCCAGGAAGCAGAATCGAGAGAGATTAGTATAAATTGAAAGAGCTTGTTTCTAAATCGATGTAAAAAAAAATATGAGCCATGCGCTGTAAAAAGGGGGCTTAATGCATCTGCAAAAAGGTATCAACCCATGTCAGCCTGCGCAATCCGCGCAGGCTGACATGGGCCGAAACTTTTTGCTGTGTTTAAATTTTCTGCATTCAAAGGACCACTATACCTCATGATTCAGTTGGTTGTTAGGCAAAATGGACTTTATGGATCCATAATTACATGATGTCTTGCTTTGTAACATTAAGCCTCCTTTTGCCAGAGAGTGGCTCAATTTTGTTTAAACTAATTACTTTACCTTTCTGAAACAGGTCTTCAGGGGCCTGTTCTAAAGGTGTTTTCATTGTTTTCATGTATGAAAGAAATTTATGATATTTTTATCAGTGAATTACTGGGGTTTCGCAGTATATAACACCACTTATTATAAAAAATGGTATCATCACTAGTGTCGATATAGTTTTAGAATGTTTGCCGGAACTACTTTTTCCCTATATTGCTCATGTTGTACCATTCTTGATAATTATTAGAATAAAAATGGTGAATTAGGAATATAATAAAAAGGGTAATTAACTGTTTGTGTGTGATATTAAAAATCTGTCACTCGAATGGAGTTTGATGCGGTTAAAAAACTCGTCCTTCGGACTCGTTTTTCCAACCTCGTCACACCCCATTCCAGGGTCAGATTTTAAATATCACACACAACCTGTTAATTGTCCTCTATATATTTGGGTCAAAGACCTTCATTGACGGCAATAAACAATGGAACTATCTGCGCGCGCGCTCTTTCTCTCTCTCTCTCTCTCTCTCTCTCTCTCTCTCTCTCTCTCTCTCTCTCTCTCTCTCTCTCTCTCTCTCTCTCTCTTCGGGGTATATGGCCCCGGTACGATTTTAACAGTTAGGTTGCTAAGCGCAACGCAGAGCGCCATTAGAGACAATACAGATCAAAATCAGATTGCTCAGAACGCGCTGTCTGATCTTAGGTCTACACTGTCGGATAAGACGAGCTTTTCCCGGCAAAAAAGAATCGTAATTTTTGGATTTTTACTCCCGGATAAAAAAATTCATTCAGTTTTTTTTTCTATCTCAAAGCCTTAGGGCTACTGAGAAGACAAACGTGTAGACTTGCCGAAATTGAAAACATTTGTACATTACCAGTCAAGACTCCAATGATCGAAACTTTCTTTGAAAGGGCAGAAAACATAGTGGAAAAGGGAGAAAATGCTGGTTACCAGCATTTTCTCCCTTTTCAACCATGTTTTCAAAAGCCTTTTCCGACGTTTCTTTAAACACCTAGAACTGTTTGATAAACGGCTAAGGATTAAGTGAGACTGAATATCAAACATAATTTCTCCATTATGTCCATTAAAAACGATATGATAAATGCTTTGATGGATTGAATATAAAACCTCCATTTATCTTGAAATGGCCCCAAGAAACAGAATAGCAACAACTCTCGAGTTCTCTCCCTTTGCCAATGTTTCTATTTTCATTTCTGTGTGGGAACACCACAGCTTTTTTTGCCCTTTACACTGCTGTATTGAAACGCTCAACGGTAGTAATCAGTGATAAAGTTCAACTTATTGATTATAGACTTGTAGTGTAAAGGGTATTCACTTAAACTGGTAAACAGTACTTTTGTAAAATTATTAATACTTTTAATAGAAACCCTCAGGGATATGAGTTTTCACTTACCCAGCCAAGAGAGTTTAAAGACATGCCTATATGGAAAGCATTTACAAATATACAAATTAAATGTTTGCTAAACGATTGAAATTGTCTTTCAAAGAGGAGAGACCAATGTGCGAAAAGGAGAGAAAGCACTGATTACCAGCATTTTCCCCTTTTCCAACAATATTTTTAATGAGTTTTTCTGTTGGGTCTTAAATACATTGTATTGTTCAGTGAAGGATAAAAGAATTATATTGTAGGCATTGGTTGCATGAGTTTACGTCACCATCACGGCGTTCCCTCGGTTGACGTTCATCCCATTTTTTTCTCAAGACATTTTCGCAAAAAGATAAACTCTTTACCACACAACCACAAGTTTTAACGACCCTGAAATAAAAGGCTTTTGGTAACCAGCATTTTCTCCTTTTCCCACAACGCATTCTATCCTTTCAAAGACAAAAATGACCATTTCAGCTACATTTATTTTCTCGTCTGTAAATGATTTTAATTTGGTCCAGTCAAAAATTTTGCCGTTTGGTTAAGGGTTAAAAAAAAGGAATTCTGTGGAATACCCATGAGAAATCTTGAATATTACTCAAGTCTCAAGGATTGTCATATATCAGACAGGATGATTATCTCTAATCACAACTGGCCGTTTTTACATAGTTGAACTTGTACAGTTTACGAAACCATTTTCTTTGAATCACAGCACTTTGACATATGACATTTGAGTCTTTCTTCCAAGTGATAATGAAAAATCATCTTAAGACTATTGCTCAAACACATTCTAAATGATTCCGCTTTTTAATACCACAAAAGGGGACGGTGTAGCTTTAGAAGACATTGCAGGAAAAGGTAATATGCTCGTCTCCTCTCCCCATAATATGTTCTACCCTTTCACAGACAAATTACATAATTTGAGACTTACCTATTTCGTCTTTTGCACCGGCTTTAAATTTTAATACAAGAAAATATTGATGCATAACATCAATGGTGCCGCAAATCAGTTGTTTCTGAAACAGGGCACATTACAGCTGGTTATTTTTTTTACGCCAAGGGCATCACTTGAACAAACTTCGTAGAGGTCCACGTGGTAATACTACATGACACATATTTAAACTCTGGGCCATCTGGGATACAATCTGGGTTTTAACGATTTGGCAATGAAAGTACGGTATTTTACATGAAAAAAAAATAGAAAAACAAAGTTGGGTGCGGGCTCGATCTGGTAATGTATGTTAAAAAAAGAAAACACTGAACCAGTCCATATAGTAAACAATATGGCTGCCTCCAGGCACTTTTCAAAAGCGAATAAAAATATAGTGCCGCCGCTCATGCGGCGCCACAATGAGCTAGTGTAATATTTCATCAGTAGGTTCAGACATAAGTGTGTGCTAATCTTTTTCCTGCCATTGGCCAACATGAATGTATATTGCAGACATTGATGACCAAGATCAGTCATACCTGCAGTCTGATCTGGATTTAACCCTATTCCAAACAACCCCTTTCTTAACTACCCTGAAAATAAAGCTTTGAGAAAACATTGTGGGAATAGGATAGAGTTCCAGTAACCAGCATTTTCCTTTTTTTCCACCACTTGTACTACCCTTTTAAGAAGCCAGTTACCAGCACTTTCCTTTACCCACCACTTGTACTACCCTTTCAAAGACGTACATGTATTCCATCATTTAGATCCCATTTTATTTGTTGTCTTCAAATATTTTCAAAATGAACGAGTCTATTTTTTGGCTGGTAAATGGTTAAATTTTTTGCTTCTCTATTTATGGTTTCAGTCGAATTATGATCCTATTAACATTTTAACAAATGACAAAAATATTAGACTTGTGAAATATGAAAGCAATCTCAGACAGCTGAATGATCGGATTTGTCTCTGAAAGGGTGAAAAATCAGTATTTTCTCTTGCCTTCCAGATTTTAAACAATAACGTTCCTCATGGTTGTTGAGACACGGGGTGAGTTAGTAAAGGGTTGGTCCTTTACCAAACTCTTGGGAAATATTGTGGGAAATGAAGAAAATGCTGGTAACCAGCATTTTCTTCGTTTCCCACAATGTTTTCTGCTCCTTCAGAAATAAATACCATTGTTTCAGCGATATTTATTTTGTCGTCTGCAAATGCTTTCAGTTTGGACAAGTTAAAAATTTTGTCATCTGGTAAAGAGTTAAATGTCAAAAATACAAGTATATGCAAATAATACAAATATAATATAAACTATTTTTTGTGATATTTAACAATCTAAGTTTGGCAGACATTGGAGTAATCTTTAGTTTTATCATTCCAAACATTCAATTTTAGAAATTAGAGAACAAAATCAATGTTTGTTCATTGAATGTTTTCGCACTCTGTGTGTGTGTTTTTATTTTTTTTTTAGAATTTTTCATTCGATGTTCCCATGCTAGCTTTATCATATTCATTAAGTTTGTGACAGAAAAGCTACAACTGAAGAGAAATCTGTCCTGCTCTGTGAAAAGATGGTTTAATGCATTGCAAAAAAAAAAAAGTACCGACTCTTGTAAATCTGCACTATTCTCGCAGGTTGACCTGGGTTGAAACTTTTAGCTAATGGTCAATTTTCTGCATGTCAACGGACCAATCTTCCTAATGATTGAGCCGTTTTTTGGACAAATATAACCAATGTGTGACGACTTGCTTGGCATAATAAATTGCGATGATACATTTAACCCCGAATTCCCAGAGTTTTTAATGTAGCCTATAATGAAACCCAAAACGGACCAATAAATATTATGTTTCTATTGTATGTTACGAAACGTTGCAATTGACAGTTCGTGTTTAACCTGCAGGTGGAATAGCTATTGATTATTAATTGATGCCGAGTGTTTTTTGACACTTTTTCAATGAGACATTATACTGTAAAAAATTACCCATCAGCATCACGTGTGAAGTTCATGCATTTAGCACTATTTATAAAAAAAATTGCCTTATTTTTGCCTTTTGTTTCTCATCTCCGTATGTTTAATTTTGAATTGCTATATGACTGCTTTATCAAAACTTAGTTATTCGTATTTACTTGTCATACATAATGGACTGACCAGTTTTCGGGGGACTTAATTGGCAGTTTTAGTTTAGGCATATTTAAATGACGTCCTAATGACCAAAAACCTTTAATAACCAAACCACACAACTAAAAATGCATATTTAACCATAAATTCTTCTTGGAGCATGCATATTCAACGGTAACAGCATAATTTATTTATGTCACCCTTCAATGTTGTGCCGGAAGCTGAATTGGCGCGTTAGAGAACATGACCTCTTTCGGGGCTTTCACTATCTGTAGAACAGTTCATAGATAAAGAACTTAAAAACATCACGTACACCAAAACTCAACAAATGTTACCTATTACTAGAAGGAATTGCTTTCAAGAACAAAAATGAATAATTCTTATCGAATTATCTTCAGTTTTTGAAGCGCGACGAAATTTACGGATGAGTGTCATGGCGGCCAATGGCCGTCTCGTGACATGAACACCATAATACCAGAACAGCAAGACTTAGGGCATTTTGGTCCCTTCTATCAATTTAAATACGCCTATGACTATAATATGGTCACATGACTTTATGGTATCAACACTGACACATGTTGGGAGCTTTTCAGGATTAAAATTTAATGTTGGACGGAAAATTTAAATTTGGGACTTATCGGGTTGAAAAGAGTAATGAGAAATTTCTCTGTATAACTGATCTCTCGTATAGAAACATGCATACTGTCTTGTTTTTATTGCATTTCGTAAATTGACAGCAATGACACTGTTGTTTACATTCAAATAAGCAATTTACACAGAAACGTGACGTCATTCACTCCATAGTTCGCAAGGAAACTATGATATCATATTAGGTTCAAAATTAGGTACCCCTCAAAATAGGTCGGTCAACCATACCTATAAATGATCTGAACATAGTGCGGTAGATATCCACACTGGTGAGACCTTACGTACTTGCTCCAGGTCAACGTTACTGCTCCTGTCAATTCAACGTACCCGCTCCAGTAAAAAACATGGCTGCGCCCAAGAATTTTGCTAGGTAAGCACCAAAACATACTTCCATAACAATCAGATGAATAGATGTGCAGTAGACGGTTGTCGCACGGAATGTCTGCGATGTCAGTGCATATTTCTGTATTGTTCTTTTGGTGGTTGGTTATTTTTTAAAGACGTTTAATCCAACAAACTTCCGTCAGCTACTATGATTTCTGAATAATCAACACGCGGGAGTCAGCAAAAAGCTTTGTTAAACATACAAACACAATAATCTGAAGTTTGTGCTTTGCCAAGCGATTCATATATGCTTTATTCACCACAGCTCTAAACAAAAACTATACGACATTCATTAAAGAGCAACTTTCTGTCAATTTTTGTAGGCAACGCTCCACGCTCCAGAACTCAATAAAACGATCCAGCTCCTGAGTTGAAACAGAGAACGATATTATATGCGATTGTGTACGAGTTTAATCAAACAATTTTTCTTTTTTGATCAATATGTATAACTGTCTATTTGTCCGTGTTTCGGTTTTTCTGTCCGTCAGGTTTATTGTCCTTCTGATGCTTTTGAAATGAAATGTCATTATATACATGAAGAGCTTGATGACAGACAGTATCATGCAAAGGGTGGATAACTATCATAACTATCATGCAGAAGATCCATAACTATTATAACTATCATCTTCGATATCGTCATCACAAGACTCCTCTTCGTTAATATATAAATTATAAAATATAAATAAACATGCAAGGCGGGGTTTGTTCGATGCCTCGATTCAACAGCTCAGCCAAATTCTTTTCGGAGATTGATAATCGTCATTGCAGAAGGTTTCATTCCTCTTTCACCATTTGTCATTTTTCGAAGACGTTAATCTAGAATAGCAGCCAGTAGCTTTCAAATATATTTATGCGAATTACTGGTAGTTATTGTCGAGTTATTGGTGCAAGGCAAAGTAAAGATGCAGACTTAATACTAGCTAATTCTAGAAAGGTCATTAATAAGAAAATGATTTCTGTGATGTGATTGAAATAACGCTGAAACAAACAAAACTCACAACCAACACAATTTAATCTTTATTGGGAAATTCGAATGCATGTCAAAGACTTATTGCACATACATGTAAACACTACTCATCTAATGTTGATAAAGTAAAAAAAAAAACGTTACTGCGAATTTTCGATTCGCGTTACGACTTTTAAATGCGTTATTACGAGATTTTTTCACGTAAGTGCGACTTTTTTTGCTTTGTTACGTATTTTCAATTCACGTTATTACGAG
The DNA here is from genome assembly GCA_946811185.2 of Hippopus hippopus. Taxonomy (NCBI): domain Eukaryota; kingdom Metazoa; phylum Mollusca; class Bivalvia; order Cardiida; family Cardiidae; genus Hippopus; species Hippopus hippopus. The sequence continues at coordinate 19,000,611 of OX328101.1, forward strand.
ATTTTTCGCGTTACTGCGACTTTTAAACACGTTATTACGTGTTTTAAAACACGTTATTAAAAGGTTTTTCGAGTTAGTGCAACTTTTTTTAGGTTGTTATATGTTTTAAATTCATGTTATAACGTGTTTTAAAACACGTTATTACGAGATTTTTCGCCTTAGTGCGACTTCCTTTTTGCGTTATATGGTGTTTTGAATTCACGTTATTACGTGTTTTTGATAAAAATATTTTACGTTCATTTTGACCCTTGTAGGCTTTCGTATGTAGGCTTTCGTAACAAAGTGATCATTTTCCGAAATCGATTTCACTTTCATATTTTTTATGTTTTTTAAAGTAAAGTAAGCGACTTTCAAGTGAGTGTTAATAATGTATGAAATGAATGTATTCAGCGATGATTGACCACTTTCATACACAACTGTGTATATAAAATTGTTACAAACAACTTAATATCGTTACTTTCTGAAACAAATTGAGAAGACATCAAGGCCTATTAGACAAACCCGCCCACGCTCTCCCACCTCTCCCTTTCTCTCCTTTCCTTCCTTCCTCTCTCTCTCTCCATTTTTTCAAGATGGGTGTCTGATTCTGCCAGCTTAATAAAATTGGGGAGAGAAACAGAGAACCCGAGATCGCCTGAATACATGCCCAATAAGATTAGGCCTATTGATAGAAAAAAAAAAAGGTTCAACGTGTTTTAGAATTGTACTGCCATTCAAGTATTTATCAAACTACACGTCTGAACCGATCTATATCGACAGGGATCTAGTTGCAGAAAACAGTTTAAATTGTGACTTAACTGAAAGATACTTATCTCATTGATAGAATACAATGTGAAAAAAAGGAAAACATGCCCAGTGTTTTGCTTAGCATTCTACATCAGTTTATTCAAATTAGGAAATATTTGGTACAGGGTTAAAACAGACACTGCACTTGTTCTTTTGGGTGTATTATATTCCTGTAGAATTTACTATTTAGCCTCTAACTAATTACATAAACCGATGTCTATAGATGTTCAGCTGATTTGAATATACAATCGGTCGTGCATAATGATGATTATTGCTATTATTAACGATGACGAACCTATGACTGTGACTACGATAATTAATATAGAATCTTGACCAAAATGACAAAATTGTTTACTGTAACACGAACCCATATACGCTTACCGTATTTTCAGCTCAGGAGCTGGATCGTTGTATTGAATTTAGGAGCATATTACGTTGTAATGCAAAAATGGCAAAATTTCATTTAATAACTGCAATTTGATTTTTTTCGGTTTATAGTTGTGAGGATAATCATTATATTGGTCATCTGACACGGCACGCACTTCAGAATATCGAATGTACATGTTTTGCAAAGGTTTTTGGAGACTCCAAGAAGTGTTTTCCAGAAATCGTAGTCGCCGACGGAACTTTGTCGGATTAAACGTCTTCAACAAACGATTAACCACCAAAAGAACTACAGATTAACGTGCACTGACATCCCAGACATTCCGTGCGACAACCTGCAACTGCATATCTATTCAATACCATGTAAAAAAAATACGTTTTTGTGCTTACCTTGTGGAATCTTATGGGCGCAGCCATGTTTTTTACTGGAGCGGGTACGTTGAATTGACAGGAGCAGTAACGTTGACCTGGAGCAAGTACCTAAGGTCTCTCCAGTGTGATATCGGGATCACATACACATATAACAGACTAGAATGCACCATACTGGGAAGGTTTTTTCCGTATCATGCATGTAGAACTCTTATGTTTATGTTCCACTTATCCCGCCAAATCCCGGAAATATGCGGTTTTCTGTTTCTGTTTTTACATTTAATTTTTTATATGATATTTTTCACAGTTATAAAGAAAAGATATATAATAAAAGGCACACTACAAATCAGAAGTTCTGTGTGGGCGTATAAGGTCTCGTTGCATGTGTAAAGAGGTTCCCTTCGAATTCTACCTTCGGTTTCATCCGATACGAACCGTTTGCACATGCAACCCGACCTGATCCTACCACATAAAAATGTAGATTGTCGGTATGTTCTTTGTGTATCTCGAATACAGTATCAAATGCACGCAATGTTTTTAAATGATGCTGTGTTACTGGTGCACTAGCAGTACATTTCAAATATATACTGAACCAAAAAAGAAATTTCCCCTGTGTTTAAGTGCAGATATACACAAATATGAAAATCAGGATTAAACTAGATTTATATACATTGAAAGAGTATTTTATTGCGACTTTGTGTGAAAAAAATTATTGCTGAGGGTTTATCCAAAAGTAGTGAAATGGTAGTTAAAATGCGGGAGGGGTCGCTCACCAAAATCACAAATTAATACCGGGTATGACCACCTTCAGCATGAAGGACTGCCTGGCATCGTTGGCGCATAGAACGGTTAAGTGTATTGATTTCGGCTTGTGGAATGTTGTTCCATTCCTGAATTAACGCTTGTCTTAGCTGAATGACGTTTGACGGTGGAATAGGGCGACGTCTAACACGCTGGTCCAAATTATCCCAAAGGTGTTCAATGGGATTCAGATCAGGGCTTTTGGCAGGCCAGTCATTAATAAATGCAATGTTATTCGCCCTGAGGAAATTCACATTGTCCCTAGCTGTATGGCTTGTGGCATGATCATGCTGAAAAAGAGCGATATTGGCATTATTTTGAAACAGTGGGATAACGTGCCTCGCAAGAATTTCATCTCGGTAGCGTTGGGCATTCAAATTCCCTTCGATAACGACGAGATTAGTGCGAAAGCCACGTGCAATGCCCGCCCAGACCAAGACAGAACCCCCACCCCCAAAACGATCTCGTTCAAGTACGCAACAGTCGGCATAACGTTCATTTCTCCTACGGTATACTCGAACCCTGCCATCACCTCGATGAATGGAAAACCTGGACTCGTCAGAGAAAAGAACGCTATTCCATTGTTGTCTAAGCCAGCGTTGGTGTATACGTGCCCAATTAACACGATTTACGCGGTGACGTCGCGTCAAAACACAACCAACGTATGGACGACGTGCACTTAGCCCACCCTCGCGCAAGCGATTGCGCACAGTTTGGGCAGATATACGGTTGTTATGTGTACCAGGGGTGTTAGCAGCAGTGGCTGTGGCAGTTTGAAAGCGATTGCGCAGGTGGGTATTCCGAATATAGCAGTCTTGGCCGCGCGTCGTGACGCGAGGACGTCCACTACGTTGTCGATCTTCCGTACGCCCTGTTGCTTGAAAACGTTGCCTAAGGTGTCGAATAGCACGAGTAGAACATCCAGTATTCATAGCAACAGCATTCATCGTCATACCAGCATTAAGCATGCCAATGCCACATTCGCGTAAATTTTGCGGAATTCTAGGCATATCAAAAATAAAGAAAACTAAAAAGAATTTAATTTTTTTCAACGTCTTTTTCTTATTGACATGAAAGTCTATAAAATTAGACTGAACGGTTTCAAAAATATACACGAATTATACTGGTCCGTGCATGCACGTGAAAATCGCTTTCAGCGGGTTTCTTCTGCAAAATGCTTTCAATCGAGTTAAAATTTGTTTTATCGGACACAAAATCGTTCGCCCGAATATATGTAGGTCATCTGATATTTTGATTTTTTTTAATAACATTGCATTTGCACTTAAACACAGGGGAAGTTTCTTTTTTGGTTCAGTATAAATGCTGCTCTGCTCAGTCTCTGCTAGCTATTTACTCTTAATTTAACCCTTATCCTGCTAAATAAATGAAATGAAAATTCAAAGGCGGTGTTAAAAACCACCTTTTGCGGTTTCGAAGGTAATTTTTTGTAGGAGAAGATTCCCTTAGCGGACAGTGTAGATCAAAGATCAGACTGCACGTTTTGTGCAGTCTGATCTTGACCTACACTGTCCGTAAAAGGTCAATGAGTCGCGCTTAGCAGCTTAAGGGTTAAGGCTAGTCCATGTTTACAGACGACAAATTTACTGTCGCTCAGGGGATTAAATTTGTCATTTTAAGCGTCGAACTTTGATGGAAAAGGAGAGGAAAAAAAGACGGTTACCCGCGTTTTCTCCTTTTTCCAGAATGCTTTCGAAAGTCTTGTCACCCACGTCGTTAACCACACAATCCCGAATTTTAGCGACAAAAGGTATTTTGATTGATTATGGGAAAAGGATGAAATGCTGGTAATTAGCATTTTCTCCTTTTCCAACATTCTTTCCTCCATTTTCAAGAGCAAATTCAATCATTTTGGTTGCTTTTTATTTGTTGTTTGTGAATGCTCCAAACTTGGACAAGTCTAAAAGTTTGTCGTTTGGAACACGGGACTGTTTGGTCAAGGGTTCAAAGAAAGCCAGTAGGGTGCAAACTGCCCATCCCAAACCAACGATAAGTCCAAGAAAATTATGACGCCGTGACCTAGTTATTAGACATTGTATATAGTTATTGTTACCGCGTGTGTGATGTACCGATCCCCCGTAATAGTGGGATAACACAGAGCTTTGATCTAATATTCATGTTTATTTCCGTGTGATATCCGCATGCTGTCATATCCGTGTATGGCAAATATTCATTACGAACCAATTAGTTTGCACTACTTTCGTCGAATATTTCGAAATGGCCCTAGATATGACTTCCTTCCATTGCGCTTGTGATGCTGCCTGTTGTAATTAGATTGGTACGTCAGTATCAAGATAATTATTAATTGGACCTGATATAAGATGGCTTTTGCGATAAAAATTCAGAGAACAGTTAGATCTATTTAGGAAAAAATTACTCGAGTTATCGGCTAGCTTTATGACAGTTTTTTTTTTCAGATGAATAATCTTCATCACACAAATCACCTTGATTTCAGTGAAATAGAGACAATACGGATTGCCATATCTTACACATGTTTGAGAAAAGTATCATGTGACGCCTTTTGTGACCTCATTTTACACTACTCTTAGAAAAGTAGTAAATCTGATCTCATTCATAAAAAAAATCCAACGTAAAAAGAAACCAAAACATTTTTTGCACACTCTGACCGACTTTTTATGAAATATCGAAATGTGGTGGCAAGAATTAGGTTGGGTTTTGAGTCAAATGATTCAGGAGCAATAATGATTAACTTAATGCATATCATGCTAGCTCTCTTTAAAACAAAAGGACCTGCACACATTTGTACAATTTGTTCCTACAATAAACTTGCTCATCCTACTGTCTTTACAAATGTCATGGCGATTTATACTTGTGTAAAGCAGTCTACACATTACCCACCAAAGCATCCAAATTATGTAAACATTACCCAGAAATGTAATACTGTGCCTGTATATATGGGCCCAAAAACAGCTATCATTGATGGTGCCTGGTGCTTCTTTGTCTTACTTACTTAATCCTCCTCACTCTTCGCGGAGCATAGGGCCGCCACCAGATCTCTCCATCGGGCTCTGTCTTTAGCTGCAGCTTTTGCTTCTCCCCAGGACATTCTGATGTGTCGCAGCTCACTGTCTAGGGTCCTTCTCCAGGTGTTAACAGGACGTCCACGTTTTCTTTTGCCTTGGGGGTTCCAATCTTGAGCTTGGCAGGCAATGTTTGGCTGTTCCTTCCTTAAGGTATGCCCAATCCATCTCCACTATCTCTGTTGTATGCAGTTGGTGATAGGGATTTGGCCTGTCTTCCGCCATAAATTAAGGTTTGCAACTTTGTCGGGCACTCTGATGCGCAAGATCCTTCTCGGGTAATTGTTGACAAAGACTTGTAGTTTGTTGTCTAAGCCTTCAGTTCTTCTCCAGGTTTCTGCACCATATAGAAGGACTGACTTGACATTTGAGTCGAACAGTCGGATTTTCGTCTTGGGGAGGACGTTTCTGTTGTTCCAGATTGGTCGAAAGGCCAGGAATGCCTGTCGACCTTTCCCAGTGCTGGCTTGGATATCTTGTTCTGTGTCTCCTCTTTTGCTGACAATGCTTCCAATGTAGGTGAAGTTGTCTACACCTTCAATGGTTTGTCCATTTTTGTCTTTCTTTGTCTGACACCCATATTTATAATGCTGCAAAGAAATTTCTCGCGATCAGATTGGATTATTAATATGCTCGGAATATATATTGCTGTCGACTGGCAGCAACTAGTGAACAGCTAGGTTTCCCTGTCGGGAGCCTCGTAGAATTACTGCCTGATACACTTCAACGCAAAATCTAAAACGGCGGCGTCGAATCGAAGCAAGTCGCCAACACGACAAATACAACTTATTTATACTTATCTCCCTTGATGGTTGTCATTAAAGCGGATAGAAGGTATTATTTTTGGAAATAAATAAAATTGTTAAATATATTATTGCTTGTTGTCATTCTAGAACAAATACACGGGGTTAAAACGAGCCATCCCTTCGTCATGTAAACAAAGCTTTAAGTGTCAAAAATAATATATTCTATTGCTAAAAAATAAACATATGGTCCTTTAAAGCAACTTATGCTTGTTTGTTTAGTTTTGCCAACAAATGGTAAAATGAATAGTTACTGTGAAGTTGGAAGTACGTCGAATCGCAGCGGCTTCACGCACTAAACTGCACCTTTTTTCCCACAGTTTTCAGTGTGTTTTGGGCATTTAGAAGGAAATTCGATTTCGTAAGCGTACTCGATTCGCGAGACCATAAAACAGGAAAATATCTCTTATATACACCTTGGAGTGGTAAAACTTTGCAGTATAGTAAATTCGTGGTCCGGTCAGGTGGCAGGGCACTTGGAAACTTGTTCCCGGCCGTAGCGAGTTATGTCGCCACCTCTCTTTCGGCTTGGGGCGACATGATTTGCCACAGCCTTAAACAAGTTCCCAAGTGCCCTGCTACCTAACCGGACACCTAATAATCTATGCCAGAACTAGATCCTCACTTTTGTCTTTATACATGTTCTTTTAGACCTTGCGCCATAAAACCTTAGTCAATATGTGAGTTGAATGACACCTAAGGGTAACAGAAAGGAAGTATATAGATGAAAAGGGAAAAAAAAAAACCCGAACTACTAACACCCCTACTGCCTGCCAAATACATTTATGATCGTTGACAGATTTCTCTGCAGTTGCATAGTCTGCCGCCATTGTAGATCAAGACCAGACGGCACAAAATGTGAAGTTTCATCACAGATTAACAATGCTCCACTTTGAAAAGGTACATACGCTCAAAAGAATCCTGAATATACAATAGTCCATTTGGCTGGCAAAGGAACTAACATTTTGGTTCAGAATCGTCTATCTAGAATTTGTGTACTGAAATTTCCAGGGGTAAAAGTTAAAAAACCTGAAAATACTGAAAATTGAGCTGGGGGCCTGGGGGCCGGTAGGGCCCCCGGTGGGTCCAGGGCAACGCCCTGGCCAGGGGTCCAGGGGGCCGGAGGCCTGCGGAAGCTCCTGAGATTTAGCTATTTTATAAGCATCAAATTCCTCTGATGAGATCCAGTTTTAGCATTTTAAAGTTGAAAAAATCTTGAAAACAAATGAAAGATATGATATGCTAAAACCTAAGAAAATCTCAAAGTTTTTAGCACCCATGTTATTTTTGTCCTCTTTTATCTCCATTTTGTACACAGGACCTAATCAGATTAGCCCTACATCAGTTTTGTATTTGAAAGTACAACAAGTATGAGAAAAGGACATATCTAGTATTTAATATTAGATTCATTAAAATGCAATCACATGTGCTAAATTTCTGTCAATAGAATAAAATCAAATCTGTCAAATAGGAAAACAACACTCTCTTTAAGAATGGCTAATTTATCAGGGAGAATGTGACAGAGTGTGCTGTGCATTTTCTAGCTTGAGCTTTTTGTACCCTTTGGTAACTGGAGTTTGGGGTACACTAACAAGGATGGGGGTTCAGATCTAAACTACATAATTTCATTAAAATATCAAGTTTTAATGACAGCCTATTAAAAGATATACTGTTTTCATGTGACATGCGCAAACAAGATTTTATAGATAGATCTACATGTTCACAGTTAAAAGCTCTTCAAACACTTTAAGAACCTTTCCTAAAATGTGCAAACATTTTTGGCAAAATCAATTCCAATGTTTGCTAAAACAAGCAGGTAAGTGATATACCATGGAACTGGTCCAATTCCTGTAAAAAATCTATCAAATCGGCAGTGTGGGGCAATCAGTTTAAATGCAAAATTTTATTATCACTTTGTAACCGGAAGAGCAAACCAACTAGCTATTGGTTGTACAATCGGTTTCTCCATTGAACTGAGAATGCCTTTTTGCTTTAAATACATTGACAATTTGTCTACATGATATTAAGTTTAATATCATTTATTTTGATCTTTAAATTTTAATTTCCAAACCAGTTAAAAAAAATTCAGACATATTTCAAGCATTTGCAGACGACTCCCCCCCCCCTCCCCCCCACGCTTTAGATGTATATTTTCATTTCATAAAACAACAATTTTTCACTCATGACAAAATTTTAGATTCCACTTATTATTTTATTCAGAGATTTGTGTAAATTCACTGTTTAAATTCATTATTAAAGATGAGAAGATAGTTTGAAGTCCCTCTGATCGGATGATGCCACGCTGATCATGGTAGTGTCATGGGTTTTCACGTTTTTTTTGGCGATCAATTTTTCGTGTCAATTAATTTCTGGAGAAGTATTACCACATAATTTGACATCAGTTAGTCATTTTGAATAGCAGGTAACTTTAAAATCTGTCACTTTACACTAGATCAGAGGATTAACACCGTTATTACGTTCTGGTAAATGACTCGCCAGCTTCATTAGATCACGCGCGTGTCCTTCACATTTTATAATGATCGTGTTTAGCCCATATTTCTGCCGGATGCGCACAAGCTAGGTTATATGAAGCTCTTGACGATAATTTCATGCGTCAGATTGACAATTAAGCAAATGTTTTTCAGCGTCAAAGACATGTCATTTCGAATTTCCAAGCGTCAAAACCCGGTCTCAGGGATCAAATAGGAAACTTGCCGAGTTGTCGAGTTTTGACAAGACATCCATGGACAAAAATTTCTTTCTCATTTTTCCAGCCAATTTTCGTGTTTGTATCACTATATTGAATCCTAGAGTGTGATTAATATCAGTCACAAAACCAAGCGCTACAAACCAGTATTCACGACTCACGACCGAGCGAGCTTCGGTACCGAATGCAATCGATTCCGGGATTTCTCAAGAGCTAATCGCAATCGGAAGCCAAAACCAACCGACTTTCGACTATAGTCAATCATTGGCCCACCACTACAAATCGGACTACAGTGTATGAATAAAACTTTTCCCCCTTTTTCGGTTGCTTCGGCATTTGAGTAGCACATACTGTCAACTTCGAAAGATAGTTGCCGATCCCCAGCTCTGACATCCATTTGTTATTGAAAAGAACAAAGATAATTTAAACTGAGCCATCTTTCGCTAGCAAATAATCAAATTGCAGCCAGTATTTGTCCCCTAAAACGAAGGGCTTTGTTAATGCTTTATTTTGTTTTACAATCCTAGCGGCAAAAATGTTAAAGTCGGCAAACCGATCAAAACAATCAAAACACAGCCGCAACATTTTGGACACGAACAATATATCATCATACAATAACCTTAGAACGTTCCGGTTCAGCATCTATATTTAGAATCGGGAAACCCTAAGCAAGAGTGAGTGACTGTAAACATTTCGGTACAAATTATCCCCTAAATTACAAAATTCTTTGAATTTCATTGTTTTTAGGGTGAGTGCGTGTGACGGGAGACATTACTGACCGAGATCAGCCCCGGACAAAGCAAATGCAGAGGGGCAATAAATTTTATTGATACGGCATCTGGAAATCTATTGACTTGCAATAGATACGAGATAAAGGGGTACCCCCCCCCCCATACAAAATTTTCTCCTCGGATTTAAACGATTTGGAAAAATGACCTGGTCGGCCCCTGAAAATACGGAATTCCGTCACAATACGGAATACTTTTACCCCTGAATTTCTCTGTATCTACCGGATTACTTTACAAAAACGAAAAAAAAAAAAAAAAAAAATTTCACTTTAATGAATTTGTCACAGAAATTACCCTTATCATGTATATCTTCTTTGTTTTCTATCAGGAATAATATAATCAATTTTCTGTATTACCGATAAGTATGTTTTTGGTTAGGAAGATTGATAAACTTGCTATGGTTAAAAGGCAAATGAATCATAAAGAAAGATACATACTCAACTAATTTTATTTCTATTGCCCTAGAGGTGAAACAATGTAGAACATAAAATTAACTTGTCTGGTTGTCCTGTTGTGCTAGTAGAGTACTTAAAGTTGGATGAAATCACTAACAGAAACACATGATTTTACCATGTTTTGTTATTGTTTATGTATGTTCTCTAACTGTACGACACTCCTCTGTGGCTAAGACGAAGAAAAGCTTATATATATTTATACAGAGTTTAATGAAATTGAAATAAAAAGTTGTGAAAAACTCGATTTTTGCATGGGTTTTGTAAATAATTAACACTGTAGCAAAGAAATGTTACAGAAGTTGTTCCATTTAGATGCCTTTGATCAAAAACCCTAGTTTTTATGCAAACCAAACGGACTATACATGTGAGTTTTGTAATGCAGCGGAAATTTATAAGCGGTCTTAAGGTAGGCCAACTGTAATGGGCAATATTTCAAAATGAAAAACAAATCATATTATCTTATTTGTTATTGTGTTAGTGTCTTAAATATGAAAAATCAGAAACATTGCCCAGTCAAAAGGAAAGTTATATGAATTTTTGAAACTCCACCCCCATTTCGGACTCCGCAACAAAATTGACACCACCCCTAAGGAATTAAAATGCAAATATTTTTTTCAAATTTATGGTGTTTTGTATCAAATTTGGTACTAAAAGACTCAGCACATAATGTTCTTTCAAGAATTATCTTGTAAAATCATAAAAATCAGAGATATATGACAAAACTAACACAAAGTGTAAACAGGATTTTCTTCATTTTTTCCATTTTCTGAGACAAACCCTCCAAGTTATTGTCAGAAATATCATACTTCAATGAATGGGGCATGGATAAACCATACTCAGTTTTTTTCTAAAACCCATTTTGGGACAACATATATGATTTTCATCATCTTTCACCGCACGTAACCGAAAATATTTGATTTTGAACATACACATCCCCATTTTGAGGTTTCCATAAAAATATACAAAAATGTTACCTAAAATCAATCATCTTCAATTTTTAAGTACAAAACACACCACTTACTATCTCTATGAACTATTTATTGATAAATTAATCTTAATTAGTGCTTAGAGATTTAGATTTACAATTTCCAGCAGTTAAATGACAAGATTTTGTTCATTTTACTGCGGTACACAAGCACGTCGACCAAGAAAGATGCATAATGAAATCGATCAGAAGAAATACAAAGTAAAATGTTTTTAAGACCTTTTAACAATAAAAATCTTCATGCATAATATCGATAACACTGCAGAAAGCTTTTAACAAGTCACCCATACAAGGCTGAGTTGATTTCCTAGCATACATGGTAGGCAAAAGTAAATATGGGCTGATAACTCTCAACTGAGACAAACATTTTTGCATATAAATGACAGGCTGATAGTTCCTAGTCATAATAAGACACAGAGAAATCAAAAACTGACAAAGACAAGAAACTGGCCTTTAGATTAACAACAAGATGAAACAATTATTTTTTTCACACCCAGTCAAGGTCACACTAGGAGGTCAAAATGTCAAGAGTCTCATCAAAACTGTTGTTCAACCATTTGAGAATTTTCAAATGACTTTGCATAAATGTTCATAAAGAAAATATAGCTTGCAACCCTGGGGAATTGCTACTGTAGCTTAACCAATTATCACACAATAAGAATTTTTGGAAACATAGTGGGAAGAGGAGAAAATGCAGGTGACAACATTTTCTACGTTTCCCACCATGTTTTCTTATATTTCAGACTCTGATCATTCAAGCCACATTTAATTTGTGGTCTGCAAAAGCTTTCAATTTGGACCAGTATAAAATTTTGCCATGTGGTAAAGAGTTAGTGGTCAAAGTCACAAAGCCATGTGTAAGAACCCTTTACCAAACAATCTGGTGTTTTAACAACCCTGAGAAAAAAGGCATTTGAAAATGAGGGAAGAGGAGAAAATGCTGTTATCAAATTTCTGATGATCAAAATTTCCTCCTTTTCCTAAATACCACCATACCAACAACAAATTTTCTACGAGCCAAATTTGTCAGTGATTCAATTGCCTCTCCAGATTGCTCTTCCTGGTTCCATATTCTTTAGATTTGTATCACTAGTTGGCTTCAAAAAGCAGCCAGGAAGTTGTTAACTCTGTTAGGTCCAAACAGGCTATCAACCATGACTGTAAAAAAAAATGTTTTATAGGAATACAGTTCACTGCTTTACCATGTATTAAAATTACCTACTGTACAGTGAAAAATTTGAAATTTCACAGTCTCTGGTCAAAAAGACAATGAAAATAACAAATTATATAGGATCCACCAGTCTGCCCAGAAATTCTGTAATTGTAGTAATGTTGCTTACACTTGTAAAAATATTGTTGGCCAACAGAGAGGTTGCTTTTTACAAGCAATTTCTGCTTTTCCCCCAACATTTTCTGTGTTTTTTATTCCACCCAAATTCCAAATTTTTCATAGAATAAGTTTTGTCGCCATTTTTAACTTTAGCTGGCAGACCTTTGAATTGGTATGTTGAAGAAAATTTTAAAATTCATATAAAATTTTTACAGTCACAAACAAGAAGTAGATGGAATTCTGAGGAATATTTGCAATTTACAAGGGCCTGATTTAGCTTTTAGAATTTAAACCCATGAACACTGCCCAATATGTTTTGGAGACTAGGGTCATTGTGTATTACACAGTTTAATACATTGGAGTACTGTAGTACAGATAACTGTATCCCATTGCTATTTCAGTTTTTCACCGATTGCCTCCTGGACCATGCCAAGCACAAAACAATGTCCAAATGTGAAAGGAAGCACCCTAGAAGTCTTCTGATTGAGACTATACATAGGAGGAGGGGCTTCAAGGAAGGGCTTACATTGTACTTTATTATATACATTTAGATCTACATACATGTACTGTATCTATCCATTCAGAAATATTTTTTATTGCAGAAAAAAGTGAGTCAGACACATGTATATGGTACTTTAACCAAACAACTCAGGTATAACAAATTTTTTCAAAGATAAATAGAAAATATGACAGGTCTTACCTGAACTTAGTTTAGTACTAGCAACAAAATATGGCATCCCTCTTGATTTGGCGTGGTGGGTCCCTCCGCAGGCCACATTATTTATCAAATGACAAAATCCAGATTTCACATATAAATATCAACCGAGTCCTTTCTATATTTCTCCCAACAACGCTGTCGTAAGTGAAGGAAACAGGCCCAAGAAGGCAAAATTGGCACTCTCTCAAGTTTTTCGAAAGAACATCGAATTCAACCGACGTCGGCCAACCTTCCAGCTATCACTTGTCGTGTCAACTTCAACATGAACACAAGCCTCAGGCAAAGGATCCACAAGCATAGTTATGGCAGTCAAAATTGATCTTGGGGCAAGACTGGGCAGCCTTTCTTTCTGTTATGCTAGAATTGGCCTTTAGCGTCGCGAAATTGCATGACAACTACACCGGAAGTTTTCGAAAAAAATCGTATTTTTTTGTTTTTATTTTTTATCGGTCACATTAATCGACGAAACAACTATAAAAATATTATATCCTTCATAAAGTATCATCGTATATTAAAAAAAGGTGAAAGATGGTTTAATCATGCCGTGTCCGGCAGTTTACGAGAATGCCCTACTGTTCTCCGCAGCTTACCGAGGCAATCCGATTGTTGTACATAGTATACCGACATTGACCGATGTTTCACGATCCCATTACAGCTGGCCAACCTTAAAGCTAAAAGTCAACATTAACAGTGTACTTTCCTTAAAAGAACTAACTAAACCAAGTTCTTGCTGGATTGTTCGACGCTCTGTAATTCGATGGTTTTTCTTGTTTGATTAGAATTATTAGATTCGAATGAAATGAGCCAAGGTGAAGGAGAAAGGGGTTTGATGCATCTGCAAAAGGTATCGAACTCGGTCAGCCTGCGGAGGCTGTTCTGGGTCGAAACTTTTTTCTATTGGTCTATGTTTTCTGCATTTTAAAGAGCAGTCTACTTCATGAATCAGTTGATTGTTTGACAAAATGGACCTTGTAGATCTATGATGATTTGCTTCGAATAATGCATGACGTTAAACAGATTTCCACCCCCATATGGACGTGCAGTCTCTTGGATCTACAGTATCCGACTGTTTAGATAAGCCAATCAGACAAAAAATCTTACTGAGTTTCGGTTGATTTGTATTCCAGCCTTCGTACGAAATCAAGCGCTGAACGAGTTAAAGCCAAGCGCGACTGTATTTATATCCAGAAAGGTAAAGAGGAAGTTCCTACAGTCAAGAAATTTCATCCTGTACTAGTGTTTTCGATTTTTTATATGTCTGACAAAATATCCTTAAAATTGCTATATCTTGTTAATTACTGTGTGAAAATATCCGTTTCACATTTCTTGGACTTAGAGTTGAATTCACGATGCCCTGAGGGAGATAAAGGCTTATGAATTTAAATATCTAAGAGAACAATGTTATTTTTATTTAATTTAAAAAGGTCAAGTACCTAAGGAATATAATGCCTGTCAAACAAATGGACTGACACATGACATTTTGAAACAGAAACTGAATTTAAACTCCCATGCTGACTAAACAATTGCAAAGAAAACAAGAAACTTTATGGGATTAAGACAGAATGTCTGTGGAAGATGTAACCATTCCTCGCTTATTTTTGTAAACGTGCACAGCACGCCATGCACTAATACAGTATTAGTTGTACAATCAGTTGGCAGGGGACTTTGAAACTTGTTCACGGCTGTTGGAATCATGTCGCCACCTCGCCTTCGGCTCGGGGCAACATGATTCACCACAGCGTTCGGCTCGGGGCAACATGATTCGCCACAGCCGTGAACAAGTTGCCAAGTCCCCTGGCATCTGACCGACCAACGAATTTATTTTACTGCAAAGTTTTACCATTTTACCATTCCAACGTTTATTCGTTCCAACGTTTATTCAGCGAAATTTCTCTGTTTTATGGTCTCACGCATTGGTAAAATTTCCCTTCTGAGTGCGCCAATTCAATGAAAACTGACGTCACTGAAACCTTTGTAAAACGTGCAGTTTGGTGTATGAACTTGATGATGTCACTGCGATAGACAATTGATGTATTTTATTTAAGAAATGAAGAGATTTTTTTTTTTGTTTTCATGGAGGTATGAAAAAAGACCCTAATCACACTGTATGAAACCGCGAAGTTTCACACAGTGTGATTAGGTTTTTTTTTCATACCTCCATGAAAACAAAATAAATTTTCTTCATTCCTTATAATTTAATATCACAGACAACAAATATGCACTTAAATTTTACTCTAACTGCTTTTTTTGTAAATCCAACATTGCGTATTTATTTAATGTCGATTTCATTGATAATTTATAGCGCGGTAAATCTGCTTGTTCATGACGTAATAATGACGTAATTCATGACGTCATTATAGTATTGAACATTGGCAGATTTAGTAGATTTATTATTAGAAGTTCAATAGGCTAGAAGTAAGTTGAAAATAAGTTTGTTAGGACCCAGCAAAGTGACAGTGAGTTTAAGCTCTCTCTTTGAATTTACTGTTGGATATTTTTTTCAGTGTTCAGAGAAAATAGATTAAGCTAGCAATTTGAAATTCGGACTGGATATAAAATCAGACAAAAAAACATTATGGAATCTCGTATACATGTTTGTTCACATTAGTTTGACTGCAAAAGTAGTTCCGGCACTGCTTAATTTTTTTTTTTTTTTTTCATGGAGCTGTGAAAAGATTTTTTCAGCCAATCAGAACTCGCCAATGCTCATGAAAAAAAAGAAGAAAAAACTAATATTGAATTATTTAAACATGGATTTAAACAACTTCAAGGTAGGTAACTATGAATTTTAATGATTTGTTGGCAAAAGTAAACGACCATTACTTGTCCAAACGACCATTAGGTTATTATTCTTTTAATGTTACAAAGTATGAGTTTCTACACTTCACAGTTTGCTTACCTGACGAATGTATGGCTCGGACAAAAACAAATAATAATAATCCAGTCTTTCCGATGTTATGACAACCATCAAGGAAAACTAGTAATAATATGGTGCAGGTTACTGAGTAAATTTGTCTTGTGGGCGGCTCGTATCGATCGACGTCGCCCTTTTGGATGTTTTATTGAAAGTGTAGTTATGTATCCCGGCACAACCAGTTTTCGGCGGTTTAACGATTCGTCATAACGGAATTCAATGTAAACAAAATATTTAAATCATTTTTATATCAAAATCAACTAAGTAACTCCTGAACTGACGATAAAATTCAGACAGAGTTCACTGACCTTATTTTTCTGTTTATTTATTCTCTCCGGAAGGCCCGGTGATCACTTCCTCCAAGGGAAATCACTGTTACCAGTTTTCGGCGGTTTTACAAATTCTATACTGTACAAAAAAGTTTAAGGCACATGAAAATGTTGATTCAATAAACTGTAACAGTAAATATTTTTCAACTACTTGAAACTGTCATAGACTGTTTTAACGGTTTACAAGCATATTTACAAGTCTTTAACTGTGTCAGTCCTTTTTTATGCTTCACAATTCGGGCAAAGGAAAGAATCACCTCTCCTCAAAACCCTCACTTTGGAGCAAAACCCAAGGTGAACCCAGCCCAGGCATGTGTCACACTGGCCCCATTTAACTATTATTATATCAGGTCTTTTAAATGAATCAGGAGAAAATCTTTTACAGATAATGCATTTGCTTGATTCATCCACATCTGACTCATCTTCAGAGCTAGAAAAGTCCTCACTGAATTCAACCCTAGGCTTCTTTGATTTAGTCCCTGATGTTGAGGGTTTAGGTGCAAATGTTTTGCTCTTCTTTCCTTTATTTTGGCACTCATCGATTGGTTTTTCTGTCTGTTTATTCTTCTTCTTATGTTTGTTCTCATGATCAATAATTTTTTTGAGTATTTCATCTTCAGTTATACATTTCCCCCCTACTATCTTGCTCATTGTGTTTCTTATTTTGTGTCTTTAAACATTTTCAAGAACTTTCCCTCCTCTCTTTAACAAGAATGATTCAGCACAATCAAGAGAAACTGTCTCTTTATCAAATGATGTAGCTGGTGCAACTTGTGAAACTTCCTCTTTATTAAATGATGTAGCTGGTGCAACTTGGCTATCACTAATAGCTGTCTTATCAAGAGGTAAAATTCCACTTTTGCAAAAGGCTTTTTTGATATTAGCTGGTGTTAATGTGTTGTCATAGACTTTACATGCCAAGCTGCAGATATTGTAACGGTTGACTACTCCTGAATCACGGGTGTGTTTGTGACATGCTGAGTTGTATGAATTCTGGAATGGACCAAATGCACAGACATCCAATGGTTGAAGAAGATGAGAGCAATGTGGTGGAAGCACAAATAAGTGGATATGTTGAGATTTTGCCCACTGGATAAGAGGAACTGTGATATGACTCTTATGACCATCATATAACACTAGGATGTCTCCATCATCTCTTGAAGGTAAATATTTGGTCAAATGTGTTTTAATGTACCTCTCAAAAACATCACTATTTGACCAAACAGATTCAGTTACACAACCATCAGCACCTGCACTAGCACCTTCTAACAATTTATTTGAAAATCCTATCCCAGGGAAAACAAAGAAAGGGGGTATCACATTGCCAACACCGTTAGCACAGCCAATTAAAGTTGTTGTTTTTCTTCTTCCAGATGTCACTGCTTGTGATTTTGAAAATTTACCACCAATGACTTTAGGGGGCTTATGTTCAGTGCTCATGCCTTTCTCATCAATGTTGTACACTCTTTGTGGTTTATCACACAAGTTGTATTTTGTCAAAATGTGTTCAAGTTCATTAAAGTAACTATCAATGGCACTTCTGGTTGCTGATCTAGCCCTAGCAACATCTAATGAACGTGGCTTTTTGACTGAGTTCTGGCCATCTACTTAAAAAAGTAAATAGCCACTTTTCAGTTAGTGGGTGTTCCTTGTCCCTAAGTCCCAACTGTATAGCGTAGTCTGTTGCAAGATTGATTGTCTCCTGGCGGCTATATCCATAACCAACCTCATCCATAGTTTTCAGGTGTCCTGCTAGGAGAGCCTCCTGCTCTTGGGAAAGGAGAGGTGGTGGTCCAGATTTGACAGTTTCCACATCAACTTTACCAAATAATCGATCCTGCAAAGTGGAACGTGGCACACCAAAGACTCTTGTTGCTTTACATGTAGACATTTTGTCATTTTTGACAGCAAAATAGGCTTGTGTGAGTTGATCCTGATCATATTTCCTATAACCACCCCTTTCAGAGTCAGTGCACTGCAAAAAAGAAGAAAACAATGTGAGGATATCAAAGGCATTATATTCAACCAAAATTCAATTAGTAAACAATTAAGAAAATGGCTGTAAGAACCCTAACTTTTTTGACACCTAATTTTATTTTGCACAGTATACTATGGAAATTTTCTGTGGGGACGCTGCTTGCATAATAAAATACTCTTGCCGTAAAACAACTTAAAACTGTAAACAATTTGGTATTTTGCGAAAAATATTGATTTAATCAATGAGAAATTTTGGAAGTAGTAAATATATATAAAATTGCGTAGGTATACATATTTTGCATCGGTACTTACGATTCTTATCTCCATTTTCACTTTAATGAATTCCGCTGACGTTTCTCTTGTGTTTGTAAACAAACGCGCACGTGTTGACCCGGTAGTGACGTAATTCAACAGCGAAATCAAACTAATTCCAGGGCCGCCGAAAACTGGTAGGTGCCGAAAACATGTCGGCCGGGGATATACGGGGATCCCAAAAGGGAAACTGCTTTTACGGGGATTTATATGTTCGGGGCATATTATCCAATCAAATCGCGAGAAATTTCTTTGCAGCATAATATACTCAGTTCCATAAATAAGTGTGCACTTAATTTTCTTTTATTTCTCGTCGCATCTTTTACTGAAGACCAACAAATTTGGTATCATACTTTAGTTCCGAGTCTATAGAAAATGCCAGGCTAATCAGATTTTGACTAACAGAAAGTTTAAGTTAGGTTTTTGCAGTTTAAATGAAGGTGGTACTAAAAGTTGCAAAAGTACTCAAAGACTAAGGTAACATTAAAGTTAGGTTTTGGCCACCGCTATCGTTCAGGAATGGAATAACATTCCTGATGCAATGATTTTACGTTATGTAAGGTCTATGCAACGTTGAATAATTGCCTGTATCGACAGCAGAGGTGGCCATACAAGATAGTGATTGAAAAATTACAAGAACTTTAAGAAAAACCTAACTTTAATGTTACCTTAGTCTTTGAGTACTTTTGCAAATATGGTTTTAGTACCACCTTCATTTAAACTGCAAAAACCTAACTTAAACTTTCTGTTAGTCAAAATCTGATTAGCCTGGCATTTTCTACAGACTCGGAACTAAAGTATGATACCAAATTTGTTGGTCTTCAGTAAAACATGCGACGAAAAATA
This sequence comes from Hippopus hippopus, assembly GCA_946811185.2. Classification (NCBI taxonomy): domain Eukaryota; kingdom Metazoa; phylum Mollusca; class Bivalvia; order Cardiida; family Cardiidae; genus Hippopus; species Hippopus hippopus. The sequence goes on from OX328101.1 coordinate 19,020,174, forward strand.
AAAGAAAATTAAGTGCACACTTATTTATGGAACTGAGTATAGTTAAATCTGTAGACATTGCCGTTCTTTTCAGACACTATACCGCTTCGTGTATAGTGTTTGAGGTACACTGATACTCAAATTAGATCTACTCTATCACCGACAAAGATTACTATTAACACACAAAAAGCATTGAAATTTTCACAGTAGAAAGCATCAATGTGATCATATTACCACATTCAACACGACTTCCTTTGCTTTGCAGATTACCATTGAAATCATGTGACAAAAAAGAGAAATTGCTTGTGACGAGCAATTTCTCTTTTTGCCACATGTTTTCACGCATAAATTACCTTAGTGATAAGTTCATGTTCTCACATTTTATCGGTTATTCATCTTTCGGACTGACGTGACAAAAACTCATTTCCACCTGCGTGTGTACCTGTATATAGAAGCAATATGCACGCGTATCGAAATAGATCAGTTTACAATGTACTTTTAAAACGGTCCAATAGGTATGACGATGGCTTACCTGTACATGGAGCCCGAGATTGAATAGGCTTTATTTTCGAAATCCACGAAATCGAAATTTCAAGAAAGCACGTGGATAAAGGTTTCGTGATGACTAAATGTTTCAACTTGAAAGGAGTTACCTTGGAAACCGTGAGGGAATCATGATTTCATGATTATGACAACTTGACTTAACTAGTTTCATTCACCTCAAGTTATCCTATACCCTGCTGATAACGTTGAGTGTATATATAGATCAGCCCGCATATTCGTTTGTGCGGTCTGGAACCTGCTGGCCCCAGCTGGTCTTAGGCCTAGTACTGATAACTGTCCCCAAAGGCGAAAAATTACTTTTTGACTGGTCGTCTCTGGGTATAGAGACGATCAAGACAAAAACAGTTTAAATCTCCGCACAGATTTTGTACGCAAGTTTGAACTCTCATAATTTCACAAATTTCGCGAATTGCGCAGTCTGACCAGGGTCGACACTTTTCGCTTTTATGATATTTTCTGTATGAAAAGTGGTCATTCTACCTTGTTATACAATTATTTTTGAACTATCAACTTAAATTGACCTGTGCTATCGTTGATCTGTTTTCATCTAATTGATGTACGGAATTCCCAGATTGTCCCTTTTTGCGTGACGGGTCACATTTGCATTATCCAGAATTCTGTTTAAGATTTGACAGTAGCACAAATTCTTGTTGGTTTAACCAAATACTTAGCCAATCAGAAATTGTGTTACTTTCTAAATCTAGAATTAGACTCAAAAGTGAAATAAAGAATGTAAGGTGACTACGGACAATGGTCAAGTGAAACAACATGTGTGAGGACATAATGAGAAGTCAACAGCAAGAGAGATCAAATTGTCCGTAAAGTCCTAAACTAGTGCTCAGTAGCATAAGTTAATAAAATTTGTTTCTCAATTTTTCGAGAAAATCTTGACAAAAATTGATATTTCTTATTATTCTCCTGCAAAGATGACTCTAGAACGAAGAGGGACACAGAGATACATGTAAAGAGCAAGAGGATGGTCCGACACATTTCACAGAAATATCTTATTCTGTTTGACACGAGGTTAACATCATATGACAAGACATTGTAAACACGCTCATCAGTAAGTTGTGGGAATCGCTCAGTCGGAGTAGTCGCTGAACTTTGGTGTTGATTGTCGCAGGTTGGAATCTCAAAGGTGGCTTTTTAAATTTATTGTCATTATTATTATTATTATTATCAGTATTATTATTAATAATATTGTTGTTGTTGTTCTTGTTTTGTTTGTGATTTCTGCCCAAACAAAGTGTAAACCTCCACGCCATGATGATTTTTCGTACGAAATATCAGCTTTCATAAATTAAGAAAAAAACGCCAACACTAAAGAAATTCAGTTGAGTTTTTAGCCGACCTTTCGCTATTCGGCTTCCTAGGGGACATAAAACAAAACAACAACACCAACAACAGTTTTTTGTTTGAAACATTAATTTTTGGTCAAAATCTATTTATTGAAGCTTTATGAATGCTTGTCATAGTATATCAAAATTTCCAGCACATATTGATCAAAAGAAAAGGCAAGAATTTTGCGAAGGACTCTTTATTTCCAAATCCCGTCTGTTTTATTACATTTCCTATACGAGGAAAGGCCATGATAAAACCCCAAACCATCCCTCTAACTCATAAACCTTTGAAACAAATTTATAGCAGACGAATTTGAAAACATTTGTTAAAATTGACATAACGGACTTCAATAAAGTTTACTGCATGGCTGTGTGTGACACATTGTGATAAAAGTAGAAATTGCTCGTTACAAGCAATTTTTACTTTTATCACAATGTGTTTAAAAGTCGTCTGCGGTTGACGATAACAGTCGTTTGTGAGAGATAATGATCAAATGTGATAGAATCCAGAGTACCAAACGACAATTTTGGTAAAATCTCGGTCAGTAATTAACAAACGCTTCTCGTTCTAACAATTCTCAAAAGGTATTGATCTGTATAAGAACAATGAAAATAATCTGTGAAACGTGCATTAGGCCTAACAAAAAAGTATCTGTGTTTAGGTTTTCGGTCCCAGATGCTGTAGGTAGCGTAGATAGGGTTTTCTTTTTTTTTTTCCAGAAACTTTTTACATGGACTATGTACTGAAATCCCCCCCCCCCCCCAAAAAAAAAAAAAAATCTTTTTTCAATCGTAGTATAAAAAGTTTAGGATCGGCAGCATTTTCTAGGTAGGGTCGGGAAACCCAAAACGCAGATGTTTTTTTTAGGCCTTACGCGATTTCCCTTTTTCGTTTTATATAAAAGAATTGATCGAAACCTGTTAAAAGATACATCTATAATCGTTTTCAGCCAGTTTTAAACCCATTTCATCTCTGTTTTATGAAACTATTATCATTCTTTGTATCTTCATGCCAAATATTGCCCCTGACAGTTGCACGGTTGCACAGATTAGGAAATGCATTTCATTTTCTTTGGGCCATCAAAGAAATCACTGCTGTCAATTCCAATTTGGCATGGAAGATAAATCTCTTGAGTTTCTTTATCCCTTACATCTATAGTTTATCTGTGTTTACACAGCTGACTAAATTTTGAACCACTGGACACACTATCAAGTTGTAATAGCGTTTTCTCTATTTGGCTGCAAGGATGTATCTTTAATCCTTTTCTTTACAATCCCGCGTTTTAGGGACCCTGAAAGAGTAAGATAAATATTGAAAACATTTTCTGTAACTAGTATGTTCTCATTTTTCCAGAACGTCGTTTTCTTCTTTTCAAAGACAAATAACAACATTCAAGTTTTCGAATCATAATGATTCATCAATCATAATAATAATAATGGCCTGCAAAACGCGCAAAGGGGCATTCGGATATTTGCGTAAAGTGTCGTCTCGGATCAGTCTGCGCAGTCCACGCAGGCTGATCCAAGACGGCACTTTACGACTATATTAACTTTTGTTCAACAGTACACTTGCACAAAACAGAATATTACATAAGAGCAGAAAGTCTAGTTTCGGATAAGTCTGCGCGAAGTGCGCATTCTGATCCGAGACGACACTTTACGCAAATGTCCGAAAGACCTTTTTCGCATGTTGCAGGCCATATATGGTCAGCAAACATTTTCAATTTGTTATACGCAAAAATAGTGCCGTGTGGTTAAAGGGTTTAAGACCTTAAAAACGGCGATTCCCTTTCAAAATCAATACTCGCATGCTTAAAGGTTACAAATCTCTCCTTGGCAAGTGTTAGACGGTAAATACTGATTTAATTGATCGTCTTTTTATGTCATCGATGTCTATTTCTAGCTACCATCCACAAGTGATGACGTCACATTGGCATTCCAACCCATTACCATATAAAAACGCAGTTTTCTCACTCCCTCTCCCACTTACGGAAGATAGTCTTGACCTTACGAAAAAGTACGGTTAGGCTCACCTGGGAAAAGCTACCGCTTCTTTTCTAAAATTTGTTTTTCATTACTACTTGATGTAAAGACATTTCCATTGCAACATCTCTTTACTGTGTAATGTTATAGTGGTATAAGTATATCCTGTACGGTGATTGGTTAATATTCTGTACTAAACGACAAAATTTTAGACTGGTCCATATTGGGAGCGTTTTGTAGATGATAAATGTTGCTTTTAATTAAGGGACTTGCTCTTTTAAAGGACAGAAAACATCTTGGGAAAAGGAGAAAATGTTGGTTACCGGCATTTTCTCCTTATCCTACAATGTTTTCAAAAGCTCTCTTTTTCAGGGTTGTTTCATTACGGGTTTGTTTTGTAAAGTGTTACCTTATTAGCACCTTACAAGTTTGCAAATAACAGGCACCTTTATGACTATACTCATAAGATACATGTATGTAAAATTACCATAAATGAAGGTTTGATATAAGAGTACATGTGAGTGCCTCTATCGAGCAATACCTTCTTTTCTAACAATGCTTTTAAGTTGGTACCACCAGCATGGGAAAAGAAGGCGTGTGTTGGATTCAATGAATTGTTTATGAGAGTCAAGTGCCATGATGTTATTTTCCATTTACCCTCTTGAAACGATCAACAGCAAGGGGGAATTTACTGGTTCTGAAAAGTCTGTAATTTTGTTAAAGTTACGTTCTCCCGTTCCTTAGCAACAAAAACACCCACTGCAGAAAAGTGTCTATGGTTCTAAATGACAACAAACATACGCCTCTTGGATGGTTACAACTTCTGGCGGGACAGGCTGGGGGTATTTTAATAAGAGATCGAAACCATGTTGATTAATTAGTTAATCTATTTTCATTGTTTCAATGGACAAATATTTTTCTAGCGTGATCACGTTCTATTTGTACTGCCTCTTTACTGTTTGGCATTCCTATTTTTATTTCCTTCTTAATTTTTTGAATTATTCTAGTTTTTTTTTCCCCAGAGATTTATTGCGATGATTTCCCACGGCATCATAACTTCTCCAGAGAATTATTGCTCATACAACTTAATTTTCAATGAAATACTGTTACTTTCAGTTACCTTATTCTTTTGCCATGCAATCTCTTATTTTACGTCTAATAAGGAGAGAGCATATAAAACATTGAGGGAAAAGGAGAAAATGCTGGTAACCAGCATTTTCTCCTTTTCCCACAATATTTATTATCCTTTCACGGACAACTCACATCATTTGAGCCACATTTACATTGTCCTCTATAAAAACTTTGAATTTGGACAAGTCTGAAATTTTGTTGTTTGATAAAGAGTTAACGTTCTTCGCTCATTTTCAAAATCAAAGCGCCGAAGTTCCGAGCGGCCGGTTGACTTGTGAAATCGAATACTTATAGTGGGCCTACAATTTTTGAGCAGACTGAAACATTTCTCTAATACACTTTATGATAAAATAACACGTTGTTTGAGACTACGTTGCTCTAGAACATTGCCTGCTTACTGACGTATTACATCAAATGAGTAACGTAATTCTTACCAAATGCAAAGTTTCAATAAAGCATCAGAACTGAGAGGCACGTCTCATCAGCTGCTCGATTATATACATTGTCCATGTGGCCATCATACATAAAACAGAAAACTTCTTTGCGAGCAACTTCTGAAACAAACTTGCAACAGAAGAATTCCACAGAATTCTTGTACGATATGCCTAATTTCGACAAATTCATGTTTAGCTCACAATAACATGTAAAAACCAGTGGCGTTGCTTACCCAAAATAAACCGCAGGTATTATCCGAAGCGCGAAGTGCCGAGCGGAGGGAGGAGGATTTTCTCGAGGGTCTCCTCTGAAAATCTTTGAATTGTAGAAGCTATTTGGGGGCGGCCTCTGGTGACGCTTTTGACTAAATTGTCTTTCCATCCTTATTCATTTAATTATTTATTTATTTGGCAAAATAAAAGCGTTTTAGCGTACAGGCAGCTACCCTCTGGAAGCTTTCAAGGGAAACTAAGCTTTATGGCTAAGTACAGGGAGATTTCTAAAGTTTTCTCTATATAAGCCCATGTAAAATTTGTGACCCCTGGGGTGGGGTCAAATTTGACCCCAGGGCTATAATTTGGGCACTCTTGGTAGAGGCTCAATAGTGTAGCCACATGCAAAAGTTGGTAGCCCCAGGCGTTGTGGCTAGGTAAAGGAAGATTTCTAAAGTTTTCTCTATATAAGCCCATGTAAAACTTGTGACCCCCGGGGCGGGGCCAGTTTTAACCCCAGGGCTACAATTTGAAGAAACTTGATAAAGGTCTACTAGATAAAGCTACATGCCAAATTTGGTAGCCCTAGGCCTTATGGTTTCAGACAAGAAGATTTTCAAAGATTTCCAATATTGTTTTAGCTTTGTTGCCATGGCAACCAGGGTTCTTGAAGGAATCAAATTTTTTCAAGAAATTCTGAAAAGGACTATTGCAGGATCATTTATGTGAAGTTTCGTCAAAATTGGATGGGTAGTTTCAGAGAAGAAGATGTTTGAAATAAAAGTTAACGCACTCACGGACGAAAGGACGGACGCACGCACACACGACGGATACCGGGCCACGACATAAGCCCGCTCGCCTTTGGCCAGTGGAGCTAACAATGCTCTTTACGTGCCACATTGTCATCAAAAGTTGTCCAGTGCAAGGTGCCAAAAGTCATCTGCTAGAGGCAATGAGGTAAAAATGGATCTGAGCCGCACTCTGAGAAAAGGGGGTCTTTTTCCGTGATGCTTTAAAGCAAGTAAGTCATCGCATAATCATGGATCAATATAATCCGTTTTGTCTAAAATCCGACCGAATCATGAGGTAAAATAGTCCTTGGAAATGTAAGAAGTTTACAAGTCTTAAAACGTTTCGACCCGTGTCAGCCTGTGAAATCGTGCAGGCTGTACTTTTTGTAGAGCAGTAAACCCCCTTTTCACATAGCATGCCTCAGTTATATGACATTTTAAATGTTACATATACGATAACCACATAGGTGAACGATAAGTTTTTTTGGAAAATGCTGAAAAAGCTACAAATTCATCAATTCATAAAGTGCAAATGAAGAAAAGAGGCTTTTGGTTGTCCAAAAATCGTGATCTCACAAAGTCCCTAAAACTCTGACCTATGTAACCATGTCTGCCATATACGTCTCCTAGCTGTTGTAGCAAACGAGGTATGACCAGAAGTGTAGGAGGTCAGTATAGATTGACAGTTCCGGCATTTGACATTTAGGTCAATCCGACTAAAGTGCACTACGAGTAAAGTACGTTTCATAAGGGTACATAATACGGCGACCTCTTTCCCCGACTTTCTGAAATATTCTGTTTTTGTTTTTAATATGGCCAACAAAGCTCAGCCAATCAGTAAAGCCGTTTCAGAAAGCGTTCTAATCTTTCCTCAAGAAAAAAGTCTTGAGAGTTGGCCTGTGAATTTAGTATAGAATGGTTGGTGAATACAGACCGTTGTTGTATCTTAATTAACCTGTGCAGGGACGCAGCACGACATAATTCCACCATAAATCATAATCAAAGCTTTTGATGACGATCATAAAACGAATACTGCTTTCTACCAAATATCACAGGGCAAAGAATACATTTCAATGTCTGAACAAGAATAAAGCGCAGTTGCAATAAATGACTAGCTTTACAAGAATAAGTTAAAAGTGCACCAACTAAGGTAGAGTACATCATATTCGGCAGTCGACGGCAACTCAAATGATGCATTTTTTTACAAAGTGGCAAAATGTACTAAGGTACTTTCTAGATATTGTTTCAAATCTCACAGAACACAATGTAAGATAACTGCGGTTTGCAACATCTATGTAGGAGATGCAACCTGAAACATCTGTCAAGAAAAGCCCCGGAAAAAGGACGTTATTGTTCTGCCGCTTTGTTGTGAAAAAAGAAATAAAACGCAGTCATTTTGTAAGGCGTGGTCTATATTAAATATAGCACATACAAAACCTGTGCACATAATTGGTACAAATACAGCAGCTTACGACAAGCTTAATTTGAATTATATTTGGTGTCAACCAAAGCAAAAAAACGCTTTTTAAATCCTAAAATTTATATGGACATGTTCTTTAAAAAATGCTCAAGCGTTTTTAAGAGAGTTATCGATTGCGCATAACATATAATAGGTGCAAAGTAATTAAACAGTTAAAGTCATGGAAGGCTCCAGGTAGTGATGAATTACTGAATTCGTATTTTAAAGAAATGTTTGATATCATTTTACCGTAGTTGTGTGATTTATTTAATGCTATTCTAGATTCAGGATCCTACCCTAGTGTGTGAGCAGAAGGTATTGTAATCCCGATTTTTAAGAAGGGAGATCCCAAACATTGTTCCTAATTATAGAGGTATTACACTCCTCCGTAACTTTAGTAAATTTTTTACCGGTGTATTACAAAACAATAAGTAAATGGAGTAACGAAAATAACATAATAAATGATGCTAAGTTTAGATTCAGGGAAAAAATGTCTACAGTCGACGCTACTTTTGTTTTAAATTCAGTCATTCATAAATTCATAGGTGAAAAGAAACGACTATATTGCGCGTTTATTGACTTTAAAAGAGCGTTTGACAGTATTAATAGAAATCTTTTATGGTTTAAGTTGGATAAACTTGGATTAAATGACAAAATTCTACGTATCGTTCAAAACATGTATTCGAAAATAAAAGCAAAAGTTCGTAAAGGCAATGTATACTCTGATTTCTCCGACAACAATGTGTCTTTTGCAAGGAGAAAAAATGTCGCCGATTTTATTTTCATTTTTCCATGAGGATGTAGAATTATATTTACAGGAATTCGACGGAGATGGTATTGAAATTATTGATATGATTATAACCCTATGACTTTTTGCTGATGATATAGTTATTTTGGCAAAATCACCCTCTGAATTACAAAATAAATTGAATAAGTTGAAAGATTATTGGGAATTATACGATTTAAAGGTTAACTGAAGAAACAAAAATAGCTGTTTTTAGAAAACGAGGGCAGATAAAAGTAAATGAAAAATGGTGGTATGGCGGCGAGCCAATAGAAATCGTTGACAAATTCAATTATTTGGGTACTGTCTTTTACTATACTGGTAATTTTAGCACTAATTTTTAATTCATTCAAGGTGAAGCTTTAAAGACATTAAATGTATTTATGTTTAAGATTAAAGAATCTGGGCTTTCTCCTGATATCATGATACAGTTATTTGATTCCTTCGTTGGTTCAATTTTAAACTATGGCAGTGAAGTTTGGGGTTTTCCAAAACAAATCAGTTAGAACATGTACATATAAAATTTCTCAAGAGGTTATTATATGTTAAAAGAGGTACCTCAAATCAAGCAGTTTACGGAGAAACAGGCAGAATGCCACTATACTTTACTCGTGATAAACGCTTACTTAAATATTGGTTTAGGGTGGTAAATATTGACATTAATGGAAAAAATATAATACTTTCGAAAGTTAACACAATGTTAAAAGCAGATCTCGAATCTGGAAAATCAAACTGGCTTTCTTATATAAAAGATTTATTAGAACGCCATGGATTCGCGGATGTTTGGCTTGACCCTTATAGTTTAAATGCAAACAGTTTCCTCTGTACTTTTGAACAACGTGTTTTAGACTGTTTCAAACAAACTTGGCATGAAAATATGGAGAAAACTGAATCACCATACTTATACAAGCATTTCAAAATAGACTCTGGCACTGAAAAATATTTAAAAAATTTACCTAAAGAATTAAGAATTTGGCTTTCTAAATTATATATGTCATCTCATAATTTAAACATAGAAGCAGGACGATATGGGAGGGTTAAAAATATAACAAGTGAAAGGTATTGTTTGAAATGTAATATCATGATATTGAGGATGAGTACCATTTTATTTTAATCTCCCCGTTGTACACGGAATTGAGAAATACATATATAAAGAAATACTACACACACACACAAAAAAAACAAGTTTTATAAAATGTTGTACTTTAATGTCATCAGAAAACCACAATGAAATAAAAAAGTTAGCAATATTTGTAAAAAAGGCCTTATCGCTAAGAAATCTATCGTAGGTCCTACAGTATCTTTAACAAGTTCATTCTAAAAAGAAAACATTTTCGTCCAGTAACGATAGCGTTAATTTGTTACAACTTCCATTTGAGTATTATTCCATTATTCTTCAGTATTATTCTTCGATGTGATTGATGTTTCTCTGTGCACATGTTTTTGTCAACATGTAACGACACGTCTTTAGTATTGTATGTTATCGAACATTTCATATTCCTTTTCTTTGCAAATTTGTTTTATAATACTTATGAATCAACCCATGATCGATCGTGACTATTGTTATTATATGTCATTGTTGTATTTTCGTGATGAGGTATTGTATGTACAGGTCGTAATAAAGCTATGTCTATGTTTATTAGATCAGTGAAACAAAAATATATATCTCGGAAGCAAACAGCTTTGTAAACTCAATTTAAGACTTCTAAACGGCTACCCGTAGATTCTTTTTCGCATTCCCTGTCCAGAAGAGAGACAGGTTCAATCGGTCTAATTTTGCGAAGTTAACGGACAGCTATAAAAGCATACTCCAGCCTGTGTCCTTAAAGAATTCTTTAAATCGTTAAAGAGTAAGGAAGTTACATGTATTTAACGTTGTTTTATATTACATTGAAAATTGAGATATTAAAAGATTTAAAAACTTCATCCTCGTTATTTCGGGGTATCTTTTCTTGCGAGAAGATGTCTCGTATTCTTTCGTACTGCTGAAAAACAGTAATTCATGCTTCTTTTTACGCTGTTTTGGCTTATAGAAAATATGCATGTGCAACCATATTTCCTAAAAAACCATGCCTTCAAATGGCAGAATCGGGACCAACAGCATGACTAATGTCCGATAATATATTTCATTTTTTTTCATTCATCTGTCCATTACTTGATGAAATTTGGAAAACAAACAAACGTGGCCGGGATAGAGGTTTTGTTATGTATACAGTTTACGAAAAACCAAACTCAGTGACCAGACACATCAAATCTAAGTTTGTGTTTGTGACTTGTGTAATGAAAAAAATATTTAGTGCATGGAAGCTTGAACTAAAGTCTAGCAAGACTTCTTGTTTCTAACTTAGCAAGCCAAAGAAATGTCACGCCATGTAAAAAGTTCATAGCTAATGTCTCCGAACTTAACCTTTTAATACATTAATTCTTCCTCCAAGAAAGAGCGATTGCGAAAACCCAGAAATGCTGTCGGGAAATATTTTTCTCGTGCAGCAACTAAATGTCATATATCTTACTTCCATTAAGATATTAACAAGTTTTAAAATGAGAAACACATATGTTAACGCTTTTGAACAGACTCGGTACTCACCCTATTTAAACAGTGCTTTTAGCTTAAATACAAACCTCTTTTGAGGACTATATTTTGACAATTTGGGTAGTACTTTTATGTTTGGTAAGATTATACAAGAACGTGGGTGATTACTCTGATGGCACAAAGATGAATAGATGGCGCACAAAACTGCCCTCACGGGAGTTAACCTAATGAACTTAAAATCATGAGTCTTGCACCTCTATTGTGTTTAATTAACATGTTCTTTTAGCTTGTTAGGCCACGGCAGGCAACCCGTCATTCTTAGGATATGAAAGATGTCCTAAATGGTATAAAGAGTTAACCCTACGTTTCCACCATGTTCCCGGCAGCCACGGAAACCCCGTTTGTTCGAAATGTGGTGTGCCGTGAGATTGTGTTAGTTTTTTTCTTCATTACCAAGTTTAGTTAATTCTGTTTACGGTACCTCACGGTATCCGTGACAAGCCGTGGAGGGAACCACACGTTTACACCGTGGCCCCGGCAGCCACGTTTTTGACAACCGTGGACAAAACGGGATTGACGTTATACAACGCAGAGGAACGGGATAAGCAAACTTGTCAGACCGTGATCGTCCGGGTTTCCGTGCAAGATTCTATGACTGTCAAAAAATTTGCCACGGCAGTCCCGGTGCTGATGAGAAACCTAACAGACCGTAGCGGAACGGGTTGATCGTTGCGTTCTACTACGGCCTGATCGATACCGGTGAAAAAAGGGCTTCCACGTCCAAACACGGATCGTCCTGAGTCTTGTTACGGCTTGTTACGTGCTGGTAAGTTTTGATGCAATCAAGTTTGCTTATCCCGGTACTCTGCGTTGTAAGTAGATAAAAAAGGAGAGAGCTGGCAAAGGCCCTTAAATCCTCTTAACCCCGTCCTAATTCTTAACCCCGTCCCAGTTTCTTAACCCCCGTCCCAGTTTCTTAACCCCGTCCCAGTTTCTTAACTCCGTCCTAATTCTTAACCCCGTCCTAATTCTTAACCCCGTCCTAGTTTCTTAACCCCGTCCTAATTCTTAACCCCGTCCTAATTCTTAACCCCGTCCTAGTTTCTTAACCCCGTCCTATTTCTTAAATCCGTCCTAATTCTTAACCCCGTCCTAGTTTCTTAACCCCGTCCTAGTTTCTTAACTCCGTCCTATTTCTTAACCCCGTCCTATTTCTTAAATCCGTCCTAATTCTTAACCCCATCCTATTTCCGCTAGCTGCTTAAATCCAACCATAACTCAATTTCAAAATGCGTTTGGCTTCGCATTATAAAATTTAAATCGTTTTGAATATATTATCATAAGTCTTTAACCTTTTACCTTACAACTGCTTTAGATTTTTTCAATTTTTACAAACACCCATCGATGAATCGAATCACTTTTTCACTTCCTGTCTCGCTGTTGTTGCATATACCAAGCATACGAGGAAATAATAGGATACTTAGACTATTTATACACCGAAGTACAAGACGTATACAAAAACAATTGAATTTAATTCTCCCAAACCTTTAATTTAAATATATTATATAATAAAAATGTCAGTTGTAGAAGAAGCATTAAAAGCTAAAATAAAATACTCAGGTGTTGCATACAACGCAGAAATGACTTGTTTTAAAGGAGCTATAGGTGAAACTTACAAACAAGCATTCCTAAATACACGAGCAGCTTTCTACTATGAATTTAGTAAAGTTAAAACGTATAATTACCCATTTCATTTTACAATATATTTAAATGGTATATATAGTACTACACCTTCATCATTAAACCTATACACTAGTTATAATTTCTTAACTTATTTTGATAAGGTTGCAAGATCGCTACCTGAAGAAGATATAGTAGACTCATTAAATTTATATATTTGGCACACCTACTAAAAAATATAACTTGTTTATAAATAAAGTTATATTTTTACCAGACGAGTCTATAAGTCTAATTCTATTAAAATAGATATGTAAGCGTGTGTTACATTACGACTATCTGTTCTCGAGATAAAGTTTACGATGTCGCATTGTTTTACCTCCAACGCCGCAGGAAAAACTGTACAACTACAAGTTTCATCCGCTTTTTTAATAATAGAGTAATCAACCTGCTCATTTCCGTTTATCGATATATTAACTTTTATCTCTTCTCCTCGTGCATTAGGATTATCTTTAACGACCGTTAAACTTCCTCTTATGATTCTACCCGGAGCACTCATACAATAACCCCCTAAACCATGCTTTCTACCTGAATTACCATTACCGAATAAAAACTCATAATTACCATCTCCTATTGGTCCGTTTTCTTCAGCCCACACGGTTATAATATGTTTAGGACCTATGAGAGAAGGAATGGATACTTTTCTATCCACGTAGGATTTTGTCGCTAAATCTCTCTCTTCTACCGGGGCCGCAGCGTTTTTTATAGAAAAACCTTGAAGATCTATGTCAGTCACCGCCATGAAACTCCCATCTGGATTTTTTATAATAGCTCCACCATTATCGACATAATTTTTATTGACAGCAGAGTCACGGGATACAGGATTTGGTAACCCAGTAATCGAGTTACCATTCATATCTATTCCACCAGCCATTGAATAGGATCCATCTTGTTTTTTTGTTAAAGCTTTTTCACCCGCAGTAGCCGCCTCAACGGTGGTATCTACGTAAAACTTATTAGAGGCTTGATCGTGTCTCGTAGGGATTCCGAGATTGTTAATTACTCGTCCTCCCATTGAGATTGCATCTTCTGCCTCATACCACCTTCCGTCTTTATAAACGAAGGCTCGATCAACATTATCCACATAATTTTTAGTAGCAGCTTCACCCGGTTCTGTTGGTTCTTTAACATTTCTTATCGGATTAAAACCCATATTTAAATATCCAGTAACGTGGAATCCACCGTTTTCAACCAACAACCCTGAGTTGGTGTCAACATAAGCCTTAGTTGCAACATCATGAGAATTTACCGGATTACTAACCCTCGTTAATGTGTTACCATTCATGTTTATAGAACCAGTAACAACAGTTGTTCCATCTTTGCGTAAAAAATTATTATTCACGTAAGCGAGTGACACACCATCACTAATTGTGCCATCATCTTCCATTCTTCCAAATTTGTTAACAGGCATTTTTATAATATTACTAAAAAAGTTTATTTAAAACGTTTTGAAACTTTTCCCCTGCGGATAACTCTTTTAGAATGTACAAACATAAATGACCACAAAATACTTGTCCTGCTCTTTGTAATTGATCAGTATTGTACTGTATCGGGCTTTTTAAATACTCTCGAATTTCAATAGGTGGTTGTATACCATAACTGTCAAAATAAATTTTAGTTTTACCGTTTTTATACCAAGCAACCCAATGTGTACCAGGTCCGCCACTTTTATCAAAGTTTACTATACCACATTCTTTTTCACTCGGTTTTCTCGGTAATGTATCTAGTAAAAAAACTCCTCTAAAATAAGGAATCTTTAATCTTTTTGCGGCACCCTCTAATTCGAAATTGTTCAACGGTTTATTTGGTAAAATTACGTTTTCAATAGAAATATTTTCCATTTTTTAAATGTCTTTATTGTCAACCCATGAATTAAATTCATCAGGATAACCTTTCCACTTTACGAGAGATTTCTTTTTTCCTTTTTTAATAACCTTTTCTATTCTATACAGCTCTTGACTGGTTTTCTGCAGTTCAGGCTCATAAAAGGTACCTTGTATTTCTTCTCCATTAAGATCCTTAATTTTATATGTTACGGGTGATGTATGTTTTACTTCAGAAACTGTAAAAATCTCCTCAGTCCATCTTGTTGTATAACCTTTCTCAAAAGTCTTTTTCTTTTTACTTATCCTTACTTTGTCTCCAACGGAAAACTTAGGATTTATATCTTTTATTTCGGGAGGGTAAAGATTTCTCCAAACTCTCGTTTCATTTTCTGTTTTACTCGCGTCTACCGGAGTCATCTTAATAGATGAATGCATCGTGTTATTATATTCTTTAACCAAATCCGATAGCACATTGATGTAAACGTTTGTGGAGTTGGCGGAAAAATACTTCCACATTTTTTCTTTCATCGTTCTAATCCATCTCTCAACAACGCTAGATTTTTCCTCATTTTCAGTAGAATACAATTCAACCAAGTCTTTTACATCTTTGTTATAAAACTCTTTACCCTTATCCACCCACATTTTTTCGGGTTTTCTCTCCTTAAAAATACTTTTTAATGCTACAGCAACAGATTTCCCCGTTTTATCTTTTAATGGCACCAACCATCCGTATTTAGAAAAGATGTCAATGACAGCGAGAAGGTATTTAAAACCATGATTAAACTTAGAAAACGCCTGCATGTCTACTAAATCAGCAGCCCATATCTTATCTATACCGTTTACTATAACTCTCCTTTTCTTAAATTTTCTTTTTACGGGTTTATGTAATTCTTCCGCTAAAATTTCGAAGTTTTTTTCACCCCCATTCCGAATTTTACCTTCGTTCCAATGAGTTTACTTACCAAACCTCTTTCCATTTTTTCTCTAATACTAGGATTGTAAATCCCTTCTAACTCTGTTAACATATTCTTATCACACACTGTGTTTCTTGTAGCAGTGTCATTGTGTTGAAGATAGCAAACATCATGATTATAAGCGGCTTTATCAACGCGGTTTATTGGTTTACTCCATTCCTTCGGTGTTAAATCTGGACTGAGTCTTTTATCTAGTTTGGTACCTGGCCCTGTAAAGTTGTGTCCTGGTAGATGCATTTCAACGGGTAAATTATTTATAAATTTGTTTAAGATGCTACTCCCGGTGGTTTTTTTTTTTTATAAACTGAGTTTTAGTTATTCCACAAACCACACATTTCCCCTGCATCATATTTCTTCCATTTTTAGAAACAGAATATTTTATATCATTCGTATCTGTATGTTTTTTACATTTAACGCAATACATTTTATATTGAAAAAATAAAATATTTAAATAAAATGGATATTATAAACTTATCATGGAATGTTGTAGTATCAAAGAGATTTAATAACTCCCTTTTACCGAGAAGTATCAGAGGTTTAATTATAGGCAAATCAGGATGCGGTAAAACTACTTTATTGTTAAACCTTTTACTTAGACCGGGTTGGCTAGACTACAACAATTTGAGCGTTTTTGGAAAAAGCCTTTTTCAACCAGAATACCGAATACTAAGAAAGGCTTTTGAAGAAAAACTACCAAAAGAATGTATCTTAAGGTTGTTTAACATGCGTGATGAGATACAAGAACTAAACATTGTACCAACAGCTTTAGTTGAAGAATGGATTAAAACGATTAAAAACAAATCAGATATAGATTGTAGCTTCTTTGAAAATGCTAGTGAAGTACCCGATCCAAGGGAGTTAAACTCGGAAGATAAAAATTTAATGATTTTCGATGATTTACTTTTAGAAAGACAAAATAAATGTGAGTGTTACTACATTCGAGGAAGGCATAGTAATGTTGACTGCTTTTACCTATCACAAAATTATTTTAGACTACCGAGACAAACTATTAGAGAAAATGCTAATTTTATTTGCCTTTTTCCACAGGACTTAAAAAACATTAATCATATTTATAGTGATCATGTAGGTGAAGATATGCCTAAAGATGAGTTTAGAAAATTTTGTCAAAAGGGATGGGAAAGACCTCATGGTTTTGCTATCATTGACTTAACCAGTAAAAAACATGATGGGAAGTATAGAAACGGTTTTGATAATTTTTACATGCCAAAGTCAATATAACTCGTCGCCGACTCGTTCGGTTAAAAAATATTTAAATATTATAAAATGGAAGTAGATCTTTTAAAAAAGATTGTAAAAAATACGGAACACAAAACATCGTTTCAAATTATAGTAAGCGATAACAAAACACGTTTTAGAACGAGGTTTAATCCCCCAATTCAACTGGAAAAGGACAAAGTATATGAAATAGCTTTAGTAAACCTCG
The DNA here is from genome assembly GCA_946811185.2 of Hippopus hippopus. Taxonomy (NCBI): domain Eukaryota; kingdom Metazoa; phylum Mollusca; class Bivalvia; order Cardiida; family Cardiidae; genus Hippopus; species Hippopus hippopus. The sequence continues at coordinate 19,037,366 of OX328101.1, forward strand.
AAACTTACTACTCTTTTCCAAACATTGATGAAACGAACAACACACTCGTTTATTCTCCAGACAATGGTACCTCATGGATTAAAATAAAAATACCTGTAGGAAGTTATGACCTCGTTGACATTAATGATACAATTCGTCAGGAAATGAGAAAAGATGGTCATTATGATAGAGTTAATGAAGAGTATTATATTAACTTTTCTGCGAACACCAATACCCTAAAGTCTGTTCTTACTATTGACGATGGTTATCAAGTAGATTTTAATCAACCAGGATCCATCGCTAAAGTATTAGGATTTACTCGAGCTAAATACACGCAAGGATTTCACGAGTCAGAGAATGTAGTGAACATTCTTAGCATAAACAGTTTGCTCGTTAACATAGATATTATTTCAGGAAGTTACGTTAATGGTTCAACAAAAAACACTATTTACTCCTTTTTCCCAGATGTTGCACCTGGATATAAGATAATTGAGTCACCAGTTAATTTAGTATACTTACCAATAACGTTAGATGAAATACATAACTTAGAGGTAAATATTACAGATCAAGATGGTAATTTACTAAATCTTAGAGGTGAAAATTTAACGATTAGGTTTCATATTAGAGAAGCGAGATGAGCTAAATAAAAAATAATTGTATATAAAATGACGAGTTACACTAATGTTAAAGTAAATATATCGGAAGGACAGAAGGAAAAGCTTCAACGTGCTGTTAAAGCCGGTTGCACAGCAACAAATATTCGTTTAGGTCATGAAGATTTACGTGGTAATGATGTTTTAGCAATTACCGATTCACAAGCTAAGAAAATAGCTAAAGCCTATGAGGATGGTAAGGGTATAACTATTAGAATGTCTTCGAAACAACTTAAACATAACACGAAAATAGAAGGAGGTTTTCTCGGTATGTTAGCTGGGTTAGCTGCTAGAGCCTTGCCGATGCTAGCAAAAACCGTTTTACCGGCTTTAGGTGTTGGTGCTCTTTCTGGATTAGCTCAAACAGGTGTGCAAAAAGCGATGGGATCGGGTCTTTACCTTAAAAAAGGAGGATGTATGTGTCAAGTGGAAACTGATGGATCTGGATTATACTTAAAACCATACAAAGGTAAAGGATTATCTCACGTTGGTGATGGGTTGTATTTAAAGCAAGGAGGAAAATTGTATGATGGAAGAGGACTTTTACTCGGACCTAATAGTCCATTCGCTAATATCCCTATCCTAGGAGCTATATTATGAAGGGACCCAACTTGTTTGGGATAAATATTATTTTCACCAAAATAAAAATGGACATACATAAACTCGGTATAAAACCTAATATTACTACTCAACATAAAACTATATTTTGGAAACCTCATTTACAAGGAGTAAGATTTCCTCCCTTAAAGCATGATCTTCTAAAATGGAAAATATACTCGCAGGTAACTATCAAGATTCCCTCTCGTGATGGGATGAGACTTTCATTAGGATTTGGTTATATAACTACACGGGGAGTTGTAGTGATATCTGTTAGTAATAAATGGAAAGATAGTTTAACCATTCTTAATGGAACACATCTTGATAATGAGGCTGATGATATCTTAGTCTACATTTATAATTTCTCGCAAAAACCTATCGAAATACCTGAGGGAGAGTTATTCTGTTATTTAAAATATTTGGCATAAAAAAATTATTATATTAATAAAATGGCAGATACAGATCAAAAACACCCTAATAAAATATACCCCCCACTGCCCACTGCAAGTGCTCCACCTATAGAAATGCATGCAATGGGTTCCTCACCGAGGTTCGGAGGTGAAGATGGCCAAGGTCATTCCTATCGTTTACAAAAAATATCAGAAGTACAAAAGTTTCTCGAAAATGAAATTCGAGAAAGAGAAACTCTGGCCAAAAAGTACTTCCGTGCCTCTAGAATAGTAGACAACGTTGATACCGTCCTGGTAACTGTAACAATGGCTGCCGGTGCTGGTGGTATAGGTTTGCTTTCTACCGTTGTAGCTATTCCGGCTGTAGTAGCATTAGAAGCAACAGCTTTGGGAACCGGTCTTCTTTCATTGGTAGGTAAGTATGTTGTTAGAAATAGTAGAAGCAAAGGAGAAAAGCATCAAAAGATTAGAATGTTAGCTGATGCTAAGTTAGATACCGTTTCAACACATATATCCAAAGCTTTGACTGACAATTATATCTCTGATGATGAATTCAAACTAATCATGGAAGAATTAGATAAATATAAAAGCATGAAGGAAGAGATACGTACCAAGATCAAGAAGAAGATTTCCTCAGAAAACGAAGAAAGCTTAATCGAGAGAGGGAGGCAAGAAGCGCGTGAGTCCTTTCGGAGGCTTGTTGAAAAGAATAATCCGTCATCGCCCACGATGTAATCTTCCTGAGATTCGATGTAAGTGTATTTGTGAAATAGGTGATACCTCAGACATGTAATATATAAGAGAATATATAACACTCTTATATATTATCCCAAAAACTGCGTTAAAATCTACGTTAAAAACTACGTTAAAAACTACGTTAAAAAACTATTTTACTAATTAAAAAAATGTCTTTTCTAAAAATCAATGATCCTGAAAAAAGGGACTTAATTGTAAAAGAGTATCTCGAAACGAGAAAGAATATTCGGGATAACCTAATAGCGGAGAAAACGGGTGAACAACAACTTCAAACTGATCTTTCAAAGATTTTTAAACCTATAACGGAAACGCAAAAAGCTACAGCGAAGGAGATTACTGAGGAACTTAGACCAATTAAAGAAGGTATTGAAAGCTTACCACAGGCTATTACTTTTCCAGCCTTTCCTTCTATCACAGCTTCCGATAAACCGTCAGAAGAAGAAGATCCGATATTTATTGGGGAAATAGCGGAAGGCTATTTAAGAAAGTTTACTACTAAGTCTGAAGCTGATAGAACGTATGGAATATATGACAGAAATGGTAGGTTTTATATTGGTAACAAACCAATTGTTATTCGAGACAACGATATTATTGTGGATGGTGAAGAATATGATGGTACCCCTGGTCTATGGGAGTTAATCGTATCTAAAGATCCGGCTAATAATATTTTTGGGGGTGAAGATTATGAGAATTACGCAAAGTTGATGGTAAAAACCGGCTCCATTTTTCGTGACAACAACCGAGGAAGTAAATATCCTAAATCTTCTAAAAGTAAAAAATGGGTCTATATACTTAAACCTATTTGGGATAATAAAAGATTTCATGAAGGTAGTGGTATCATTGTTATCCCATCTGACCCTAACGCATTAATAGAAAGACTAGATCTGTTGATGGCAAGTAAAGAAGCGGGTAACACAGGTGTAAGAAACGAGTTAGTGAGCATTTGTGACGAATTAAAAAGACAAGGTGTTTTAAACTCAAACGCTTATAAAAATTTAATGTCTATACTATAAAAAGATGATCATCACTAAGAAACACGGATTTAAAAAAAGGTATTCATACGGTGGTTCCGGAATCTTTGATAGTGTTGCTAACTTTTTAGTGAGGCTTTTTACTAGTAGCGCGGCTAAACAAATTGCATCTTCTGCCCTTGATGTGGGAAAGAGTGTGGCTAAGGAAGGTGCAAAGAAAGCTTTAGAGGTTGGAAAAAGCGCGGCTGTAGAAGCGGGGAAAAAATTAGTTACGAAAGCGTTGACACCAAAATCGAAGCAAATTTTACAAAAATATGGTACACCTCCTAACGAGACAGAGCAAGTCAAAACGCAAAACATTAATACATTAATAGATGGGAGCGCCATTGCTATTCAAGACTTAGTTAAAAGATTAAACAATGGAGCTGGCATTAAAACGGTATAATTTAAGAAATTATATTTATTATATAAAATGTTAAAATTTGATCGTGTAGATTATAAAAAATATGATACTAGTTGTATTACTATAGTAGGTGCATCTTTAAACATAAAAGATTGTGAAATCCTAGAAATTAATAAAACGAAATATGGTTATAAAAAAGCTGTTGTGAAGTTATCTCCCGAAAAAGTAATCAAGATGAAAGAGATTGAGGAAAAGGTGAATGAATATTTACAAAAGTGGGGAATACCCCAAAAAAAGGTTGTATATGGTAATAGAGTTTATCCTAAAACTAAACTGGAAACCCCAAAAATAATTAAACTTGAAGGTGTGTTTGTTAATAATGAAAATAAGTCTTTCCCCCAGCTTTGGTTGGAGCAATTATAATTTTTATTTTATTTAAAATTGTAATCGCTATTATAAAATGGACATTTTAAATATCACCGAACCAATTTTAAAAGATGATAGTATTGATGAGTATGAATACTTTGAGTATGAACCAATCACAGGTGCAAATCTCAACAACTCAGGGGGAGATATTAGGATTAACATCGAAACACAAGATATTTTTACGCATCCCAGTGAGAGTTATTTACTTATAGAGGGTCGTCTAACAAAGGCCGATGGAACAGCTTACGCAGACAATGGTGATGTTTCTCTAACAAACAACGCACTAATGCATCTTTTTAAAAATATTAAGTATCAACTTTCAGGTATGGAGATTGAATCCTTAACAAATCCTGGCCAAGCTACTACGATGCTTGGTTTGTTAAAATATCCTGATGATTTTTCTAAATCACAGGGGTTAAACCAATTGTGGTATAAGGATACAACAATCGCAGCAGAAAATGATAACGTAGGTTGGAAAATAAGAAGAGAGTATATTATTGATAACCCTAATCCAAAGGGAACATTTAGCTTTAGAGTTCCATTAAAACATATATTCGGTTTTTGCGAAGACTATGACAAAATTTTGTATGGAATGAAGCAAACATTAACATTAACGAGAAATAATGACGAAGATGCAATCTTTAGAAATGCTGGCGGTGATGCGGGTAAAATTACATTAAATACAATATCATGGTTTATGCCACATGTGTTGCCCGCGGATAAGGAGAAGATGGAACTTTATAAAATTATCGAGAAAAAAGAAAAAATACCGGTTGGATATAGGATGCGACAATGTGACTCCGTTTCGGTTCCTCGATCAAATACCTTTACCTGGAGACTTTCCGTTAAATCATCTCCTGAGGTGCCTCGTTTTATAATTATTGGTTTTCAAACCGGTAAAAGTGGTAGTCAAGTACAAAATCCTTCTATATTTAATCATATAAACACTGAAAATATTTATGTTATGTTAAACTCTACTAGGTATCCTGCAGTCGACTATACTCTTTCATTTCCTAGCCAAAAATATAGTAGGGTATATGGTGATGCCGCTTTATTTAGATCTAAGTTTTATAATATGGATGAATTGGTATCAAACCCTAATATTACCCCCTCGGATTATAAAACCCTTTATCCTTTGTTTGTGTTTGATGTTTCCAAACAAAGTGAAAGGTTAAAGTATTCTGTCACTGATATTCAAATTAAGGCACAATTTAATAATGTTGGTGGGGCGCCCGCGAACACAGAGGCATATGCCGTTATTATTAGCGATAGGTTAATTAACTTCCAGTCTGATGGAAATAAAATGAGCGTAGTGTATTAAGTTAAATAATTATTTTCTATATATAAAAAATGATAAAGACTAGTGATTTAAGAAAAATTCTTAAAGAAAATAATATAAATTTTTATGGATACTGGGATAAAAAGCGGTTAGTTGAATTGGTGAAAGAACATGGGTTGTTACCAGAGGAGCCACCTAAAAAAGAAAGAAGCAAAGACCCTAAGTTTGATAGATTAAAGACTATTATGCATAATCCTAAAAAAGTTAGTTTAGAGGATGTTGAAACCGGTGAAATAAAAACCTTTCCATCGATTTATAAGGCTAGTAAATTTATTGATCGCTGCCCACAAACGATTGAGCATTGGAATGGAAAAACTTGGAATAATAAATATAATATTAACATTCTGTATCCCTAACAGGCAGGGTCTGTTAATTTTATTATGATAATTACGAATTCGTAATAAAATTAATTTTAGTTTAAGTAATTTTTTTTTATATATAAAAATGGAAAGTATTAATTATAATACATATTCTGTAAGCGGTTTAAAAAATTTGGCAAGGTCTATAGGAATCCGAGGATTTTCTAGGCTTAGAAGAGCCGAATTAATTGAACGTCTAAGTAGTTCTCCACCTCCTGGCCTTGCTAATCAATTCCAAGGATTATCAGTAAAAGACTTAAAACGAGAGGCTAAGGCTATAGGAATCAGGGGATACTCTACACTTAGAAGAAGCGAATTAATTAACCGCATACTTAACCGCTCCATTAATCGTGAAGCACCGATATTAGACTATAGTATCGATAATGGCGGAGCACCGATATTACAACCAACGCCTTACACACCACCACCTCCAACACCAACTCCACCTAAAGACTCAATTGATGAGTTGATAAATTATTTAGATAATGTTAAAGAAATTCCGAGAAATATATCACCTAGGATAAAAGCTTTAAAAGAAAAAATAGACAAGATATATAAAGATAAAGAAGAAATAAGTATTACAGAAAGATCATCAGCACTAAGGGGGTTTACGAAAGAATATCTTATAAAAGGTAAAGAAGATTATACACCGTATGATTTCCTTGAATTAGTGAGAAATAAATTAACCAATATTATGAGAAATAATCGGCAAACAAAAGTTAAACTCGTTATGAATTGTATGATGAAACACTCTATTACCGACGAATTTCGAGACATGAATTTTCATTCTGGTTATCCAATCGCTAATTTAGATGGGGATGACGTGGACGAAATATATGATGAAATGGCAGATGAAATATTACGTGCTATAGCAGCGAAGGAAATGGAAAAAGATTATTGGAGAGTCGTTTACGTAATCGATTTAAGATTATACACAGTAGCGTATAATCCATTAAGAGGTAATTCTTGGTTTCCAACTCCTCCTAAGATAGCGAATACAAAAAGCGTTATTAGCCCAAAGAACACGGATGATGATATGTGTTTTGCGTATTGTATTGTTATAGCTTTAAACCCAACAATTGAACATCCTGAAAGAACTGAAAGACTAAAGCCACTATTAAACGCTATTAATATGGAAGGGATCGATTACCCCGTTTCCCTTCAGGATAGAATTAAATTTGAAACCCAAAACCCGTCAATATCGGTATCAATTTACGGATATAATAATTTCAGCGGTGTTTACCCACTTAGTGTAAGTAAGGAAGTTTATAAAAGAGACCATCATGTTAATCTTTTACTTCTCGAGAAGGACGGTACCCCTGACGAAGCAGGGCGAGTCAAAAAACATTATTGTTTAATTAAAGACATGAGTAAATTGTTATCTAAACAAATATCTAATCATAACGGTAAAACTTATATTTGTGAAAGGTGTTTAAATCATTTTCAAAAAGAAGAAACTTTAAAGAAACATTTAGACTATTGCAACGAAAAAGATGCTTGTAGAATAGACTTGCCTAAAAAGGGAACCAAAGTATCTTTTCAGAATTTTTATAAACAGCAAAGACATCCTTTCGCGATTTATGCGGATATGGAGTCTACGTTAGAAAAGAAATACGAAAACAAAGGTAACACCACAAGGGTAATTAATACGCATAACATTTCGGGATATTGTTTTTACGTTAAATCGCTTTACGAAAATGTTTACCCTTCCAGGGTTTTCCAATATTCCGGTGAAAATGCGGCTAAGAAATTCGTAAAGGATTTAGAAAATGTTATAAGAGAAATAGATAGGATACCAACGAGGGAAATGATTTTTAAAGTTTGTGATAAAAGAGAGTTTAATAAAGCGGTAAATTGTTGGATATGTGAAGAGGCATTTACGAAAGAAGATAAAAAAGTAAGAGACCATTGTCATTTTACTGGAAAGTTCAAAGGAGCCGCGCACAATGCGTGTAATTTAAAATATAGAAGACCTACTTTTACACCTGTATTCTTTCATAATTTTAGTAAGTATGATGTTCATTTATTTATAAAAGATTTAATGAATACTCCTGGTGAGATTAATTGTATACCAACAAACAAGGAAACGTATATAAGCGTGTCTAAAAATGTACCGATAGAATACGTTGTTAAAGGGACGAAGAAAATTAAAACGCATGAGATTAGATTCCTTGACAGTTTAAAATTTCTAAGTGATAGTTTAGACAAATTAGCCAGTAACCTAACTAAGGAAGAAAAGACTAATCTCGCGAAATATTTCGAGGAGGAAAAGTTCAAATTGGTCTCACAGAAGGGTATATTCCCATATGAATGGTTTGATAACCTTAGTAAATTAAAGGAAACGAAGTTACCTGAGCGAAGAGCATTTTACTCGAAGCTTAGATGCAGTGGAATTAGTAAGGAGGATTATCAACATGCTAAAAATGTCTGGAAAACATTCGACATGAAAACTTTTAAAGATTATCATGACTTATATAATAAGACTGACGTTTTATTGTTGGCGGATGTCTTCGAAAATTTCAGGAATGTTTGCTTCGATAATTACGGATTGGACCCATCTTGGTTTTATACAGCGCCAGGATTAGCTTGGGAGGCGATGTTAAAAACTACTAAGGTAAAATTAGAATTATTATCAGACCCTGACATGATTTTTTTTATCGAAAACGGAATAAGAGGAGGTATCTCAACCATTTTTAAACGATATGCAAAAGCGAATAATAAATATATGGGTGAGAAATATAACCTAAGTGAACCATCTAAATTTATTACTTATTTGGATGCAAATAATCTCTATGGTTGGGCAATGTCCCAAAATCTTCCTACCGGTAATTTTAAATGGATGGATGATTTAGAAAATTGGCAGGACCAGCCGTGTATATTAGAAGTTGATTTAGAATATCCTAAGGGATTACACGACTGGCACAATGATTTCCCCTTAGCTCCTGAAAGATTAAAGGTTGGCAAGGTTGAGAAACTTATACCTAATTTATACGATAAAAATAAATATATACTACATCGAGAAAATTTAAAGTTATATTTAAGTTTAGGTCTAAGACTTAAAAAGATCCATAGGGGGTTGACCTTTGATGAGAGTGAATGGTTAAAACCTTATATCGATAAAAATACTAACCTAAGAGCGAAAGGTAAAACCAAGTTCGAAAAGGATTTCTTTAAACTTATGGATAATTCCGTATTTGGTAAGACTATGGAAAATATTAGGAACAGAGTAGATATAAAATTAGTTAGTGCCAGGGAAAAAGCAGAAAAATTAGCCGCTAAACCAAATTATTATGATATAAGTATCCTCGATGAAAATTTATGTATAATTCAAATGAAAAAACAACGTTTATATTTTAATAAACCTATTTACGTAGGGATGTGTATTTTAGATTTAAGTAAGACATTGATGTATAACTTCCATTATAATTATATTAAAGATAAATATAACGAAAAAGTTAAACTTCTTTTCACTGATACAGATAGCTTAATGTATGAAATAGAAACGGAAGATTTTTATAAAGATATTAGTGGTGATGTTAAAGATTGGTTTGATACGAGCGAATATCCACCTGATCATCCTTCAGGTATTCCCACAGGATTAAATAAGAAAGTTGTAGGCATGTTTAAAGATGAGACAAATGGTGAGGTTGTTGAAGAGTTTGTAGGCCTTAGGTCTAAACTATACTCTTATAAAATGTGTGAGGAGGAGAAAAAGAAATGTAAGGGAATTAAAAAGGGTGTAGTAGAAGCATTTATTAAACATGATCATTATAAAGAGTGTTTGTTCGAAAAGAAGACACAATTAAGGAGAATGGTAGTTATTAGGAGTCTAAGCACGAGTTGTATACTGAAGAGGTTAATAAAATCGCATTAAGCGGAGATGATGATAAACGTTATATCCTAGAGAATAATATCGATACATTAGCATGGGGACATACTAAGATAAAGACCTAGATTGGATTTTGCTCATATAGGTATATGGACTAAAAAATATGTGAAGCGCCCCCGGCCACTTTGTCGAATCCAAAGCGAGACAGGAAGTGAAAAAGTGATTCGATTCATCGATGGGTGTTTGTAAAAATTGAAAAAATCTAAAGCAGTTGTAAGGTAAAAGGTTAAAGACTTATGATAATATATTCAAAACGATTTAAATTTTATAATGCGAAGCCAAACGCATTTTGAAATTGAGTTATGGTTGGATTTAAGCAGCTAGCGGAAATAGGATGGGGTTAAGAATTAGGACGGATTTAAGAAATAGGACGGGGTTAAGAAATATGACGGAGTTAAGAAACTAGGACGGGGTTAAGAAACTAGGACGGGGTTAAGAATTAGGACGGATTTAAGAAATAGGACGGGGTTAAGAAACTAGGACGGGGTTAAGAATTAGGATGGGGTTAAGAATTAGGACGGGGTTAAGAATTAGGACGGGGTTAAGAAACTAGGACGGGGTTAAGAATTAGGACGGGGTTAAGAATTAGGACGGGGTTAAGAAACTGGGACGGGGTTAAGAATTAGGACGGGGTTAAGAAACTGGGACGGGGTTAAGAATTAGGACGGGGTTAAGAATTAGGACGGGGTTAAGAGGATTTAAGGGCCTTTGCCAGCTCTCTCCTTTTTTATCTACTGTTGTATTACGTCAATCCCGTTTTGTCCACGGTTGTCAGGAACGGGGCTGCCGTGGCTGCCGGAAACATGATGTAAGCGTAGGGTAACATGATTTACAGGTACATAGAGATCATAATCCGTTATTGAACATGCTATTTTGAGACCTTAAAAAGCTATTACAAATATATAAAACTCAATATCTATAACGCTATACTATTTACAAAGGGTGAGGAAAGATGATGAAAAAAAGAAAAAATTTCCAACGGTGAAAAAAGAGAAAATTGCTCCTTTTCCCAACGCTTACAACAGAAAATTTGTTAAAAATTTCGTAATTGAAATTTCGTAATTGTATGATACAGGGTTGAAACAGTGACGAGACCCCTTTTTGGTTGAATAGATGGACATTTAAGGAAAGCTTTTTAAAATCATTCTTAGTATCTGTTGCTGTTCTCAAAACCCTTTCTGTATATGGTTCTTATTCTGTGTGGTTCTTATTCTAATCCAATTCTAAAGGCACTTAATTGAGTTCAACCAGCTGATTGTTTAATGGCTGAGACGTTAAATCTGGACCAATGTTTTTTTCTTGGAATTCGGGATGAAAATGGGCGGTGAATACCACCAATGTTGTAATAGCTTGCAGTGAATGGGAATAAAAAGACCTTAAGAATGATAGAATACTCATGCATTACATATCTATCACTTCGTTTTTAACCATGAAGAGCATACTTGGGACGAAGAGAGATTTTTTTCCTTACCACACGACAAAATTCTTGTCTGGTCCACTTTGACATCATAAATTTATTTACGGATCACAAATTAAATGTGATCCAGATGATTAAATAATGTTTTTGAAATGGTAAAAAATATTGTGGGAAGGGGAGAAAATGCTGGTTACCAGCATTTTCTCCCCTTCCCACAATATTTCAAAAAGCCTCTCAGGGTCGTTAAAACTCGATATTATTTTGTAAAGGATGAAAGTATTTCCCTCTGACGGTTATCCCTCCATTATTGAGTGGACCAGTAAATTAATGAATTGAAATCGGATAATATACAAGCCGATACTTGGCTCTCATTGTTTTACGATCATTCGTCACCAACAACATATTGCCATCACAATAAAACATATCAATGAATATCAATACATCCCTAATAGGAAGCATGGAATTCTATATGTAACTTGGAAAGCATTTAGTCGACAATTATTGGGTAGTTTTGATCGTAGGTGGTTACCGCTTGAATGCCTGAATGCTATCAAACTCTGGCATAGACAATACTTCACGTTACTGTGGCATAAATATCGAGACACTATTAAAGCTACTGCAACAGGGAACAGGCAGTCAAGAGTAAGGTCAATAAGAGACTTGTCGGACTTTTAAAAAACAAGATATAACTACATAACTGAATCAAAATGAAGCACAGTTGATAAAAACAGACACAGTACTTATTTGCAAAACAGGTTATTGGAGAAGTTTGTTTTAAAAGGCTGTGGAAGTGAGTTCAATTGATTAATAGCGGCTTAAGTAGGCGATGAGGATTTATGCCGTTTTTGTTACTGCTTTACTTTGTTTCGATTCCTATTACACCTTTGCTGCACGTAGTAGGTCAAAGAACTGTCGAAATGGTCGCTGCAAGTATAAATTAAACAACAACAGAATACGTTTCCTCCGTGATTTGTCGAAACACTTTTATCCCGGTACTAACCTCGTGGATATTACACTCAAATCATTACACAATCGAAAAGATGGCGAATTTGGAACATTTGACAAAGAGAATTCCCTCGGATACGACATACCTAAAATAGGTAGGTTCTCCTTTTTACGTTGTGCCTGATTTGACATGTTTTGGACATGTAAGTTCGTTACAAGTATTTTATTATAAACGAGACCCCAGAGAGACCAGTCATCCTATTGTTCAAAGTTTTTAACTTCGATTTGATTCGTGATTACTTTCTCCGTTAATTTGTTTGATTTCACAAATTTCTGTTGTTTTTTTTCAAACCTTGGTGCATTTCTCTGCTAAAATGACATAATACTGAACCCTTAAATGCTAAATAAATGAAACTAAAATTCTCACTCACGTTAAAAAAGTTGATTTCACAGTAAAAAATACAGCATCAAACGGTGTAGATTCAACGTCAAGCTGCACATGTTGTGCAATGTGATCTTGAATCTTAACTGTCAGCAAAAGCTTCCCGGGTCGCGCTTTGCAGCCCAAGGGTTACAACAATCAAAGAAGAGCCCAGAGCCCATATTCAATAACCTTTCCCAATTACTTTCTTAATCTGTTTTTAACCTTTTCCCAAACAATCTCTGGTTTTAACGAGCCCGAAAAAGAAGCCTTTTGAAAACATCGTTCGAAAAGGAGAAAATGCTGGTAACCAGCATTTTCTCCTTTTCCCACAATGTTTTCTACCCTCCCAGAACAAATTTCAATTTTTGAGTCACGTTAATTTTGTCGTCTGCAAATGCTTTCAATTTGGACTGGTCTAAAGTGTTGCGGTTCGGTAAAAGATGTTCCAAATTTCCAAATGGTTGTCGCCTAGATCGTAGTTTGCGTTACAGGCTTCATAGAGAGTTAGATGAAGAACGCAATTTTGAATGATTACTGAATAAAGACCTTGTTGACAAGGCTATCAGCATAATCGTTATATTACAAGGGTTGAACATGATATCCTGTTACAATAGTTTTCTAATTTCATTGTTATGTTTCAAAGAATTTCTCCAGCGAAAATACAAGCACCAACGTACATATCTGTAGCATACTTCTAGCAATAACGTTTGCTTTTGTTTAACTCTCAGAGCAAAAAATCTAAATGCTTACCAAAAGTATATACTCTAGGTAAAATGCTAATTGTTTTAAGTACTTTATCTATAGTAAATTTATAAAGCAGTATTTCGATATTTGTACATATCAAGATCTCTAGCAATGGCTTTGAAAAGTATGTTCTACTTTGCTCTAAGTTCTTGAGTCGTAGCGCTTACAGGGGGAATAAACTTTGTATACCGCTAAGTGTTTTTAGCGGTTTATTTACAGTACATTGCAAAGCTTTTTCTTTTTATATCAGTAGAAATTTAGAACAAGCTAAGTTTTACTCTCAATCCTACAGGTCTTGATGCTGCGATAGATTTTTACTTTAGGTAAACCGCTCGTTGTTTTCAGCAGTTATTCTACAGTATATCCCTATAGTAGTATTTTGGTACCAGTAGATATCAAAACCTCTAGAACAAGCAAAGTTTTGCTCTCAACCGTGGAGGTCTTGATGCTATTCTAGGTAGTTTACTAAAGGTAAACCGCTCATTGTTTTAAGCGGTTTATCAAGCATATAAACCTATGGAAGCATTTTTATATCTTTAACAACGGTTGCATCAGACCCCTGGTTTTGAGAAATACCATATTTACGTTTGTTTTAAATATCGAGTTTTTTTTTTGGCGAGATACTACTTCCTGTATTTCATATTCAACCCTTTAGCACACAATCCCGAGTTTTAACGACTCTGAGAAAGTAGCCTTTTGAAAACACTGTGGGAAAAGGAGAAAATGCTGGTTCCCAGCATTTTCTCCTTTTCCCACAATGTTTTTAATATTTTGAGAAGCAAAGTTTGACATTTTATCGACATTTATTTTACCGTCTGCAAATACTTTCAATTTAGACTGGTCTAAAATTTTGTCGTTTGGTGAAGAGTTAAGGCATAATTCGGTCAGTTCTTATGTTAACTTGTACAAAACAGTTTCCAGATGTGATGGGTCAACACGCTGGGCTGCAATTGTTAAGCAGAAAACACATTTATAAAGTATATCAAGGAAAGGAGAACCTTCATGTAGATTTAAATTATGAGTCTTCAGTAAACATTCCAATTCGATAAGTGAAGGATAATCAACTGGTTGTGTGTGATGTTAAAAGTCTGTCAATCGAATGGGGTGAGATGCGGTTTAAAAATCGAGTTCGACGGATGATTTTTTTTTCACCGCATTAAACCCCATTCGAGTGACAGATTTTTAGTATTACACGCAACTAGTTGAATATCTGCTTTTTTATATTCCTGATTCACCTTTTTTTTATTCTAATGATATCAAGAACGGTACAATATGAACAATATAGGGAAAAAGTAGTTCCGGCAAACATTCTAAAACTATATCGTCACTAGTAATGATACCATATGTAACGTCAATAGTGGTGAAATCCCAGTAATTCGCTGATAAGAATATAATAAAGCTTGATATTTATCTGTTGAAGACATGACACAATGAACTGCGCATTTCTTGAGAGAGGACATTTTAGCGAAAAATATTACAGTCCATCTATTCGTTGCTAAAACCAACCGTTAAATTTCAGCCATGCTCTGTGAAAAAGGGGACTAATGAATCTGCAAAAAGTATCGACCCAGGTCAGCCTGCGCAGTCCGCGCCGGCTGACCTGGGTCGAAACATTTTGTTATTGATCAATTTTCTGCATATCGAAGGACCAGTGTACCGTATGATTCAGTGAGTTGTTAGATGAAATGGATTTTTGTGGATCTATTATTAAATTTATCTGTTGAATACATGACACAATGAACTGCGTATTTCTCGTCAGATAATATCTTATTTAAAGAAAAACATGTCGTTTTCTTACGTCTTTCGGGACGGAATCTCCAATAACTTAGACTTAGAAAAAGTCAGCGAGACTAAACCGTTTATGGCAGCGATGTAAAGACAAGACTCTGAGTAATTTCATTCAATATCCCCTCAGCGAGAATCCATCGCATATCTGAATGAAACAAATAGCCCCTAGGTACGCAAATATATATAGTTTTATTGCGATTCAGCAAACAATTTTACAGTCCATCCTTGCAGAGACTGTCTATATTTTCTCACGTAAATCATAACCTCGTACCAACCACATATTTGCTTCTGTAGAGTACAACTTCCATAAGTATTATGGTGGAAGGAGACACAGGAAATTCCTCCATATGCCACTCTATTTTTATTCTTTTTAGATGTTGAAAAAAGTCTGGTACGTATTTTTTTAAAGGGAGAAATAAATATGAAAGTATTTTTTTTTTTTAAGGCGTAATAAATATGAGCCCTGCACTGGCAAAAGGGGGTTTAATGCGTCCAAACAAGTCATCATATAATTACGGATCCATAAAATACATTTTGTGTAACAACCAACAGAATCATGAGGCACATTGGTCCTGTGACATGCAGAAAATTGACCGATAACGAAAAGTTTCGGCTCAGGTCAGGCTGCGCGGACTGACCTGGGTCGATACTTTTTCGCAAATGGATGAAGCCCCCTTTTCACAGAACATGGCTCATATAAATGAGCCCCGCTCTTGCAACAGGGGATTAAATGCATCGCTGTGATGCATTATACCGAGCAAGCCATCACTTAATTACGATCCAAAAAATCCATTTTGTCCAATAACCGACTGAATCATGTAGTCTTCGAATGGTCCTTTGGCATGCAGAAAGTTTACAAAAAGCGAACAATTTCGATTGATGTCAACATGCGCAGTCTTTCCAGGCTGACACGTGTCGACACTTTTTGCAGATGCATTAGCCCCCCCCCCCCCTTTTTTTTTTTTGACAAAACATGAATCAAATAGATTTAGAAAATACGATGGGATAGATGCTGTAATTTTTCTCAATCGCGGAATTCTCTTACTCGTATTTTCCATTAATATTGAAAGACGATCTTGCAACTTTGATCGAACAGTCTCGATGTTTTTTTTCCCTCGTGGACACCAAACCAGTACTTGCGCCGTGATGTGGCTACATGTAGTTCCAAAAGTTGACCCTGCTAATTAAGGCATTTAAGCTTGAAACCTCTAGCATGAGAGGCTGTCCCCAAACCGACACATTGAGAAAATTACTATTTCTGATCCAGAGACTTTTAAGATGTCAATCACATGTCTGCTTTGTATGTGATGTTTTACACCAGTATTGTCCCTCGTAACTAAGATCATCATCATCATCATCATCATTAGTATTATTATTATCATTTTCATTATTATTATTTGTAATTATCAAGACAGGAAATGTATAACATAATCAAACGTCTTCTCATGGTGTCAATAAACGTGCACAATTAAATGAGAAAATAAATCTGCTGACGGTAAAAGCAGAGCATTTCAGAGCAGCTGCTTTGAAGACATTTTCCTAACATGTCTTCAAACAACTTGTCACCAGTGCATTTTGCGTATTTTACCCTTACAGTGTTAGATTAACTCTTTCGCTACCAATTAAATGGAGCCGGCCTTTCTCGAGGACTTTAAGTATCTTTTTCGTTTTAAAGTAGCATGTTTTTGGTTAAAGATTAGCCTTAGACAGCGGACGGTGTAGATCCAAGATCAGACTGCACGTTTTGTGCAGTCTGATCTTGATCGACGCCGACCGCAAAAGCCATCCAAGCCGACATTGGTAGTGGAAGAGACAAGGAAAATGAAAATGATCTGTAGTAACTACAAAGAGGCTAAATGTTACAGTTTTAGGTCGTTTCGGCAAGGATCACTCATAGAAGAAAGGACAGTACAAATCAAATTTCGGACTGCAAATTCTGTACAGTACGACCTTTGAACTATAAAGTCCAAAAGAACATTCAAAGTTTCCATAGGAATCAGAGGTGTTGACTTAATTCCTATTAATACTGCAGAGATCCAAGTAAAACCAATAAAGTCTCTCGTTTCAGTAAAGGTCGCATGAAAAACTTGCCGAGGAATAAAGCATCTTATCAGATTAGTAATTGAGCTCTGCTATCGTCTAATTGGTTTACACGTTTTTATCAGTTCAACGAGACAGGGCAGGAAAGAGATCATTTTTCACCACTTGACAATGTAATGAGCAAATCTGAATTCAGAGAAGCTATTGTCATTGCCCAAGCAAAGGTTTTTTTTTCATAGCTATTTTTAGAAGTGTTTTCCGTGAGAAAGAAATTCCAAACAGCACCACTCCTTGAAATGCAACTAAACTCATTACCTCCTTCAATAAATATAAAGCAGGCAGCTTTGAAAGCATCTTAGTAAAATATGGAGACCAGTATTTGTACAAGAATTATAATCAAATCGAGACGGAGTTGTCATAGTCATAGAGTAGGGTGTTTTTTTTTTCCAGTGCTTTCATTTTAGTTGTCAAAGCTTGTGGCTTTTTTTTTTCGCCCTTTCAAAGTATGACTCGTGTTGTGTCCACAAACACTTTACATCGATCTATCCACTACCAGAAGGCTTAACAGTACTCATATTTAGGTATATCGCTAAGGGAACCAAACCGGTTTCTTGCTGGCATAACCTTCAGTCGAGGGAACCACCAGAAGGTACACAGAGAGAAATCAGTCTGGCTGTATGGAGGAGGTTAGATTAAGACAGTCTAGTTTAGATTTCTTAAAACCTTAACCTGCGAAATTAATGAAATGAAACTTTCAAGCCGATTGTAAAAACCAAAAGGATGCTATTTTTCGGGGAACATTGTCTGTCATCGGACAGTATAGATCGAAGATCAGACTGCACGTTCTGTGCAGTCTGATCTTGATCTATACTCTCCGCAAAAAGTCGCGCTTAGCAGCAGAAGAGTTAAAACCTTGTTTACTGTGGCGGATTTATGATGTAGGCGCGGTGTCATTTCGTGACCTGTTGTGGCGCTTGCCGATGTGGTCTTCGCTTGACAGAATTCTACAGCTCATGTGAGAAGGTTTTCTCTGTAAAAAAAATAACTCACCCAACAACTTTTTGAGTTGGTACCTGAGAAACATGCTCGTTTGAATCTACAAAAATTTCAGACAACGTGTGTTTTGAGTCTAGGCAATGACAGGTCTATTAGCCTCACTGGAAACCCAAACCCTAATTCTAGACTAATGCTCAAAGTAATCTCTCATGATTGCATTACCTGTAACTGTCTTTTCGAAACAAAGTTGATCAATCCTTTTGTAATATCTTTCGCCTACCTGCTTATCTTTGATGTCAACAACATTTACTACAATGACAACGGAAACTGGCTTACATCCCTTGAAGTAATTTCCAACTGACTCCCGAGCATCACTAAAATGGTGCGTACAGACCGTGTTGTTTTTGAACGCAACGATTGCATAAACTTTCCACAAATTTGCCGGAATGTCTCACTACAGAAACCTGAATGTGCACTAATTCTACACCATACTCTTTGCTCAGACATATTTTGAAGCTTAAAATTTACAGAATGGTTTAATATATTTGTTATAAGGTTTTCAATTATCTTACAAGTAGATTGTGCGCATCATCCAGTATGTTGTTGCTGTAATGGTAAATGTGTATACTACCCATGTTTTAGAGATATTACTCTAAGACCAAAACAATGTCTTTTTGCAGTTGGCCGATTTCATAATAATAGGGGAAACCGGTATTCCATTCTTCTAAATTGCCCGTTGTACTGTTGATGTAATAAAGCAATTCCTTTAACCTGTCTTACCTTTTATGTGTTTGTTTTGCAACATTGTGTATGTCAACAAAGGCTGAGATTATCATCTGAGAGTAATAGTTTCATTTTATCGATAGTTGTAAAAGTTCTATAAACTTAATAATGCACCCCCCATAGTACAAATCACGCATGTAAAAGCATCGTGGTCAACGAAAACATATATGATCGTGACGAGATCTTTTGCCACTAATGCTTTGAAAATAAATCTGCTGCAAGATTGAACAGAAAGTCGTTTGCAGGGGATAATGAGCTAAATAGCTATTTCTTTAAATCATTCTATTGCTTCCATTTATACAATTTGCTACCATTTCGTTTACATGCATGTCTTCCCGAAACTTAAGGTCTACGGCCCCTAACTGTCATATTACAGATGGAAGCTGCCGAGATTGGCCGAGTAGCCTTTACAAAAACATTGATGTTACACGATATTTACCGATGAGTTAGTGAGTCTACGCTCATATTAAAAGATGGAAGCTGCCGAGGATGGCCGAATAGCCTTTACGAAAACGTCGATGTTTACCGATGAGTTAGGGGCCGTAGACCTTAAATCTTTCGAGCTCTCCATTGTTCTCGATATCTGACTCTTTATAACCCTTGACCAAGTCCGAGTTTTGACGTATGTGATGACTGATGTCTTTGAAAGCAATGTGGAATCAGAGGCAAATGCTGGTAAATAGCAATTTTTTTCTACCTATGCAAAGGCAATTTAATAATTTTATCCAGCCATGTCGTCTGCAAACGCTTTCAATTTGGACAAGTCTGTTGAAAGATTAACAATGACAATTAAATGAAGCAAGAGAGATGACTTATAATGCTGCATAGAGGCATGGTGTAATTCTGATGAAAAAATGTCTTATTGAAATAACACAATTTTAAAGGCAAAAATTTAGACAAGCATCAAGCGACGTTACTTCAAAACGTATAGGCAACAAACATTGGTCTCCAAGAATAAGCATTATTTTAATTGATTGCGATTTAAATAAAATAAACTTCGAGTTATAAGATCTCTTTCCTACAACTGAGAATATAAATTCGAACGACGATATGGTAATTAGTTAATAGCGTGGAAACTGAAAAATATTTGCCGAGATAAATAATTCCTAACCCTTAACCTGCTATGTAAGTTAAATGAAACTTTCAAGCCAATAGTAAAAACCCAAAATGTTGCTATTTCAAAGTTATTTTGGGTGCAGAAAAAATCTCCCTATCGGACAATGTAGATTCAGGATCAGACTGCACGTTTTGTGCACTCTGATCTTGATCTACAATGTCCGCGAAAGGTCTTTTAGACGCGCTCAGCAGTCTAAGGTTTAACAGATATTCATGTCAAGGTTTGGTGTTGCAACCTGGCTGCGCTACTTGACTGCATAGATTCTATTTCAAAAAGCATGCTCTTCCCAAATGATTGTATTTTCTCGGAAAGGTTAATACTCAAAAGTAATCAGTTTTCCATAATTTTGTTCTAATCTTCATGAAGTCGTTTTGGGTATAGACAAATGGGATTAAGATGTGCCATGACTGATTCGGTCTCCGATTGCATTTAGTGATTCATAATATATGCATAACTTTTTTAATGAAGTGTCTACTGACATGTTGTCACAGTGACATAGTGATATCTCATAAGTTTCTGACTACGACTTTTCTCGTCTTACAGCATTCCTCTTTGCAAATGCATTAAACACTCTTTTTTTACAGGGCATGGCTTATTTTGGATTTTAACTTTCTTTTTTTGTACAAGGGCCTTAGCTTTTCATATTAATTAATGATAGGTTGTGTCAATTGTCGATTGGAAAGAGTGCCCAACATACAACAATTAATTGCTTATGTATCAGAAAGATCTGTACGGATTTTTGTTTGCAATTTTATGGAGTGCACACTCCAACATTCTCTACGGAAATATTGCCATCTCCCATTACGCAGGGAGTGTAGCATCACGATGAATTCCAGATGATAGCTTTTACAGGAAGCCGTTTACTCTCAGGAGACACTGTGTTCGTTCAGAGGAGTTTTGATGCACTTTACTCCTATATGTTTCATGAAAATGTAGATTTTAATACTTTAATATTTCCAAACATTATTATATTGATTATTAATATTGTTGAGTTCATACGGACCAGCATACTTACAGGAAACTCGTATTGTCAAAACTGATGTCTCATCAAGATGAATGTCTTATCACAATGGATATCAACTTATAGCTCTAACCAGAACAGAACCTCTCCCACCTTGTCGAACGACTGGATCGCACTTTGCATGTTAATGGCGTTTAAATGACTACAACTTAATGCTTTATGGAATAGAGAATCTAATCAAACTGGTTCCTAGCATCATTGAGTCCTCCAATACCAAAATTCTCAACAAAAGGTATTCTCAACATTCCATATTCAGGGAGTGGATGCATCATAACGATAGTACTCGTTGAAAGCCTACTTCTCTGGAAGTTATTTTGCATGGTCTGTGGACTTTTTATGCACTTGATAGTGCGGCGGTTTAAGAAATCCTTGTATTTTGACTGTTCGTAAGTAAAACTTTGTTCTAATGGATCATCGAATGACTAGGCCTATATAGACGAAGATAAGATGGAACCATGAAAGGGAATTGACAGGAACTGATCTGTGCCTTTACCAAAATGGTCAATCAGTTAACATTTTACGAGTAGATTTCATTAACCCCAGGCTTCTTTTTCCGAAACTTAGTTCATAAATTCCATGCAAAGTGTTTCACTTCGCTTCAAATGGTCGTCCTATTTGATCATCGAAGGACTAGGCCTATATAGACGAAGATAAGATGGAACCATGAAAAGAATTTGACTGGGACTGATCCGTGACATTCACAAAAAATGGTTAAATTAAGAAATAATCTTCTTTCTATCGTGGTTTATCGTTCAATAAACCACAGTTGTGAGTTATAAGGCACAATAAATAATCCACTAGGGCGATAGCCCGAGTGGTTTATTCATTGCGCCTCATAACTCACAACGTGGTTTATTGAACGATAAACCACGATAGAAAGAAGATTATTTCGATTCTAACATGACCAACTCTTAATCAAAGGAAAACAAGTTCATATTTAGAGTAAAAACGCGGATGCAGATTATATTCCATTGAATAACTTACTTTCTTACTTATTGTATACAGAATGACGTCACTCTACATAGAATAACGTATATTTTACCACGCTTTCTTTGCACTGTGTTTATAGAGCCGAATTCACTTGTCATGTTAGAATAGTTTATATTTTACGAGTAGATTTCATTCACGCCAGGCTCCTTTGTCCGAAACGTGGTTCATAAATTTCATGCAAGGTGCTTCACTTTGCTTGAACTGGTCGTTCTTTTGGATCAACAAAGGATAAGGCCAATATAGACGAAATTAGGATTGAACCATAAAAGGGAGTGGACAGGAACTGATCTGTGACCTTTACCAAAATGGCGTTTTCATCGTTTGAAATTGCTTGCCAAACGCCACGAAAATGTTCCCCTCTTTGTTCGAGCAATCCATGTAATCATAGTCGGTGATATCCCACATGGATAAAGATATTTATCCTGTCACTTCCGGGTTTACCTGACGGATAACAGGGTGCCGTATATTTTTTTTGTTATCCGTCAGTTGGTCACATGACCGCTAAGTGCGCACCTGCTGACTGGGACTATTTTCAACCAAGCGTCTTACTGCCGTAATGAAATAATCAATCGCTAGCGAATACTTTTGCTCGTTTAATTATTTAGTCTGTTATGTTAAAACATATTGTCTTCTTCGCTACAATATTTTTCTGTGGATATACGTCACGTTTGATAATTATGACGTAGCCAATATCATTCATGACGTCATTATTGCAGCTGCATATCCAGAGGGTTTTGTAAACACGGTTCTTCATTTTTTAAAGTTTCTCATAGATCTGAGAGAAAGATGTCAATATGTGCCTTATTTCGAGCGAAATGTTCAATTTAGTCGGATTTTGGATTGTAATTGAGAAAAGGGATAAATAAAACAGACGGTTGGTGTCTTGGATTGGGAAAGTCGATCAGGCTCGGCTCCGGAAATTTATAAAGGGTACGGTCTTTATCAATGTTTTTTTTTTCGTTTGTTTGTTTTGTTGTGTTCCGTTACAGTGAGTGACAGGATAAATAGAATAGATGGTTGGTGTCTTGGATGGGTCAAGTTTATCGGGCTCGGCTCCGAAATTTATCCGGTTCGCCTTCGGCTCACCAGATAAATTCCTCCGCCTTGCCCGATAAACTTAACCCATCCAAGACACCAACCATCTATTCTCTATATCAGGGATGGAATTTGCTTGCCAGGCGCCATTAAAATGAAAGATTAACTGGTGAGGTAACCGCGTGAAACGTGTCGCAAAAAAACGTCATAATCAAGTATAATCCAGTATATCGATAATAGGAAAATCCAGACATTTTCAGTGTCAAACAAATCACTGCGATATCCAAGATAGAAATATGCTTAGCTTAAAGTGAAAGAATGATATTTTTCTTTTTAATTTCAGCAATAGTTAAACAGTTGACAAAGAAAGCGAAACACAAAATTGATGCGGGTTAAATGATAAAATAATATGTGTTGTGTATATCTGTTTTGTCTGTATGCCATTTGTAGTATTTTTAATCAAATTGTCAATTCTAGTTAAAAATACATGTAAATAATTGATATACAGCTAACTAGATTAAATAAACTCTCTGTCGAAAAAAAAAAAAAATGGGCTCGGAAATATTGCATTGAGGTTGTTTAAGCTTGTATTGGCTGATTGTATTATTTAGTATAAATCTTAGATCAGACTACAAGCTCTGCAAATGCTTCGACATGATTATGGGCTTAGTGTTGATTTACTTAAGATAGCATGGCCAAATCCATTAAGTCGTGCTCTGAAGCTTTGATAGAAGTACATTTGTTTGTGGTGTTAACGTCGTTTGCTTTTGCCCCAACGAGTTTACTAGTCTCAGTACTCTAACGGCAAATTCATTTTTATACATTGTTCTTTCCACACTCATATTTTCAAATTAGGAAAATAGTATTTTGGATATTGACATGAGTTTATGTAAATGTAAACTAGACTCATAGTCACAAAATTCCGAAGAAAGTCTACGAGTATAAAGAGTTACAGAAAAAAATGCTACATTATATTTCTATAGATTCATTTAGAGCCATTCAGTGAGTGTCTGGAATGAAAAAAAAAAAAAATGTAAATGAAGATTTCGGCTTTTTTATGCTTGTAATTCAGTCATATTTCAGTATCACCTCTGACAGTCACCTCGCAAGAGAAATCTGTATTTCGGATGTCAAAGAAGAAAAAGTTTGATTAAAGTTTTCTTTTACGATTATTACAGGGTTACTTCAATGGCACACTCTAAAACCGAACCATTACAAGCCTCTTAAATTTTCCATTTGTAAATATAACGTTCGACAAGACAATAATTTAGTTGGAACTATAGTTCTCATTTAAACTATGTCATGAAAGTGAAAACATAAAATCTACAGTAACTGCGTGGTGCATTTAGAAACAGAAAACATCAGTCAATATTGAGTTAAGCTAGTCGGTCGTGATGGTGGATTCACCAAGGGAATAAGTCAATGAAAATGTGTTTCCATAATGTAATAACATGCTTGGTAAAGTCATGTATTAAATCAGGACACATAACACAATGTAGAATAATCATAAATAGGAATCTAGCATAACGTAAGTTGGATAGAAATGTTAGTAATATATGATGTTTAGCATGGAATCATTTTACCGCCACAAAGTTTTAGACATAAACTTATAGCTAAAGTTTGCTATGCTGAACTTGCTACGCTTTGCTGGTCATAGTTCTGCCGTGTTTGTAGCTGTGATGCAGCACTTGGTATTTCTGATACACGACCATTCTGACATCGCATTCGCAATTATGCAAAGATATTGTTACTGAAGTTGGACTGATGTCGCAGCTTGGAAATACTTTCAAATCAAACAGCAGGAAATCCAGGTTCAAAAGTTGATAATTAGTTACTCATCAAGATAGTTGGAGGCTTTCTACCTGGTGCAGTTCATGGACAAGACTCTGATGAAGTTGAAAGAACAAATTAAGAATAGCAACGTAACTTATGATGATCGTCATGCTCCATGCAAGCTAACGCTACAAAGTATTTAGTCTCTTCTGAGCTGTTCAAGACTCTACAACCATCTATCGCCCTTTACAAAAAGTTTCGAGTCGCAAGCGTAGATATTGTCTTGCTACTGTATTGGGCCGTAGCGTCGTTCCAGTTCTCATTTTCTTTCATTTACATGCTGTATATCCCGTTACATTTTTAACTTTTTGCCAAATGTAACCTATTGTGATTGTGAGGTTACATTGTATAGGCCTACGACAGAAGAGAATTTGAAATTCTAATTAAAAATAAGTTCTCTATTTCAGCTATCGTTTTCGGATGCCAAACTTGGGATTCCTGGTATATTTCCGTTATCCCTCGGAATATGACAAAATGCGTGTTACTTTACTAATTACGACAATGACCTTGCATATCAATAGGGTAATAAAAAGTAGCCGAAATAATGTCAAGTATTATTGGTTATACTTGTAAGCTTGAACCTGTTGCTTTACTTGCTGTAAGCTAGTAAACTTCGGCTGGTAACAGTCTTGTAGATTGTTTGATCAATATTTCGGTTGACTGTTTCGCTGCCAACTAAGTAGACTTCAATCTTCTCGAAGTTGTAAAAGTATTTTTTCATGGAAACTGAAGATAATTTAGCTAGGAGTTTACCATCAGATATCGGGCGGTGTAGATCCAAGATCAGACTGCACGTTTTGTGTAGTCTGATATTGATCTATGGCGTCCGCAAAAGCTATCCAAGGCGGCACGAGTTAACTGTCAGAAGTTTCTTTTGTTTCATTCCAAAAAAGGCTTTTCTGGTCGTTTCCTGTTCAGGAATCTTTTTCAATGAATTTCTTCAAAAGTTTAAAGTATTGTATCGTATTGTTTCGTTTCATGTAGTTTACCAGCTGTTCTAAAAGCCACAATTACACAGGTAATCTTAGTTATTTGCCATTAACCTTTCACAAAACAACCTTTTGTTTTTACGACTCTGATGAAGAAGGCTAAAAGTGTCTCTATATAAAGGCAAATTATAGATTGTTTTGAGTTGTAATCTACCACTATGCTAACAGTCAATAACTTTGATTTAGTCGGCGACTCAAACTTAAGGCCACGCTTAA
This sequence comes from Hippopus hippopus, assembly GCA_946811185.2. NCBI lineage: Eukaryota > Metazoa > Mollusca > Bivalvia > Cardiida > Cardiidae > Hippopus > Hippopus hippopus. Next base: position 19,063,486 of record OX328101.1, read on the forward strand.
GAAAAAGCTCTTTCCACTTTAAACTGCTCGTTGGCACTAGATCATTTATTACTATTTTTTTCTAAAAGAAAAACAATATTTTATCTATGATCTAGACTTGCCTAAACGACATATGTTTTTTACAACGCTCTTCTAAATTTTTCCTCCTTTTCTCAAACTATTCAGGAATTTCGTATTTATTTCAATATGAAAGAATGGAATCTCAAAATATTATTATTTTGAAACTGCAAGCATTAGAAACGTTAGAGATCTTTTGCAAGGAAAACAGGAACGAACCAGACATCACATAAAATATGACGTCACTTTAATCGGGATTTATCGGCACTTTAGGTTTCTTTAACGGTTAACAGTACATTCCTTACGGTCGAAATCGATCTGATAGAATCGTCTGTAGAACACTATAGGCTCACCAAAATTCTTCCTTCATTTCCCCATTCATGTACACAATGTGAAGTTGATGAAGGCTAAATAGTTAAAAATCCCGAAAAATGAAGGCAGTAGGCATCTCAAATATTCATACAGAGCATGCCTGTTTTTTTTTTTCTTGCCGTCCTTGCCGTTATATTTCATAGAAAAGTGGACAGGGAGATCCAAGAACGACGCATTCTGATTTAAGTCTAGACGGGCCTTAGAACTTTTTTGGCTTCCACCAGTTTTCCAAGAATCAACCCTTATCCTACTGAGTAAGTATAATGAAACTTTAAAGCCGATAGTATAAACGCAAATTTTGCTGTTTCAAAAGTAGTTTTGGGGAAAGATATCTGCATATCGGACAGTGTGGATCCAAGATCAGACTGCACGTTCTGTGCAGTCTGATCTTGATCTACACTGTCCGCTAAAGGTCCTTGAGTCGCGCTAAGCTATGTAATGGGATATGCTGGCAAAAAGAAGCTGTCAAAATTCATTTTATAGTTTGTTACGGATGAATGTGTCCATATTTTTTTTTCTGTTAGATACCTACTTTCGTAGTGTGGTCTCTCTTTACTGATTTGACTGGATAAAAATTAAACCATGTTTGATTGCTGAAGATACAGTTACAGTTTAGCTCTTTACGACCAAGTAAATGATTAACACTTTTTTCATTGGCTATAAATACAGTTTCACTGCAACATGAAGAGACAGTTTGGGAGAAAGTGGAGGAAAATGTAGATCAGACATCAGACTGCACGTTCTGTCAGTCTGATCTTGATCTACACTGTCCACAGAAGCTTCTGGTGTCGTTTACAGTTAGGAATGAGTTAAATAAACTAGCTTTAGGTCATACCTTGGCATGAAATAGCGAATGTTGTACATCCGAGATTTAGAATGCAAGTTTTGTGCATTTTAATCTTGGTCAACGACAGCAATGGCTGCCCTATGTCTTCTATGGCGGTGAAAAGCTGAGATTCGAATCTAATCCTTAATTCTTTTTCATAAAAAATTTTCATTCGGTCTTAAATGAGATGCACTGCGCATGCGCGGATCGGTGCTAGCTAAATGGCAGAAGTTTTGACAAGACTTCAGAGTTGGCTACAAAAATTAGTAGCTTACACTGAAGTCTTGTCAGAACTTCCGCCATTACGCAAGCACTGATCCGAGCCTGCGCATTGCATCTCATTTAAGCCCTCACTCAATTCTTTACTCAAAGAATTGAAATCAAACATCGACTTTAACATTTTCTCAAATCTGGAACCAGAAATATGCCTGTGGTTGTAAACTAAGGTTCTTAAAATGTAGATGAATCTAAAAGCAATCGATCATAAATACATCTCAGCAGGATCAAGGTTGGCTATATTTACATTTGCTATAGTGGTACCAACTTCGGGTGCTTTGTCGGAAGTGTAGATCAAGATCGAGCTGCATAGTACATGCAACCTGAACTCTATATTGTTACACTTTCCAAAGATATCACCACAAAAAAAACCCCAAAAAACTGAAAAGTTCAATATTTGATTCGTTTTAAATGATTGTAGAGCAATCTGAAGGATACCGTTTCAGTCCTCGGTCATGTCACAGAACCTTTGTAATTTTGTAATTATTTCGCAATAATAGGCTTTGTGAGTTTGAAAGGACAGGACATGTGTGTTAATAAGATAGAATTGCATTTGAATGTAACACTGGAAACAAGACCCACGCTTTACGCATTTGTTATTTCCTGTTTCACCATCGTTTGCGTTGAATGAAAATTGATTTCCATAAATTGCTGCGAAAGTTTTTATTAAAGCGTGAAGGGCACTTTGATGGAATATTGAAGTAATTCAATGGTTTTGCTGCAAGTCAACATGTATTGAAAAGAAATAACACAAGAACATCACCTTCTCTCACATACCTTTATCTTAAGAGCTGACAACCACTGAAATTATCAACTTCTTGGAACGCGTACCAGAAACTTTCAAAGAAGCAGAAATACAGATCTGACAAATATAAATTATAGATATGAATTCAAAGTGAAGTCAAAAGATCAATCATTCAGTACTTCATTTTTTGCCGGGGTGTTGATATTGTTAACTATTAGGCTGCTAAACGCGACACGAGGACCTTTTGCGGACAGTGTAGATTAAGATCAGACTGCACTGAACGTGCAGTCTGATCTTAGATCTACACTATCCGATAAATAGATATTTCTCCCCAAAAATGAATTTGAAATAGCAGCATTTGGGTTTGTACTGTCGCCTTGAAGGTATCATTCATTTTATTCAGCAGGATAAAAAACAAACTGTTGATTCGATTTGGAGCTGACAAACATTTATTTTCATGATAAAGATACAGCAAAAAATTATCAATGTCGACCATCCGCCTGCAAATAAACAACGACCACGTGGTCCGTACGTTTGGACAGTTTCAAGAACAATTTTAGCTTGGATTATACATACGAGCGTATATACTCAGCGTCAATGAAAAGTCACCAGGTAAGAGACGAAAAGAAAGTGAACCTTGGATAGTTTGCCTTCAGAAAATTGATTAGAATTCATTTTTGCACGTGCAAATAAAGATGGATTACTCAGATGTGCAAGCACGTGAAATTTGTCAGATACGGGTCGGAAATGAGTATGATAACGTTCAACATAATTGAAAAGTTCTCTCTTGTGGCAAGTTGAAAATTATTCAACTTTAGTACCTGGTGACTTTTCATTGACGGTGAGTACTACTGCTACTTTGTAATGTCATTAAATGTACGTACATTTCTTGGTCCGGCTCACAATTTAGTTTCGCCTATTCTCTTAAAGTAATCTACAACGTTTTAGCGTCTTCTTTGATTCGTTTAGTATTTCAAATATGTTTTTTGGTCCTTCTAGATAAAAATAGAAAGACAAGTATGTTCTTGCTCTGGGAAAAAAAAATGCTTTGAAGTCTTAATTACTGAGAATTTTCAGGATGGAAGGGTGAAGAATAGTTTGTTTTCAGTCAGGCAAAAACGGGGAAGAATGATAGGCTACAGGGTTGGAAAAGAAGTTAAAGGCTACAAGACATAGCCTCGTTGCAGACTGCGTAAGGAAAACGTTTTTTTCATATTAACCCCTATCCTCCTAAACAAGTGAAATGAAACTTTCAAGCCGATAGTAAAACCCTAAATTTTGCTGTTTCAAAGGTATATTTGGTAGGAAAGATATCTCCTTATCGGACAGAGTAGATCCAAGATCAGACTGCACGTTCTGTGCAGTCTGATCTTGATCTACACTGTCTGCAAAAGGTCCGTGAGTTGCGCTTATCAGCCTAAGGGTAAAAGTCTGCATCTATGACGCAACTTTAGTGCATTTTAGTTAGAATAAGGCACAAGAATGCTGCTGTTTGCCACTGGTACTAAACTGTACCTTGAATGTAGGATTGCACAGCAATGGAAGTTATAGAGGATATTTGTCTTTTTCGGTGAAAGATCGATATTTTATTTCATCGAGTGAACATCATCGGTAATATTTTTACGACTGGCGCAGCCACGAGTGAAAATATTACCGATAATGTTCACGAGATGAAATAAATTTCAATCTTTAACCGAAAAAAAAAAGAAAACACAAATATTCTATTTATTTCATGCTTTTAACCCCTTTTTTGTTGGGATTTTCATCAAAATCCAGCAGAGTTGTTTACGGTAATTCCCCATGGCGTACCCCCTCCACATAACAACGCATTACAGTATTACGTAAAGCGCAAAATATGTAGTGTAAATGCACTTGAATTACGTCATATTTCCGTCTTGTTGAATGACACGCGCTGTTTACTTAGGTAACTCCTGCGCGGAAACTAGTGTTTCCCCCTTCAATTGAAGAGTTAGAAAATATGACATCGGTATTTTTCAAGGGTCGTAACCATGAAATATCAAACTATATTTCACCATTATTTCTTGATAAACTACTGAAAAGCATGAAATATGTAGAGTAATCTTATAATCTGAGATTTTGCATCCAATTAGTAACCACAGAAAAAGAAAATGTTTTATAAACACTACTTTTGTACTTAGAAAGTGTAGGTGTTAGCAGCCAATTTGAAGGATTCTCATCAGTAAACTTTTCATCTTGTAGTTATCATTATTTCTGCTTTATGGATAGGGCACCCCAATGGGATTCGTGTAACATCGCCTTTCAACGCCAAATTGGTACGGATTCGGCTAAGACTCGGGTAATCCGTGATCGATGAGGAGAAGCGGCGTCTATCGGCCAATCGATTGCGGATTACCCGAGTCTTAGCCGAATCCGTACGTATTTTCGGCGATGAAAGGCGATGTTACATGAATCCCATTTGGGTGCCCTATCCTTAAATTCTCAGAATTTCTGCATTAACCCTGTACTCAAAGAATTCTTATTTTCAACGACCCTGATGAAGAAAACGTGGTGATTAAAGGGGTAAACGCTGGTAACCAGCATTCTCTCCTTTTCCTGTCATGTTTTCTCATCATCCAAAGACAAAGCTAATTATTGAGCCGCATTTAATTGGTCGTCTGCAAACGCGTTCAATTTGTACTTATTTAAAATCTTGCCGTCTGGTTAAGAGTTAAGGTCCCAACAGACTATGGTACTGAACGCATGGCAATAAAAACACGTTAAAAGAAAAGCCGATAGCTAGACAGTTCAAACGGTCCAACTCCGTCTGAACAGAGACTTGTCATGCAACAATATAGATCGTTAGATAATCTAGCCCCCAAGGATTGTATCATGTCACCTCCGTCTTTCAAATTTTCTCAAAACATCAGGGAGTTCTCGAATAATTCTCCACTCAAGAGGACAAACTAGTCTGGATTAACTTTTAATGGTCTGTAGTTTGTCTACGTTTGCAAAGTTAGAGAAAGATAATCACAGAAAATGAATAAGCTTAGCTGTATTCCTCAGTCTGTTCTGACTACAAAATAAATCTCTTGACATCAACTTTTGCTGCCAGTTACTCATTTTAGATCAAGTTCAACTAATTGAAATAAGCTATGCTCTGGCAAAACGGGGCTTAATGCATCTCCGTGATGCATGTTACCGTGCATGTCATCATATGTTCATGGATTCATTAAACCGATTAAATAATGAGGTAGACTGGTCCTTTGACATACAGAAAATTGACCGATAGCGGAAAGTTTCGGCCCAGGTCAGTCTGCGCGGAATGCGCAGGCCGACCTGGATCGATAGTTTTCGCAGATGCATTAAGCCCCTTTTTCACAGAGCATGGCTAAAATTTATTGCCCTGCATGAGTGTGCTCGGGACCCTTTTTTTTTGGTTAAAGTAATTCTGATAGCTGACGAAACAAATATTACACAATACATTTCAGATGACTCGAAATATAAAACGTTCTCATGTTTTCACAAAACTAATTGATAGACAATTAGTACTCTGTAAAACTCGATTTCACTGACATGTTCCACTGTTTAAACAACTTCGTCCAAAGTAAATCATCGAAACGGATATCGTGGGCTGGGATCGATCGGTTATTTTCCTTTTTTATCATCCATGTTTTATTTAACTTGATTTGTTTGTAGAATCTTAGTTTGAAAAATCAATGACTGAAATATTGTGAATTTAGCAAAAATGTGTTAAAGCATTTTTACGTAACAGAACTATTGTATCATGCAGTCACCCTGAAGATCCATTTGATATCGAAAGTGCAGTCTGTTCTGGGTCAACACTATCCGTTTTTCTGAGACAAATCTAGCTGATACGAGTTCTGAAGCTGCGGTATTCTTGTCTATCCTGCCGTTAGAAATGTGCCATAGTTTGTGCAAAGGGGACCCAATACATCTGCAAAAAGTATCGACTCATGTCAGCCTGCGCAGTCCGCGCAGGCTGACATAGATCGAAGCTTTTTGATTTGCTCAATTTTCTGCGTGTCAAAAGGACCATTCTACCTAATCATGCAGTCAGTTGGATTTTATGGATCCATAATAGTGCGATGATTTGCTTGGAACAATGCATCACAGAGATGCATTAACTTTTCACACAGCATGGTTCAAGTATATATTCTATTGAAATATAATACTGAAAAGAATGGCGGCATTTTTTCAAACGACCCGTTTGATGTTCACTGTATGGAATCATTAATGGCTGCTGAGGAAAGAATGTTTTCCTTGTCAATTTTCAAACTAAATACCTGACCTTTACTCCAAACTGGGACACAAAGAGAAGAGACATCAATCAAGGAATCTTTTTCTCTTGCCTCGGTTTTTTAATGAAAACGCCATTATTTGGCATATAACGACAGTCGTTACAGGGAACAAAAAAGTGTGTTAATGACTTATAAAAATCATTTCGGAGTGAATGCTAGCAAAAGGGAACACAATATAACGATAACAAAGAAACGACAATCACCGTCAAAACTGGTTTATGTGTGGGCGTCTAAAATTGTTTGCCTCCGTGATTCCACGTTGTATCGCAAATTGACAGAAAGGTTATGTTTAAGTTTACTCTCCATGTCAAGTTTCTGAACATTAAGAATAAAGCAGCTATCACAGCCCTTGTAGAATGAGGCATGTTCTAAGCTGCTTAAATTCAAGGTCTGTACTCACCAACCACTCTGAAGAACATTCTTTGCCTTATTCTCAAGAATGTTCTAACACTGAAAGTAACACAACCTCTGATTGGCTAAACTAAATGGTTTAGCCAATCAGTGGTTGTGTTACTTTCTAAATTTATAATTAAACCAAAAATGTTGGTGAATACCGAACTGGTGTCCAGTATAAGCGCAAATATGGTCCATTTGCATCCTATGTCGTTTTCTATTTAATCACAGAATGCTGCAGGGCATCGTTCCTTGATATTGATAGAGTGTACTAATGAAATCGATCCTGTTATGACAAAAAACCCGCAATATTTGAATACTGAACGCAGCATCGCTACATTTTTTGTTTGTACAGTTTCATGTGTTTTTTTTTTTTAAACAAACTGTTAACCTACTTCATGTATGCATCTGTCAATATGTAGTTTACTGATGGACAAATATCAAATTTGAAACCTAAGTATACAGGTGGCTTTCACATCACTGAAAGGTTTTGACTTGTAGCATATAGAGTGGTTTGCAGACGGTGTAGATCTACCACCATACTCCATAGAATTGCTCATTTCAGTCATAATGACATGGTTCAAACTCCGTGCGCATAAGTTTCATGTACTTGGGTCTGTTTATCTACAACTTATATGACTTACATACATGTAGCTGTTTAAATGTTAGGCTTTTGCTTTTCCCAGTTTTCGGCCTAATGTGGAGATCTTGAAATTAAAAGAATTTCGATGTGAAGGTCAATAAAAAAAAAATCTCCCTTGAATGTAAGTCAGTGCTGACATCTGCAAATAATTTGCAACCAAGCAGTCTTCAACGCAGACATTTATTTCATACAATATTATGGTTTGTTATCCCGATTGTGGGCCTTCTCACGAAACAGATTTGTTGCTGTAAGTGTTCCAAGGGAATCGTGAAAATGTGTGGGCGGTTTTAGATCATTTATTCCTTCTGTTTTACCGTCACACTATATGGACTATATCTGGTTTTACAGTGCACTCGCTGGAACCATTATAAGTTCCCAGCTTCCAATAAAAGACACCAATAGGTTTATTGTGTTTTCTATAAAACGAAGTAGCTGTAGGTGTTGTTATGAATGCTTTCATCAACAATCACCATACAAGTCGCTAAACCCTTATAATGCCGAGTATGGCAATAGGTTATATCTGAAGACAGTTTAGATTAAGACCAGAGTACACAAAGTGGTGCTGTCCGATCTTGAATCTATTTAGTTCTGTATTCTTTCGGAAAACCCAGAAAAAAGTCTGAAAAATGTATTTCAAAAAATGGATCTTTTACTGAATGGTTTTTTTTTTGCCAAAAGGGTGAATTGATTTTACTGTGAGATAAAAAGAATCAGTTAGGTTTTTATACTGTTTCAATGGTACATGTACTTCTATTTGCTAAGCAGACAAAGTACTAGTGAAATACAGTCTAGTTCAAAGAACTAGCTCTTTAATCACAGTACGGGACAAAATTTAGCAGTTGTTCCTTGGATAGTACTTTGATGTTAACCCTTATCCCGATAAATAAGTGAAATGAAACTTTCCAGCCGTCAGTAAAAACCCAAATTTTGCTTTTTAAAAGATTGTTTGGGGGAAAGATATCTCTATATCGGACAGTGTAGATCCAAGATCAGACTGCACGTTCTGTGCAGTCTGATCTTGATCTGCACTGTTCGCAAAAGGTTAGTGAGTCTCGCTTAGCAGCTTAAGGGCAAACCCTGGAGCTGCGAAATAAATCAAATAAAGATTTCCAGCCATTAGTGAAAAGCCATGGTTTACGAATTAAAGATTTTGCTCGTAGGAGAAATCTCGCGTACTGTGCAGTCTGATCTTGATCTACACTGTCCTTCAAACCTCATACAGTCGCACTTAGCGGCCTAAGTGTTAAAAATAATCGTTCATTCTGAATACTACATCCGAACCACTTCTTGAGTTTTTAAATTTAGGTTAAAAATATCTTTTTTTTTTAGCTGCAGAATAGGATTTCTTGTTTGCTTTTAGATTTATTAATAAATATTCTGCGGAAACCTAATGCCGCCATTATTTTAGAAATTAAATATATCGTTGAAATTGAATACAATCCCATGTTTTTCAACTTATAGAACTGCAAACTTTTCTACATGATCTAACCATGGATGTCCTTGATATGCAAACTAGGTCATTGCTGATTTAAAAAAAAAAAAACAGCGATAAAAACCTTCGTGGAATTAGCTTAAAAATGCAAAGATAATATCGTGGTAGGACTGAATACATAAATTTTAGAGACGTTGGTTCAACCGGCGTATATGATAGCGTTTACCTTTCTTGGCACTTGTTGTGCACTAAAGAGCTAACAAAGACGGTAACCGGAAATCACCAACCGGCTATCAGTTTAACTCTTTACTAAATGACAAAAATTTCAATTGGTTCTAATTCAAAGCATTTTCAGACGAGAAATATTCAAACGATGGGATTCGTATCAGAAAGGGTAAGAAACATTGTGGAAAAAGGTGAAACTGCTGAAGATCAGCATTTTCTCCTTTTCCCACAATGTTTTAGAAAGCCTTTTACATCAAGGTCGTTACCACTTGATAATTAAGAGATAAAAGGTTAACGCTTATCCTGCTAAATAACTAAAAGAAAATCTTCAATTCGATAAAAAAAACCCCAATTTTTGCCATTTCCAAGTTATGTTTTGGGGAATAATACCTCCTTATAGGACAGTGTGGATCCAAGATCAGACTGCACGTTCTGTGCAGTCTGATCTTGATCTACACTGTCCGCAAATGGTCAGTGAGTCGCGCTTAACAGCCAAAGGGTTGATATCATCCACTCCACCGCTGAATTATCGAGATAATACCATGCATTAATCAAACTAGTTTTGCGATGAATTTTACACATCTTCAAAAACGTGCTTATTGACATTGTGTCTGATACACGAAGGGCATGAATAGTTTTACTATTTTAGGATAAAAAAAAAATCAAAGGGGGAGGGGGTTAATATCAAGTTGTAATAACGTCTGTGGGATTTGGATTTGGATATACACTGTCCGTTTATTTGTGACGTAGGCCTATTAAAGAATTTGATATTGCTATTTATCACATAACCTCCCTTGTTTTCAGTGTAACACTTATACACATCACGAACTTTCTTTTGCTACATGCTTTTCTCTTTTATCGAGAAATAACGGTAATATATAGAGGATATTTGTTTTTGACGGTGAAAAATCGAAATTTATTTCATCGAGTGAACATCATCGGTAATATTTTCACTCGTGGCTGCACCACTCGTAAAAATATTACCGATGATGTTCACTCGATGAAATAAATTTCGATCTTTCACCGTAAAAAAACAAATATCCTCTATATCTTATATACGTTTGATTCAAAATTGTGTGTCGTTATTTGTACGTATTTTATAGAAGTGAATTGGTTTTATGGATATTACCGAGCGTTGAGCTATATACAAATTTGCATCTTCTGATCTATAATTTGTGATATATCGTTATGTAATAAAAAGAATCTGACACGAGTTGGCCTGTAAGATAAAATTCTATTAAATTCGCCGAGAAAAAATGTTAATTAGCTCGCCAAAGGCTCGCTTAATAACATTTTTCCTAGACTAGGTTTAATAACAATTTATCTCAAACGCCGACTTGTATAAGATCCTAACGTTATATATCCTAAACTTTTTTCCCGACTAAACAGTGCTTTTGGATAATCTGGCGCTGCAAACGGTACATGATTGTAACAAAGAGAAATGATAACATGGTTAGTGACACCAAAATATCTATATTCTAATCCATCCATTTGTTTTTACTTCAAAGGATTTTATTTCCCTCGTACAATGTCATCTTTCATAATTACCAAGATATATCTGTCAGGTGCGATCGGGGATGGCCACGAGCCTACGCACCATTTTACGTGGTAAATAAATGAACCATGCTTTGTGAAAAGAGGGCTTAATGCATCTGCAAAAAGTATCGACCCATGTCAGCCTACGCAATCAACATAGGCTGACATGGTTAGAAACTTTTTGCTTTGGTCATTTTTTGACATGTCAAAGGACCAGTGTATCTGATGATTTACTCGGTTGTTGTATAAAAATGGATTTTATGGATCCATTATTATGTAATGACCAGCTTGGTAGCATGCATTCACAGAGATGCATTAAACCCCCTCTTGTAGCTTTAAAAAAAGGCTGTAGCGATGGTTAATCTAGAAAACGCGATGGCTGTAGTTTGACTTTGTCACGATGACAGATATCAAATAAACAGTATGCTGATAACTTTACAAAGAACAAAGAAGGGCATTAACGTACAGATATGGTGATAATTGTATAAGCGCTACACGATTGGTACATGAATTGCTCTTTGTGTGATCCTGTATTTTTCAGATATTCTGGTGCACATAAATGATATCTTGACTACTTAACGCTTTCAACGTCATAGACAAAAACAGGGAATGATGTGAAAAAAGAGATCAAGATCAGACAGCACGAAAATTGCTGTCTGTTCTTGGATCTGTACCGTCAGCTGGTTTTTAGAATACTGGTAGGACTATTTTTGTTAAATAAACAGCAAATAACAAGCGCCCGAGGCTGCTTTGCGTAGTCTTAACAGAGTCACCGTCTTAACAGTGTTCAAAATGCTTTTTGGATGCTTTTTTACATGAATAAAGGATCCTACGGCATACACAGGATCGATGCATGCGTTTTAAAAAATGCTAGTTTTTACTAGTTGAAATTTTATTACTTGGATACACAGTAATTAAATGGTATCGCTCTAGTCGCTCAGGTTAAGTCGGCCAGTCTAGTCCAAGGTCAAGTGAAATTCTTCCGTAGAGTAGAACATCTTTCGCTGCAGGATTAAATCCTCTCTCACCGTTTAATACTGTTTCGACTTTCTTATGGGAAAGAAGCCAGTGGCTTGCGAATAATAAGAAGTATGTAGTCAAAGATCTACATGGCTATATGCACTGGTAAATGTAGCATTGGTGAAATAGGTTTGGGAATGATGTTAAACAACCAGTTATCACACTTTTATCCTTGGCAAGCCTTTTTCGCCAGACAGAAGTCTTCTTCCGGTAGATCTATCTTGTTTTCCAGGAAGAAATCGCATCTTGTGAAATACCCTTGGTAGACAGCAGTCCTACCTAGCAGTTATTTAAACAAAATTAATTTATAAAATTCTATTCTATTTTTGCGCCAAATATAGAAACAGGACTTTTTTCGATTGCTGACAATACAATCCGCTGAAACCCATTAAGATTTATATAGGCTTGACTAAACAAGCGGACAGCATAGATCCAGGATCAGACTGCACGTTCTGTGCAGTCTGATCTTGACCTATGCTGTCCACAAAGGCTCCTGTTTTCACATATGGAGCTTAAGTGGTAAAAGAATGCTCAGAATCATATGATGACAACAATATCTTAGGAATGATCTGCTGATTCAAATCATAAGGAGTAAATGAAGTTACGATTTCCTACTGGAATACAGACTTCCATCTAAATCTGATTTACTCTTCTGCTGCCGAATCATGTTTTGGAACTTTTTTTCGATATCTAAAAATGAGAATCCTCTGCAACTAAAGATACCTTTTTTTGTTATTATACGAAACTAGCTGCGTGTGGTGCAGATCCCAGTTTAGACCGGTAAGACCGTGCATGATCACACTGTAGAAGCTACTTTGGTAAAATTCACCAAGATATTTCTTGAAGAAAGATTCTTTTACCAGGATACTAGGTGAAATAGTGAGAGAAACAACAACACAATGGAAGTGAAAAGACCAGCGACAGTTATCACAAAAGAAATCAAACCGCCATTAAAAGGGATCGGCAAGGACTAAATTGCATACGCAACTGTTACTATATAACATTTCTGCCACGGTTATTGAGCTTATTTCGGTCCATCAAATATTTACACACCTCGTAAAATATACGATACTATTTCTACTCCAAGGTCTATCCAGGGCCGTCATTTACACAGGCAACCTTTTTTCTTGTAAAATGGCACGTTCTGAATTCTGAAAAAAATCACGAATAGCCAACATACGCTGGAGTTGAATAAATTTGTTAGACAGCTTATTCATGTTTTGAAAAAAATCGCACGTGACGTTTGCCATTAAAGCAAACAGTTGACCTTTTTTCTTTATTTGAATGTAGTAATGACGCTACTTTCAAAGTATTTCGTTTTTATTTTGTCAGTAACACAGTGCTTCATATGATCCGCGAATGTTGCCGATTCTAAGCTTGCATAAACCACAATGGCTTACTAAACGACAAGCAATGGTTGAACCAGCGACCAGCAAGAATTGTACCGAGCAGCACTGAATTAAAAATCTATCGTCTTATCTCTTTTTCAAACGAAATTTTAAACTCACTTTCGCAGACGAAAAATTATATGTGGCTCAAACGATAATTGTTTACAAAGGGTACTAGATAACTTTGCATGAAAAGGAAAAATAATGCTACTTAACAGCATTTTCTGTTTTTCTTCATAATGTTTTCAAAAATCTTTCAGAGTTGTTATAGTCTAGGTATGTTTTTTTCTATTCATTTTTCACTTTAGAACTAAGCATATTGATTTGAACCCTCTAACAATTTGAACCTTACTATTCTTACTTCTCTCCGTGACTGTGCAGTCGACTGATAATCCTGAAAAGCATCGAATATATCGAATGCAAAAGCTTTGCTTTTATTCTGTGAAGCGAGATTGGGAAAGAATAGAAACTGAATTGATATCTTTCCCGAACGGCAAATGCGGCAAAGTTTTAGACATCAAAATTGAAAGCGAACTGCATTTGACAAATAAAAATGCAAGTTAAGAAATTTACAACGAAATGTATAAACACATGGCTGAAAAAGGAGAGAGCTATTTTTATCTACGATAGTGTTTCCGGTCGATTTCACCGTCGGCCTCATAAAAATGCGGGGTTGTTTGGTTACTCTTTATCCTACTAAATAAGTTAAATAAAACATTCAAGCTGATAGTAAAAACCAATCTTTTTCTATTTAAAAAAAAAGAAAAAATTGGGGGGGGGGGGGGGTGCATATATCTCCTCATCGGACAGTGTAGATCTAAGATCAGACTGCACGTTCTGTGCAGTCTGATCTTGATCTACACTGTCCGCAAAAGGTTCTTCAGTCGCGCTTAGAAACCCAAGGGTTAGGAGAATAAATCTAGATTACCTGTTCGTAACCGTACGGAAGTGCAATTTACAGGAGTGTCATTTCGCAAATTCATAAATATGCCTACGCATTGTGGTCATAAAAAATGCTGATTGTAGTGCCGAGTAAATATTTGAAAAGGAATATTTCTCACGCGGCCTCCGGCCATCTTTTAGTTTTCAGTATTTCTTTTCCGTCATAAAAATCGCAATAATTATTGGTATTAAATATACGAGCTTTTTATTACGGCCGAGCCCCGGTAGCAGGGGGTCGTGGGCTCGATCCCTGGCTCGGCCAATTTCTTTCCGAGGAATGATGATAGTCATTGCGACAGGATTCATTCCTCTACAGCTGTTGATCATTGCTTCGACGATGGTTATGTGGGAAAGTAGCCCATGGCTTGCAAAGAACATTGTGCGGAGTACTGGTAAAAGAGACTCCAGGAAAGCATGGATAGGTGCACTGGACTCCGCGATATAACTGAAATAATGTTGAAAACGGTGTTAAACACCATACAATCAATCTTTATTACGGTTGTACATGTATACCCAGATTGTATCCTTGAGTTCAATGGATAAAGCATAACAAGGAATTTGGAGAAACAAAGTAAAAACTCTTAGCTTTTGTTCTATGGGAAAAAATGCTTGTATATTTTGAAAACGCATGTACCTTTAAGAATAGTTTCAGATTTGTAAACCAAGATATTGAGAAAAGATAACGTTCTTTGTAGCAACTCTTTCTTGCATACTTCTCACCGATGGAAATTCGATACTAAGCTCATAGTGTTAAATTTATACTAATCACATACAAACCTTTGAAACACTTGAAGGAACATCTATCGGAAAACATACTTGAACCATACTTTGGCAAAAAGGGGCTTGATGCATCTACGTGATTGATCATACCTAGCAAGCCATTATATGATTATGATTCCATAAAATCCATTTCATATAACAACCGACTGAATCATGAGGTACGCTGGACCTTTGACATGCAGAAAATTTACCGATAGCGAAAGGTTTCGGCCCATGTCAGCCTGCGCGGACTGCGCAGGCTGACATGGGTCGATACTTTTCGCAGATGCATTAATCCCTTTTTTACAGACTATGGGTTACTTATATACTGCTAGCTACCTCTCTTCGGTATAACTTTACTGATTATAGCAAAAAACATTGAGTCTTCTGTTTATAATGGATGAAAAGTGATCGAAATCCTGATATTGGTTCTCCTAGAACGCGCTGGCAACTGAGAGTGTCCATGGGCAAGGCATTGCAAAGCCCAAGCTTAGCGCATATGAATCCCAGGAAGCACGTGAAAAAGTAATTTGCCAACGATGAAAGAGTTTATCAACATCGAGGTTGAAAATACATATACTAGACAAATTTGATATACATGTATCCTCAATAGGGATGAAGCCGACCCCGTGGCTCATTCGGTTATGTACAGAAGGTCGCTGGTTCGAAACCCCAGCTCATCATTTTTTTCTTTATAAATGGTGATACTATAGTCATGGACACAAGATTTATTCCGCTCTCACCGATTTTCGGCTATGGCTTTGTATGTGCGAAAATATTGTGCGAAGGTCTTATAAAACGAAACTCTATCGGAGGATGGAGGGGTGTACTGGCCACTGCGATATAACTGAAATAATGTTGAAAACGGCGTTTAACACCAAAACAGTGAAAAAAAAGTCAACAGGGCTAAATAATGTAAATTGCAATGCGCTGGGAATTTTAGCTTAGCGCATCATTAACGAAGCCCTTGCATTATTTATTGAGACCAATCCTTGTCTGGCCAATGTTGAATTTATTAATTCATATGAATGTATCATAAGCGTAATGCAGCCACAAATTTAATTGATTATTAATTCAGCTTTTTGTATTTGTTATCGTAGGAATCTTCAAGAGACGAGGAAAGTAACTTTTTGATTTCTGTATTGTGTCAGCTGTATCCAGTTCGGTTCATTTTATTTTTACGTCGACCGCCTTTTGAAAAAAAAAAAAAAATGTATAGGAGATGAAAATACTAAAAACCGGTAGTGTCAGCCCGATTTATATTTAAAATCTAACTCACATCGATTATCCATGCTTTTAAAGTAATTAGCTGTTCTTGGTTGTGCGAGAAGATGACTGGAAATATAAAGTCAACGATATTACAGAAATACCAAAAAATATACCTCTGGGTATATCCTCCCTCAGACAAGATGGAAACTTGCAGTTCTTAAATGCATACACGCCGGCATTTGACTTATTAAAAACTTAAACGCATTTAATTGCATTCAGATGCTTACACTTATCTAAAGGTTCAAAAATATTCTTTCACTAAATTAAGTGTGCCAATTGTTTTCAATCCTCTAAAAAAGGGAAAGTTAAGATAAATGTTTTACACTGGTATTTCCTTAAAAGTGATACATTAAATAATTGTATATTTCGAGCCAGAATTTCGCAGTGGCTTGTAGGAACGTCACATGATCAATTATACACATCGATTACGCCGGGTCTTATTTATGCAAGAAAGGTGACGTCGTATCTGATCACGCAAAAATTGACGAAGTTCCCGACTGCAAAACAACCATCTTTGATTTTAACGCCGCAATTTCGACTTTGTACTAAACGGAACAGTCCGCTTTCTTTCTGCGTTGAAAAAAAAAAAAAAATTATCAGTAGCAATTATCAGTGTTTATCAAGAAATTTCAATTCATGAAAAATCAAAACATGCCCCTTATAAACCAGTTATGAACCAATAGAACGCAGGCAATGATTTACAAAAAACGTATTTTCGGTAATGTTTTCTCAGGGACAAATGCCAGAAGCATTATCTGTTGTACCTTGGAAATAAAACTGGAATATATTGGCAATTCCTCGTGCTCAAGTAACGGCAATACAATAATACAGATTCTACAAAATACTGCGATCTAATACAAAACGTGATATTGTCGGCGACATAAAACGACAAATGAGATGGGCTTTTGATATAACGTTCCAATAAAGTCTGAGCAGGTTATATACTGAACCAAAAAAGAAACTTCCGATTTCTATACATATTTTTTTAATGTAATGAAAAGAAATCAACATGTCCAATGCCCTACATATGTTCGGGCGAAGGATTATGTGTCAAATAAAACCAATTATAACTGAATTGTACACATTACACAAAAAAGAAAACGTTAAATTCGATTTTCTCGTGTATGCACGGACCAGTATAATGCGTGTTTATAAAATCAAACCTTTCAGTCTGATTTTATAGACCTTGTTGTCAATAAGAAAAAGACGTTGAGGAAAAAAAATAATAAGTTTTCTTTCTTTTTGATATGCCTAGAATTCCACCAAGTTTACGTGAACGTGCTATTGGAATGCTTAATGCTGGTATGGCGACGAATGAGGTTGCTAGGGTTGTTGGCAGTTCTAGCCGTTCTATTCGATACCTTAGGCAACGTTTCCAAGCAACAGGGCGTACGGAAGATTTACCACGTAGTGGACGTCCGCGCGTCACGACGCCTGGTCGAGACCGCTAAATCATGAACACACACCTACGCAATCGTTTTCAAACTACCACTGCCACTGCCACTGTTGCTGACAACCCTGGTACACATAACAACCGAATATCTGCCCAAACTGTACACAATCGTTTGCGCGAAGGTGGTCTACGTGGACGTCGTCCTTACGTTGGCTGACGCGACGTCACCGTGTAAATCGCTGGATAAGGCAACAATGGAATAGCGTTCTTTTCTCCGACGAGTCGAGATTTTCCATTCATCGAATTGACGGCAGGGTTCGTGTATACCGTAGAAGAAGTGAACGTTTGCCGATTGAACGAGATCGTTTTGGGGGCGCAGGTTCCGTCTTGGTCTGGGCAGGCATTGAGCATGGTTATCGCACACCTCTCGTCGTGATCGATGGGAATTTGAATGCCCAACGCTACCGAGATGAGATTCTTGCGAGGCACGTCATCCCACTGTTTCAATATAATGCCAATATCACTCTGTTTCAACATGATAATGCCACAAGCCATACAGCTAGAGATACTGTGAATTTCCTCAGGACGAATAATATTGTATTCATAAATGGTTGGCCCGCCAAAAGCCCAGATCTGAATCCCATCGAACACCTTTGGGATAATTTGGACCAGCGTATTAGACGTCGCCCTATTCCACCGTCGAACATCAATGAACTAACACAAGCCTTAATTCGGGAGTGGAATAACATTCCACAGGCAAAAATCAACACACTTGTCGGTTCTATACGCCAACGATGCCAGGCAGTACTCGATGCTCAAGTATTGAGCGGTAAGAATACCCGGTATTAATGTGTTTTAATAATTAATAATGATTTTGGTCTACGACCCCTACCACATTTAATCAACCATTTCATCAGTTTTCCGTGAACGTAGCGCGATAAGATTTTACATACAAATTCATATTGAAATACTCTTGGAATACAAGTAAAAATAATTCAATTTTTCTTTCCATATTTACGTATGTCTGCACTTAAACACAACAGAAATTACTTATTTTGTTCAGTATATATCCCTTTTAGGACCATGGGCGGAAATAAAACATGGGCTTTTGCGGATGGCATAGATCAAGATCAGACTGCACAGAACCTATCAATCTGTCTGCATTTGCATTTTCGGACAGGTTGAGAGTTTAGATATCTGGCGCTGTTAGATTTATGCAGTTAGCATTACCGAAGCTAATCTATTTGACAGTGGACAGGCAAGACTTTTCTGTTTAAGTGATCCATTGAGTGGACTTATCTCTGATATATACCGTCTGCTTGTAAACAGAGGCCTTAATTGAAGATTTAAAAAAAAAAAGATCCTTGCTGACTTTTAGTGGACTGCAATGCGTGCCATTCAACAAGACGGAAATATGACGTAACTCACGCGCATTTACCCTACCTTTCTTGCGCTTTACGTGATATTGTAATGCGTTGCTATGTGGAGGGGATACGCCACAGGGAATTACCGCATACAACTGTGAAAATCCAACAAAAATGAGGTTAGAGATTGAAATATATATTTTCGGTGCTCCACTCGTGAATTTATTACGGATGATTTTCATCTGATCTTTTAACATTTTGACAATGCTAACATGTTTCCTGTTTTGTTTTCAAATAGAAAAACAGAGAACTTTGGAAATATCCATATCCATAAAGCAGCCTAGAAGACAAACTTCATTTCTCATCTTTCAGTTGTACTTTCTTAAGCTGACGTCCTTTTAATGCAAGAGGCAGAATCGATTGCAGTCTGTCTGAAAAAAAAAAAACCCTGATGTTTCCTAGGCAAAGCGAAAATAAAACACATGGCTAAACCTTTTAGGATATGAAAAACATTTTAATTGTTATCGAAGATTGCATAATGGACAAATTTAAGTTTTTTTCTTTAATCAGGATTTCTATCAAAATTTAAGATATTTTCATCCCATTATGCTCGTGTTGATTGATTTTGGTCGTGATCATAACGTGGAGGCAAATACCCATTTTTTTATGATGAGCCCCCTTCATATTGAAATAAATGTCACGATTGACATTTTTTTTAATAACTTTTGTAATTTCTATCATTTTCATTATACGAGTAACGTTAGTTTCACCGTAAGATTTCTTGCGCCAAATGCAATATATATGAGTCATGATCCGTGAAAAGGGGACTTGGTAAACCTGCAAAAAGTATCGATTCAGGTCAGCCTGCGCAGTTCGCGCAGGCTGACATTGGTCGATACTTTTTGCAGATGCATTAAGCCCTCTTTTCAGAGAGCACGGCTCATATAAACTTGTCCTCTTACTGCGGCTGAAAATGCAAACCGATAAAGTTCTGCAGTACTTCATATTTCATAGGCCTGACTGAGCCAGCGAGCCGTATAGATCCAAATCAGAGTGCAGTCTGATTTTGATCAATATCGTCCGAAAAGCACCTGTCTTCGTCTTTGCACTGAAAGCAACAAAGAAAGCGAACCACGCATTATTATTTTTTGTCACAGCTTTCTGTCTGTATTGATTTAATGCACACGGATTGTAGAAGGAATTTATAAAAAGACATGCCTTGCCCAATGCTGTCAAGTTCATTGTTCTCATTGCGGTCGTTTCTACCTTTACCTCTGCACGGAATTGCAATTCTCGTTGCTGTCACGTGAGACGTGTACGTGACATATGTGGTCTAACTTTTACTAAACTGCGTACGCTCAATATCTGCGTAAAGCAAGCATTAAGTCTGAAAACAAGTTTCACTTCATAACTTTACAATTTGAGTAAATGTTTGCATGACTTTACGCCAGCTCATACCTTTGGGTAAAACAAGGATCGCACGTGTGTATATATAATCTACGCATTTTAGTGAAAGGCACCCCAGACCTTAAATTACTGGAAAAAAAAAAACATTTACAAGTTCTGATACTGAAGTGATCAATGGAAGTAAGCAATGTTTGGATACAAAGGTCGATTTCAGATGTTTATTGTAAAGTACAATTAAGGAAGTAGACCCCTTATTAAAAAAAGTTATTTCCATTATAATATTATTACGGTGGCACAAAAGTGACATGAAAGATATATTTTATACTACGTGCGCACGCAGTAGCTAATACGTGCGCACGTAATAAGTAATACGTGCGCACGCAGTAGTATTACGTGCGCACGCAGTAGCTAATACGTGCGCACGTAATAACTAATACGTGCGCACGTAATACTATTGCGTGCGCACGTATTAGCTAATACGTGCGCACGTAATAGTTATTACGTGCGCACGCAGTAGCTAGTACGTGCGCACGCAGTAGCTAATACGTGCGCACGTATTAACTAATACGTGCGCACGTAATAACTATTACGTGTGCACGTAATAATCGACCAATCACTTTATAAGGATCAATAAATGTCTATCTTCCACTTCCATCTTGAAAGAATGGCTTCCGTTCATGATTCTGATTGGTGGATTATTACGTGCGCACGTAATATGTAATACGTGCGCACGTATTAGTTATTACGTGCGCACGTATTAGTTATTACGTGCGCACGTATTAGCTACTGCGTGCGCACGTAATACTACTGCGTGCGCACGTATTAGTTATTACGTGCGCACGTATTAGCTACTGCGTGCGCACGTAATAACTAATACGTGCGCACGTATTAGCTACTGCGTGCGCACGTAGTATAAAAAAATATCTTCCATGTCACTTTTTTTGCCACCGTATATTATCCTACAAAATTTGCTATGATTAAAAATGAGTATTATTGTACTACTGTAACCAAGCCACTTTTCCTGTTTTTCCTTCTTAGAATTATCATTTATAAATCTAAAACCGCTTTGTTCTCATTACAAAGGGAGATAATAATTATCTCCCTTTTCAAAAACTAACAAAAGTATCAACAAATAATTTCAAGATAGACATCAAAGGAATTTCTGGTCGGTTAAAAATGTGCAAAAGAATTATATCAGTATAAATCCTTATTTATCAACTAACAAGAAATTTTATTCCATGTTGCACTAGAAGCGTTAGGGGTCTACTTCCTTAATCGGTTCGGCAGTCTAAGAGAGTTCAGCCTTAAACTGTTGAAATAAACTAAACGAAAATTTCCACGTAACCGTTATGTTGCTAAAAATGAGAAATGAAACTGACATAAAAAACACCAAATTTTGCTGTTTCAAAGGTATTTTCTGGGGAGGGGGGATGTCTGTATCGGACAGTGTAGATCAAAGATCAGACTGCACGTTCTGTGCAGTCTGATCTTTGATCTACACTGTCCGCAAAAGGTCAGTAAGTCGTGCTTAGCAGCCTTAGGGTCAGTACTAAAATCCCAAATAATGCGGTGTCAAAGTTGATTTGACCGGAAAGTAGTTACCGTATCGGACAGTGTAGATCAAAGATTAGACTGTACGTTTTGTGCAGTCTGATTTTGATCTACACTGCCCTCAAAAGCGCCCCGAATCGCGCGTGGCAGCCCAGGAGTTAACAAATATGAGACTGTACCGAGGTGCAGGCTGATCTTTGTCACCACTGTTTGCGGAAGATACTAGAGATACGTGGGTTATAAAACTCACCATGGCATACGCCATGCTCTGTGAAAAGGGGGTTTAATGCATATCCATGATCCATTAAACCAAGCAAGTCATCACATAATTATGGATCAATAAAATCAATCTTGTCCAACAATCAAAAAAAATCATTAGGCAGGCTAGTCCTTTGACATGAAGAAAACTGACCGATAGCAAAAAGTTTCGATCCAGGTCAACCTGTGCGGACTGCGCATGTCGACCACGGTCGATACCTCTTGCAAATGCATTAAGCCCACTTTTCACAGAGCACGGCTCATTTATTTTTTGTTTTTGCTGAAAATGAAGACGGGAACCAGCCTCTCGTACTTACACTGATCTTGTGCTTCACTCTACGCTTCTTTAGCATTTGTTTCCGTTCAGTCATTACTGAAAATAAATGCAATAAACATAAAGAGAGACACTTTTGTGATAGTGTACGATGTAGAATCGACTGGACATGGGTCTGCCTTTTACTTGCTTCATTTATGCTAGTCAGCATAAAACAATACTGTTTAGGAACCATGTATTGACTGTAAGTGTATAAAATGATGCTGAGTTTTTAACTACGTGTCGACGAATGTAGATCAAGATCAGACGACACATCCGTGTCGTCTGATCTTGGTTTACATTCTTCGAAAATGACATTATATGTCCCGTTTTGCAGGAGATGGGTTTATTCTCTCACGGGCATGAAAATCTTGACGTACAGCTTTGACAGAATTGAATTCACAGGTCGTTCTGGGAATTACAATATTGCCTTCATTGTAATTTGTGAAAGCATCAAGGGGAGAGGCAGAAAGGCTGATTTTTTTTTTCAATGAAATAAATGTACATTTAGTCTCTTGTGCTCTGGATACATTGTCATATATTTCTTCTTTGCTATACCTATCAGTGTAATGGTTTTGTTGCCATGCTCCACCGGAAGTGACGTCATACAGGATCTACGTTTTTTTCTTTTCTCAGCTTATAAATGTCGAAGAAATATTACGGTGAGTCAAAAAATAAAACGAAAAACAGAAACTTACGCCTTGTGAATCATTATTATGATTAATATCATCATCATTATTCAGTTTGCTATAAATATGGCAAGGACGACCAAAACGATATAATTAAGAGCTAAAACCCCTTTCCAGTTTAAACCTTTCATTCTTTTCAATAGAAAGTAAAACGAGTTCTTACACAGTTGATCGAATCAATCAGCCTACATGAGCCTATATGAGTCTATATGAATAGAAAGGATAGCTATACCCCTGGCAGCCAATTTAGTTCAGCTCAAGATACATGATAAGTAGGCAAACCATCTGTGCTGTAAACATCCTGTTTTGTGGACAGAAGGTCTACAATATATCATATAAGTACTGGCCAGAAGCCTTAAATTAGTGAAATAACGTTTACGAGTTCTGAAACTTAAGTTATTGATGGAAGTAAGTAATAATTGGATCCACCGATTGAATTCAGACATTTAGTTCTTGACGGAATGCTCTCTAGTATCCGGGCCATGGTTGAAATGTTGACCGGCCTCATCCACAGATTCGAACCGAATGCTACAAGTTTACAGCGATATTCCCAGATTTTCAGTACGTGCTCCACATATTTTAAAATATCTGCTTTTAAAAAAGGCGAGAAAAAAAAAATATGTGTAATGCCCTGTGAAAACGGGGTTTCTTGCATTTACAGAAAGTTTCAACCTGTGTCAGCCTGTGCAGTCAGCGAAGGCTGACATGAGTCGAAACCTTTTTCTATATAAACCATCTGCATGTCCAAGTACCACACTACTTCTTGATCCAGTCGGTTGTAGACAAAATGAATAGTATGATTCCATAATCATATGACAACTTGCTTAGTTTAATGCATCACGATTATTTCTGTCAGGTCTAAAAGGCATCTTCAGACGACAAAATATATTGCAATGTTTTCAATGATAGTCAGCTGTATGACTGACATATTAAGTATGAAAGTTCATCGTAGCATAGGCATTCCTTTACCGTTAGACTGCTAAGCGCGACTTGATGGGTTTGTGTGGACAGTGTAGATCAAGATCAGACTGCACAAAACGTGCAGTCTGATTGTTGATCTACACTGGACGATCTGGTATTTTCTTTCCGATTGAATCAACTTTGAAATCACAATTAGGATTTTTACTATTGATCGGAAATTATAGTTTCATTTATTTAGCAGTTTAACATTTAGGTTGCTAAGCGCGACTCACTGGCCATTTGCAGATAGTGTAGATCAAGATCAGGCTGCACAGAACGTGCAGTCTGATCTTTGATCTACACTGTCCGCTAAGGACATATTTTCCCACAAAAAATACCTTTGAAATAGCAAAATTTCGGAATTTTACCATCGGCTTATCCCTTTACCAGACGACAAAATTTTAGCCTTGTCCAAATTCAAAGCATTTGCAGACGAAAATTTCAATGTGGCTCAAATGGTGCAATTTTTCTTTAATAGGGTAGAAAACATTGTGGGAAAAGGAGAAAATGCTGGTAACCAGCATTTTCTCCTTTTCCCACTATGTTTTCAAAAGGCTTCTTTCCCAGGGTCGTTCAAAGTCGGCATTGTGTTGGAAAGAAGTTATAAGCGTCATTTTACGTATACAGCAGGATAGGTGTTAAGGGTTAGAAAAACAACAACCAAAAAAAAAAATGCCCGATCTTAGAGCTCAAAACAGTTTGACCTTTTCTGTGTAAGACAATACAACGTCACTAGTGAAATCAGATAAAGAGACGTATAAATCAAATTCAACCAGACATTTTGATATCTGTTGCTTCTAAAAAAGCACCAGTAAA
This sequence comes from Hippopus hippopus, assembly GCA_946811185.2. Taxonomy (NCBI): domain Eukaryota; kingdom Metazoa; phylum Mollusca; class Bivalvia; order Cardiida; family Cardiidae; genus Hippopus; species Hippopus hippopus. Next base: position 19,088,400 of record OX328101.1, read on the forward strand.
CTGAAGAAGACAAATGCTGTTGTTTAGATATCGCATTGAAACATTCAAAAGCTGTTAGTCTGATATTGAAGTTACGCCTTGGAGTAGAGTTTGAGATGTGAAAGCGCTTTAAATTCATTCACCTTTTACCGTAATGCCCGGCCAGTTTCCTTCCGAGGATTGATGATACTAGTGGTTATTTCAATAGGATTCATTCCTCTGTCACCACTGATCATTGTCTCGATGGAAAAGCAGCCAGTGCCTTGAAAAGAATATTATGCAAAGTACTGGTAAAAGAAACTACAAGAAAGCATGGATAGGCACACCCATATCTAAAATTGCAAATTGAGTTTAAAACGGCCTTAAACATCATACATCGAAACAAATTATCGTACTAATTCCGAATGATTCAGCCTTCGCTCTCCGGCAGATGCCATTTTTGGAAAATATTCTGGGAAAGGAGCTATTGTTTATAACCAGCGATTGCTTTTTTTCCATCGCCATCAAATACATGTATTTGTATTTTGAGAACTTCGTAATCTTATTTTGGAAAGTTTCTGATTGTTTGATGTGTAACGCCGTTTTCAGCAGTATGTGAGTGATATCCCGAAAGCCAATGCGTCTTCACTTGCATTCTTGGAATTTCTTTTCGTGTATCTTGCAAGTTCAGCGGTAAGACGGGAATAAATCCAAGTGAAGTCACAAGTCAATATTTGAGCCATACTCTGACAAAAAGGAGCTTTATGCATCTCCTTAATGCATTATACCAAACAAGTTTTCACATAATTATCTTTGGACCCTAAAAGGCCATTTTGTCTGACAACTGCCTGAATTATGGAGTAGAGTGTTCCTTTGACATGCAGAAAATTGATCAAGAGCAAAAAGTTTCGACCAATGTCAGCCTGCGCGGACTGCGCAGGCTGACATTGGTCTATACTTTTTGCAGATGCATTAAGCCCCCTTTTTCACATGGCTCATTTATTCTTAGAAAGAGTTACAAGCCGAGTTCTATACCAACTGAGGTAATTGGCCCTACTCGGCTTGTTTGGTTGATATGCAATTAGTATAAAGGTGTTGCTATGATGCAACAAATTAGCATGACGATGGGTTGTCTAGATATCGAGAAAGGCGTAATTTGTGAATTCATTTCATCGCATTTTCTAACTTTGATTGTCCGTATTGTGTTTATTTTCAGTTCAAACTCAGGTAAACCATATCATTTTCACACATTTCTATAGATGCACATAACACTATCATTGTTCAAAGTATTCAAACAATCCAAGTATTAGACATCATTGACACAATAGTCAATACGTACGGAAACGGGTTCTTTTCATAAAATTATTTCGCTGGACCACATAGATTCTGCCACATAACTAGCAGTGTCAGTTACCTGATGTTTTGTCTCCATGTGGCAGGTAAAAGCACCTTTTGAAATAGACTGCGAAGAAGTTTTAAGTATATAGCGTATTGAGTCACGGGCCAATGTCCATGGTTTGACAAAAATACCATTCATTCGACTTTTCAGAGTCACAGAAACGTTTGCCAATAGGCCACATTTGTTTAGATCACGTGTAACGCCAGAACGGTATGATACCGCCTTCAGGTTTGTGGCGGCTGGACCCTTGTCATTTTCAGATGTAGCGAACCATGTACACTTGCTAGGTTGGCATAAACTTAACACGAATTATAGAGTTAGAATTGATTCATATGAGCTATTCCTTTTAAAAAGGGGCTTTGATGCACCAGTTAAAAAAAATTCGACGCATGTCAGCCTCAGCAGTCCGTGCAGGCTGACATGGGCCGAAAATATTTGCTAAATGTAAATTTTCTTCATGTCCAAAGATTATTACCATATAATTTCGTCCGTTGTTGGACAAAATGAATTTTATTTATCCCTTATTATGTGATGACTTGCTTGGTATCATCCATCACGGAGATGTATTAAACCAGCTTTCCCCCTGAGCGTGGCTCGTATAAAATATTGAAACAGACTGATAGCAAGCTAAACCTCCCTCGCTCAGATAGTTTGATACTGCTCGATTGAAGTATGTGGGTAACAATTATTGTTCTTGGCTAAGCAGGAAGTCAAGCGCTTCGTTTATCATCTTTGTCACTTCCGTTTTCTTTCTTAATCAAGTAAAGTCCTTCTAATGTTAAAGAGCTATGAGTCATTGGATATCCTTGTCTGCATATTCCTAGCTGGCCGCTTTCGACACCAGCTTAGTCATATCACGTTGATAGCTTTTTTTATCCGTCTATTTTCTTGGTTTCACGAGTACAAGACCTGGTCCTCGATATGACTGCTGAGAAAAGAAGCAGCGCCAATGAGGATAACATCCAGATTTTCCTGATTAGAAGTCAAGGTCGTATTCACTGACCATTCTTAATTTCGTTCGAAGTCTAATTCAGAAAGTAATGCAACTTCTGATTGGCTAAACCATTTGGTTTAGCCAATCAGACGTTGTATAGCTTTCGAATCTATGGAATTCTTGAGATTTAGGTTAAGAATGTTCTTAAGAACATTTGGTGAATTCAAGCTCAGTACTTAAGACATTGAACACCCCAGGACCCTGACTCATGGTCAGATATTTCAGTAAATAGCACTATGTTCATAAGACACATGGGGATATTTCGTCGGACCTTAGCCGTCTCTTACACAGTGATTAATAGCTTAATTGCCATACTGATCAAGATTTAATAGACTGGTGTCAAAAGATCTGTTACCATATATGGTGTAACATTATAGAGTCTGTACAAGTGAAGAATTGCTTAATGATTTGTGGGTTTCTGATTCCAATAGAAACCTTATAGCCAATATACGTGGCGATGCATTTAATAAAGGAGGAAATTGGTCATGAGACTGGTCACTTGAATATATTTTCCTTTGAGATGTCTAATGCATTCCGTCTATCGTTGTTAGACATACGATATAAATATTACTCGTTCGCTATAGGGGCTTTATCCTTTAGATCGTAGGTCAAGATTTAAATGCTTTTCAGAAGTTTGAATTTCCCCTCAAATTTGTATAATCTCACCTAACTGTAAACAAATGACTCATCACTAAGTAAAAAAGGCGATAGTTGACAAACCAGTAGGAAAAAAGAAAGACGAATGAAAAAAAAAGAGACACGCTCTGGCAACAGGTTCTTAATGCATCTCCTAGATGCATTATACCAAGCAAGACATCACCTAATTACGGATCCATAAAATCTATTTTGTCAAATAACTGATTGAATCGTGAGGTGAAAGCATCCTTTGCCATAAAGATAGCGCAAAGTTTCGGCCCATGTCGACCTGGGCGGACTGCGCAGGCTGACGTTGGTAGATACTTTTCGCAAATGCATTAGGCCCCCTTTTCACAGAGCATGGCTCAAATAGATTTAAGAATCAGTGGTATTTCCTTAATGGGCTTCGTAGTCTCTTAAGGTATTTTTAGATTTCGGGCCAGAATATCGCAAAGGTTTGTTGGAATGGCACGTAATCATATGCGTCGTCTACTATGCATTGTTTTCAAATAAGTAAGATAACACCATCTCGTGAAAATAGGCAGATTTACCTATTGCAAAGCTACCAAGCCGTTATTTAGACGCAAAATTTGAGCCTTTTTACTAAATGTAACCGCTTTTTTTTTTTTTAATTTTCTGAGAACAATATCTAGTGTTTAGCAAAATGACTAATTTGCAGGAAAAAAAAGACAGTCCAGTTATTCGACTAGTCAAAGTTTTCATTATACCATTTCCCGTAGCTATGAACAATTTATGTTGAATTCAACATTTACTTCTCAAAGGCATTTATATCTAAAAATATAAAAAAAAAGTACTTGGATATTGATAACTGTTATATTTCTATAAAAATCAGTCCATGTCATGTAATGTTTTAATGTGTTCAACGTTAATTTTTTTTTTAACCCGTTCAACACCAAAGGCGAAGCAGGGCTTTTGTGAACGGTATAAATCAAGATCAGGCTGCACAGAACAGACAGTCAGATTTTTGGTTCTTTACCTTCTGCTAGTTTAGCCAAGCCTATAAAATAAAAATCTTTCAGAATGTTAGTGGATTGTAATTCTAGCCTTCAAAAAAAAAGTCGGGTTTATATATGACATGCTCTGACAAAAGGGGGCTTAATGCATCTCCGTGATGCAGGATACAATGGAAGTCATCACATGACCGTAGATCCGTATAATGCATTTAGTCTAACAATCAACAGAATTATAAGTTAGACTGGTACTTTGACAGACTGGAAATTGAGCAATAGCGAAAAGTTTCGGCCCAGGTCAGCATGCGTGGACTGCGCAGGCTGACCAGGGTCGATACTTTTCGCAGATGCATTAAACCCCCTTTTCACAGAGCATGGCTCATTTATTTTGGTGCTCTAAAGAGGTGATAGTGGTGCCCTCAATAAACTTTGACTTGTCCATCTTTTGATAAACATAGGATCTTTTTTTAAAATAAATACCCGAAGTTTTATCTGTCACAATTATCCACAATTATCCTAGACGACACTTTCAGTTTTTATGTAATTATCTGTTTTGTAGCACAAAATATTAATGTAGTCGTAAAGTGCCGTCTCGGATTAGCCTGCGCGGACTGCGCAGGCTGATCCGAGACGACACTTTACGCAAAAGTCCAAATGCCCCTTTTTGCGTGTTGCAAGCCAATTATAGTAATAGGGCTCACATGGTTAGTCATTCGTCACAACTCGGCCGATTCCGTAACTACGTCTAACCACGTTCGTATCGTCGAGGCTACTATTTTGAAATCCTATTATGTGTCACGCCATTTTGTTTTCTACATATGAAACGGAGTGAAATTCACCATCGCAGACCCTCTGCTGTACATTTATTGGAAAGCCTACAGCTTCGTTGTTTGTATCTATCAAATATATGTCCAGTAGCTTACAGAAAAAGTTTTTAAAAAATGGCACCTCAGCCTATTACGTTTTTGACGGTATTTCACCTCAAACACAACTACCCCTGAACAATCACAGTGAAAAAAAGACCCTTCCGGGTGGAAGATCATGTTTCCTTAAGTGGAAACAGGCACAAAATAGTTCCCCGAGAAAAACCAAACTTGCTGTCAGTTTCCACAGAAATCATCAAATCAACACCAGAAAGTTACCAACATCTAGCAATCTGTCGGTGAAATACACCAACGAAATCACGTTACAACTAAATTCACAATTTGTTTGTCAACGGAAACGTATTTAGAAAGATTACAATAATGTGTGTGTTTGTGTGGTTTTTTTTTTTTGAAGCGAAGACTTACGATTTTAAAAACGTGATCACTTTTCGTTTTTAGTGTAGAAGAAAATTGAAAATAGTTTTAATATCGGGAGACGGCTGGTCAAAGTTTAACAAAATTCAGTCTGTAGTACGCTGGCATTTCTTTTTTATCTGAACCAAACCCATGCATTTTTTTCAAGCTGTTGAAAGCGCGAAAATAGAAACAAGTCTGGTAGGGTGCCACCCGAACGTTATGGAAGACCTATGGCGTAATGACACGACAAGGCTGCGTCAGTTAATTATAGATTGCAGATTTATTAATGAAAATTTGTCTCGAAGAGGAAGAAGCGTCATTCTTTAATTATCTGTGTTTAAATAAGACTGTGCATTAGATGTTTTGCAAAAAATGACAGTTTTGAATGTCACAGTTGATTAACTTTTAGACCGCTAAAAAAGTGATGTACAGACTTTTGGATTCGAACGCAATGAAAGCAACTAAAAGTATATGGGTGTTTTTGGTTTAGGGTTGTAATATATATTTAGTACATTTAGTACTGTAAATAAAAGATCAGAATGCACATCGTGTGCCGACTGATCTTATTTTGCACTGTCCATGAAAAATTTTATGTTTCCTATGGTACGATAAAGATAGGGTTCGTGATTGAGCATTGTAAAATATCCCACATTCTACATTACTGTCGTCCTTCAGGGTACTGAAAGATTCTTCATTCTTTTTTAACATTTTACCAAACGATCCAGTGTTTCTAGAACCCTAAAGAAAAATGCTTTTGAAAACATCGTTGGAAAAGGAGAAAATGCTGATCATCAGCATTTTCTTCTTTTTCCATCGATGTTTTCTATCCTTTCAGAAACAAAACCCGTCACGCCTCTAGTTTGTCGTCTTGGAAATGCTTTCAATATGGACCAGTCACAAAGTCTTGCTGTCTGGTAAAGAGTTAATCGACGTCCCTGCAGCTCCTATTTGTCTTCTCTAAGTTATTATTGAATTGTCTAACATTGTTTGAAATAAATACGCATCCTAAGAAACAATAAACAGCACACTTTATTTTCCAAGAAAAGAACCTTGAACTTTTAACGATAGTTCAGTTTTGGTGCAAATTCTTTCGCCACCCAGCGATTCACAGCTTTTGAGAGCACAGGATCAATCCTTTATAGCAAGTATTTGCCATATTTCCTCGTTTCAAATTGTTAGAACAACCCAATTTAATTTTCTTTAATATAGCATTATCACCCTTTGTGTAACATCCATATTTTAACAGTAGCCATAACTCTTAACTTGGTAAATAAGTTAAATGAAACTTTCAACGCGATTGGAGAAAAATATCTCCTCATCTGACAGTGTAGATCAAGATCAGACTGCACGTTCTGTTCTACACTGTCCGCAAAAGATCATTGAGTCGCGCTTAGCAGCCTAAAAACAGTACTTGAAAAAGGAGCCATGTTGCTCAGTCGTTAACTGTGTTGCGCATGTTGCGCAGCCACTCGTGAAAATATTACCGATGATGTTCACGAGATGAAATAAATTTCGATCTTTCACCGTAAAAAACAAATATTCTATTTATTTCGTGCTTTTAACCCTTTCTTGGGGGAACTTAATCAAAATCCAGTACAATTCTATTCGGTTATTCCCCGTGGCGTACCCCCTCCGCATAGCAACGCATTACAATATTACGTCAAGCGCGAGAAATGTAAGGTAAATTACGTCATATTTCCATCTGGTTGTGAGGCACGCGCATTTTACCTAGGTAACTAGTGCGCGGGAACAACTGTTTCCGCTTTCAATTGAAGAGTTAGAATATAAAAATCGGTATTTTCACTGGTCATAACCATGAAATATCGAAAAATATTTCACCGATAGTTCTCGATAACCTACCGGAAAGCATGAAATAAACATCTTTACTCATTTTTCTGGCATTTTTTACTTTTAAACCCATTCCATCCATATTTTATGAAACTATAATCATTATTGTATCTTCATGCCAAATGTTGCCCCCGATGGCTGCAAGATTGCACACATTTCGACGGACAGAAAATGCATTTCATGTTTTGGAGGCCTTCTAAGTAATCGCTGTTGTCGTTTCCGGTTTTAAACGAGGACAAATCCCGTGTGTTTTTTCTATCCCTTACGCCAAATATATTTTGATAATTTATTTATGCTTATACAGTTGAGCTATTTACACACTTTCAAGTTTTAACCGCATTGTTTCTCTCTAGCTGAAAGTATGTATCTTTAACATAAATGGATTATGACAATCAATGTACCCTACATAGTTCATGGTCCACTTATTTCCTAAGGCTTACACATTTCATTTGTGTCTGATAGTATAGACAATGATTAGACTGCATGGGCATGCTGGCTGATCTTGTACTACACTCTTTCAAGAAGAAATCTTGGGTCGAGATGAGTAGAATATGGATTAAGCTTTTTCCAAACAATCCAAGTTTTTAAAAAGCCTGAGGAAGAAGATTTTGAGGGAAAAAAAGAGAGAATTCTGGTATAGAGTCCATTTTCTACCTTTAAAAGACATTTTTTCTATCCAATCCATATTCAATTCATTGTCTAAAAATACTGCCAAAATGGAAAAAGTCGAAAATATTTTCGTTACGTAAAGTGTTGATATCCAATTCCCCCTCTGATGCAGAGGGGAAAAAAACAGGTCACAGATAGCAATAAGTCATTTTGGGACCAGGATGTATCATGGTAATTTTGCCTACGAATATGAATAATTGAACAAATCTCCCAACAGGTGTTTTATCATTAAGCATTTCCACTCTGCGAGCCGCTCCAGACATATGATACGGTGACAGGTTATGACTCAAGGTTACATTCTGTTTCACTCTTAAACCAATAGTGTCAAGTTTTGATAAACCCGACGAGGAAGGCTTTTGAAAACATTGTGGGAAAAGGAGAAAATGCTGGTAACTAGCATTTTCTCCTTTACCCACAATCTTTTCTACCCTTTCAAAGAAAACGACGAGAATCTGATCTGCATTTAATTTGTTGTGTGCAAATGCTTTCAATCTTGGCATATTTAAGATTTCATCCTCTGGTAATATAGAATTAGCTCATATCTTCCTAGAAGACGACTTGTTGCCTCTTGCGGCAGACCGCTTTTGAAAATTCTGTGGAACATGCATTCTTCCTATTTTAGTCACAACTTTTGAACTTGCATTGACTGATTGATTGATTGATTGATTGATTGATTGATTCATTCACTCACTCATTCATTAATGTTATCTAAATTGTTCAGGATATTTTCAGATTTGCATTTTTTTTTTCTTGAGATAAATCACTTAAGACTTATTCTTTTCAACGGTAGATGTTAGAATATTTAGGCTGATCTTTGATCTTCACCGTCCGATTGTCTGTTGAGATGCTTTTGTCCGAAATGATTTTTTTCCCGACATAATTTTTACATACCCTTTTGACTTATTGATTCTTCACCTTTAATTAAACAATCACGTGTTTAAACGACCCGAAAGAAGGAAGATATTGGTGACACTGTGGGGGAAAAATGATGGTAACCAGCATTATCTTCTTTTGTCACGATGTTTTTTTATCATTTCAAAAGCAGATCCCATCAGTCTGGTCAAATTTGCATCTGCAGACAACAAATCGAATTTGGCTTAGATGGTGTTCTCTCTCTTTGATAGGGTAGAAATCATTTTTGGAAAAAGAAGGGAAAAAATCTGATGGTAAACAGCATTATTATTTATTTTTTTGTCACGATATTTCTTTTTTTTTAAAGCATATCCCATCATTCTGGTCTCTTTTACGTGTTGTCTGTAAATGTTTTGAATTTGGATGAGCATGAAATTTTGTGTCTCCTATGCTATTCCGGTCAAAAGCAGCTTTCATTTTTTTTTTCGTTTTGTTTACCTAGTTCTTGAACTTATTATCACATCAAATAAAATTCAAAGCTGACTACTCTAGAACATAAACTAGACAAAAGCAACAAGTATTTCAGCCATGCTCCGGCAACAGCGGGCTTAAGGCAGCTCCGTGATGCATGATACCAAGCAAGTCATTACATAGTCATGGACCCATAAAGTCCATTTTGTCAAAATTATGAAGAAAACTGGTCCTTGGACTTATAGAAAAATGACCAACAGCAAAAAGTTTCGGCCCAGGTCAGCCTGCGCAGTCCGCGCATGCTGACCTGGGCCGATACTTTTTGCAGATGCATTAAACCCCCTTTTCACAGAGCGTGGTTCATGTAGGTTCGATACATGTGGAAACACCGTGCCAAAAGCAGAAAAATTATCGTTACGACCAAGTGCAACTTGTAAATATTTTGTTTGTTTGTTACATAATGATTAATTCCAAACAAATATCACGAAAACAAAAACCTCTTCTTATACGTCATCGGAAGATGTTTATTTTTTTATTAGTTTTCGTTTTTAGGATTGATGGGATAGCTTTGCTCCTACTGAAAAGTCCTCGGCAGAACACTGTTTGTGTGGTGTAACCAAAAGGTCCCGAGTTCGAGACCCGGGAGCGGGTGTCAACTTGGGGATTTTTCATTGGCCCACACATTCGGCGCGAGTACTGGTGTAGTTCCCAGGAAGCAGAATCGACAGAGATTAGTATAAGTTGTAAGAACTTGTTTCTCAATCGATGTAAAATAAATATGTTTAAACTAAACCAGAACATTGTTTGTATAATTCTGACATAAAAAGGACAAGCTCTGCATCTGCGATTAATATATATATACTATAGAATTAAAAAAGGTCTATAAACTTTGGTTTATTTTTCGGGGGTTGGTTGGACATGACGACAAATGCAGTTACGTCAAAAGGCGACCATTTTGAGGGTAAATAACCGCTTCATTCTTCATTTAACTCTTTACCAAAGAGACAAAATTTTGGTCTTATTCAAATTGAAGGCATTTGCAGATGACACATCGAATTTTGGTAAAATGATGATTTCCCTCTTTCATGAAAACATTGTTGGAAAAGGAGAAAATGCTGGTTTCCAGCATTTTATCCTTTTCCCACAACGCTTTTAAGGTAGTAGATCCGTAATGGAAAACAGATATTCGCTATTTCCACTATAATATTATCCTACAAAATTTGCTATGATTAAAAATGAGTATTATTGTACTACTTTAACCGAGCCACTTTTTCCTTTTTTTCCTTCTTAGAATTATCATTTATAAATCTAAAACCACTATATATTCATTACGAAGGGAAATGATAATTACCTCCCTTTTCAGGAAACTAACAAAAGTATAAACAAATAATTTCAAGATAGACATCAAAGGAATTTCTGGTCGGTTAAAAATGTGCAAAAGTATTATATCAGTATAAATCCTTATTTATCAACTAGCAAGATATTTTATCCCATGTTACACTAGAAGCTTTAGGGGTCTACTACCTTAAAAGCCCTCCGAAGTTCCTTAGGGTCGTTAAAGGCGGGATTTGTGTGGTAAAGGGCTAAATAAGTTAAACAATCAATATTACCGATAAAGAACAATTCAAAACATGCATTTTATTCTCCTTTCAGCGACTATAAACTGATAAACAAAATTCCACCTTCAGAAAGCGTCCATTGTAGACGCCGAAAATCCAGAACATATCCCAGAGGAATTTGACAAAAATCAAATAAGCATTCATAGAGATAGAGCTTATTCCTTCATATACAGATTTGAGTGTGCATCGAGGGGAATATTTAGATTGCATCGGACTGCATTTGCAATGTACTTGGAACAGCCCGAAAATGTTCTATTAAACCTTAGAACGTGCTGTCTGATCTTGGATGTACAGTTTCCGATCAGATATTTTCTCCAAGAAATAAAGTTTGAAATGGCAATGTTTGGGTTTTTACTATCGGCTTGAAATATTCATTTAACTTATCTAGCAGGATAAGTGTTTAAGCACTAGTGACGTCAGAGTTTTTTTTTTTTCTTATTAAAAGTAAGTTTACCATAGAGACATCGACTTGTTCAAAAGAATAATGCTTCGGGATACACTTTTGTTAAACTCTTTACCAAACGAGAAAATATTAGACATTTATCTGCAAACAGAGTACTAAATGCGATTGATGGTTTAAAAAGTTTGCTTCCTATAGACCTCTAGTACACATTGTAGTTTTGTAGAGATTTTTGAACCTTTAATTGAGTAACCTCGTATTGTACAGCCACTCTTGAAAGTATTGAGAAAAACGCATTTGCCCGCCCTGTTTTCTACAAACTCCAAGTCAAATCCAAACATTGGAGTCACGTTAAAATTTTATCCTTAAATACTTTCAATGAGAACATGTCTAAAATGATGACACCTATGGTTCGGTATTCACCAACCATTCTTAATAACATTCTTAGTGTTTTTCTCCAAGATTTTCTGAATTTGAAAGTAACACAACTTCTGATTGGCTAAACCAAATGGTTTAGCCAATCAGAAGTTGTGTTGCTTTCAAATTTAGAAAATTCTTGAGATTTTGACCAAGAACATTCTTAAGAATGGGTTGTGAACACAGATCCGGAACTCGTATTCACCTTCCTCTCTAAGTTGCATTCTTCGTCTCATTCTAGAGTTAGAAAGTAGCAAAATTCCTGATTGGCTAAACGAATTGGCCATGCTTTGGCAAAAGGGGGTTAATAAATCTTTATGATACATTAAAATTAAACCAAGCAAGTCATCGTATAATCATTGACCCCCAAAAAACCATTTTGTTTAACAAATGACTGAATCACGTGGTAGAAAGGTTTTTTGTTATAATGAAAATTTAAAGGTAGCAAAAAGCTTCTGCATGCCAACGTCAGCCTGCGCGACATGGGTTAATACTTTTTGCAGATGCATTAAGCCCTCTTATCACAGAGTGTAGCTCATTTGGTTTATCCAATCATCCAATCAGTAACTTCGTAACTTTGAAATCTTAAAGATACATCCTTACAGCTATAGATAAAAAAAAAATCTTGTTAAACTGGAAATTGTGTAGAATTGCTCAGCTGTATGTAAAGATAGATAAAATACCAGTATATATGGTTTAAGGGATAGAAAAACATAAGGGATTTTTTCTAATTTAAAACCGGAAATGACAACAGCGATTGCTTGGAAGGCCTCCAAAAGATGAAATGCATTTTCTATTCGTCGTAATATGTGCAATTTTGCGGCCACGTGGGACAAAATTTGAACTTACAAGAATGAGTACAGTTTCATAAAAGAAGGATGAAATGAGTGACAAACTGGCTGAAAACTGCCTGAAAACGAGTATAGATGTATTTTTAAACATTCTTGAAAACAAAGACTAACGATATCATACAATTTATGGTTGGTGAACACGGGCTCTGGTAAAGAATGAATGCTTTCACCGCCGATGGCTTCTAGACCTTTTACCACACAACTCCGAATTATAACAGCTCTAAGATTGATAGACTGCTTGGTGTTTACGACCCTTACAACATTATTTCAGTCATATCACGGGGACAGGTCGCTAATTTATGTAAGTCCTCGTTTTCACGAGTACCAGGCAATGGCTTTGTATGCCTAAGGGCATTCCCACGAAATACCCAATGCTTCCGGTGGGGCTCTAACCCAGGGCCTACAGGTTACGAGTCCTAAATTTTACCACTGAACCGCGCAGGACCCTAAAACTACTCCATGATATGAGACTTTTGAAAACATTGTGAGGAAAATAGAAAATGCTGGTGACCAGCATTTTCTCCTTCACCCATAATGTTTTCTACCCCACCAGAGACAAATCCTTTCATTCCTAGCTCATTCGATAAGTCATCTGCAAATACTTTCAATATGGACGGTTCTAAAATATTGTTGTTTAGTAAAGTATTAAATAACTTTTGCAAAACGTGCGGTCCAACCTTGGATTAAGAAATAATATTCTTTCTATTGCGGTTTATCGTTCAATAAACCACAGTTGTGAGTTATGAGGCACAATAAATAATCCACGAGGGCGATATCCCGAGTAGTTTATTCATTGCGCCTCATAACTCACAACGTGGTTTATTGAACGATAAACCACGATAGAAAGAAGATTATTTCAATTCTAACATGACCAACTCTTAATCAAAGGAAAACAAGTTCATACTTAAAGAGTAAAAACGCGAATGCAGATTACATTCCATTGAATAACTTACTTACTTTATACAGAATGACGTCACTCTACATAGAATAACGTCACTCTTCATAGGATAACGTAGATTTTACCACGCTTTCGTTGCACTGTGTTTATAGAGCCGAATTCACGTGTCATTTTAGAATGTAAAATAAACTTTGACTAAAATCTTATTCATTTGCAGAGAAAATCTACTTTTAGACTACGACGCAAGTCGAATTTTATTCAGTTGGAAGCGTTGAAAGAATTGAAGCGCCCGGATGTGACAATATAACAGAATCAAGTCACTGAGAACATGTCGGATATATTTTATTTACTTAAATGTCTATCGGAATGGGCCTGAAGGCCATTGAAGATATAAGACTATTTACAATGCAGACGAAATTAAACCTTTGCCAACTGGTCCCGGGATTTTACCACTCTGAGTAAGAGGGATTTTGAAATATCGTGGAAAAGGGGAACACTTTTACGAATTCGCTTTTACTCCTTTTCCTATGATGTTTTCTATCCTTAAATGACAAATGTCATCACTACATTTGTGTTTAATTTGTAGTCTGCTCGTCTAGTGATTTCAATATAGACTAGTCCAAAAAAGGTGTCGACTGGTAAGAGTTAACGCTGTGCCACACGATTCCGACTTTTAACGATCCTGATTTGAAGAGCTTTGAAAACATTGTGAGCAAAGGAGGAAATGCTGATAAACAGCATTTCCTCCTTTTTCCACAATGTTTTTTTAACCTTTCACAGACAAAAAAAGCCTTCAGTTGAGTAACATTTAATTTGTCGTCTGCAAATGCTTTCAGTTTGGGCCAGTCGAAAATGTGTGGTAAAGAGTTAATCTTGTTTCTTCCCCGTTGAAATAGACAATATCGCTGAAGAGTTCTGTGATAAGGTTTTCGACGTTTCTATTTTTGGATATCTTGTATTGTACCTCCCACGCAAACAAACACGACTTCCCGCTTTCATTTTCTCTCGGTTTCTCCATATTACATATAATGGATTGCTGATAGTTTCGACACCATTGGTAAATAAGTTTCCATATATCTGTCTCATAGCATTGTCTCAATGTGAATTGAAATGTCTCAAAAACCGACAGTAAACATAACGCTTGAACAACTCTTAGTCTTTACGGTAAACAAAAGGGAACTCTTTTAGCGTTTAGCTATGACTTTTGTACAATTTTGTGACAACGTAGACAAAAAATCAGCATTAGATCTTTGTTCATATTGACACCAATCTACACTGCGGTCAAAAATAAATACAATGCTATGAGCAAAGTTACGGAAAATAACAATTTTCCACCAATTGTAAACTAGTCTTATCACATCATCGCCTGCCGAATTCGATCTGTCACTGAGATTCCCTGTTCTCGAATGATGGTGTCCGAACATCTTAGCGTATATCATGTTCATGAGTCGACCATTTGTCTATGTTTCACAAAATGCTGATGTCGTGTTTTTCCTCATAGCTGTCATAGCACGTTTTCCTGGGTTTGTATACACAGCGGACCTGAACATTTCCATTTCATTTAAACTTCACCAACCGACAACAATTTATGACTTGGTCCAAATTGTAAGCATTTGCAGACGACAAATTTATTGTAGCTCAAATGATTAGATTTGTTTGTGAAAAGTCAGAAAACGTCATTGGAAATGGAGGGAAATGCTTGTAACTAGCATTTTCTCTTTTTCTCACAAAAATTTCCAAAGTTTTCTTTTTCTGGCCCTTTTAACCACTGATTTATGTAGCAAAGAGTCAAACTTTTGTCATTTCATTCCTTTATTTAAAGACCATACCGATGAAGACTTGTGTGAAAAAGTGAAAATGCTGGTGACCAGTATTTTCTCGTTTTTTTTTTCCGCGTGTTTTTTACCATTTCCATCAATAACAATAATTATTTGAAACATATTCCAAGTGGCGTCTATTCATTTTTCAATTAAGACTGGTCTAAAATTTGTCGTCTAGAATAGCGTTTAATATTGCATTTTAGGTGTAAGGCATTGTGCTTTGGAACTTGTCTCGTAGGGGTTCGCTTTTCTGGATTAAAACTCATTTCGACGTAATTTAGCGACTGTCTCGTTCATTTTTTTTCTTTCTTTGTTTATTTGTTTGTTTTGTAGATTGGGGAAAAAAAAAATGGTTAAAATAGTTGCACTTTTGCACTTTTCTAACTGGTTGTTGTTTCTATGTATGAGAAAACTTATATTATATAAAGACTCAGCTATAAAAGATCCTTTCGCTTGGTTTTGATTATTACTTTTTAGATTAACAGTCATAAGATCGCTAGTATATTGCCTCCAAAAGCGACCGAGATCTAGATGTAAACAAAAACCTTGCAGCTGCCAAATACTGCTCTACAAAAACTTATTCTTTAGGTTAGAAAACATAATTCTGTTAAAATATGACGAAGTTAACATGAACTACCAAATTTCTAGTACTCCAATTTGGATGATGTCTCCTTACAACGTCACAGACTAAACAAGATTTTATCGATAGGGTACGAGATGTTTGCTTATATGCAAATTAAGTTAATGACCGATGCAAACCATGCTCCTTTTTACATATCCCAAGGCAACCCTTTTCTTCCTCGTGTTTACGAGGGTGTTGTAGGTCTCGTCTAGCTCTGAGTTTGTCTAACCAATACGAAAGTGAAAAAGCATGAAAGTTCAACTTGAATTGAATTCTTTAAAGTATTCAATGGTCAAATCATCAAATTTTTATGTTATTTGCTTGCTTTTTTCAATTATAGATTGACAACATTTTTTTCTTATTGAAGCCTGATTCCTATATTCTGATAAGTAAATGGCTATAAGCGTTAAGTTAAGTCACCGGATCGAGCCAGATCGGACTTAACAACCGGATAGACCGGACCGAACCGGATAGGACTTAATATCCTTATTGGAACGGATCGAACCTAATCGGACTTATTAACGGGGTTTTTCTTCAATCTTACATTTACTAACCACATTTTATCTTTAATTGTAGATAACTTACATATTCCACATTCGCTAGTCTCTCAGTACTGTCAGTGCTTTGATAAATATAAATGTTTCAATATTGAATGTAATTGGTGTGATCATTTCATTGTCAATACAATGCAATTAACTTCTTTTAAAAAAGTATCGATTTCATGGTTTAATCGGTTTTCATATCGGTAAAAGTCCACTGGCTGACTGCATAGCAGGGTATTGGCAATAACAGTACAGGTTTCTTGATATTAACTTGTTGGATATTATCATTTTCCAAGCAAGGCTACACGCAAATCATTGACGTTAGCAGGCTGATTTGGACATCAGCGTCCATGCCTATCAGTGTTTCCCAAACATGTTCAACGGGGCTTAGATCTCGGCCTATTAACGACCAATTGTCAATAAAATCAACATAATGATTTCGTAGAAATTGTAAATTGTCATGAGCGACGTGGGGCATAGCGTTATCTTGCTGTAGTGTCGAAAAGATGCCTTGATTTTGCAGAAGAATAACATTGGAAGCCAGAATAAGTTTTCTGTAACTGCGGGCATTTAGGTTGCCCTCAGTGACAACTAGTGGCGTGCGGTATCCGTATCCAATACTCGCCCCGACCATCACAGAACGCGTCCACAGTATGCAACAACGGGCGCAACGTTTATCCCTACGCTTGTAGATATGCACATGGCAAACGCCTTTGAACCGTGCAAATCTGGCCTCACCTGAGAAGATCGTCCGTTAGTTCTGCCAGGTCCACTTACTGAGTCCACCAGCCCACTGAACCCTTTGTTAGAAATTACGTTCTGTTAGAGAAGGTCCGACGTTAGGGCGACTTCCATACAAACCTTAAGCAGCTAAGAGATTGCGAAGGGTTTACGTGGAATTCCGAGCGTTGTAGGTACTGTATGTGACGGAAGCTGTCTCATTGGTAGTTAACGATCGACTTCGTAAGTGCGAATTCAAGATAAAAGGTCATAGGCGTCAGTTTCGCCGCGGCAAGTGGTCGGTAGTTTTGGTCTACGCAAATCAACGTCTTAGATCTGAACTGCTTGTTCTGATGCCCAAACTTGTGCTGCAATATCATCTATAGTAGAAGCGCTGAAAGCCTCCAACATCCCGATGGACCTCTGACGGAAATTATTCGGTATCCTTGGCATTGAAATTACGGCGCCAAACCCTCGATTTTAACGATTTTAATATTTTTCTTATATCTTGCTTCACGGTCAATACATTGCCATGAAAAACTTTCGTTAATGAAATTTTTACCAGTCCAATGCGTACACACGTTTAAACCGGATCTTTGGCTGAATCAACCGAACATACGTGTTTTAGAAATTGTACTCTCGGGTCAACTATAACATGTCGGCCTTCGAAGTAGACCTTAACCTACTTTTTACAGCATTTTTCTACACACTTCCGAACAATATTTTGTGGCTGGAGTTGGCTTTGCTTATATCTTTTGCGCGGAAAGATTAAATTTTCATGGATTTCTACTATACTCAGTTCCATAAATAAGTATGCACTTAATTTTCTTTTATTTCTCATCGCATGTTTTACTGAAGACTAACAAATTTGGTATCATACCTTAGTTCAGAGTCTGTAGAAAATGCCAGGCTAATCAGATTTTGACTAACAGAAAGTTTAAGTTAGGTTTTTGCAGTTTAAATGAAGGTGGTACTAAAACCAAAGTTGCAAAAGTACTCAAAGACTAAGGTAACATTAAAGTTAGAATTTTCTTAAAGTTCTTGTAATTTTTCAATCAATATCTTGTATGGCCACCTCTGCTGTCGCTACAGGCAATTATTCGACGTCGCATAGACCTTACATAACGTAAAATCACTGCATCAGGAATGTTATTCCATTCCTGAACGAGAGCAGTGGCCAAAACCTAACTTTAATGTTACCTTAGTCTTTGAGTACTTTTGCAACTTTGATTTTAGTACCACCTTCATTTAAACTGCAAAAACCTAACTTGAACTTTCTGTTAGTCAAAATCTGATTAGCCTGGCATTTTCTACAGACTCTGAACTAAAGTAAGATACCAAATTTGTTGGTCTTCAGTAAAACATGCGACGAGAAATAAAAGAAAATTAAGTGCACACTTATTTGTGGAACTGAGTATAGTATGCTTTCCGAACGGGTAAAACTGAACAAGTGTTACAAAAAATGTTAGTTATGTGGTTGAGTGAATATATGGGTATTTGTAAAAATGAAACAGTAAAAATTCTTCATCAAAAGAATTAAAAGATGGCACGATGGTTCTAGATCGTTCACTGGATAACATACAAATTAACTTTTATAAAACATTGTGGGAAAATGAGAAGATGATGAATATCAGCCTTTTCTCCTAGTCCCACATTGTTGTCTACATCTTTCATCGACAATTCTCATCAGTTTAGACATATTTTACACTTCCTTCATATTTTACCCCAAGTTAGACTTATGTCATATTTTGTCGCCTGCAAACACGTTTTGATGTAGAATTCTTGGCGTAAAACATCGTGCGGTACAACTGGTCTCAAAGGGGTTCACTGATTAAAATCCAGGTTGACATAAGATTAATCTAAGAGAAATCCAGGAACTGTCTTGGGTTTGATAGATTTATAAAGAAATAACTAGCGGATTGAAAAAGAGTTCGCTTTAATGGGATCTGTGCTTGGGTAAAAATGGACCACCGAGACACCTGATATGGTTCACAGACCGTCCATTATCTCTAACCAGGCACTTCATAACTGTGAAGATGAGGGATCTTCCTACCTGAAAATTCTTGTCGAAATTGCACTTGGGGTTGGACCTTTGTAGCAAAAAAGAAGTCATACACTCTCACCCCACCCCCGCCCCCGCCCCGTTAAATAAAAGTTAATAACATCTCTTGAAAATGGCCCCATATTTGCGGTCCACCCTTAAGATCTGTGTTGGGATGGAAAACGAGTACAGTAAGAACATGAAAAGATGGATGAATAATCACAGAAGTTTAGTCCGAGGGGTTCGCGTATAGATTTGCTTGCTCCGTGTTACCTATACAAATTTGATATGACATAATAAACGGCCAAGTGATGCTGTCACAGAATTATTAATCAGTTTTAATGACTTCAGACTGGGAACTTGCGGATGGCCGATTGTTTTACAGACTTAGAAGGCTATCAGTTTGACATCTTAATACCTAGGAAATATCTTCCGTGTGTTTTGTACGGCTGTTGAAACAAATTAAATATCCGCTCTGTTTCTATTTCCGCCGACGAAATCCAATATCAATGAGAGCATTACAACCTTTTACCGGTTTTATATAATACTGCACCACCAACCTTTTCAGTGTCAGATATACAACTCGACCTTTTTCCACGGCGGAAAATACAATCAACGAGAATCTGAAAGATTATTTTATCCTATAAGTTTGACCAAACAAGTGGACGTTATAGATCAAGATCAGACTGGTGATCTGTACCGTCCGCAAAAAGCCCCTGTTTTCATCTGTGGCACTGAAAGGGTCTATCTTTTGTAGTCTGACGACAATATGTTTCCATTTGTTGTACTTTAAACCTACTCTAATGTAAAACCTGCAAGTCCAAAACCTTTTTTCTGTACCGATTCACTGTAACAACTGGTTTGTATAATCATATTGTTGAAACCAGTACAGACGTAGCCAGGATTAGAATATTTATACGCACTGTGAGGCACGAAGTGCCGATGGGGGAGAGAGCGGAGGTTGGGGGTGGTATTTCTTGTGAAGCATAGAGGAATTACTTAGTAATCAGTGCATCAATTTAACCCATCTATACTCCTCACAAAAAGTTAATCAACAATGAATTACCGCTGCACCAAAATTTTATTATTACACAAGTAGACAATTTCCTTGTATAAATGTAATGAGTATCAAGCTTGTATTCGTGCTAATGGTGGCCATACCGTGTACTGACTGTTGCAGATTGAACGAATTTTAGAGTTTGCATGAGGATTTAGACAGTGCCTTACTTCAAAAGCCTGTAAGTGAGAAACATTATCTGATAGAAGTACGGAATTGCTTGGACTGGTTTGTAACTCAATTCTCATTACATTTATACAATGAGATTGTCTATATGTGTAATAATAAAATTCTGGTGCAGCGGTAACTTATTGTTGTTTAAAGATGCACCCTTATAGCCAGAGAGTAAACAAACGCTGTTACAACTTTACAATATGAAGAATCTAGATAGCCGTGTAAACGTAGATAAAAAATCAATATAAGGTGTATGTGATAAACAGACGCCAGGGATTTGTCTTCGATTTAAACCGGAAACTGTGGTTGTTATGTCTATGGCTAGTCGCAATAGAATGAAATGCTTTTTTTATCCGTCGTAATCTGTGCAACCTTGCAACCGTCAGGGGCAACATTTGGCACGAAGGTACAAGAATGATTATAATTTCATAAAATAAAGATAAAATTGGTTACAAAACTGGATGAAAACGAGTAAAGATGCATCTTTAACTTTTTGTGGGGAGTATATTTAGTCTGATATGACACACAGATCAGAGAAATAATTAATACATGTATATGGTATTGTGATATGCAGCTTTGGTCGCAGAGGTTTTTATACGCACGTGCGTATTGTGCGTAGTAGGCGCTATGCCCTTGAGACATTTGCATATTTGTGGAACGTTAGACATTTGGCTGTAAAGATTTTAAATTCGGTATTAGTTGAGGTCGATACGTTATCTTTTACTCTCTTGATTAGGATTGTTGACCGACGTATCGAAAAAAAGTGATATTTCTGTCATATTATGTAGAACTGTTGAATTGTAGTTTTCCAGATTTATCTTAATGCTGATTCCGACATGATTTCAGTCATATCTGGCCTAGGTGTCTTGAACCAAAAGGCCATCATGTTTCTAGGTTTCGACTTCTACCACAGAGCCGCGAAGTTCAACGCTTTTCATAAACGAGAAAGATATTTAGATCAATTTGAAATGGAAAAAAAAAAAAAAAAAATACAAACGCCAGGTTAGATGTTGGTCAAATACTAGAATAGATCTTTAAAATTGTAGAAAACGTTGTAGAAAACGGAGAAAATGCTGGTTACCAGCATTTTCTCCTTTCCTTTTCCCACAGTGTTTTCATACGAATTTTTCTTCGGGGTCGTTAAAACTCTGGATAGTTTGGTAAAGGCTTAATAAAAGAATGCTTGTTATATAAATGGCACATACAGAGCACATTATGTACAAGCAGTGATAACTTTTGTCACGCTTACTTCAACTTTTGGCTCAAACAAACGCAGAAATACGTAAGAGGTGATTAATGACCAAAACATCACTCTGTTACACTGTTTCAACGTGTATTCATAAACTGAACGTGAATTCATACTGATCATTTATACCTTATAAAGTAGCCGTTACAATCATCTGCTGAAAGGTCATTTCAGGTAGTAACGGGTTATCAGAACAAATTACTATTGACGGAGCTATCAATGGCTGGCGATAAAAGACTCTTGATGTTCAATTAGTTTAATCCTCTTAGACCAGTGTCTACCCTGACAAGTATTACAGAACAATTGACGCTGTAAATCTATACTGGCGCCATAAAGGTACCATGTTACACAGAACCGTCTTGTTTAGTTAACAAATCTGGTGACATATTAGTAGTGTTATACCGTTTACTCTGAAGACTTCGTGTAAAAAACATTCCTGCATGGCAAAGTACTTAAAGTGTTTACAAACGATTGCCACGCAATTCCGTGTTCTCACAGCTCTGAAGAAAAATTCTTTTGAAAACAGCGTAGAAAAAAAAAAGGGGGGGAAAAATGCTGGTAGAGAGCATTTTCTCCCTGCCACCTGACCGTACAACTAATTCATTATACTGCAAAGTTTTACCATTCCAAAGTGTATTCAGCAAAATGTCCCTGTTTTATTGTCTGACGAATTGAGTCCGCTGACAAAATAGAATTTCCCTTCTGAGTACCCCAATCAATGAAAACCGATGTCGCTGAGAACTGACGTCACTGAAACCTTGGTAAAACTTGCAGTTTGGTGCATGAACTTGATGATGTCACTAAGATAGACATTTGACGTATTTTTATTTAAGCATGAATTTAAACAACTTCAAGGTAAGTAACTACATTTTAAAGATTTGCTAGCAAAAGAAAACGACCATTAGTTGCCTCAAACTACCATTAGGTTATCCTTTTAACGTTACAATGTGTGAGTTTCGACACTTCACTATTTGCTTACCTGACAAAGGGATGGCTCATTTTTACCCCGAATATTTCTTTCAGAATGACAACAAACGATAATATATTAAACGTAATATTCATTTATTTTCAAAAATAATCCATTCTTTCCGCTTCAATGACAATCACCAAGGGAAACTAGAAATAATAAGATGCATGCTACTCAGTATGTTTGTCTTGTGGGCAACTCGTATCGATCGACACCGCCAATTTGGATGTTGTGTTAAAAGTGTAATTATACATGTATGTATACGGAGCTCCCGAAAGGGAAACTGCTTTTACGTGGATTTTGCCAGTGTACAGGAATATATATTCGGGGCATATTATCCATTCAGATTGCGAGAAATTTCTTTGCAGTATAATAAAAATAATTTTAAAAGCGGGATATAAACACCTCTAAACAATCTGTCGTGTGAAAAAATTGTAAAGAAATTTATGGCCGATATTTCTTTAGGCCGTTACGTTTCTGTGTCGTATTTCCTGGTACAACTGTATGTGCAGAAACCATATCCGTATCAAGCTCGTAAGTTGAAATACGCTCGTTTCTGAAAATAACATGCAACGCTAAATGGATAATCCTTTATAGTTCTCAGTCCTATTGTATGTGACTTTGAGGATGCTAAAGGTATTATTGTATGGTATGCGCTTGGATCCAGTTGTCGAATATATACCCGTGCTCTGTAAACAGAAGTTTGAATACATTTGAAAAATGTATCGACCCATAATTATGTAATCGTAAACTCGACAATTGGCCTGCAACACGCGAAAAGGGGCATTTGGACATTTGCGTAAAGTGTCGTCTCGGATCAGCCTGCGCAGGCTAATCCGAGACGGCACTTTACGACTAAATCAGATTTTGTGCTACAGTAGACTTGCGCAAAACAGAAAAATACATAAAAACGGAAAGTGTCGTTTCGGATTAGCCTGCGCGGACTGCGCAGGCTGATCCGAGACGACACTTTACGCAAATGTCCGAATGCCCCTTTTCGCGTGTTGCAGGCCATATAATGCATCACGGAGATGCATTAAGCTCCTTTTTGCCAGAGCACGACTGATATGAAACAAACTTTTCAAACGCACTTAGAAAGAATCGCTATAATTGTCTTTGCTTCCAAAGATAGATAAAAATCAGCAGTAGCAATCGTTCCTTTTTCAAGGAATTGTGTTTTGAATCTTACTGTAAATCAACTTCAAAGATAATCGAACCGTAGTGAAACAAACAATTTTCAAATATTGATTGACAATGGAAGAGTAACAACAGAAATCTGTGAAACTGAAGCTGGTTTTGTTCAGATTTAATTTCTGAGACGACAACCTAGCCTTACATCTCATGTTCACCTCTACAGAAAGGCCCTGTAACGGGTCTCTAATTTACGAGACAGAAAAACATTTTTTCTTGGCTAAGACATCCAATAAAGTTGGCAATCATGAATTGATAGTTTGATTATGTCCGTATAGATTAATTTGTTTACCTTCTTCTCTTAATGAAGGAATCATGAATGCTGAAGTAAAATGATAGCATGCCAGTATGCCAGCTTTCACTGAATACAGCAATATCAGCCAGCTCAAATACTGAAGTATTTGTTCAAGATTTTATGATTGTAATATCACAATAGAGTCTAATCCCATTCAGAGAAAATATCACCAGTGTTGACTTAAGGTCTGGGATTTTTTCTTTATTGTGTACTTTGATTCTGCTGAATCCCTAAGGGGATTAGACACAAACTTAGACGTATTGTACCACTAGTGATGGAATATAATCGACCCCTTTTCTATGTATAGGATAGAGAATGAGTGGCAATGTCTATGTGATATGGACACGAGCTTTGTTTATCCGACTTAGACCATGTGGCATGATAAATAGAAAATATTTGCTTTTTCGGTGAAAGGTCTAAATCTGTTTCATCGAATGAACACCATCGGTATTATTTTCACGACTGGCGTGAAAGATCGAAATTTATTTCATCGAGTGAACATCATCGGTAATATTTTCACGAGTAGCTGCTGCGCCACTCGTGAAAATATTACCGATGATGTTCACTCGATGAAAATGATTTCGGTGAAAGTTTATCTTTCACCAAAATCATAAATATACTATTTATTTCATGCTTCTAACCCCTTTTTTGTTGGGACTTTCGTCAAAATCTGGTACAGTTGTTTTCAGTAATTCCCCGTGTCGCAAAACAACGCATTACAATGTAGAATGCGAGAAATGTAGGGCAAATGTGCATGAATTACGTCATGGTTGAATGGCACTCGCTTTCACCTATGTAACTAGTGCGCGGTATCTACTGTTTCCGCCTTCAATTGAAGAGTTAGAAAACATGAAATCGATATTTGTCACTGGTCGTAACCATGTAATATCAAACCATAATCCTTCATTATTTCTCGATAAACTACCGAAAAGCATGAAACAAAGTGTTGTATATACGATATATACAGACCAAATACTGAGCGCTAATTGACTAATTCATCGGAACCAATGTCTAAGAAACGATGTCTCTTGACATAGAAGTCTGTGCATTAAATGCAACATTAATACCACGATTAATTTTCTTCAAATGTGAACATTCTCATCAGTTTACCAACTATAGTTTTACCGTGGATTGTGGTAACTATCGTGAATTTTCCTACATGATTATTGCATTTATTAGAAATAAAAAAAAAAATCTTCTAGATAAGATTATGAGGTAGATCTACCAAGGTTTAAATCCAAGTCTAGGATGCATAAAATTTCCACCTGTTGTGACGGTAAACACACTATTATTCGACACAACATGCTGTTCGTGTAGTCACGTGAATGTAACATGTGCTTGCTTCCTGTTAGCATCATGCAGTATTGAGGACAATAAAACTTCAAAGAACCAATCATCAACAACAACATCAACATGAAAGCCATAGCCCCTTGCCAATTTATGTCACAATTTTCATGTTATGGTTAGAAACTACTTGTATATATGACATGCTCTGTGAAAAGGTTGTTTAATGTATCTGCAAATAGTAGCGACCGATGTTAGCCTGCTCAGCTCATATTTATTTGCATGATTTTATGAAAAATAAAAGACTGTAGTCGACGATTACGAATACGCCTTTAAACTGTGAGAAGGTACATGTATTTCAATAATCAATGGCACTGATAGGGTTCTTTGAACTCTTGTAGCGTCAAATTTATAAACTCAACCTCTTGAGGCGGTCGCATGTACAATCCACTGACAGCCGGAAGATTTTTTTTTCTTAGGGGCTTGACTAGACCGGCAGCTGGTATAGATTCAAGAGCACGTTTCGTGCAGTCTGTTCATGATCTACGCCGTCTGCAAAATCCCCTCTTTCGGATATGGCGCTGGGAGGATTAATTCGTATTCATAAATCCAAATAATCGAGTAACAAACAACCGATTTCAACTGGTTGAGTTGGAGACATTGATATAAAAGATTATTTGCTTATGAAAGCATACATTTGTTCTTCTGTTTGACTGCGTGTATTGTTTTTTACGTGTATTTGACGCTGTTTTAAACGTTATTTCAGCTATATCACTGCGGTCAGTGCACCTATGAATGCTATCTTGGAATTTCTTTAACAAGCATTTCGCATCTATTCTTTCAAAGCAACTGGATGCTTTCACCCAAACATTTGGAAAACAATTTCGTTATCGTTAAAAAATTCGTTAAAAAGAGGAAAGTCGACCTCGAGTAGGTCTTGGAATCATAGTCTCTTCGCAAAGGACATTAGAGGAAGGGTGTAATTTTCAGCTCTGAGCACGAACAACTTTATTGTTTGACATTTTCTAAGTTTACCCAAGCAAACCCGTATTTACACATCTGTTCGACTATATCATTAGTCAAAGATCAAATCTAATTGATTTGGGCTACAATAAGTATTTGTTTAGTTGAAATTCGATCGCGGTTCCTTTCCTTTCTGATTGCAGTCTTAAGGACAAAACACAATTTAGTTCAAGATATGGCTTGCAACACGCGAAAAGGGGCATTCGGACATCTGCGTAAAGTGTCGTCTAGGATCAGCCTGTGCAGTCCGCGCAGGCCAATCCGAAACGACACTTTCCGTTTTTATGCAATTTTCTGTTTTGCGCAAGTCTACTGTAGCACAAAATCTAATGTAGTCGTAAAGTACCGTCTCGGATTAGCCTGCGCGGACTGCGCAGGCTGATCCGAGACGACACTTTACGCAAATGTCCGAATACCCCTTTTCGCGTGTTGCAAGCCATATCATCTATCTGTATGTATTGAAGAAATGTCTGAAAAGCACCATTGCCTGCACCAAGCAATTACTTCATTCCAACAATGTATCCGATTTCATCTAAACAAAACATTTTTGTTTCCTCTGATTCTCCTTTGTGTCTCTCGTTTGACTTTTCGATGTAGTCAGAAAGAATCTGAACCCTTAATCAAAACACAAAATTTTAGACCTGTCCAAACTGAAAGCACATGCAGACGAAATATTAGATGGGATTTATGTCTGGAAGGGTAGAAAACTTTGTGGATTAAAGTTACTTGAGGGAAACTGTAACATAATATTTCGCCAGTTGGCATGGGCTTTATGATTTCATAGCGATCTTTCCCGATGCTTGATGTCATAAACAGTATTTAAAGATACATCTCTACTCGTTTTAAACCATTTCATCCAAGGTTATTATGAAACTATAATCATTATAGTACCTTCATGCCAAATGTTGCCTCTCATGGATACAGTATTGCACAGATTACGACGGATAGAAAATGCATTGGAGGCCTTCAAAGCAATCGCTGTTGTCATTTCCGGTGTTAAACAAGGACAAATCCTTGTGTTTTTTCATTTCCAACCTCCGTTCATAAATGGATAGACTGATCTATGCAGACTTACTGTTACATACTCATACGCCATTCATAAATATTGTACATATATGTCATTGTCTGCGCATGTCATATTCTTCCAAGATTCGACCTGTCTGCTATGACGCATCACTATCCTGTACAGGATAAATGTTAATACGCGGTGTGTTAACTAAAACTCGCCGCTACTAAAGTAGCAATGAAAAAAATGGCATAAATGGCTAGCCTGTTTTTCGCTGCACCTTTCTTAAAAATTTAATCATTTCAATCGGGCAAAATAGTTTTCACAAACACTATTGTTTAACTGCACAACTTTGTATACAGTTTCTAAATATAGGGAAACCAGGATTCGTGCAGGGTTTTTCCACAGACTTATCGACAAGAAGTATCTAGGTTTATACCGAAGCTATTACCCAAGCCTGTAGGGGCTGTTTTTTTTTTTTTTATAAATGACTGGTGCATACGTTACATGCTAGCTGACCATAGCTGAATGAATCATACCAGATAGCGTTTCAATAAGTAAACGTTTATTTTATTTTGAAATTCGAAGTAACGGTTGTAAAGTAGTCCGGTTCTGTACCCAGAATGCTTAAATTAGATAGGTATGTATTTGAAAATACCACCTAACGGAAGATAATGACATTTTTGTCGAACAAAATGTTACTTGCTGTTTTATTTGTGTTATTTATAATTGATGGTTGTGATATTTCTGGACAGTTATAATGTAAGGAACATTTTAACGATTTGCATTTCTGCGTGGTCGGATCATGTTTCATCCGATTCGCACCTCTATACACACGCAACTCGACGTAAACCGACCACGCAGAAATGCAGACTGTTGTAATATTCCATATAGGAAATGAAACACCCAGCATCGTCATGGCGTTTTATATAATTGCAGATATTGTAGAATTACCTCAACTGTTTTGATCTATTTCTGTCGGCAATGACCTTGAGAATCACAGTTCTCTTTGTTTGGAATCAAGCCACAATAAAAATGATGTCTTGATGGTGCACTGACAGTAACGATAAAACTCTGTCTGCGCAGAAGCAATTAATCCCTAAATGAATGACAAAACACAATGACGCATGATTTGTAATTCATGCAAGTATCAAGTTTCCCTAGACATTGGTAGCCACATTAATCATTTGAATACACAGACAAAAACACAGTTCGACGATTTAAAGTAGGGAGACCGGTATTTGTGATACATAATATCTAGTAACAATTTCGAACTGAACTTTTCTTGTAATTTGATATTAACTCGAAATAAAAATCTATGTATACAGGACATGTTTATTTTGACTGTCATGTCTTTGACGCTCTATAGATTACGTTGTCGAAGCATTAATGATACTCAAGAAAAACTAGTGACATTGATGATTTTTGGTATTCACATGTCACGATGTACACTCTGATTGCCTGTGTTATTTTCAAACTCGTGGAACTGGAAGAATTTGAGTTGAAGCAGCTGTATCTTCTTTTTTTTTGTAATTCCGTTTTTCGGTCTTCTTGAATACACACATGCCGGAGTGAAATTAAACTTGTTCTGGTTACATAATATCCAAATCCCTTCCTTTGTCTTCTACAAAACGAATGCCAGCAGCTAATCGAGCACATAACATTTAATAAGCACCCTGCGTAACAAAGACGACGCAAGTCTTGCACAACGACACTCCAACGAAACCCAAGTGCTTCCGGTGAGGCTCGAACCCTGGACCTCCAGGTTTCGAGTCCTGCACTTAATACCACTAAGCCAGGCAGGACCCTTACAAGGTGTCCAACTATATTACGTGCCGACCATGACCCCCCCCCCCACCCCCATGATTGGGCAAAGATTTTGAACCCATTTCTAAACCAAAATTGAAAAGGGCGTTAATTTTAACGTGTTCTGCGATAATTTATCTTGGATCGAATACATGCTAAAATAGTTTTGTCCGATAGTATTCATCCAAAAGGGAATCTTGGACGAATCTAATTGGTTAAAACTATATTTTTAGCATCACACTTTCTTTTTTCAAAGCTGACATTCAAATTAATTCCGTCAAACAAGATTCGTTCCATACATTCACTGCTGTATTAAGATCTCTATCTCACAGATGGTAGAGAAATATAGGATCTTGCATTAGTTGGTGTTCGAGATAAAATTTTATTAAAAGAGTCTACAAAAAATGTCATTAAGCTAGCCTTTGGCGAGCTTAATAACATTTTATCGTGGATGAGTTTAATAGATTTTTACTTCAAAAGCCAACAAATGTCAGATTCTTTTTATCACATAACTGTTTAACAAGAATTATAGTCCATAATGTGCTAGTACATAGACATACATATATAATGTGTAATGAAATTACATGAAGCTTATTTGATTCTTTGACAGGTACATTACGAGCGAAAAATAGTTCCAAAGAAACTTGCTTATACTGATTTTTTTAAATCTAAAAGTGATTAAATTAACACATTCATCATGATTACGATTTTTGACCGTTAATTTCACTCAGGAAGCTAGGTCAGCAACGTTTTAGAAATGAGGTGTATAATTACAAAGTCCGGTTCAGAAATTTTACTTTTTTGATGTTCACCAATTTGTTCTGTTCTCTGTACCATATTAAAGATAATTAATCTCAAAATACAGTAACACTAACGACTTTTCTATTATAAGGAAAATTACGTGGAAAATATTAACAATCAACTCAGGGTGATGTTCGGCAGGTAATAGAGTTGGACACATACAGGATTTTTTTTTCTGTGAAAGATCGAAATTTCTTTCATCGATTGAACATCTTTGGCAATTTTTTCACGAGTCGCGCAGCCACTCGTGAAAATATTACCGATGATGTTCAATCGACTAAAGTATTCGTGAAAATATTACCGGTGATGTTCAATCGGTACAATAAATTTCGATATTTAACTGAAAAAACAACAACTATTGTTCTTTTTATTTCATGCTTCTAACCCCTTTTTTGTTCGGGATTTCATCAAAATCCAGTTTAGTTGTTTTCGTTAATTTCCCGTGACGTACCCCTCGTAAATAAGAACGCATAACAATATTACGTACAGCGCGAGAAATGTAGGGTAAGTGCGCGAAAATACGTCATACTGCTGTATGGTGGCATATTTTTGCCACGAGATACGAGATAGCTATCATGATAATTTTAGAAAACTATCGCGATAAATTAAAGTTTCCTGGAAATTTTATCGAGATAGTGAAAAGTTTCCTGAAAAAAATATCACGATAAACTTAATATTTTAACGCAAAATTTCTCAATCGTGCACGAAGCTGACATTCGAGATAAAATTATCGTGATAGTCTATCTGTTTCTCAGTATCTATAAATAGAAAATTTATGATTTGGATGAACTCGGTAGTTTTTGACTTCACAAGATTGCAGTCAGTAAAAATTCGAATCATTAACAATTGTAGCTTAATTGGTAAATTTTGACAAGACTCGAAATGAACAGAAGTATGTAAAATCACAAATACGACTCGAAATGCCTCCTACGAACAATTTTAAAACCATTCAGGGAAAAGGGGAATTCATAAGGTTGTAGACGAAGATGTACCGAAACCGTATCTAATTATAGATACCGTGAATGTCAGTTATGGGCACGAAAGCCAAAAAAAAAAATGATAACAGAATTATCGCGATATTTTTATCGTGAAAATTTTTATTATCTAGATAATATTTCCAGGAAACTTTGTTTTATTACGATAGTTCTCTTAAATTATCGCAATATCTCGTATCTCGCGGCAGAAATATGCCACCATACTGCAGTCTGGTTGAATGGCACGTACTGTTTACCCAGATAACTAGTGCGCGGGAAGTACTGTTTCCGCCTTCAATTAAAGAGTTAAGGAATCATTTCCGGTAAATTTCACTGGTAGTAACCATGAATTACTAATACATATTTTGCTACCGAGGATGCACCTTGTCAAAAACCAAGCGCTACTCAAGGTTGACGGTAAAAGGTACTCTATTATCAATAATTACATGACCAATCTACTGTACACGTGACGATGACGTGGTTTCTTTTTTGACAGAGAGCCATAAAGACCTATCAATTCAAGTCAGAAGTAAATTTGCGTTAGCACCATAGATTGCAAAATTCGATCAATGCCAAACAATATAATGAATATATTAGAAAGTCAATTCAGTTCCGCAATAACCAGATTGTATTTCCCTATAACATTGAGAATCTATTCATTCTGGTAATAGACTACTTGTCTGGTCATTCGCGAAACGTCGCTCCTTTTTCACACCAGTGGTTTTCTTCTTTGCTTTCCAGACAGTTGTTTTCTGTTTTCTGTTAGGTGCATTACTGACCACTCCTCTACTTCCTATTTCAAGAGACTTAAGAGAATAACAGCGATATTGTATTTTAATTTTCTCAGTGCAGAGGTCGATTTCAATTTTGTACGAGTGTCAAGATAACATAGATCAAGATGAGACTGCATGTAAAATTAAGTTTGATTGTAGATCTACATTCTCCGATATACTCGTATGTGTATATGCGTTTTCTTTTTCAACTTCAGACATTGTAGTACCTAAGGAAACCGCAACGCTGTAATTCTTCCTGTCACTTACCAACTCTTGTGATAGTTGGAAAGCTATTCTCTGATACATATCGTAGACCACAAGTTAAAGTCTTGTAGCGCCAAATATTTACAACCGACCGCTTTTGACGACTAAAAAGTACAAGCCAGTGAGACTCAGTCTTTGTCTTCGTGGCTTGATGGAAAAAGCGGACGACAAAGATCCTAAATCAGACCGCACGTTCTGTGCTGTCTGATCTTGATCTATGCCGTCCGCAAAAGTTCCTCGTTTTCACCCAAGGCTGCAATAGGGTTAAAGAGACTGTCTGCTGTTTGATTGTAGGGTGTTTTTCTGTTTTCAAGTGCCCTTTATAATAATGAAAAGTAATTTTGATGCTGATGAACATTAGTAAATCTACTTTCAACATGCTGAGGGTGACTGAAATTACTTTACTGGACAGAAAATGTGGTTAGATGTTGCAACTAGAATGTTCGATATATCAGCACCAAAACATTTTCTTCAAACAAACATTTAGACTTTTCTCAATTCTTTCGACGCCAAGTATACATTTTTAATAAACTCAATCTCTTTTAATGGCTGAAACACCGTCTACTGAAACTTAGAGAAATTTCTGCGGACAGTATAAATCCAAGATAAGACTTCACGTTCTGAATAGTCCGATCTTGATTTATACCGTCCGCAAAAAGCTCCTGGTTTAGCCTACGGTGCTTAAAGGGTTTATGATATAAATGGATTCTCCTTGGCTCAGCGTTTGGGCGTTGGATTTGTGATCAGAAAAAAAAGAATCTGGTTCGATCCTGCTAGTTGCTAGGGTCACTTGGCTATGTCCTAAGACACGATACTACAGAGCTCCGGCCTAGTACTGGAGAAACCCAGAAAGGACACAAGTTAGTTCTTGTCATGATTTGACTAAAACATTGTTGAAAATTGTAAATCATTATTTAAAATAGCACAGAAGATTAAAGCTGTTGACAAGGCCGTCAAACGCTGTTTAACTCGACCATGAGACAAAATTTTAGCTTTGTCCAAATCGACAGCACTTAGAGTTTACAAATTGAATGTTACTAAAAAAGAAATTTGTCTAGAAAAGGATTAAAAATATAGTGGGAAAAGGAGAAAACGCTGGTTACCAGCATTTTTTTTCCTTTTCCAACAATGTTTTCAAGAGTATTAACCTGAGGATTGTTAAAAGTCGCGATTGCATGAAAAAAAAATGCTTAAAGGCGCACAACAAATGAAGAGCACACTGGCTCAGTCGCTAACGCAAATGGCTTGGAACCAGGGGATCCCCGGTTCGAATCCCCATCCTAGCCAATATCTTTGATTCGCCCCTCTCTCACAGCTGATCATTACGGCGACGATAAATATGTGGAAAAGAAGCAAGTTGCTTCGGAAGATTAATGTGCGAAATTCTGGATATAAGAAACCCCAGAAAAGGATGGGCAGGAGAACAAGTCGCTGCAACGTTACTTATCATTTGCCACAATGTTTTTGAAGGTATGTCGTAGTATACCGCTACTGTATACTGCTTCAATAAACATAAAAAAAAAAAATAGTTTTCTGTAGGTGGCACTGTCTAAAAATTGCTCGAAGCATTAGATTATAAGAAAAACACACATACACAAATAGAAACATTTGTATAAATATCACAGAAGACAATGCCTTTTGTTATATTTCAAAACAAACACACTCACACCTAGAAGTCGGTCATCTGATGAATACTTTAACTGCTTATCTTTGAAGAATCAGCGAATTAATAGGCAAACCATGTAAGTTGATACATTGAAAGACTTTTGCGTGATTCTCACGTATAAAAGTTGTCCAACACGTGTCAGACATTCTGCAGAAACGTCTACGTGCAGAAATAGCTGTGCTTTAACGAAGCGAAATACCTTTTGTTGTCACTGTGATGCAATTTCAGTAAATACATTTGGGCCATGCCCTGCAAAAATTATTAACTCAGGTCAGCCTGAGAAGCCGAAACGTGTTGCTATTGGTCAATTTCCTGAATGTCCAAGGAACAGTCTATCTCTACCTCTACCTAATGATTCTGTTGGTTGTTAGTGAAAATATATTTTATGGATCTATAATTATGTGATAAATTGCTTTATATCATACATCACAGAGATGCACTAAACCCCTTTTTGCCAGAGCATGGCTCTCATTCTCTTAGAATGGTGTTTACCCTCCAATAATATATCAGTCTTATCGGTAGAACCGCCCACCTATTCATGTGTTCCTGTTTCTCACCTGTAGGAAGGTTTTGTTCTGCTTTCATTGCTCAAAACATCCAATACCCATTTCTTGATTGCTAATCAAATGTGTTCACCAAAGCGCCCCAGAGAACCTATATTGAATTGAAGCTGACTGCTACAGTCGCGCACGGTAACTCAGTCGGTAATGCACAAAGCTTGAGATCTAGGGGTCGCCGATTCGATTTCCAGCCCGGCTGAATTCTTTATAATTCTCTAATACAAGACAATATTTCAGACTTTTCTAAATTGAAAGTACGTGGAGACAATACTTCAAATGTTGGTCAAATTCTGGAATTTGTCTTTGAAAAGGTACAAAACATTGTGGGAAAAGGAGAAAATGCTGGTGACCAGCATTTTCTCCTTTTCCCACAATGTTTTCAAAAGCCTTCCTCAGTAGGGTCGTTAAAACTCGGGGTTGTTTTTAAATGGCTAAAGGCTAATAATTGCGCAATATGCAGGAGTCTTATGAACAAAGCATGCAACACATATTATCAAGTTTAAGATACTCCTATGCATCTTAAATAACGAACTTCAAGTCATTCAGCTGCATCTAGGTTTTGGTGATAAATGAGCATTTACACCGTCTGGCACAATGCACTTTGGTCTGCTACATTATCTCCCGCTAGATGGCATTCTACAAATACACATCTATCTAATATGGGCATTCTGGGTACGGAACCGGACTACTTTTCAAAACAACAACCGTTTCTTTGATTTTCAAAATGAAATAAACGTTTACTCAATAAAACGCTACCTGGTGCGATTCATTCAGCTATGATCGGCTAGCATGTAACCTATGCATCGGCCATTTATTAAAACAGCCCCTACATGTTTGGGTAATAGGCTAATAGCTTCGGTGTAAGTCCTACTTTTCCCAGGTATACGGGGGTGGGTGATGCGTCATAGCAGACAGGTCGAATCTTCCAAGAATATGACATGCGCAGACAACGGGTCTGCTATGATTTATGAATTATGTGAGTCATACTCTGTCAAAAACAAAGGTCGAATGCACCAGGTCAGCCTGTGCAGTCCGTGCAAGCTGACCTGGGTTGAAACTCCTTGATAATTTGGTCAATATTCTTTTTGTAAAAAGACCATTCCACCTCATGATACCGATGATTATTAGACAGCAATGATTTTTATGGATCCATAATTATCTGATGACTTGCTCGCTATGATGGATTATGGAGATGCGGTGCTTACATGCATGTGATTTCTCTAAAACTATCGGTCTACATGTATCTGGGTCGAACATTACATACCGGGTAAAATAGTAGACTGTTTACAATCTTTCTTTAATTCTAAGAATGTATGCACGGGGGCTATTGGAAAAGACAGTTTCGTGCATCTCTGTACTGCATTATACCGAGCAAGTTGTCACATAATAATGGATCGATAAAAGCCATATTGTCTAACAACCGAGGTAAAATGGTCTTTGGACATGCAAGAAATTACTCATAGCAAAAAGTTTCGACCCACGTCAGGCTTTGCGGACTACGCTAGTTGACATGGGACGATACTTTCTTTGCAAATGCATTAAACCCCCTTTTCACAGAGCACGGCTCATATATTTTTTTAAGAGTGATACTACTACTTCGAATTATGACCAGTCATTAACAAATACAGGCTGTGTTGTCCGAGCCCAAGCAATCCCGCTGCGCTATTCAGGTCAGATTGTTTGCTAGGATCAATCAGTCATCACGTTTGTAGAGTGGTGTGGGTGTTTCTATAGCATACCAATTCTACAATTAGAAATCCGGACAGAGTGTGACAAAAACGATGCTGTGAAAGTCGGGTTTCTCTATAATTTATAGCAGTTCGAGATCTCAGAGCAATCGTTTTGTCTCGGACAATACAGTAAGCGCTTATTATATCATTTGTGCTGATGACATATTATAGATCTCTAGAGAAGGCAAAGCCTATTGAAGTGCCTTCGTGTATAACTGAAGAGTCGTTCAGGGACTGGCCGTCATTGAGGCAGCAAAAATTATAATTTGTTGAACGAATTGTCCGGGAATTGATTGTCTGTGCAATTATAGACTTCTCACTCGCTGACTCACCTACGGTTACCATTGAAACATTCATTACTACCATAAACCCTACACATTAATACAAGATAAGACAGCATCCTATAATTCATCGTACCTACTACTTTACATGTTCCATTCAAATTTTCGGTAAATTGAACGCTATATAAACAATTGCAGATTATGCTTCTTGACCTGGCGTTAAAGATGATGAAAGGCATGTAAAACGGAAATGACGTCACCGTTGACAAATTTATCTGACGCAAGAATTATTATCGGCTATGACATCTCGCAAAGTCGCCATTTTGACGGGAACTTTTGTCTGGTATCTGTATAGAGACTTTAATGCGTCACCGCCTTGAGTTTTCTCTGCTCTCAAACGTTGAGTCACAGCCTTGGCTCATGAATGTCATAAAAGTTGAATAATGCGTACATATTAGATGTACTGATGTGTATGTCATAACTTTGATGTTCTTTTTCTGTTCCGGAAACCAATGTTTAGCCAACATTGTGTTTGTGTTTCCATTGTACCCTGTTCCTTTAGAGATACTTTCTTGTCCAAATCAGTTATTTTTTTAAACTTAGAATCTGTATGAAACCAATGTCATGGGGGAAATTATCACACTTTTTTTCAATACGATAAAAAGTAAAGACAAGTTTAATCCAGAGGCTCAGAGATTAAAAAAAAAAAAAACGAGAATCATTTTTTTCACTCTTTCTTTTAATGTCATTCATCAATTATACGAAAAAAATACGTTGTTTTCCCTACAAGTCAGAATCTAATACAATCATCCTCGAAACGGTAAGTTGACAAATGAAATTAATTCTTTTAGTGCTAAATATCTGATCTAGACCTTTTTCGACAGCTGAAAATATAGTCCATTGAATCTCATACAGATTATTATCTTATGGGCTTAAATAATCAAGCTGACGGCATAGATCCAAGATCAGACAGCACGTTCTGTGCAGTCTGATCTTGATCTATGCTGTCCGCAAAAGCCCTCTTTTCTGCCTTCGGTGCCGAATGAGTTAAGATTAAGGGATGCATACAATTTACATGTATTAATTTTCCTTCGAGAGAACTTCATTGTCGTTTCGTTTCAATCTCTTTTATTTCACTGCAAAGAAATTTCTCGTGATCTGATTGGATAATATATATCATGTAGACTGGCAAAATCCACGTAAAAGCAGTTTCCCTTTCGGGAGCCCCGTATACATAACTACACTTTCAACACAACATCCAAAATGGCGGCGTCGATTGATCCATACGAGCCGCCCCCAAGACAAACATATTGAGTAGCCTGCACCCTATTATTACTAGTTTCCCTTGAAAGTTGTCATTAAAACGGAACAAATAGATTATTTTTTAAATGAAAAAAAAAAAAGAATATAGCTACATGTATTATCGTTTGATGTTATTCTAAAACAAATACACGGGGATTAAAACAAGCCATCCCTTTGTAAGGTAACCAAATTGTGAAGTGTCGAAACCTATACATTGTGCATAACGTAACGTTAGAAGGATAACCTAATGGGCGTTTGAGGCAACTAATGTTAAATAAAAATACGTCGAATATCTATCGCAGTGACATCATCAAGATTATGCACCAAACTGCACGTTTTACCAAGGTTTCAGTGACGTCAGTTCCCAGTGAGGTCAGTTTTCATTGAAATCGGGCACTCAGAAGGGAAATTCTAGTTCGTCAGCATACTCAATTCGCGAGACCATAAAACAGGGAAATTTCGCTTAACACACGTTGGAATGGTGAAACTTTGCCTTCGGCTCGGGGCGACATGATTCGCTACAGCCGTGTACATGTTTCCAGGTCGCCTGCCAACGGACCGTACAACTAATGATACCATGAAACTTTGGTATGAAGCACATTTGGAAAACCTCTGTACGTTTTTCAGGCCTAAGCTACACTATCAAGGCACATCGGAGGATATTTTATAACTTCCGCTCACCGAATCAAAGGTCATTCAACGTTATGTCTTTCGTTTGACCATTCGTTTAGATACTATGACAGTGCATGTAAAGCTTTTTTCATTCTTGATTCAGCTGAGCATAAACATTCATAGTTGAAAAAACTGTTATTCAACTCACCCAACCTCATAAATTTTTAACTTCTAGAACTTTTAATCGTTACTTCTTACCAAATTAATGTCTTACGTAAAAAAAGTTCCCACTATCTGAATCATTATCAAACTTACAATGTACATGATCTGAAGATTACCGCGTCTTCGAGATAATACTCATGGAGTGGAACCTTGTCAAATCTTGATTCTTTTTCCTTATTTTGAATAACAATTTAATCGATTCCGTGCCCCACGGGTTGATAAATAAAATGGATCCTACGAATGCAAAGAAAGACGTTGTTATGATATTCTCCTGGAAATGGGCATCGTTTTATTCATAAAACTTTGTAATCGTTGAACTCTTTGATCTCATTAGAAGTTCCCTCTTTTTGAACATCACATGGAGATGTTTAATCAACAAAGATGGTTTAAATTAGTAACCAAGAGAACCATGTTTGCGATTTTGCTAAGAAATGGCGACTTTAACAGTCAAATTTTACCCCTGCTTTCCGCTCTGAAAT
Source organism: Hippopus hippopus (assembly GCA_946811185.2). Lineage (NCBI taxonomy): Eukaryota > Metazoa > Mollusca > Bivalvia > Cardiida > Cardiidae > Hippopus > Hippopus hippopus. The sequence goes on from OX328101.1 coordinate 19,127,121, forward strand.
CAATTACAAAACTTTCACGATAAAGGTCAATGCAAAACAGAAGAAACCTATCCTCTATGCTTAGAGCCGATAAGTCGTTGTTAGGAATTATGCAAATTTAATTTGCTTTACTGGCAACTGCACTTGACATTTACGTGTTGAATGTTCGACTTGTTTACCGACAATTAATGATTGATTGATTGTATGGTGTTTAACGTCGTTTTCAACTGTATGTCAGTTATATCGCGGCGGCCAGTGCACCTATCCATGGTTTCCTGGAGTTTGTTTTACCAGTACTCCGCACAATATTCTTTCCAAGCCGCTGGCTGCTTACCCACATATCCATCGTCGAAACAATGGTCAGCGGTGAGAGAGGAATGAATCCTGTCGCAATGACTATCATCAGTCCTCGGAGAGACTGCAATCGAACCAGCGATCCCCTGTTCTCAAGTCATTTACGCTACCGACTGAGCTACCAGGACTTTGATTAAACGTGTATTGACGGCTTCGTACCTTATGGTACGGTGAAATTTTAGCTGGACAAAATTAGTGTGCAGGGTAAGATTTATGAACTACTTTATCATAAAACTAGATTAAGTGATGGATTGAATGAATGGTATTTTACGCCACTCCCAATATTATGTCAGTCAAATCACGGCGACAGCTCACATATTCATGTGTGCCTTGTGTTTCACCAGTATAAAGCTAGGGTTCTAAAGTTTCTTGCCACGGGAAACTCCCAAGAAAAACACAGAGCTTTATTGAGGTTCGAACCCGGGGCATCTAAGCTACGAGTCCTACGCCAGTCCTTACCACTGAGCCGAGCACATGGTTGTTCATAGTTTTACGCTTATTTCAACATTTTTTTTCAGTCATATCACGGCCACAGAGCTTAATCATTCTTGTGTGTTCTGGGTTTCATCAGTAATAGACTAAAATTATGTAGTGTCTTGCAAGAGGACACTCCTGCAAATAAAAAAATATGACCAAAATTTAACACTTGAATGAGAAAGTTTAATTGTTTCATACAGAGGTACACTGTAGCTACATTTTCATTCAAAATGGAAGATGTAAGTGACCTTGTAAGTTGTACAGTCAGGTGGCAGGGAACTTGGAAACTTGTTCATGGCTGTGGCGAATCATCTCGCTACCTTTGTACGGTCAGGTAGCAGGGGACATGGAATTTTGTTCACGGCTGTATCGAATCATGTCGCATTCATTGTTTCATACAGAGGTGCACTGTAGCTAAGTTTTAATTTAAATTGGAAGATGTTCATGTGACCTTATTAGTTGTGTGGTCAGGTGGCAGGGGACTTAGAAACTTGGTCAAGGCCAGGGTGAATCATGTCACCACCTTTGTACGGTCAGGTGGCAGGGGACTTGGAAACTTGTTCACGGCTGTGGCGAATCATGTCGCATTCGGCTCGGAGCAATATGATTTGCCAAAGCCGTGAACAAGTTCCCAAGTTCCCTGCCACTTGACCGTAGTTTATACACCAAACGTGCAGTTTGGTGTATAAACCTAATGATGTAAATGCGATAAACATTTAATGTATTTTTATTTAAAAATGTATTCAAACAACTTCAAGGTGAGTAACTATGCATTTTAATGATTTGTTGGCAAAAGTAACCGACCATTAGTTGCCTCAAACGACCATTAGGTGATCCTTTTAACGTTAAAGTGTAAATTACTTTCGACACTTCATAATTTGCTTTCCTGGCGAAGGAATGGCTCGTTTTAACCTCGTTTAGTTGTTTTAGAATGATTACAAACGATAATATATGTAACTATATTCATTTATTTAAAAAACAATAATCCATTCTTTCCGCTTTAATGACAGCTATCAAGGTAAACTAGTTTTAATATGGTGCAGGCTACTCAGTATGTTTGTCTTGTGGGCGGCTCGTATCGATCGATGCCGCCATTTTGGATGTTGTGTTGAAAGTGTGGTTATGTATACGGGGCTCCCGAAAGGGAAACTGCTTCTTCGTGGATTCTGCCAGTGTACAGGAATATATGTTCGGGGCATATTATCCAATTAGATCGCGAGAAATTTCTTTGCAGTATAATAAGACTTTTTATTCACTTGGACAGCCTGATCGAAATTTGAATTAAGATATTTAAAATATGTCTTAAGTGGAAATGCTTGTGTCTCTCTACTTTCTGTACAGGCACTTCTTTTCAAGTCAATCCTATTTTCAGTTATTGGCTTTGAACTTAAATGGATTTTTTCGCTGAATGAAAATGGACTTTTTGACTATGGCAGCGTCGAATCGAAGCGAGTCACTAACAAGAAAAATATACCTTAGAATTACTTGTTCCCTTGATGGTTGTCGTTAAAAGGGTAAAGATGGATTGTTTTTAAAAATAATTAAAATTGATTAAATGCACTATCGTTTGTCGTTAAACAAATACACGGGATTAAAATGAGCCGTACAACTAATAATGTTGCCACAATAAATTTAAAATTTGAGAAAGTTGAGTCTTTGATTAATCACATGGTGTTTTACGCGCTTTCTGTTCTATTTCAGCCATATCACGGCGACATTTGACCTATTCTCCAGTACTAGGCTAGGGTTATGAAGTGTCTTGCCCAAGGACGCTATCACAAAAAACCCAGACCAGTGAGGCTCGAATATTTAATTAAATTAATACTCAATTAACACCGCATCATGTAAATAGACGTGCAATTATGAAATAAAGTGTTGATTGATGTGGCATGGCTACAATCTTAAACATAGATTTTTTCTAGCTGCTTTTTGAAAATTGCCCATGTAGTTTTTCTGTCTCCCTATCTCTTTCTGTCTTCTTTCCAATTAATTTAGTATGAACACATATGAGGTTATGTACTTGCATTGTGCTCATGTTTATCAATTTCACCTTGCGTTTGGACATCAACCTTTTTGGATTTGTGATTCATATTTGCTGTGATGTACAGTCTCAACCTTTTTATTAATTTTTGAAGCCGATCCTTATATTGCCTTTCCGGTAAATTTTAAAACGAGCCTTATAGCTATATTGCAGTTTTACGTTTTGGTTTAATTTTCATCCGAAAGAGTAAGACTATTCTTTATGCCCGCTAATTTCCCGTGTTGCTACTTAAGTGAATATAAAATCTTAACTATCGCCCATTGGGATGACGATATTACATTACCGAGTCTCCAAATGACTATTATGCACCTAGAAGCGCTCTGCCGCAGCGCCTTAAAATATATCTTTTCGAAGCAACATGTATTTACCAATCGGGTACAGCGCTGACTATCGAAAACGCCTAGAAAACAACGATTAAAAGATGATGACTAAACCGTATAGCTATTGTTTTAAAAACTCGCAAATTTAGGTTCAGAGACAATTTTTGAAGGCCACTTCTGTCGGTATGCTGCTCTAACAAAAATTATGATTATATGATTTTCTGCTTAACAATTTGTTTTTAGGAAGTGCGGGTAATCATTTTCTCATGTCACTGTACAAATCATAAAGTTGTTACTGCTATATAAAGATTAAAAGTCTAAATATATGTGCAGGGCTCAGACGTTATTAGAAACGCTAATTAATTCCTTACGGAAAAGTGCGGGAAAACTAAATATGTGACGCATAAAAAAAAGCTGTGTACCTTTTTTCGGAACTCCAAAACTCAACCAGAGAAAATTCTTGATCAAAATTATGATAACAGAAACTTGTACATCAACATCTAAAGCTGATTACATTTTCGGGCAATAAAATCTTTACACTATTTTTTTTTCAACATATTTTTCAACAAAGATAGAAATTGACATAAGAAAAGTGAAATGTAATTTAAAAATACTTGATGAATTTCCTGTCCTTAAGGATTAATCTTTAACCATTTTGTAAAAATAACTTGAACATTTTTTGAAGAACAGCTAACATTTTCTAAGGAGAAGTGTGCAAGACTGCATAAGCATATTTTGGTTTTAACAAAGTTTATTTCATAAAGGGAAAGTGTCATGAGATTTTGCTTATCAAAAATAAAAGAAAATGTTATGGGTAATGTTTTCGAAAGATGCATTCTGCTGGTGGATTGAGGCTGCTTCATATCAGTTAGAGTTTACTTTCCTTTAATCCTTTGGCTGCTAAGCGCGACTCACTGACCTTTTGCGAACACCGTAGATCAAGATCAGTCTGATCTTGGATCTGCACAGTCCGCTAAGGAGATATTATTCCCCAAAACATACCTTTGAAATAGCAATGTGTAGGTTTTTACTATCGAATTGAAAATTTTATTTTAGTTATTTAGCAGGATATGGGTTAAGTTCGATTTCGAATTGAAGTTCTCTGTCCGTTTAGATTACGATCCGTATTCACCAACCATTCTTAAGAACATTCCTTGTGTTATCTCCAGAATTTTCAAAATTTGAAAGTAACACAACTTCTGATTGGCTAAATAATATGAGCTAGGCTATGGCAAAAAGGGGCTTAATGCATCTCCGTGATGCAGTATACCGATCAAGCAATCAGATAATTATTGTTACATAATAGTCACTTTTTCCAACAAACGATTTGATCTTGAGGTAGACTGGTCCTTGGACATATATAAAATTTACCAATAGCGAAAAGTTTCGGCCCAGGTCAGCCTGCGCGGACTGCGCAGGCTGACCTTGGTCGATACTTTTCGCAGATGCAGTAAGCTCCCTTTTCACAGAGCATGACTCGTATGCTTTAGCCAATCAAAAGTTGCGTTAAGTTCAAATTTAGAAATTCTGCAGAACAAGACTGAGAACTTTCTTGAAAGTGGTTGGTAAATACGGACGCAGGTTTCCTTCGAAATTAAGTTACTGAAGATTAGGTGACAATGTGCAAATATTTCACATGACAATTCTGATCTATCGTTTTAGCGGAAGGGAATGGTGTGAAAAGGAGGAAATCTACATGTACCGGTCAATAGCGTATTTTTGACGAGCGTAAGCTAGGTTCCATTCAAGTAACAAAAGAATTTTTGTACACCAATACATCAAACTGACAATCGCAGCAAATGCTAAAAGTTCAGCAACTATTGCCCCTAGAAGCAAGAAAATTTGCCAAAAAACGCCAAAGCTGTCTGGTAGGATTGATAGTTTTACATTAAATACAGACTTGTCAAGAAATCGTTTGCTCTAGAGATCGATCTATTCTCATTAAAAGCTCTCCTGAAAAGCTCATGTTGTATTTCCACAGGAGAAAAAAAGAAATGTTTAAGTAAGGCGCTTAAAAACGGATTTCCACACTTGTTTTTCATTGCTAGTTGAAAAAATGTATCGGCGCAACTATTTTGGTTGTAAAACAATTCTTTTCGAAGTTCTGTCTTAATCTATGTCGTTCGTTAAAAAGTTCGCTGATCACTGAGAAAATTGAAGCCCATGCAGCAGTTGCGACTTATTTTTTCTTTCCAGTGATTTATTTCTGTAATGATATAGAGAACAGTATTCAATTTTGTAAAATGTGCTTTCCTCGAATGGAGGTTTTCAGTTGAAATAGACCGGTAAAAGTAGAGATTTTGATAAGATTTGTAATTTTCACAATTGCATGAAAGCTGATGTAGGATAAACAACGAGTGTTAACCAATACAATTCAGAGCTCCAGATAAGAGGGAGTGATGGCATTCTAAATCCGTTATTTCACTTCCAAACCCTATGTTGTGGGTACTCATTAGAATCGTCTCGATGAGACGATTCTAATGAGTACCCATAACATAGGGTTTAGTGGAGAATAATTAATATTTTCAATTATGAAATCAAAATCACTCCCTCTATCTGGAGCTCTGAAATTTATACTGTTTATGTCCTCTACAATGCCCTTTACTCTTTCACTAATGAATAAATAAAGTTGTAAACATTTCTTTTTTCAAAGGCCATTAACACACTTTTGCTGCAAAATGGAGAACCAGTTTGGTCATAATCTAGAATGAAGAAATGGACAGTATAGATCAGTAATCAGACTGCACGTTCTGTGCAGTCTTATCTTGACCTACTCTGACCGCAATCGCTTTTTGTGTCGTCTACAGTAAGGAAGGAGTTAACCGTCTTCAGTAGAATGTTGTTCTACTCTTGGACAAGCATTGCAATAAGCTTATGTACTCTTCTTGCTTAGGCTTGACGTGCTAAAGGAATGAAATTTGAACCGCCACTCACGATATATATGCATGATGCGTTTTGGGTAAATAGTAGGGCTGGCTAGACAAGGCGTGGACAATACTCTGTTTGAATGCACCCTTAATAATAGCTGCGGGTATTATTGTCTATAAATAAAGAATAAAGATACCATTTACTGCACAAGCTAACAATCTCATCTTGGTATCAAGAGTCTCATCTGGATGCCTTAGATGTTAGTATACCCTGGCCAAGGACAACGAAGTCTGACAGTCTATCGAAGCAGCCCCTGATGAAGTCGTCTAAACAGCAATTTGGTTCAGCAACGTATGCTTTATGCAATCTCTCCCTCTCCGCCGTCTTTCTCCATACCCCATCTGCTGAATTGATTTAGAAAGGGTCTTAAATAATATGCAAAGTGGAACGGTCGCTTGTGCATTCAGGTCAAACCACAATCTTCCACTGGCCGCTCATTCCATAGCTAGTGACAGTGATTCCAAGAAAACGGAAGCACGTGTACATAATTTTCTCGAACAAGGCACGCTTTCTGCAACCTTAGGCGGATAGTTTACGTACATATGAAGATGAGAAAAATATTTTGCTACTCGAAGTCCTCTGAAAAATGAACAGTCCAAAGATTCAAGGTATTTTCAGAATGTTTGTTTGTAGCAGTAATATTGAAAATGAACAACGTTCTAGATGCATATACAAATATGTCATATCCTGTTGTGTAGAAGTATTTATGTTTTAATAAAGTTTCAAAAGGAAGGGGCGGGATGCAAAGACACAAAAAGAAACGTAAATCGTGACCAACTTTTGAAATGCAAAGTACCTTGAAATCAGTCGTAGCAACACTTTATCTGGGAATTTTGCTTAGTTTTGAGTTCATTGCTTCAATTAAACCCCATTTTCTATGCTTCGTGTTGAAGACAATGGGAAGTAAGTACTTACTGTCCAAGTTGTACTATTATTACGTTTTTATTGCTACTTTTCTCGTGCGCAGTGAACAATTCTTTTGATTCTATTGAACACTATCCTTTATTCCTTAAGTTCTATATTACAATTTGGAAAACAATCCCTAGTGCATTGAAATTTGGAAAAGGTGATAAATGTTCCAAGATATTGATATCAAAAGCCAAAAGCTAAACGTTTGGAAGTCAGAAAATGAATTATTTACTATGGCACTTTAGCAACCATTCTATTCTTATTGACGATATGTTTTTACATGGATTGACCCATGTTCTGACCAATGGGGTTTAATGCGTCACCATGATGCATTGTACCAAGGCAGTCATCATATGATTATGGATCCGTAAAATCCATTTTGTCTATCAACCAACTGGACCTGGAGGCAGACTGGTCCCTTGACATACATAAAAATGATCAATAGCAAACAGTTTAAACCCATGTCAGCCTGCGCGGAATGCACGGGCTGATTTTGGTCGATACGTTTTGCAGATGTATAATCTCCCTATGCAAAGAGCATGGCTTATATAATTAAATGAGCCATGCTCTTACAAAAGGGGGCTTAATGCATCTCCGTGATCCATGGTACCAAGCAAGTCATCACATCTCTAGGGATCCGTAAGATCCACTTCTTTTTAACAACTTAATCATGAGATAGACTGGTCCTTGGGCATACATAAAATTGACCGATAGCGAAAAGTTTCGGTCCAGGTCAGCCTGGGCAGTCCGCCCAGGCTGACCTGGACCGAAAGTTTTCGTAGATGCATTAAGCCCCCTTTTCACACAGCATGGCTCATTTACATGTATTTGTTGTTTTGGTTGTTATGGTACATGACCATTTAATGGTATCAATGCGTGAAGGAGAAAGTGTCATTATGATGTTATCTAATGGTAAAACATTCTTATCCAGTGAATGTTTTAATTCCGGTATGCTGGTGATGTCAGTACTTGAGGAAAAATAAAACCCATAAATGCGTCAAGATCAGCAAAACTACTATTAGCTACATTACTTCGCCCCAATCCTAGCCCCGTTAAAGTTTTTTTTTTTTGACCATGTTTGTTAAATAAATGAAATTAAAATTCCCTTTATTTCTCTTGCTGAAGAGTCTTCTTCTCAATTCATTTCGCAACTGGGAATTTCTGAAATGTCAAATTCTGCAATAATTCTGTCGTTCGAATCAAATAAATTTCTCAGTAACTTTTACCGCTTCTATCATTTGATTTCGTATTTTCATATTTGTCAAGATACATTTGATCTGAATATCACACTTCACAGTTATTTACTGATTCCTATGATTTCCCTTGCTGGTTTTAAAGCATCTTCACCCCGTTCAGGATATCCCAAGGGAATAGAATATCGCATTACTGTATTCACACTCTTGACGGGAACCCGTGAAGCAATACGCCTACGACGTAACTCTCAGAAACATTTCATATTGTCCCCTGATTCTTACAATCAAATACAGATCAGATATCAACAAAACCGTCATAACCCGAGTTTGAAAAACAGTCGTTGCAAAACTTAAAGCATTTTTTTTTTATCTTTATTCATTTATTGGTTTATTTATTGTTTGTCATCGCCTGTGCTTTGACAATGTTTAATCTGCTTTTAACTTGAAGTCAAAGCATCGATGAAAGATATACATGTATATCTAGGAAAATGTAATTTTGTAAAAAGTGCTGCATTATCTAGTTCAACCGTGAAGAAAAACAGTTGACAGGATACAAAGTGTACTGTTCTTTTATAATTACAATTTCAAAAGCGTTTTACCATAACAGATGATACAGGTCTGAAGAAAGGTTAAACAGAATCCTTAAAATGAAGAGTTCTTACCACTGAAATATGAAATCATAATATTTAAACATTTTGGACGACATAAAACACTTGCAACTGTAAGCACTTAGTCATCATTTTATCTGTTCCTTTTTAATACATCTTTCTTGTTTAGTCAAAAATAAAACTCGTCTTTCAATGTTACGTCATTAATTAAATTACAAAAATTGTACATCGTGCATATAAATAAAACAAATAAGCGTTTGATCGTTCATTGCATTTTCTGTTGCAAACGGGTCTCGTATATATTTTTCTTTGTTTGCAAGGGGCTCGCTATGGCTTTTCTTGAGGGGTTGATCCTCAACTTATTTAGTGTTATCTTCTACTCTATTTCTTTTGAAAATATTTTTCTACTTTTGTATTTTTTTCTTTCTACATCACTATGTATCTTGCTAGTTACCAAAGCATAAACTGAAACTACATTATTAGTTTCATTATATGAATTATGCGGTTTATCTTCTTTAAGACAATAGACTTACACTGTTGTGGGTTTTAGATATATACTTTCTCGAATGTTTGACATTTTACATGTTGGACACAAAGTATCGGCATTGAATTAATTTGACATCTGTAGCTACATTTTAATCAAGTTTCTAAAAGAAATATCTTGCTTTGTTTTTTTCAATTTGCTTTGAATATCCAATTAAAGTTTTAATTTTATTCGTGCTGACATCCAACAGTTCCATACTTCAAATCACTGTGTTCATCCGCTTTGATTTATCCAACTAATATACATCGGTCCTGCAGAGTCAACGCCTCATTTTCCAATGCCAACCACTGTAGCCAGTCAGAGACACATTTTCCATCACTCGATCTGATATATTTTTACATCCTTTCTCGGAAAGCAAGAGAGGTACCTTCTGTTAAATCTTTTAGCATCGTCATTAACTGTTGGTATGATTTCCAAGACCTTTAAGACATTATGGGATCTCTTATGATTTACACCAATTCAATTTGTATCTTAAAACATTTATCAATGTCCATTTTCATAACTTTTTTGCCATTTCTTCTTCCTCTTCATCTTTCACAACTGAAATTTAAAAAAAAAAAGCAAAACCTTTTACAATTCTACTCCTTGTCTTTCATTCCTTTCCCTGTAGAACTGAAATTGAAACTAGGTTGTCAGTTCATTCATCTAGCCCTGATTAGGACGGACTCGCCCGGAATAGCAAAAGCTGACACTCCACTTAAGTATTACAGTAATGACTTTTCTTTCGTGTATCAGCGCCACAGAAGCGTATTTTGCGTCTTCATCAGATACCTTTTGTATATCGGTCAACCATTTCGAAATCGACTGTTATAATAGGTAGCATCAGTAATACAAATACAAAAATGTAAGAAGTGTTAATCAATGTCCAAACACTAGATATAGAGGATTTTACACATTATCATTGTATAAAGGTTTCATATACATTTTAGTGAACGAGTTTGGTAAAAATAATAATACATAAACACAATGTGAGATTTCGTTTATCATATAAAACGAATGACAGAAAAAAGCACCCTTGCATCATCATCTTCAGTCTGTGTACCATTCACGGGTCCATTTTTACAGAAGTAGTGCGGTTTGGAATGTGTAAATACTCAAGAAGATAGGCCTGTGTCAGTTACATCGAAAATATAATTAAACAGCTTAATGAAGGAGTAAATCGAAATATTTCCAAAATTTTGTTAACTTATAAAACTTCTGCTGCATTTCTTGTTGTTATAAAACATGAAAATCATAAAGTTTTCTGCACCTACTTGTTTGTCCCAGCAACAACGGCGTAATTTTCCCGCGAAATAGTGAAGTAGTGCAAATTTCGGCATGTGCAGTGGTCGGTTTCGCCGGCTTCACGCACTCATAACTACAAAAATTACCAAGAAGGACCCTAAAAACGACAATACACTAGTTTAACAAAAATAAGTTATTAGTTTAATAGTTTTATACACTGCTTGAGGAGGTTTGTTTTGATAAATGAGGATAAACTACAATATGAACGTCGTTCACGCAGAAACATTGATTTGAATGGCCGGGGTGCACTTATATCCTTCAGAATTTCCTTCCCACCTTATCCCAGCACCGTTTATACCAAAATATATCGTTTGCACGTAAACAAAAACTAAAAAGGAAGTTGATTACTAAAACGTTGGTTCTTATAAGCAAGAAATGTTGAATGTGCAACTGATAAGGTAACAGAAATAAGGATTTCTATCTGAAAGTATAAATTTTGGAAGTAGAATGTTTGAAATATTCTAATACACGCGTCTAGACTCGAAATTGCATTTGTTGTCAACAAATTACACTTTATGTTGATGTGTTGAAGAGCGTGGGAGGAGTCGAGAGACTTTCCCAACTGTCGGTCGTTTCTGTTACCTACTTTTATCACTTTAGGTACAGGTTTCAATCTCGGGTTTAAAGCGCAAGTCAAGAGCACCAACTTCCGTTGTCGAGAGTAAATTACAGTAAGAGCATAGTAGCATTTCACCGCTTAAAACCTAAGTAGAATACAAAAACATTCGCGAGATCGAAAAAAAAAAAAAACTATCTAGTTTGATTTCAGTTACGACTCATCGTCATTTAATTTTCAGCCAAACGGAATATACGGTTTGTGTTAAATTTGACAATATTAAACATCTACCTCAAATTAGTTTTCGACCAATTTCCATGTCTCAAGATTAATGCTGATCTTTAATTGTGGGATATAACATTAATGTATAATATTTTTCTAGGCAAAGTTTATGTCAGGAGAAAAGGGACGGTGTGTGAGGGTGGTAATTTACAGAGCTCCAGATAGAGGGAGTGATTTTGATTTTGAAATTTAAAATATTAATTATTCTCCACTAAACCCTATGTTATGGGTACTCATTAGAATCGTCTCATCGAGACGATTCTAATGAGTACCCACAACATAGGGTTCGGATGAGAAATAATGGATTTAGAATACCACCACTCCCTCTTATCTGGAGCTCTAATTTAGACAAACCTATATTGTCACAGACACAATTTACACGTCCCATCCAGAAAACTGTAATTATTTTAGGAGATTTGTCTCTAAGCTGTCGCAACGAAGGGCTGAAAATTAACCTGCAATTTTGTCTTCTACTTTTGGTATTCACGTTTCATCGTACGAGTATACTTTAAAACGACAAGGCTATACTCTTTCTCTGCATTCTGACACCTATCGATTACACGGTAATTAAATACCTTTCCTATCAAGAAGCGAACATTCTCGGACTCATTATCTGACTCAGAAAATGCATGAACAGCTTAACCAACAGCAAGAAAGGGAAAAAAACTCATATTTAGAAACTTTGAAAATTGCCGAATACACAAAGATATCCCTGTAGCGAACTTGAAGTGGGTTTTTTGATCTACACTGTCCGCTGCTGTGTGGAATACGCTCGGCTAACCAGCCTTGCAAGTGACTACTGCACTCAGTATAATACTTAGCGCCGATCTTGCGCAGTGATGGACCAGGAGAATACTTGTTCAGAGCTCCAGATAGAGGGAGTAATTTTGATTTCAAAATTGAAAATATTAATTGTTCTCCACTAAACCCTATGAGACGATTCTAATGAGTACCCACAACAAAGTGTTTGGAAGAGAAATAATGGATTTAGAATACCATCAATCCTCTTATCTGGAGCTCTGCTTGTTCATAACTGTTTGGTGTCACTTGATCATATTTTCTCCGCCATAACTGGAGTTACTGTTTGACATTTACTTAATTTCTTTGTTTAAAAAGAGTTTAGTTCAGTTCGTATGAAACCAGTGTAATGATAGAAGCAGTTTTCTTCACAAATAGTGATCTTGACCTTATTATTTTCATAACATACTGTACCACACATGGCATCTATATGAAACAGGTACAGCGATAGATATGACATCCTTGTACAAGTGGCACTCATGACTTGATTACTTCATAACATACTTTACCACACTTAGCAATCACCAGTAACCATGGAGTATTTACATGTTTAGCTATTTTCTGAATCGAATAGCAGATAGCTTTATAATTACCTATGAATGAGTTCATAAAAAACATCTAAATTAATATTGCAACCAGTAATATTAAATCTGAAAAAGTAGAAAGCAAGGCCACACCTTGTCGAATGGTATAGGCTACGGATATTTTAGGGGGAAAAAAAACTTCTCAACGTTCTTTTTTCAGCTCTTCAGCATTTACAATATGCACGAACATTCCATTTGACATCGTTATATTGTGAAATATTATATTCTTTTTTTTCCCCCAGTAGTAATTTGATTCTATTTGCGTTATGACGAAAAAAGTTGGCAATACCTGCAAGCGCATCACAATTTTATGAGACGATTTTACTCATTCTGTACTTATATACGTATAACGCAAAGTCAACGCGCAACAATAAAAACGGCACATTAAATTGGAGTAAACACAACGATGTCTGATATTCGTTGAAAAGCTAACTAAAAATAGATATAGGTGCTAAAGCAGTCTAGTGCTGGTGAATAAATGTGATTTTAAAGAGATAATGGAAATGATAACGTACTAGATAGGCGAGAAATTCAAACTGCAGCATTTTGACAAATTTGCACATGTTGTGAAGAAAATGCCTCCATTTCAGCATGAAGACATCCACTGAATTCGTTTCATGACCAAAACCATTAGAACACAACATAATTAAAGAACTTGTAATTTGTATTCTTCGTTACACGCTTTAATACTGATTTACAGACTTGCGAAATTTGTAAACTGTAATTTAATGCCTTCCATAATTTACAATGAGCAATGGTACAACAGTTCTACGGGCTACCCTCATCATTTGACATTTGGAGTACTTCAGTAGCCAGTCAACGTTTTCTTTCATTCATTGTCCCAGCTTGATACTGACAGGCCATTACATACTAAATCAGTACGGCCATAATTTCTTGTTAAATAGAAGTTGCTTGAACTTATTGATTTTGAGTTTCAGTCTATATTTCTTATCAAAGATATGCTTTCTCTAGTGAAGAGAGAACAACTAACCCTTTGGCTGCTAAGAGCGACATAGTGGCCTTTGCGGTCAGTGTAGATTAAGATCAGACTGCACAGAACGTGCAGTCTGATCTTAGATCTACAGTGTCTGATAAGGAGATTTTTTTCTCAAAAAACAAACAAACAAACAAACAAACAAACAAAAAAACTTTGAAATAGCCTAATTCAGGTTTTTACCATCGGCTTGAAAGTTACTTGTAAGTTATTTAGCAGGGTACGGGTTGATTTGTTAACCGTTTGAGCGCCAAGTATGTGTACAGAATAAATTTTGGAGGACTGAGACCTTTATTAGTGCTTAACGACGTATATCACAAATTTTTCTAATGGACAGATTTTTAAAAAAAATTGCACATACAAAGCTCATCATGTCTCTAGTAGATTACAGTAAAAATAGATACGGGTCAGCGTGCTTGTTTCTGAGAAATTTACCTCTGAAATAGGTATATAAAGTTCCAAATTCAGCTTACATTGGATTTGACATGCTTTTCCTTCAAAGTTAGTTAGAAAGAAAAATTACCGGAGGAATATACAAATATACATCATTTTAATGAAAACTCATTTAAATTTGCACAAAAATATATGTATATAAGCATGGTTTTGAGCATGGTAAATGTACCAATATGCATGTTATATATAGACCATTGCGCTAAAAAGGAAGATACTTTTACCGAATTATGGGTAAATTTTTAATAAAAATACGCACTTTCTAACGGACAGATTTTTCTTAAAATTTCCACACTTATAGTATTTATAATTCTAAACAAAAGGAAAAAATAAAAATGGCACCTATCCGTGCTTATTTCGTCAGACACCAGGGATGAAAGTCACTGTAGATGTTAATTTTTTCAAGGAAAAAACAGATTAAAGCTCAGCAGACACAGTGGGAGAAGAAGAAATTGTTCATTAGGAGCGATTTCTCCTTTCGCCACAATACTTTTCAAAGTGGAAACAGCTATACTTACCCGGCTTTAAATTTCCCGCTTTTGTTTGCTTGTTTGGTGTTTAACGCCGTGTCAATAGTATTCTAATTATTTGACGGTGACAGTTCACAGATCCACTTTTTCTCTTTACTAATACTACCCAAAGAAAGTGCTATTTCTTTCAGTACACTAATAGTATAACAATATGTGCGAAAAATACATAGATGCACTTTTAATTAACTAATCATGACAAAACACATGTGCAGTAGGCTGCGCACGAACATTTGTGATATACGTCGTTAAAAACCTTTTTCGTGATTAACATGAAAGAGCATGAAATTTAAAATTCATGCTCAACACAACTGAGCAAGAATTTTTTTAAGTTTTATGGTATTTATTCACCCGTCGACCGAACGATCTTGTTGTCTAATGATCATAAAGGAAGAGGGCCAGCACTGTCTTCTGTCACTACAAAGTATTCTAACCTTTCACGGTAAAATTTTACTATTTGGACTACACCCTATTTGTCAGCTACAAACGCGTTCCATATGAAAATCAAAGCGCTAATGCACTGAAGGCAGCGGATTTCTTTTCTGGCTCTGAATACATGCTACTCATTGGTGTGTTCTATGATTTTTTTCCTCGTAAACTAATATAAATCAAAACGGAAAGTTCTCGAGAGACCTCTTACCCGTGAGATTAGGGTACGATTTCACTAGGGTCCAAGTTGTTTAGCAACGAGGTATGTTATTGTATAAATGTGCCAGATGGTGGAGAGGTGTTAAACCCGGCACGGTTTTATGTTTTATTTAAGTTGAAAATCTTTTCTTATCTTAAATTAAAAAGACAACTGAAACGTGATGTTTTAATTTTTTCAAAGAATATACAGTATCAAGTTGAACTGCTTTGTTTGAATATCATTGGCAGAACTATTTTGTTAGTGTACGAAACTGGTTTTGTTTACACACGTATCCAGGCAAAACCTACCGGAAGCAAAAATTTGACCTAGATAAAGATAGAAGGCTTCAAAAACCAGTATATACATGCACACGTGATGTGGGAACTATGACAGCGGGGTAAACCCGCTGCCAAAAATCCACAATTTTGTTGTCTGGTTAAGAGTAAACCTTTTCACCGAGGAGTATGTTCTTTCCTTTATCAGCTTCTCTCAATTGGAAAATGTATGCTTTTTGAAGCTTAAGTTTTAACATAAAGTAAGTAGAGAATGACCTCAAGCTTTATACGTATGTGCCATTTCATATTCAGGTTTCAAGGCATTATAGGTCACTTCAGAACAGACAAACTACCGGAAAGAGAAGATACAAAATTAGATTGAGCTTTTTACTAGCAAATGAAAATACATCCGTTTTGTATTTAAGGCACATTGTATATTCATTAATGTAGTAAAGCATTCTGTAATCTGTACTTTATTGTATTATGGCCAGGTACGGTTACATTTAATTCCCAGATTCATTTCAGTCCGAGGCTCAGAGAAATGTATCACGCCACCATAACCGACACAGGAGCAAATACAAAGAGCGCCTTATTCTACGTGTCGTAGAGATGATAGCGATATTTACAGCACTGTAAGATATACATGTACAGTTGAGAACGCGAATCGTATAACTCTCCTTAACTCTTTACCCCACAATCCCAAGTTTTCAAGACCTTAACACAGAGGGCTTTTGAAAACAAAGTGGGAAAAGGAGAAAATGCTGGTAACCAGCATTTTCTCCTTTTCCCACTTTGTTTTCTACCCCATTAAAAAAAAAAAAAAAAAAAAAAAAAAAAAAAATGTGGACCACATTTAAATTTTCGTCTGCAAATGCTTTGAATTTGGACCAGTCGAATATTTTGTCGTTTGGCAAAGAGTTAAACGTCAACATGGTGATGGAGAGTTAAAACGGCGGACATGAGAGTAAGGAACCTAGATCTATCATCTAAAAATTAACATCTTTGTAGCTTTGCTGTCTCACAATAATTAATTTAATTTACCAAAAGCACGAATGTGTACTTTAGACGTTCATTTCCTGTGTTTGTTTTCTCCTGTCTGGAATGTGACACGTCCTATTGAGTATTGTCCGATTTGACGAGACGAATTTTCACTCTTGCTAACTTCTTGAAAACAGTCTACAGGAGTGGTAACATTAAATTAGGCACTGGGCCTGGTAAGTCAGACGTATGATTTGAGTTTGTGACAAATAAATATTTACCTATTGATAATGTCTCAAAATAGAAGACGGTCAAAAAACTGTGCTTGCCTGTATAAATACTGTATGTAAGGAACACACCGTACTTATATATGTGTCGAGTAAATTCCAATTCAAAGAAGAAGCACAGCACTCTGAACTCATTCAAAAGTCTCTCTTTAGCTATCTTTCTTCTCTCTCGCTACATAAAGGTCCAGCGCATTCTCTCACAACGTTCATCATGGAATCAAATTGAATTCTAAATCAAATATACGGTGGGGTTAAAATGAGCCATCCCTTCGTCAGGAAGGTAAGTTGTGAAGTGTCGAAACTTATATACATTGTGCATAACGTTAAAAGGATAATCTAATGGTCGTTTGAGGCAACTAATGGCCGTTTCCCTGTGCCGACAATCATTAAAATTCATAGTTACTTACCTTGAATCCATTTAAATCCATGTTTAAATAAAAATACGTCGAATGTCTATCGCAGTGACATCATCTAGATTATGCACCAAACTGCACGTTTTACCAAAGTGTCAGTGACGTCAGTTCCCAGTGACGTCAGCTTTGATTGAATTGGGGAACTCGGAAGGGAAATTCTATTTCGTCAGCGCACTCAATTCGTGACACCGTACAACAGGGAAATTTCGCTTAACACACGTTGGAATGGTAAAACTTTGCAGTATAATAAATTGGTTGTACGGTCAGGTGGCAGGGAACTTGGAAACTTGTTCACAGCTGTGGCAAATCATGTCTGAAAGTCCAAAAGTGGCCAAAAGTAAAAGTGCGGACGTTCTATGTGTTTGTCTCTGGCAGAAAAATTAATTTTAAAGGTAGGTCAAAAGATGCCAGGTCGCTTTATCTTTGTTTAGATCTACTTTTTACCAGGTTTTAAAATTCATTTTTCTGCCAGCAACGAACACTTGGACGACTGTATGATAACAGATTGTCAACTTCACAATAATTTCATACTTTTAAAAGGTATGATCTAAATTCAACTGCACTTTAACACCCGCATTGTTTGCTTTTAGCCGCTATTGGGGTTTTCAGCCCTAGCATCAGAATCAATCATACTGCAATAAACAAACACTGTTTTTTTTTTCTTTTTAACAAAATGCCAAAAGAAAATAAAGTTTAACACAAGAAATTAATTCCATAAAAAATGTCTGAAATGATTTATATGTATTGAATTCACTGCTGTTGAAACAAAACACGAAAGGTACAATTCAGAGTCATATCTGCCTTTAATTTCAAAATTTTTAGGAGAAAAATAATCGGGAAAAAAACGCAATGATTAAGACAATAGGGAGTAATTAACATAAAAGAACCATCTGATTGATTTTCAAATTGCACCTGTTTGAAATTTCAAAAATGTTGTCATGTGAACCATGGGTTAAAAAGTAGTAAATAATTAAAAGAGGACAAATTCAACTTAAGGTAGTAAAGTACCATGATGACTCAAGCTATATTGAAGACTTTGTTTAGATAGGAAAAGATGTAGAAATAAAAAAAATATCTCTGATAAAACAGTGTAAAATAGAGCAAAAAAAAAGGGGAGATAACTCAAAAACTATTAGCTGTAGGAAATTTTCTTCATAATTTTACAATAACCATTTAATATACTGTACAATTGCAAAATATCATTTGAATCCCTTCATATATAAAACGATGTTGTGGTTTTTCGTGAAGTTGGAGAATTAAAAAAAGCTAAAATTTAGGCATGTCATACAACTGTGTAAAACTACATTCAGTATAAGAATTTTACAAAAGTTTTAGCATAAACTGTCATATCTGGTATTACTTCAGAAAGCATGAAATTGTTAACTTTCAGCTCTGAGTAACAGTTAAAATATCACCAATTTCCTAACAGACCCCTCTTTGGGTCAGAATTACCCCACCCACTTTGAACAAGGACACACCCTACAAACCTTTACCAATTGATTCAATATTGCATATTATTACAGCCAACATGTATAGGTTTCAGTGTGCAAAGTTTAAAGAAAATCGGTTGTGGCCATGAAAACAGCCTTATGGACACCTCTCCTTTATAGCCCTGGGCCTAATAATTAAGGAGAAGATTTTCTAAATTTTTTAGGTAGTCCTAGGCCTTATGGTTAGGAACAGAAGACTTTCAAGTTTTAGATGTCTACAAGGTCAAGAAAATATCAATACCAAGAAGTAAGTCAAAAGTCAGCAGATGTGCCGAAAAACAAGTCTTGTTTGACAAGGAGTACATTTCGAGAGAAAATAACGTGTCAGACTGTAATCCTCAAACATCAGTTTGTCTGGAAGAACCATCATAAAGGGAATAACGTTAAATTTGAGTCAGTATGTCGTCTGAGATAGTACAACAAAATGACACATTTATGTGATTTATTATCTTTTAAATTTGTTATGAAACTGACATACATCATTTTTAGTCAGTTCTAAATAATTCAGTGATTGAATGTCCATCAGAGATTTAGCCCGTAAGTAAAGGCATTATTTTTTTTACTTTAAAAATATAATTGAGGAAATAACAAGGCGTTTGTAACAGTATAGCGACTGTCATTGTGATATATGGCAAAAAATATCTTATAGTCATTTGGATGAGATATGTAACTGAAATACCTATTACATGAGGGTTGTTTGAATTTACTAATTATTTTATTTTTTCATACTTCTACTCAAATATAGTCCGACACAGGGTTTTTAGATACATTTGAGCTGTACTCTGGCAAAAGAGGACTAAATGAATCTCCTTGATGCATTATACAATCATCGCATAAAACATCGCGTAATTATAGATCCATAAAATCCATTTTGTAAAAACAGTCAACTGAAGCATGTTGTAGAGTGGTCCTTAGACATGCAGAAAATTTACCAAAAGCAACAAGTTTCAACATAGGTCAGACCTGGATCGATACTTTTTGCAAATGTATTTAACCTCTCTTTCATAGAGCAAGGTTCATGTTTTAGCATTACCTTTTTCTTCGGCGATATCAATAATGTTAACACGTACACACCTTCAGTGCACGTACATATGTATTCACACTTTACTGTTACCTTTATGTGGATCGCCAATACGCTCGTCAAATAATGTCATAATAACTTGTAAATCTTAATTTAGAAACAAAAGATCAGCTTTTTCAAGACGCCGGTAACTTTGAGAAACAATATGTTGCGCTACTTGCTCAGCTCGGACAATTTCTACGTGTTCAAACACTTGTATGAATTTCTTACGTCTGTAATGCCCCAATAATACTCCAATTATAGTTTATGATTGATATTACATGATACTTTTTTTTTTGCATGTAACTAGATGTTGTTTGAGTGTCCCGAGAAAAGAAATACTTGTCATAGTAGGCATGAGTTCCTTTTTAGACCCCTATCGGCGAAGCCGAAGGGGACTTTAGGTTTGCACTCCGTCTGTCTGTCCGTCCGTCCGTCCGTCTGTCCGTTTGTCCGCACGCAAATCAGTTTTCCGGACTTTTTTTCTAAACGCTGGCAGATATTGAGCTGATTTTTGGTGTGCAAGTCAAGAACCATTAGTTACAGATCAACTTCGAGTTTCGTTCCGGTCCACTGATTTTTGACGAAATTACGGGCCTTGGACTTGGAAAGTTTCACAAAAAAACCCCCAGTTTTCCGGACTTTTTTTCTAAACTCTGGTAGATATTGAGCTGATTTTTGCTGTGCAAGTCAACAACCATGATTTACAGACCAAGTTCGAGTTTCGTTCCGGTCCACTGATTTTTTGAAGAAATTACGGGCCTTGGACTTAGAAAATTTCACTGAAAAAACAGTTTTCCCGACTTTTTTTCTAAACGGTGGCAGATATTGAGCTGATTTTTGGTGTGTAAGTCAACCACTATGAGTTACAGATCAAGTTTGAGTTTCGTTCCGGTTCACTGATTTTTGACGAAATTACTTGCCTTGGACTTGGAAAGTTTCACAATAAAAAGCAGTTTTCCGGACTTTTTTTCTAAACGCTGGCAGCTATTGATCTGATTTTCGGTGTGTAAGTCAACCACCATGATTTACAGATCAAGTTCGAGTTTCGTTCCGGTCCACTGATTTTTTGAAGAAATTACGGGCCTTGGACTTAGAAAATTTCACTGAAAAAACAGTTTTCCCGACTTTTTACTTACAATGCTCATGTTTGGTATGTAGGTACCTGTCATTGATACCAATCTTCTGTGGGTTATATGTCCAAGGTCAAGGTAAAAAAATTTAACCCTTATCATGAAAACATATCCTCAAAACTTTTCATAGTCATTTCTCTGTATATTTTTTAAGTACTTAAGTTATAACACTTATACATGGTAAGCTGGTACCTCTCATTGGTACACACCTGCTGATGATAAGGTCAAGGTCATCTCACAAGGTAAAGGTCATATTTCTGAAAATTTGCTTTTACGGGGGCATTTGTGTTTCACAAACACATCTTGTCTTAGTAAAACTTCTTCAATGAACTTACTTTAACGAGGAAAATGCTTATATATCTGGCTTTCATTAAAGTATTGCATACAAAGACAGAGACGATGCTTATAATTCTGAAAGGGGGTCAAATACGTTCTTTCTCCTCCACAGAGTTGTACAAACTATACCTGCCAGCGATACATACGGCCGGTAGGGGACTCGGTATTGCTATGCAGTACTATCAGAATTCTTGTTTCAGTATGATTTCAAAACTGTCCCCTCAATGAGTTTTCAAGTTTTCAAAATATAAGTTAAAAACTGATAGCTGCCAAATGCCAGTCTCTGTCATAATGGGTCAACCATGTAATTCTATATTATTTCGAGCGTAATTCTAAAAGTACAATAAGTATTAATATTAGTACAAAATAAGTCAGCAAAGTTCAAGTTTGTGAACCCTAAAGAGTCTGTCACAAAGTTCTTTAAATATTTTAATTGTTGTTAGTGTTTTCTTTTTACCGGCCTTTGTGGATCAAACCCAGACAGCACAAATCACACGGTGTATATAGACCTACAGTATCCGTTATGCTGACACAGTAAGGTCAGGTGGCAGGGGACTTGGAAGTTGTTCACGGCTGTGGCGAATCATGTCACCCCGAGCCGAAGGCGATTCGACAACATGATTCGCCACAGCCGTGAACAAGTTTTCAAGTTCCCTGCCACCTTACAGTACAAGGAATTTATTATACTGCAAAGTTTTACCATTCCAACGTGTGTTAAGCGAACTTTCCCTAATTCATGGTCTCAAAAATTGAGTGCGCTGACGAAATAGAATTTCCCTTTTGAGTGCCACAATTGAATGAAAACTGACGTCACTGGGAATTGACGTCACTGAAACCATGGTAAAACGTGCTGTTTGGTGCATAATCTTGATGATGTCACTGCGACAGACATTCGTCGTATTTTTATTTAAACATGGATTTAAACAACTTCAAGGTTAGTAAAGTTCTGTGAATTTTAATGATTTGTTGGCAAAAGTAAACGACCTTTAGTAGCCTTAAACGACCATTAGGTTATCCTTTTACGTTGTGCACAATGTATGAGTTTCGACATCTAAAAATTTGTTTACCTGACGATGGGATGGCTCGTTTTAACCCCCGTGTATTTGTTTTAGAATGACATCAAACGATAATACATGTAAAGTTCTATATTCATTTATTTTCAAAAATAATCCATTCTTTCCGCTTCAAAGACAACCACAATAGCAATAGATCTAATATGGTGCAGGCTACTAAGTATGTTTGTCTTGTGGGCGGCTTGTATCGATTGACGCCGCCATTTTAGATGTTGTGTTGGAAGTGTAGATATGTATACGGGGCTCCCGAAAGGGAAACTGTTTTTACGTGGATTTTACCAGTGTACACGAATTTATGTTCTGGGCATATTATCCAATCAGATCGCGAGAAATTTCTTGACAGTATAAAAAAGCCTTTTGTATATACCCATTTCGTTATAATCTTCTCGAATATTTGTAACTCATGCGCATAGCTAAACATACAATTTCAAGGTGAAAATCGCACTAACGCTCTAGATAAGTATATTATTTTATAGCACGCTTGTGCTTTTGACCAATTAAAATGATGGCTTAATTGATTTACTGTGCACCGTGTATACCTTTGTTCCTCTGGAAAATGTGTTCTAGATTTTCCACGACGTTGTCATGTATACCTTTGTAAAATTTGCTGTTATTTAAGATTTGAAGATGAAAGGCATTTTACATGTACGACCGCTCGTGCACAAGTTTGGGCGAGTTTCTTACACGATATAAAGGAAGACCGGGTAAAATACCCTTCCTATAGACACCTTGGTTCGTTTTTGTCCGACCGACCCTAGCGCTGTTGGTAGCGTATAGGACTTGAGAATCT
The DNA here is from genome assembly GCA_946811185.2 of Hippopus hippopus. Taxonomy (NCBI): domain Eukaryota; kingdom Metazoa; phylum Mollusca; class Bivalvia; order Cardiida; family Cardiidae; genus Hippopus; species Hippopus hippopus. The sequence continues at coordinate 19,150,412 of OX328101.1, forward strand.
GCTAAGAGGCGGATGACTTCCAATATCTAGCGTTCATCTTACATATTTACTTCATGCTTTCCGGTAGGATATCGAGAAACATCGGTGAAATATTTCATGGTTACGACCAGTGAAAATACCGATTTTTATATTCTAACTCTTCAACTGAAGGCGGAACCAGTTGTTCCCGCGCACTAGTTACCTAGGTAAAATGCGCGTGCCTCACAACCAGCTGGAAATATGACGTAATTTACCTTACATCTTTCGTGCTTGACGTAATATTGTAATGCGTTGCTATGCGAAGGGGGTCCACCACGGGGAATAACCGAAAAAAACTGTAATGGATTTTGATTAAGTTCCCCCAGAAAGGGTTAAAAGCATGAAATAAATAGAGGATATTTGTTTTTTACGGTGAAACATCGAAATTTATTTCATCGAGTAACATCATCGGTAATATTTTCACGAGTGGCGCCACTCGTGGAAATATTACCGATGATGTTCATTCGATGAAATAAATTTCGATCTTTCACCGTAAAAAAACAAATATCCTCTAATTATTAAACGACTCTAGAGAAAATGTTATTAGGCGAGCCTTTGGCGAGCCTAATAACAATTTTTTCTTGACGAGTTCAATAAAATTCATCTCAAACGCCAACGAATATCAGATTCTTTTTATCACGTAACGATATTTCACAAATTATAGATCAGAAGATGCAAAACCATCTATAAATACACCCGCGGTAATATCCATAAAGTCCAATTCACTTCTATGAAATACGTACAAAATGATGTCAAAAATGACGTCACACTATTGTGATATCAAACGTGTATAAGATAAGAAAATTCGTGATGGGTATATTACACTGAAAAGATGGGAGGTTATGTGATAAATAGTGAATAGATGGTTGGTGTCTTGAATGGGTTCAGAGCTTTCTCGAAGCCTTTTCCAGCTCATTTATCAGTTGGACACTTCTATATATTGTGTTCTGTCAATATGTGCCTTATTTCGAGCGAAATGTGCAATTTAGTCGGATTTTGGATTATAACTGAGAAAAAGGATAAATAAAATAGACGGTTGGTGTCTTGGATTGGGAAAGTCGATCAGGCTCGGCTCCGGAAATTTATGAAAGGTACTGTACGGTCTTTATCATTGTTTTTTTTCCCGTTTGTTTGTTTTGTTTTGTTCCGTTACAGTGAGTGACAGGATAAATAGAACAGATGGTTGGTGTCTTGGATGGGTTAAGTTTATCGGGCTCGGCTCTGAAATTTATCCGGTTCGCCTTCGGCTCTCCAGATAAATTTCCCCGCCTTGCCCGATAAACTGAACCCATCCAAGACACCAACCATCTATTCTCTATATAGACTGCTCGCTGGAAAATTTATTAGAGTCTGTCAAAATGCTGTCAGCCAATTTTATGTATTTTCTATGTTCTCTTTCATTTTTAGACATTAAAAAAAAAAAATGTAATATACCTGGGAAAGGCCACATTAGCTGATCTCTTTTTATCACACAATAGATACCCTTCTTCCATCGCAAACGGCTTATATGTAGTGCATTTGTAAAGAAGCTAAACGAAGAAATTGCCTGTTTGGCGTTTATCAATAATTAAATGTGGCTGCTTTCGTGTAGAGGACATTTTTTTTTTGTCCAGAGGAAGACAAAATCTCGATAACGATACTTTCCCGAAAAAAAGAGTTTGCGTTTTTCGGTACAAGACCTTTTCGAACATGGCAACGTGTAAAATCCGTCTATTACTTGTCCATAAATGGTAAACTTCCACCCTTTTCTCTGTAATCCCTCTGCAGACATATGCTGTCCACGTCAAAAGCAACAAAAGAAAAGAAATCTAAGTGAAAACAGTAAAAAAAGTTGCAGAGACTTTTGAGAAAACATTGTGACAAAAAGAGATATTGCTCTTTACGAGCAATTTTTCTATTTTCAACAATGTTTTAATGCCATCGGTTGTAGAAGCATCGCCATCTGTCTACATGACGTTAAAAGTTAATGAGCAGCGTTTTGTGAAGTTTTATTGTACAGTACAGTAGACGGGCACTAGCTAATTGCATCACGCTATACGTCGAAATAAAGTGACTTTTGTCATGTAAGGGAATTATTGTATGAAGGTTGAATCTAAATAGGGAATCTCTGAGAAAGAATAAGCATGGTTTTTAAATGCAGAACACAATATATAGAAGTATCCAAATGAATAAATGAGCTGGAAAAAGGCTACGAGAAAGCTTTGAAGCTGGAAATAGCGGGATAGAACAGAGGCGTAGCTAGACCTTTATTCATTTGGGATAAGAAGGGGTATCCGGTGCCCATCCCAACCCCCTTTAAAAAATTGAAATCAAGGATGCATTCTAGATAGTGCACTCTTGGACCCGATCAGGTCCGTAGTCACCAATCATTCTCCTGAACATTCTTGGTCTAATTATGGATTTTGAAAGTAACACAACTTCTGTTTGGCTAAACCATTTGGTTTAGCCAATCAGAAGGTGTGTTGCTTTCAAATTTAGAAAATCTTGGAGAATTCGATTAAAGGTCTTCTTGTGAATTGGTGAACACGGGCCCGGATCATGTAAAAGAACAGCTGGCAAGCGGTCGAAATCGCAGAACTGAGTTGTGTTTTCACTTCTGTCTATGACTACACACGTAAGTATTCAAAGGCAAAGGGAGCAAGAGGGGTACCAGGGGCCCGTCCCCTCTCGACAATTTTAGTAGAGTGGTAAAGGCTTATTCCCCTCTCTCATCTTTTTTTTTTTTTTTTTAATGAGCCATGCTCTGGCAAAAAGGTTTTTAATTTATCTGCGTGATCCATTACATCAAGCAAATGGTGTCCGTGGTTGGGAGGAAGAACGTCGGCCTCGTAACCATAAGGTCCCGAGTTTGATACCCGTGGTGTCAACTTTGGAATTTTTCATTGGCCCACACATTCGGCGCGAGTACTGGTGTAGTTCCCAGGAAGCAGAATCGATAGAGATTAGTATAAGTTGTAAGAACTTGTTTCTCAATCGATGTAAAAAAAAATAATTAGGTTTGAATTAAGCGGGTCATTACAAAATTATGGATCCATAAAAATCCATTTTGTCCTACAACCAACTGAGTTGTGAGTACACTAGTCCTTTATCACGCAGAAAATTGAACAAGAGCAAAGAGTTTCGACCCATGTTAGTCTTCACGGACTGCACAGGCTGACCTGAGTTGATACTTTTTGCACATGCATCACAGAGTGTGACTCATAGAGGATAATCAACTGGTAGTGTGTGATATTAAAAACCTGTCACTCGAATGGGGTTTGATGCGATTAAAAAACTCGTCCGAAAGTGTGTGATATTAAAAATCTGTCACTAGAATGGGGTGTGATGCGGTTGAAAAACGAGTCTGAAGGACGAGTTTTTTAATCGTATCAAACCCCATTCGAGTGACAGATTTTTAATATCAAACACCACCAGTTGATTATTCTATTTATTATATTCCTAATTCTCCCTTTGTTTGCTAATAATTATCAAGATATACATGTATAGGACTTTTCTTTACAAACAAATGATCCATTTTCGGCAGAAGCAGCTGACGCAACAGATGACGTAACGCTCGAGGATATGTTACGTCATCTATCTCTCCACTTGAAGGCATACATTGTTTTGCGCCTATACAATTTAAAAGCAGCCATATGAAATTAGAAGAAGAAACAGTTAACCCTTTCCCACATAACATTTTTAAGACTTTTCCAAATTAAAAACATCTCCAAATGACAAATACTATATTGGTACAGACGATCTTAGGTTTTCTGATAGGATAGAAAACATTATGGAAAAAGGAGAAAATACTGGTTGGTAGTATATATTCTCGTTTTTCCACAATATTTACCACGAGCTCTCTCCCACAAAAGTTATCTTCTTTTTTGAAACGTTTTCAAAAGATTTCTCCCACAAGGTCGTTAACTCAGAATTGTATCCAAAATCTTTTCACTGTGCTATTGTTTACTAAAAATGTTTGAAGCAGAGACAGAAACATAGACTGTGAGAAATATAGGAAAATAAGTAGTTCCGACAAACATTCTAAAACTATATCATCACTAGTGATGTTATTCACCGTGAAAAACTGAAAAAATAATACACTGAGAAATCCCAGTAATTCACTGATAGGAATATAATAAATATGTTTATTTTCTTCTTGCAAACATTACCTTTTAAGTGCGTGAATGGTGAAAGATATATTATTATACTGCAAAGAAATTTCTCGTGATCTGATTGGATAATATGCCCCGAACGTATATATCATGTACACTGGCAAAACCAACGTAAAAGCAGTTTCCCTTTCGGGAGCCCCGTAAACATGACTACACTTTCAACACAACATCCACAATGGTGGCGTCGATCAAGATTTGCATCAAGATTATGCGCCAAGCTGCACGTTTTAGCACGTATTACCAAGGTTTCAGTGACGTCAGTTCCCAGTGACGTCAGTTTTCATTGGATTGGGGCACTCATAAGGGAAATTCTACTTCGTCAGCGTACTCATTTTTTAAACCAAAACACAGGTACAATTCGCTTAACAAACGTTGTAATGGTAAAACTTTGCAGTATAATAAATTCGTTGTACGGTCAGGTGGCAGGGGACTTGGAAACTTGTTCACGGCTGTGTTGAATCAGGCCGTGAACAAGTTTCCAAGTCCCCTGCCACCTGACCGTACAACTAATAATGTCCCTGCCCGAGCCAGGCGACAAAATTCTTGACACGAACAAATGTGGCGCTCATCTGTGTATTTATATACCGCAAACATTGCGACACGTCTGTACTTAACCCATAAGCTACTAAATAAGTTCTGAAACCTTCAAGCCGACAGTAAAATCTCAAATAATGTCATTTAAAAGTTAAATAAGAAAATAAAGAAGTATCTCCTTTTCGGACAGGGTAGATCCAAGATCAGACTGCACTCTGTGCAGTCTGATCTTGATCTACACTGTCCAAAAAACGCCATCGAGTAGCACATTGCAGTCAGCCTAAGGGTTAAAACAACTGACTCGTCCTGAATGAAGAGTTGTAAGGCATATGATGGGTCCTGCAAAATTAGAGATTTTAATTTAAAGGCTTAAAGGCCCAATAGCGGCCAAAAACACACTGCAGGGGTTCAAGTGCATTTAAATTTCAATTGTACCATTTTAAAATATGGAAAATATTGTGAAGATGACAATCTGTTATTGTGAAGTCGGTCTAAGTATTATTTGCTGGCAGGAAAAAAAAAATCAAAATCAGGCTAAAAGTAAACAAAAGATAGAGTGAACTGACAGGTTTTACCGTAGTTTTAAAATAAGTTTCTCGCCACCGACTAACACTTTGACCGACTTGTACAATAACAGATTATCATCTTCACAGTAATCTCCATCTTTTGATGTGCTAAGAGTTACACTTAAATGCATTTTAACACCTGCTTTGTTTACTTTTGGCAGCTATTGTTACTTTAATTACTGAGAATAACTGACTGAAACATTTCGTGTCATAGAATTAAGTTCGATTCCTGAAGAGATAACTTAACAAATACCTGTCAAACCTGTGTTATAATACATAAATGCCCAGTCTTTGTGGTACATGTATATCTAAAGTTATACTTTACAGTCAATCTCAAAATAACTGACCCAAAAAAGAAGAAATTTTAGATAGAAACATTTCTCTAAAAACTGTACATGATAACCCGGATACTTAAAAAGACATAAGCATCTTTCATTTTTTCAAATACGTTTTGAATTATTTAGATATGATATTTGCCAAGGTGTTATCAAGCTCTCGCTTGTTGGGCATCTATCAGTTTTCAAGTTCTGTGATGGATGAGAACTGGAAGATTCTTCAAATCTTAATTTTCGATCGTCTATTTCCGGGGGCGATTTAGTGTGTGTTTGCCCGCGATGTAGATCACGATCAGCCTGCATAGGACATGCAGTCCGATATTAATCTACACTGTCAGGTGTTACCCAAGCATGTAGGGGCTGTTTTAATAGCTGAATGAATCGCATCAGGTAGCGTTTTATTGAGTAAACGTTTATTCCATTTTGAAATTCAAAGTAGCGGTTGTTTTGAAAAGTCGTCCGGTTCTTTACCCAGAATGCCCAAATTAGATAGATGTGTATTTGTGGAATGCCATCTAGCGGGAGATAATGAGTAGCGCGCGCATTTTACCTATGTAACTTGGGCGCGGGAACTACTGTTTCTGCCTCCAATTGAAGAGTTGGGAAAAAAAAATCGGTTTTTTTCAATGGTCGTAACCATGATATATCTAAAAATATTTCACCGTTATTTCTCGATAAACTACCAGAAAGCATGAAATAAGTATTTTTTATTTGCGTCGCAATCTAACATGATGTGTAAGAAACTGAAAAACTTCTTGATCGTAGTCAGTGACTCCTTGTTTCAGGACTCTGTTGTCATCTTAAAAACATTTTTGTCAGCATCTAGAGTTATCTAAAGCTTGTCAGATGAAAAAAAAAACGACATCTCGAAATCAGGTATATGACCAAACATCTTTTTGTTGCAGATTCAAGATCAAGACTACACGTTCTGGGCAATCTGATTTCAATCTACACTGTTTGCATCAGCAACTTCAGTTGCCTTTCCCATCTAAGGGTTCTTGTCTATAAATGAGTCATGTTCTGTGAAAAGGGGGCTTAATGCATCTGCGAAAAGTATCGACCCAGGTCAGCCTGCGCAGTCCGCGCAGGCTGACCTGGACCGAAACTTTTCGCTACTGGTCAATTTTCTGTATGTCAAAGGATCGGTCTACCTCATGATTAAATCGGTTGTAAAAATGAGTGGCTATTACTGATCCATAAGTATGTGATTGCTTGCTTGGTATCATGGATCACGGAGATGCATTAAACCCCCGTTTCTCAGAGCGTGGCTCAAATATATAAGTATAAGCAGGCTAAGGGCAACGATAAGTGTATTGCCAGAATAAATGAATGGATTTTGGTTGTATGGCGCATCGATAGCTTGGGTCATCTACCGCACATGGTTGTATCAAAAGAAGACAGTGAAATTGTTCTTGGTAAAAAATATTTGAACAAAATAATGGACTCGTAGAGAAATGTGTTTAAATGAAGAAAGATTTTGTACATTTTTGTATGCATTAGAGACATTATTAAGTGGCGGGCATTCTCTGCCAACTCGTACTGTTTTTTAAAAGCAAGAATGTAAATAGTAGTTATAAGAGTTATAAATGTTTTGATGATATGTTAGCTACTTTTGCCTAAATGTTTCACATTCAATTGTTGTATTAAACCTCGGTTTATGCTGGTAATTGATTAACAATATTAAACTGAGACTTTTGCATATTCAATGACCTTACTTCGGCACACTACCCATAAATTGCATCGGCACACTACGTACAAACCCATAAATTGCAGAGTTCAATTTTGTCACACAATACCCATTTTATTCGGATGTCGTCTGCTGTACTAAAACGTCAATATTGTGTTTCTTATAGATACACGAAAGTCTGTAACAAAACACAGAACAGTTTTTTGAGTATACCCCCACCAATGAAGTAGAGGGGGTATACTGGTTTCACCATGTCTGTCTGTCTGTCTGTCCGTCCGTCTGTCAATCCCTCCGTCCTGTTTTCGTTTCCGTGCTCTAACTATTAAAAAAAAGCCTTTTGACCCACGACCTTGAAACTTGATACAAGTGTTCCTCATGACCAAAGGAGGTGCCCGAATGTTTTTGGGTTAAATGGGTCAAGGGTCAAGGACACAGGCGAAATCTGTTTAAAAACGTCTCCGTGCCCTAACTCAATAGCTGTTTAACCTAAGACCCTGAAACTTTATACAAATGCTGCACATGACCCAAGGAGATAACCAATTGTTTTTGGATCACATGGGTCAAAGGTCAAGGTCACAGGTGTAATTTTCTTCAAAATCGTTTCCATGCTTCAACTCAGTAGCTGTTTGACCTAGGACCCTGAAACTTTTTAGTAGTGTTGCTAATGACCCAAGGTGGTGCCCTATTATTTTGGGGTTTTATTAGTCAACTGTCATGGTCACAGATGAACTTTGAAAATCCTTTCCGTGCTCTTACATAATAGCTGTTTGACCTAGGGACTTAAAACTTTATAAAAATGTTGCTCATTAGTGCCCTATTGTTTTGGGGTCACACGGTTCAAAGGTCAAGGTCACTGGTGATCTTTGTTTTTAAAACCATTTTCCTTTCTCTGATTGTGCTGCTTCAGTGACAAGGTGCTGGTGGAGGTATTCTGTCCGCCTTGCAAAAGTTGTTCTTAACTTGGGAATGATTGCATTTGTAAACTTAAGAATGGTGTGTATCGTTTATAAGATTTATCTAGTTTAATTTTATGTATTTCTACCGAAAAACTATTTGAGTCACGCTCTGGCAAAAGGGGGGGGGGGGGGGGCTTGATAAATCTCCGTAATGCATTTGCCAAGCAAGACATCGCATAAGTATGGGTCCGTAAAATCCATTTAGTATGACAATTGACTAGATATAAAACAAAAATTTTCGACCTATGTCAGCCTGCGCGGACTGCGCAGGCTGACATATGTCGATACTCTTTGTATGGAAATTATATGTGAGCAATACTCTGTGAAAAGGTGGTTTAATGCGTCTGCGAACAGTATCGACCCATTTCCAGGGAGGCTGACATGAGTCGAAATCTTTTGCTACATGTAAGTTTTTTGTAACAAAAAGGACAATTTTACCCCATGATTCATTCGAAGTTTAGACCAAATGGATTCATTTTATGCGACGACATACTTGGTATTATGCATTACAAAGACGCGTTAAACTCTTCCCCCACCACCCTCTCCTACTCCCTCTCCCTTTCGTTCCAAATGGCCGCTTATTGTGTAATTTTTCATCTTTTTCAGAATGCCAGAGAGTAGACAAAATAGACCGGCTGCCATGTCCGACTCCCGATGTTTGGCACCGATTTCATTGTATTGACTATTACATGTTATGTGATCGAAAAGTACAGTGCCCAAATGGGGAGGACGAAGATCCAACCATGTGTTTATTTCATTCAGCTGTAAGTGACTCTGTTTGTTTGCTTACGTTTTTTTTTTGTCTGTTCGTTTGTTTTAACTGGGCTTTTACATTCCTTTACATAGTATTTAGTTATATACTGTAATTTGATCCATAAAGATGTCGGATCACCCATTCAATGTCTATTTGGTTCAGCCAATCAGAAATTGTGTTACTTTGAAAACTTGAAAATTTCTAAAATAAGTGAAAGAATGAGTATAGGCCCGGATCTTTCCTAGATCTGGCTTGGGTCTGGCAGTTTCTTTCTAATACTCTCACGAAACTTGGGCCGCGGACGGGAATTGACCAAATCTGCCTTAAGCACCGATCCACGTACCTCTTTCAATTCATGAACAGTTGATAAATCAAATGGCGTTTAATACCGCTTTCAACATTCAGTAGTATCACAGCGACAGCTAATATATTCATTTATGCCCCGGGTTTAACTGTCTCTAGGCTATTGGTCTTAGGTACCTGGCCCAAGGACACTTTTGCAGAAAATCCAATGTTTCAAGTAAATATTGAACACGGTCCTCGAAACGAATCCTACACTTTACCACTGAGCCACGAATGACCCAATTTTTTAATATGGGTATTGACATATAAGATTATCTTGTGTCCTCCAAATAAAGATTTGACCACATCCTTCTATGGTATTGATAATGAATTAAGTTTTAAAACGCGAATACATATGAAAATACCATGGAAAAAGTCAGTACGAGCAATGTTTGGTTTTGCCAAGTTTTCGAAATAACTAGAGAAAAAAAAAAAAAACATGGTCTGTAGACGGTAATGTGCTAAACCTGAACGCTGAACCGACAGGATAATTTCATGAACTGAATGAATCTCGGAGTTTTCATAATCAAGGTTCTAAATTGGACAGTGGAAAACCAAGCCAGTCTGCATTTTCTATGCAGTCAGGTCCTACTTTGCACTGTCCATCGACTTTAAAGACCAGCTTTTTTACCTAAAAGTCAAATGAAATTTTCTTAAAGTAGGATTATCACCTATTGTATTCCTAATGATCGGTAATCTATGGAATAATTTTGCTAAAGAATTATAGTAATCTACTGTTTTCAAAGTATTTAAAGCGATCTTCAAAACTTGACATTTTTGTATTTGAGAGGTAATGACACTCCCCTTCCCCACCTCTCTCTCTCTCTCTCTCTCTCAGCCATCAAACATCCAATATACAGGACCAGTAAAACAGACACATCAAATAGTTAAATCACGTTTTGTTAATTCAACATGTTACATGTGTGACCTTATTCCTTTTTAATCTGCTTCACAGAACGAGCTACATTTAAAAGAAATGATGAATGCAATGACCAAATTATATCTCGATGCCAAGGCGTCAACAGAGGCCACCAGATCTTTGTATAAAGACTTCACACTGGACAGTATATACGACGCTTCTGACCACCAACAAGATGACACAGCGGATTTGGAAAATTATCTGTATGACGTGGACCATGGCATGGATTATCCTACCTAACTGATCGTTCTCTGTTTAACTCTTTACCAGACGATAAAATTTTAGGCTTGTCCAAATTGAAAGCGTTTGCAGACGACTTGTCAAATGCGGCTTAAATGATTGGGTTTCTCTTAAAAAGATAATAAAACATGGTGGGTAAAGGAGAAAATGCCTTTACCCAGTGTGTTTTCAAAAGCCTTCTTTCTTGGGGTTGCAAAAACATGCGATTGTTTGATAAAGAGTTAAATGTATTTTACGTGTTCCGGTTTCATTTTCTGTTATAGTTTTATCTCTGTTTTGTCATTATTATTCATGTATGTTAGGCTAAAGCGTGTATTGAAATGTAATTAAAATATTTTTCCACCAGCGGTATCACTAATGAAGTTATTCTTTGTGAAAATGCATTTGTCTGTACTTTTGAGGTACTTATTTTCAAACCGTTACAAAACTGCAATTCTTTTTCTTTTTTTTTTTTTCTTTTTCTTTCTTTTAGGACTTATTTTCTTCCCGCATTTCTTGTCTGAAATTCCTTATACTCGCATACTTCCTCGGTTTCCTTTGTTGTCTTTTGCTGTTTTGTGCGAAGCGACTTAAGAGTTTTAAGCAAATCGGTTTCCCCCCATTGTTTTGGTACAGATACCGGGAAAATATATCGTAGTACTTCGAAACAGATTCCAAACTACTGTTAGGTTCCCTGCGATTCGTTTACTTTATTGTTCTTTCTGAACCATTTTCTCTTAAGTTTTTATCACTTAAAACTATTTTAGCTTTTTTTTTTTTGTTTTTGTTTTTCAAAAAAGGAGCAACATTTCTTTTCGTTGCATTGAATTTTGATAAACATGTATGTGATATTTATTCATGACAAATTTCGATATTTGACACTACAAAAATCTTACCTAATTGTCACAAAGAAATCCAAAAAATGCTAAAAGAAAAGGTGTATGCCTATGAATGACAAGATATTTATAAAATGCAGTTATTTGAGATCTATTTTGATATGTGTTCTGTTGGTTCGTGTGAGGAAGGAGGATTGGCATATATGGGTCTTGGTATCATGCTTTTCTTACATAATACACTGGTTAAATCTTTAAAGGAAATATCAAAGAGAGGCTCGTACTGTCATTTGTTTCATGAGAAATTATTTGAATGAGCTGGACTCATTGACACAAAGTAAATGGACTTGTTGGTTCATTCAATGTATGCCAAAATTTGATATTTTCTGTTGCGAGAAAAAACCAAACCGATTCAATTTTAACGTTGTTTTGGTCAGATCATGCAACAAAAATTGCGGACAGTGTTGATCCGTTTGTGAGAGAACAATTCTAAAGTTGCATTGTAATTCTACCTGTCAAGATTTTCTTAATTTTAAAGGGAGGACAATGCCTGATTGAAGTTAAATGTTGCTCAAATAAAATGAGCCATGCTCTGTGAAAAGGGAGCTTAATGCATCTGCGAAAAGTATCGACCCAGGTCAGCCTGCGCAGTCCGCGCAGGCTGACCTGGGCCGAAACTTTTCGCTATGGGTCAATTTTCTGTATGTGAAAGGATCGGTGTTCCTAATTATTCAGTCGGTTGTTTAAAAAAGTGGCTATTATGGATCCATACTTATGTGATGGCTTGCTTGAAATCACGCATTGCGGTGATGCATTAAGCCCCCTTTTGCCAGAGTGCGGCTCAAATAAATTGTTCTAGCAAGAACAGATAACGCTGTGCAAAGAAAAGAAAGTGCTCTTCGCTGCATGTTTCCCTTTTGTTTATTCTTTCAGCGCCAAATATTTTAACTTGACCTTTTTTGACGGCTGAAAACACAATCCTTTTAGTCTGAGAAAGATTTTTATCCTATATGCTTGACTAAACAAGCGGATGGCATAGATCTTAGATCAGACTGCACGTTCTGTGCACTGAAAGAAAAAGCTTGTCTGCAAATGTAAAGTTTTGCTCCGATTACTAACATGTTACATCAATATTGGAATATGAAACACTAAAGTTATCCAACCATTTAACATTTCACCATACGATCCCCAATTTTAACGACCCTGAGGAAGAAGGTTTTAGAAAACATGATGGAAAAAGGAGAAAATACTGGTAACCAGCTTCATCTTCATTACTCACAATGTTTTCAGCCTTTTCAATTACAGTTGTCACTATTTGAATTCGTCCTCTGCAACTGCTATGGCTTTGGGCAAGTAGAAAATTTTGTCGTTTCGTAAGGAGCTGATATTCACTTTTGCGTCTCTCGATGTGGTACTTTTTTTTTACATACTGGTACGTTTATTGCATGTTCTTCATTAAATACAAAAAGAAATGTCAACAATGTTACATACTGATGAAATAGATCCATTCTGTTTAAACGAAAAAAAGGTGCATGTCTTGTCTTAATATTTGAATTTTTATCATTTTTCCTTCTATTTTCAAGAGCTCATTGAAATAAAAAAGTATAAGATCAAATTGTCTATCTTGTTCGTGGTTTTAACTCTTTACTACACAATGCCGACTTTTAACGACTTCGAGAAAGAAGATTTTTAAAACATTGTGGGAAAAGGAGAAAATGCTGGTAACCAGCATTTTCTCCTTTTCCCACAATGTTTTCTATCCCATCGAAGACAACTTCCACAATTTTAGCCACATTTAATTTGGTGTCTGCATATATATGCTTTGGGTTTGGACTGGTCTAAAATTTCGTCTCGTGATAAACGGTTAATGATTCCCCCCCTCCAGTCCTCATGATAGTAAAGTACCCGTACGGAAAAAAAATCTAGGAAAAGGAAATGAGCCATGTTTTAGGAAAAGGGGGTTTAATGTATCTTTCTGATGCATTACACCAAGTAAATCATCATATGATTATGGATCTATAAAATCTATTTCGTATATAACAACCGACTGAAACATGAGATACACTGGTCCTTTGACATGCAGAAAATTGACCAAAAGCAAAAAGTTTTGACCCAGGTTAGCCTGCGCGGACTGCGCAGGCTGACCTGGGTCGATACTTTTGCAAATGCATGAAGCCCCCCTTTTTCACAGAACATGACTCATGAAACTGAAAATTCGCAGTTTCCATTTACAGACCGACGATTGCAGATAGTAATTCAACTGTGGCTTAAATGATAATACACGTCTTTGGAAAGGTAGAAACACTGTCGGAAAATGGGAAGATACTGCTTACCAGCATTTTCTCTTTTTAATTTTCTTTAAATAAACATTCCACAAGGTTGTAAGAATACGAGATTGTTTGATAAAATGATAGGTAAAGCGATTTAGATTTTGCGTAGAACATAATACTCGGTTCGCCTGTCTGTTCGACCTCTCTGTCTGTCCGACATCTCTGTCCGACCTCTCTGTCTATCTGTCTGTCTGTCAGTCTCTCTGTCTGTCGGTCTCTCTATCTCTCTCTGTTTATGTTGTAAAGCAACCCATGGCCCGGAGCGAGTATCGCAGTTAGTGCTGGTACCAAGAAACACCGACAACGTACTGGTAGATGCACGAGCCTCGTTTTTACATAGCAGATACCGTGTTGGAAACGGCGTAAAATCCAAAACAACTTTAACAAACAGCAACTTAAACTGACCTAGACAAAAGATCATCAAACGACAAGCGAAACCTAATGTGTGCCGCCGTCCAGCAACTCAGCAATTACATAATTCAGTGCAGGCAAATGCAAAATTTATACTTAACCAAACCTAGACCGAAAAGAGAGTTTTTAATCTGATTTCTGAATATTATATTTTGTTAAGCCTTACGCTGCTCAGAGCGACTTCAGAGACTTTTACGGACAGTGTTAATCAAGATCAGACTGCACAGAACGTGCAGTCTGATCTTGGATCTACACTGTCCGATAAGGAGAGAATTCTTTCCCAAAAGTAACGTTTGAAATAGCAAGATTTTGGTTTGAATTAAAACTTTCTACTATGTGTTAATGCAAGGTAAAAAAAAAAACCAGTCAAACTCACTATTCGGTCAGTTTCTAGACAAAATGGATTTTACGCACCATATTAATGTGATGACTTGCCTAGAAAAATGCACCACGGAACTGCATTAAACCTCCTTTTCATATATAAAACAGTATGTAGGCTTGTCCCTTTATCACACAATCCGAGTGTCTTTACCACCCAGAAAAAGAAGGCTTTTAAAAACATCGTGGGCAAGTGAGAAAATGCTGGTATCCAGCGTTTTCCTCTTTTTTTTTTTTTTTCCATGATATGCCCCTGTCCTTTTAAAAAACAAATCTTATTATTTTAGCAACTTTTAATTTGTCGACTGCAAATGCTTTCAATTCAAACACGTCGAATTTATTTTCGTCTCATGGAGAGGTAACTATCTATAGTATCTGCATCAAATATCTTTAATACATCAAAAACCTGCGGACATCTTTGTTCATCTTAAAAAACAACAAAACAAACAAACAAACAAACAGATTATATGACAAAAGAATAATTAGTTGCGAGCAAGTTTATCTTTTCTCCACTATTATTTCTTATGAGCCATGTTCTGTGAAAAGGGGGCTTAATGCATCTGCGAAAAGTATCGACCCAGGTCAGCCTGCGCATTCCGCGCAGGCTGACCTGGGCCGAAACTTTTCGCTAATGGTCAATTTTCCGTATGTCCGAGGACCGATCTACCTCATGATTCAGTCGGTTGTTAAAAAAAGGTGGCAATTATGGATCCATAAATATGTCATGACTTGATCGATACAATGCATCACGAAGATGCATTAAGCCCCCTTTTGCCACAGCATGGCTAAAAAATGATATATTACACAATAAGATTTGGGCAAAGCCCTTTTCCAAACGATCCTAGTTTTCAACGACTCAGAAAAGGAAGGCTGTAAAAAACATCATGGGCAAATAAGAAAATGCTCGTATCCAGCTTTTTCCTCCCCCTTTTTTTTCATTATATGTCCTTGCCCTTTTAAAATCAAATCATATAATTTTAGCATCTTTCAATTTGTCGACTCCAAATGCTTTCAATTTGAACAAGTGTATTTTTTTTGGTTTGACAAGAAAGGTAACGTATCTTCAACAAACACCATCACGCATCAAAAACCTGGAAGAAAACAAATAAACATAAAAACTGACAAAAATAATGACTTTCAGGCAATTTTCTCCTTTCTACACAGTGTTTTTGAATTTATTTATATATTGAACTATAATCTGTATTACTGATCAATACTTTTGAAAAGCTGTTTTCAAATTCGTCTGCTACAGATTTGTTTTATACGACACAGTAATGACAGGGGTTGCTGGAGTTATTTCTGAACTCTATCGACTACAGATCATGTCCAATTATACTTAACTGAGAGAAACAATGGCACTTTATTCCTTTTTTATCAAATAAAATTACTTCAGTTCCGCAGATTTATGTCGAGGCTAATCCCCTTTTTCAAACCAACTTTTAGTTTAAATACATTTTTCCCAAATTTGAAGATTCTGTCGTGGGTGGGTTTTAATCCCAGTGGATTTAGAGCTGACTGCTGGATTTTCTCCTCATCCTGCTGAACAGGTGAAATGATACCTTCAAGACGATATTAAAAACTCAAAGGTTGCTAATTCAAAGTTATTTTTTGGGGGAGAAATATCTCCTCATCGGACAGTGTAGATCCAAGATCAGACTGCACGTTCTGTGCAGTCTGATCTTGATCTACATTGTCCGCAAAAGGTCTGTGTGTCCCGCTTAGCAGCCAAAGTATTAAGTACTGTAACATTTTTTTTTTTCTTCGTCTTACAAGCGTTCATTTAATGCAACAATTTTTTAATGTTTATCCCTTTAACATAGTTATAAGACATTTCAGTCTCATCAAAAACGAAAGCATTGAATCAAATTGAAATCTGGTGCAAATGATAAAAAATTGTAATACAGAATAATACATTGCGTAAAAAGGAGAAAATATTGGTTATGAGTATTTTCTCTTTTCCACACGATGTTTTCACAAGCCTTCTTTTACAGGGTTGTCAAAACTTGGAATTGTTTGGAAGAGATTTAATAGTTACAACGTCTACGGTTTTTTTTTTTTAAAACTCCATCGGTCGATAAAGCTTTCTAAAATTTTAGATATAAGCATGGTCGGTAAGTAAATTTATTAAGACACTTTCTTCATTCTTAATTCAGAACACTTTTTCACAACGCGTCAAGATCTTCACCATAAAAGCTGTTCACAGAAAAAAAAATATTCGAAAAGTTTTACAAAGCAGAATAGCAACAGATTTTACGACCAAATACTTGGCAAAAAGACAAAGTACCTCTTTTAGTCTTTATCCTGCTAAATAACTAAAACGAGACCCTCAAGCCGATATTTCAAAACCGAATAATTCTGTTTCAAACTTGTTGTTTAGAGAAGAAAATATCTCTTTATCGGACGGTGTAGATCCAAGATCAGACTGCACATTCTGTGCAGTCTGATCTTGGTCTACACTGTCAGCAAAAGGTCAGTGACTCGCACTTAATAGCGTGAGGGTGAAGATTAGAGTATGATATAAGTCCACAGCTATGTGTCATGGTGTGGTTGGTATCTTTATATATAATCAATCAATCAATCAATCAATCAATCAAGTTTATTGTTCACATCATACATACATGATACACCAACAAGGAGTACAACTTACATACAAAAGAATTACAAATAGTGACGGAAAAAAATTGGCTTAGGATATTGGGGGCCATAACCTTGGTAAGAATGTGAAATAGACTATAGGGCTTGCAAAGTTATAGTAAAAGGGCCTTTTTTATTTGATTGGTCAATATATATATATTGAACAAAATAAGTAACTTCTGTTGTGTTTAAGTGCAGATATACGTAAATATGGAAAGATGGGTTGATTTTTTTTTACTTGTATTCCAAGAGTATTTCAATGTGAATTTGTGTGTAAAATTTTATCGCTCTACGTTCACGGAAAACTGATGAAATGGTTGATTAAATGTGGTAGGGGTTGTAGACCAGAATCACATATTAATACCGGGTATGGCCACCTTCAGCATCGAGTACTGCCTGGCATCGTTGGCGCATAGAACCGACTAGTGAGTTGATTTCTGTTTGTGGAATGTTATTCCACTCCTTGATTAAGGCTTATGTTAGTTCATTGATGTTCGACGGTGGAATAGGGCGACGTCTAACACGCTGGTCCAAATTATCCAACAGGTGTTCGATAGGATTCAGATCTGGACTTTTGGCGGGCCAATCGTTAATGAATGCAGTATTATTCGTCCTGAGGAAATTCACAGTATCTCTAGCTGTATGGCTTGTGGCATTATCATGTTGAAACAGAGTGATATTGGCTTTATTTTCAAACAGAGGGATGACGTGCCTCGCAAGAATCTCATCTTGGAAGCGTTGGACATTCAAATTCCCATCGATCTCTACGAGAGGTGTGCGATAACCATGCGCAATGCCTCCCCAGACCAAGACGGAACCTTTGCCCAAAAACGATCTCGTTCAAGTAAACAACAGTCGGCATAACGTTAATTTCTTCTACGGTATACACGAACCCTGCCATCACTTCGATGAATGGAAAATCTCGACTCGTCGGAGAAAAGAACGCTATTCCATTGTTGCCTTATCCAGCGATGGTGTGTACGTGCCCAATTAACACGATTTACACGGTGACCTCGCGTCAATACACAGCCAACGTAAGGACGACATCCACGTAGACCACCTTCGCGCAGACGATTGCGTACAGTTTGGGCAGATATTCGGTTGTTATGTGTACCAGGGGTGTTAGCAGCAGTGGCAGAACGGCTAGAACTGCCAACAACCCTAGCAACCTCATTCGTCGCCATACCAGCATTAAGCATTCCAATGGCACGTTCACGTAAATTTGGTGGAATTCTAGGGATATCAAGAAGAAAGAAAACTTACTAAATTTTTTTTTTTTTAAACGTCTTTTTCTTATTGACAACAAGGTCTATAAAATCAGACTGAAAGGTTTGATTTTATAAACACGGATTATACTGGTCCGTGTATACACGAGAAAATCGAATTTAACGTTTTCTTTTTTGTGTAATGCGTACAATTCAGTTATAATTGGTTTTATTTGACACATAATCTTTCGCCCGAACATATGTAGGGCATTGGACATGTTGATTTCTTTTCATTACATTAAAAAATATGTATAGAAATCGGAAGTTTCTTTTTTGGTTCAGTATATATGACATGCTATGTGAAAAGGTGACTTGAGGCATATGCAAAAAGTACCCATCCGTATCATTCTGCACAGTCAGCGCACGCTGAACTGAGTCGATACTTATTGCTGTTCGTAAATTTTCTATTTGTCAAAGGAACATTTTTCCTTATCATTCGGTCGGCTGCTTGACAAAATGGATCAATATCATGTGACGATTTATTTGGTATTTGGCATTATACGCATAAAAGTCCTTTTTTGCAAGACCACCACTTGTATGCATTGTCTTCGATAACAAGACAGCAGGACGTATCTGCTCTAGCTACTGAAATATGGATGGAACTTATTTAAGTCTTTACCAAACAAGCTCTGGTTTTCACGACTCTGGGAAGAAAAGCATTTGAAAACCTTGTGGGAAAAGGAGAAAATGCTGGTAACCAGCATTTTCTCCTTTTCCCACAAGGTTTTCTATCCTTTCAGAGACAAATTTCATAAATTGAGACACTTTTAATTTGTCGTCTGCAAATGCTTTCAATATGGACCTGTCTAACATTTTGTTGTTTGGTAAAGAGTTAAAAGAAATATGATGTGTACACGCCGCATGTATCACAGATAAACTGTATCATCAGAAAATAACAGACGGATGCAGGTAGAAGACGAATGCGGCCGTTTTACTTGTATTAATTGCGTTACTGAGTCTCCTTTCGGCACGAGGCAGCAAGAGGACGCCTGCCTTCGTCACATACTTGTGTCTTTAACCCTATCGTCGCCGTAGGCGCAACCAGGGGCTTTTGTGCACACTACAGATCAAGATCAGACTGCACAGAACATGCAGTCTGATCTTAGATCTATACCATCCGCTTAATTAGTCATGCTTCACGATAAAGATCTTTAGGAGCTTCGGTGGTCTTTGAAAGAGGTCGAGTTTATTTATTTGGCACTGAAGAAGTTGAAATGTTATGATTTGGAACACGCTTGAAATGCAAAATAAAAAAAACATACCATTTCATACTAATTGAGCCAAGCTCTGGGAAAGAGGGGGGGGGGGGAGGGGGGCTTGATACATCTTCGTGATGCATTATACCGAACAAGCCATCACATGGTTATGGATCAACAACAATAATCACTTTTAACAACTGACTTAATCATGAGGTAGACTGGTCTTTGGACTTACAGAAAATTGACCAATAGCGAAAAGTTTCGGCCCAGGTCAGCCTGCGCAGTCTGCGCAGGCTGACCTGGGTCGATACTTTTCGCAGATGTATTAAGCTCCTTTTTGCAAATGCTCGGCTCAATTTCTTTATTATTATTATTATTATTATTATTATTATTATTTTAACGGTATTTGGAGCCTCTTTGCTTTGTAAATAGTGGTAAAATGTGTTGCTTCATTACCTTAAGACAATAAACTGTATGAAATGTGACACGTTTGTAGACATTTTTGATATTTTGTCATCATTCAACTCTTTCAACGCCGAAAAAATAAACTCGCCCACTTTTGACGGTTGAAAACTCAGAAAGATTACATTTATCTTTCGTCTACAGGTTTGGGTAAAAAAAACGGGCAGTGTAGCTCTTCGATCATATTGCACTTTCTGTAGAGTCCAATTTTGATTTCTTGCGTCAAAAAAAAGCCCCTGATCATGCATAATGTGCTTAAGTTTAAACGTAATTGAGCCATGCTCTGTGAAAAGGGGGCTTAATGCATCTGCAAAAAGTATCGACCCAGGTCAGCCAGCGTGGACTGCGCAGGCTGACCTGGACTGAAACTTTTTCTCATAAATCAATTTTCTACATGCCCAAAGACCCGTTTACCTTATGATTCAGGCGGTTATTAGACAAAATTGACTTTATGTGATGGCTTGCTTGGTACGATGCATCACGGAGATGCATTAAGCCCCCTTTTGCCAGAGCATGGCTCATATTTATTTTTAAATCGATTGAGAAACAAGTTCTTACAACTTATATTAATCTCTCTCGATTCTGCTTCCTGAGAAGTACACCAGTACTCGCGCCGAATATATGGGCCAATGAAAGATCCCAAAGCTGACGCTCGCTCCCGAGTATTGAACTCGGGACCTCTTGGTTACGAGGCCGACGCTCTACCTCACAACCACGGACACCATAATGTGCTGAAAGGGTGACCAATAAACAGCAAACATTCTTAGCATTAAAGTGAAAGCCTTTTCGTCTCCATGTTTTGAACGCAAATACAATACTATCGATAAAATACCGAAGGCTGTTAGTAACGAAGTGAAAGCATATGGCATGCAACACACGAAAAGGGCATTCGGACATTTGCGTAAAGTGTCGTCTCGGATCAGCCTGCGCAGTCCGCGCAGGCTGATCCGAGACGACATTTTACGCAAATGTCCGAATGCCCCTTTTCGCGTGTTGAAGGCCATATAAGTGACACTTTTGCAAAAGGGGGCTTAATGCATCTCCCTGATACATTATGCCAAGCAAGCCATCACGTAATTATGGATAAATTTAATAGATTAACGGTATAACTCATCGCGCAAACTAATAAGATCTCTCATAATATTTCCTTTCTCTGTCTTTAACGCTGAAATCGTATGAGAATTATTGCGATTGTAGCAAAATTAATCGGTGATAATACACATAAAATATCCCTATTTGAATATTTATGGAACTTTCGGAACTAATGATAATGAGTAAACCTAGAAGCATAATCTATTCTCACAAAGGCTGAGAAATAATACAAATTTCGGCTGCTATGTTTTAGTTACGATTTCGAAACTTTAGATAAGAAACGGAAGGTAGCTTGTAACGAATTTTTGCACCTTTTTTTTTTAAATAATATTTTCAACATCATTAAAAATAGCATTAAACGTATTTTTCCCGCTGATATTTCTCAATTTTATAACTTGCATATGTTGGTAGTACAAAATGTAAAAACAGCCTCTAACTTAACACAGTTATCGCCCATCGCTTCTCGGCCCTCTATCCCTATTCTACGGAGCCCTGTAGGTGTCATACTCTACACATTTTTTATTTCGAAATAACGAAATACTAAATCGTTAAAACGAAATGCTATTTCGATAAAACGAAATGGGTATGTTCGGAACGCTTGGTTGTCATCGTCCGCCATGGCCATGTGAGATGAGTCTCGAAATAGTATTTCGTTTGAACGATTTAGGATTTCGTTATTTCGAAATAAAAAAGCATTGTAGAGCATGACACCTACTGGGCTGCGTACTATTCCAAACGACTAAATTTCACACTTGTTCAAACTGAAAGCATTTGCAAACAACAAATTGGATGTCACTAAAATTATAAGATTTGTATTTGAAAGAGTAACCAGCATTTTGACAAATGTAGAAAATGTAGGTTACCTGCGTTTTGTACTTTTTCTACAATCTGTTCAGAGGCCTTTTTTCCACATAAACTTTAATTCCGGCATTTGGTTAACGACGTATATTACAAATGTTCTCGAGTATCCTACTGCGCATGTGCTTTTGTCATGGATAGTGGAACAAAAGTGCACCTATGTATTTTTCGCACATATGGTAATACTATTGGTGCACTGAAACAAGTAGCGCTGTCTTCTGGTAGTATTAGTAAAGAGAAAAAATGGATCTGTGACATGTCATCGTGAAATAATTAAAATACTGTTGACACGGCGTTACACATCAAACAAGCAAACAAAAGCAGGAAATTTAAAGCTGCGGAAGTATATCTGTTTACATTTTAAAAATTATAGTGGAAGAAGGAGAAATTGCTCCTTATGAGCTTTTATCCTATTTTTTTCTTTGAAAAAATTAACTTCCACATGTAGTGATCTTCATGCCTGTTTTTTGACGAAACAAGCACAGACAGGTGCAATTTTTATTTTTTCTTATTGTTTAGAATTATAAATACTATAAGTGTGGAAATTTTAAGAAAAATCTGTCCGTTAGAAATTATATATTTATTAAAGATTAACCCTTAATTCGGTCATATTATCTCCCTTTTTAACTCAATGGTCCATATATAACATGCAAATTTGTACATTTACCATGCTCAAAACCAGGCTTTTATATATTTTTTGTGCAAAACTAAAATAATTTTCATTAAAATGATGTATATTTGTATATTCTTCTGGTTATTTTCCTGTTTAAATGACTATTAAAGAAAAGTGTGTAAATTCCAATATAAACTGAATGTTGAAGCTGTATATACCCTTTTCACAGGCATATTTCTCAGAAACGAGCACGATGACCCATAACTTTTTTTTACTGTAATCTCTTAGAGACATGATGAGCTTTGTATGTGCAAAGTTTAAAAAAAAATCTGTCTGTTAGAAAAAATTGTGATATACGTCGTTAAAGGTTGATAATTTATTCCAGACAGTATAGATATCATTCAAAAACACTTGCAAGTGAACCGTCATTGATCATAGGTCAATGGTATTCGATAATATTTATATCGGTTATAAAGAGTTAGAACTTTGAAAAAGGACATAATAGAATTTATTTTAATTCTACCACTAGCCGCCTGTATATGAGCCCTGCTCGGTGAAAAAGGAGGCTTAATGCATCTGCAAGAGGTATTAACCCATGTCAGTCTGCGCAGTCCACGCAGGCTGACATGGGTCGACACTTTTTGCTATTGGTTAATTTTACGCATGTCCATGGAGCTTTCCACCTCATGATTCAGTTTGTTGTTAGACAAACGGTATTTTATGGATCCATAACTATGTGATGACTTGCTTGGAATAATGCATCGCGGAGATGTATTAAGCCCCCTTTTGCCAAAGAATGGTACAAATAACGGTATATTTACAAAAAATGTTGCCCTTTATATATGTAGAAAGTTTTATTGTACCTGGCAACTTTTTTGGCGATGTATTGTAACATGATTTCAGTGCCTGTAATCTGATTTCCCCTGAGCATGAAAAGATCCTTTGTTTTTCACGAAGAGCATTGACTGAATTATTCGCATAGCCGCCAACCATTCTGAAAGAAACTGTGTTTGCTATAGTTTTGAAATTAGCAGATGCTAAAGACTTTTAATAGACAAATTCAGAGTCTTATTTAAGCGCTCGAATTCCAATTGTCCAACCTGTTTCTTTTTTGTTTTTCATCTTGTATGTCCAAATGACAAAAGCGACCACCATTACTGTATGAGTCATACTCTGTAAAAAAGAGGGTTTGACGTATTTGCATACAATATGAGACATACATGTCAGTCTGCGCAGTCCGGGCAGACTGACCTGGATCGATACTTATTGCTATTTGTAAATCTTTTTTCATGTCCATGGACCATTATACTTCATGACTTAGTCCTATTTTGGACATGTAACGTGTCGCGCTGATATGATTGAAATATTGTTGAAAGCGGCGTAAAAACACCATTCAATCAGTCAAAGCTATTTTGGACAAAAAAAGATAGATTTAAGTTTTCAAATTATGGAAATCACAAGTTTTGAGGCATGTGACCATTGCTTTCAGATGTACAGGATCTGACATGAGGTTGGTATTTGCGATATAATTCTATAATAATAAACGAGTCTACAAAAATGTTTTATTTAAAGCAAGCCTCTGGCGAGCTGAAAATTCTTTGTGTAGACGATTCTTCCTCCAGATGCAGTCATTTGTTAGACTAAATGGAACTTACATAATTTTGTGATGACTTGCTCTTGGTATCATGTATCACGGAGTTACCTTAAATCCCATTTTGCCAAAGCATGACTCATATCTAGTTGTAGTCATCATTGATTTACAAGGAATTTAATCCATGGCAAAATATCTGAATCGCTCCCGTTACCCTAAGTTTACACCATGTTCCCGGCAGCCAGGGCAGCCCTGTTTGACCGAAACGTGTTTGCTTATCCAGTTCCCCTGCGTTGTATTACGTCAACCCCATTTTGTTCACGATTGTCAGAAACGGGGCTGCCGTGGCTGCCGGGAACATGGTGTAAACACAGGGTTAAATATTTTATAGCAATATTTACTAGGATTAATACAGGAGCTAAGTAAAAAACTGAACAAAAGATAAAGATTCTTTATTTTGATCAGATAAACAAGCAAGTCAACAGCAAAAAAAAAAAAAAACGTACATGTCACCCTTAAGATAAGTAAAAAGCGACACTTATTTCTAACCTTTCGCTTTTTCAAGATAACACAAATGTGTGTTCCCTTTGTTATTTGATTGTACTGCTTTTTCCTCCAGTATAATTTATTACTGTTGAAAAACATGTTTTCAGACTAGCTGTTATTTGCTATTAAAATGTTTTGATGAGATTCACACCCGATTTATGTGATCCACCTTCAGTACCATTTCAAAATCTGCTTCCTTCCAGGAATTTAAACGGCTGCAAGAATCTTTAGAAAAAGGAAAATATGTGAATTCATGAATTGATAATTTTGGTTTCATACACCGTAACTTAAAAGCATATGTCAGATTTCACTTGTGTGTGAAATAAAGTTGGAATCAAATCAGTCTAAACTGTTGATATAGTCACGCTATTCATGGAAATAAATATTTCAGAATCACGTTCTGTTGTCAAAAAGACACAACTGGGCGCAGGAAGACGGAAACACCTACCGGCTGCCTTATCAATGGATTAGAGAAAAATTCAGGGCCATAAGCCCTATATTATTGCATGCTTTCCGGTAGTTTATCGGGGAACAATGGTGGAAAATAAGGTTTGATAATTCATGGTTACGACCATTGAAATTTACCGTGAACATTTCCGTAACTCTTCAATTGAAGGCGGATACAGTAGATCCCTCGCACTAGTTACCTAGGTAAACAGTGCGTGCCATTCAACCAGACGGAAAAATGATGTAATTTACGTGCATTTTTCCCTACATTGCACGTGCTTTAAGTAATATTGTAATGCATACTTATGTGTAGGAGGTACGCCAACGGGAATATCTTAAAAACAACTTTACTGGATTTTTATGAAAGTCCCAACATAAAAAGGGGTTAAGAACATGAAAAAAAAAAAAAAAAATTGCCTTTTTCAGTAAATCAGTGAAAATCATCGGTAATATTTTCACGAGTGGCGCCAGTCGTAAAAATATTACCGATGATGTTTACTCGATAAAATAATTTTCGATCTTTCACAGGATAAAAAATCCTCTATATAGTCAAGTAATCATGATGATTGCTCGCAGATCTCAAGTTCAAACTGGTTAAAATCTATAAGGGAAGGAGAAGACTAAAGAAGATAAAATTCGGACAAACAAAAAGACAACCTGATTTCACTTGAACACCACCAACGCCCCCACCCAGCTTCGTTTCAATTGATTACTTTGCCCACTTATTTGTAGCAACTTTTATCATTCTGATCTTGTAACTAAATTTTTTCACGAATGTTTTGTATTAAATGACATTTTTTTCCAACGTAGATCCGTCTCTGTAAACATTTGTTGTAACATAATCGGTACTCATGACCTTTTTCTTCTTTAAAGTATTACAATTTCATAACCCTACCACACAATCCCACTTTTAACACCCCTAAGAAAGAATGTTTTGAAAAGCTAGTCGAAAACTGAGAAATTACCAGCAACCAACATTTTCTTCTTTTTCCTAACTTAACTTTCAAAAATAGATCTAAAATCTAAGCTATTCATATTTGTTGTCTGTAAATGCTTTCACTTTAGACAACTCTATAATTTTGTGTTCCTGTGAAGAGTTACATTTTCAACACAGCTCGATCTCTCTCAATTTTTCACTTTACACACAACTGAACTGGTGTAGCCCTGTTACACAGTAAGTAGAGCAGAGGCTCTTGGGAACATGCAAGGGGCAGCTTTCAATATTAATGTTGGTTCTCAAAGGTTGAGAACTGTACTCTTTGGTATCTTAACATATATGTCTCTATATGTGCATGTCAAAACAGTTTGGTTTAACCTTACCAGCCATTTGCTGTATTATGATATGGTTTCGTGACGTTTTATCCCACGCACAGGCGGGATACCTGGACTTATTACTCCCAAAGGACTTGTATTGCTTTTTGCTCTCCTGGATTTTTCTCTCTTGTTCTTGATGTACTGGTGGAAAAAAAGTTCTTGTGCAGTTTGTAATCCTCTGCCATATAGAATTATGTCCAATAAGCTGCACCCAGTGCAGGAAATAAACAATACACAACAGAAGTTTTTGGAATTTTAATGCGCACATGACACGGCACGTTTAGATATAACTGAAAACGCACGATTACGTGTTGTTGTCATGCTTGAAACAAGGAGAACAAAGGTTGATGTTATTAGACAGTTTGGAGTGGTTTGAAACACTATACACTCCCTATGGAGAAGCGACCAAGTCACAGGCAGTGTTGCATATAACTCGTGGTCAGGGCGCGTAGGCGCATGTAGGAAAAACGTACTGGTAAAACATTTTTGGGAAGAAATGGAACGTTCTCTCTGATGTCTGCCTAACCAACCGGTAACAGCGCTTGAACGAGCTTTAGATCTTAGATATGGGCAGCTATTTAACTGGCTACCCTGACAAACTTATGGCTATAGTGCATTGCCGCAAACGGTGTACACACAAGATGTTGAATTTGACACAACATTTGCACCATTTGCCCGTTGCTCCTGTGTACGTTGTATTACATGTTATTCTGCTAAACAGTCTATTTCTTCAATTGAATCCAATGATTTGGCACTAAACCAGTTAAGTTATAAGTCAGTTGTGGATGAATCTGCAAAAAAGTATCGATTCAGGTCAGCCTGCGCAGTTCGCGCAGGCTGACCTGGGTCAGAAAATTTTGCTATTGGTCAATTTTTCTGCATGTCAAAAGCCAAGTGTACGTCTTGGTTCAGTCGGTTGTTACATAAAATGGATTTATGGATCCCTGATTATGTGATGACTGGCTTGTTATAATGCATTTCAGAGATGCATTAGACCCCTTTTGCCAGAGCATGGATCATACGTTTTAAACAATGCACAGGAACCTTTTTCCCAACAAGTGAGCCATGCTCTGGCAAAAGGGGGCTTAATACATCTCCATGATCCAAAGTAGCAAACAAGCCATCACATACTTATGGATCCATAATATCCATTTTTAACAACCAACCTAATCTTAAGATAGACTGGTCCCTGGATACACAGAAAATTGACCAAAAGCGAAAAGTTTCGGCCCAGGTCAGCCTGCGCGTACTGCGCAGGCTGACCTGGGTTGATACTTTTTCGCATATACATAAAGCCCCCTTTTCACAGAGCACAGCTCAAGTATATATACTTAGCCTCAACGATATCACCGATATGTATTAATTCTACCGAAATGTGAGTATAATTTTACGCAATTAGAAACTGTATTGATACCCTATAAAAGGGAGTGAAACCAGTGATTTAAGATTAAAGTCTAGTGATGCCTTTTAGTTCAGGAGTTATTTCCCTTCATTGAGTGGGCGGGCCAATTATTCGGTTATTATTGATAGTTTCACATTTAAGTTTGAGCGGCCTGATAGCTCGCTAATGTGCAAGGCTTTACAACAGGGGATTGCTGGTTCAAATCTTCTGCTTAGTGGATTTCTTCCTGAGGTTTAATGATAGTCATTGCGACAGGATTCATTTGTCTCTCACCGCTGATCATTGTTTTGATGGTGGTGATGTTGGAATGCAACCAGTTGCTTGGGAAGAAAAATGTGTAAAGTACTGGTAATAGAAACTCCAGGAAAGCATGGAAAAGTGCACTGACCGCAGCGATACATCTGAAATAATGTTGAAAACGACGTTTAACACCTTACAAACTAGCAAACTAACTTTAAAGACTTACCGTAGCATTGATTGAGGCAGAACACCTTGTCAATTAAGATAGGTATTTTCAAATAAAAAAAAAAAGAAAAATGAGTAGAATTAGATTCAAAATAGTTCTTGAAAACGAACAAGAAATGTTCCTTAATACATGTATTTTGTGCTACATGTATTAACAATTTGATAACCAAAATTGATTTTTTTTTTCTTTGACAAAGTATTTTTATTCAATTTAAACTTGTATGAAAAGAGAAATTCGGTCAAAAGTTCAGAGAATTAAGAATTCCATATCGAAATCAAATTATTGCATATAATGGAAAAATGAATAGAGTTATTATTCAAGTGATTTACCAATAACTTATGCTAAATTACAGTTGATTCAGTTAACTGATATCGTGTTACCTTGGGCAGTTGGTAATTTAAATGAAGTTATGTTAATTGTGTTATAGTGTTTAGTTCAAAGCATAAATAACGCTTGCTTAAGATACAGTTAAACTTTAGAGTGCTAAGCGAGACTCACTGACCTTTTGCAGACAACGTAGATCAAGATCAGACTGCACAGAACGTGCAGTCTGATCTTGGATCTACATTGTCTGATAAGGAGATATCTTTTCTCCAAAAATACCTATCAAACAGCAGTATTTGGGTTTTTACTATTGGCTGAAAAGTTTCATCATTTTTTTGTTTGTTTTTTTACTCAGCAGGATAAGGGTTTTAAACGATCCCTCTAAAATAAAAAATAGGCTTTTGAGAATATTGAGGGAAATCTGCATTTTCTCCATTTCCCACAACGTTTTCTATCCTATCAAAACAAAATTTCCTCATATGAGCGATGTTTAATTTGTTGGCTGCATACGCGTTCATTTGGAAAAGTCTTGTCGTTTGATAAAGGGTTAAAATAAGCGGCTCTGGGTGGTGGGGGTGTGGGATTCGCAATCATCACAATCCGAAGGTAACGTGTTCGATCCTCACTGGAAGTGCTGTGTCTTTCGTTGGAGTGTTTTAGGGCATTACACTTCAGGAACCTAACCTGCAGATGAATTAAGCTCCCTTTCCACAGAGCAAGTTTTCTATGATGATGATGCAGCCATTGAACGACAAAGCGGTCACGAACTGGAGATAACCTGCTAAATGACTCAAACGAAACTTTCAAGCCGATGGTAAAAATCCAAACGTTGCTATCTAAAAGTTACGGTGGCACAAAAGTGACATGGAAGATATATTTTATACTACGTGCGCACGCAGTAGCTAATACGTGCGCACGTAATAAGTAATACGTGCGCACGCAGTAGTATTACGTGCGAACGCAGTAGCTAATACGTGCGCACGTAATAACTAATACGTGCGCACGTAATACTATTGCGTGCGCACGTATTAGCTAATACGTGCGCACGTAATAGTTATTACGTGCGCACGCAGTAGCTAGTACGTGCGCACGCAGTAGCTAATAAGTGCGCACGTATTAACTAATACGTGCGCACGTAATAATCGACCAATCAGTTTATCACGAATCAATAAATGTCTATCTTCCACTTCCATCTTGAAACAATGGCTTCCGTTCATGATTCTGATTGGTGGATTATTACGTGCGCACGTAATATGTAATACGTGCGCACGTATTAGCTACTGCGTGCGCACGTATTAGTTATTACGTGCGCACGTATTAGCTACTGCGTGCGAACGTAATACTACTGCGTGCGCACGTATTACTTATTACGTGCGCAAGTATTAGCTACTGCGTGCGCACGTAATAACTAATACGTGCGCACGTATTAGCTACTGCGTGCGCACGTAGTATAAAATATATCTTCCATGTCACTTTTGTGCCACCGTAAAAAGTTAATCTTTTTTTTTTTTGGAAATATCTCCTTATCGGACAGTATAGATCGAAGATCAGACTGCCCGTTCTGTGCAGTCTGATCTTGATCTACGCTGTCTGCAAAAGGTCAGTGAGTCGCGCTTAGAAGCCTAAGGGTTTACAAACCTAAAGATGAAGGTTTTTGGAAGCAAAGTTGAAAAAACAAGAAATTGCGGGTACCCAGCATTTTCTTCTTCCCCCACGCTGTTTTCAAAAATGATCTTCTTGGGTCAGTGATTAAGGTATTATATCTGCACTCTTAGATTCTGTGTCCATATACACCAACCATTTACCAACCAACATTTTTAGACTAATTCTCAAGAATTTCTAGATTTGAAAGTAATATAGCTTCGGATTGGCTAAACCAAACGGTTTGCCAATCAGATGTTGCTTTACTAGGTCTTCTAGGTTTAGAATATACCCTAGAATAAAAATAAGAACGGTTGGTGATTAAGGACCCTGCGTTCGTTTCTTGCTTCAGGGTACTGATGACGTGAGAGTGTCTTTAAGCAAAGCATTGCAGAGCTCTAACAAAGTACTTGTGAAATGGAGGGAAATTTATGGGTACGCCTACAGCTGCAGTATTATGACGTCAATATTACTGAAATTGCCGTAAACGAGCATGCGGAACACAGAATGACTGTCATTAACAAGGAATAAATAGTACTAAGGGGGTTTGATACACCTTCAAAAGGTATTGACCCATGTCAGCCTGCGCAGTCCGCGCAGGCTGACATGGGCCGAAAGTTTTTGCAAAGTGTAAATTTCCTACTTATCCAAGGACCGTTTTACCTCAGGATCCAGCCGGTTGTTAGGCAAAATCGATTTTATGGATCCATGATAATGAAATAACTTGCTTGGTATAATGCATCACGCAGATGAAGTAAATCCCCTTTTGCTAGAGTATAGCTCAAATAGAATAAAACTGAATGAATAAAACATAGACTTTGTATTATGATGTAAACACCTTGATGTCAATAATTCGACACTAACAAAATACAAGACTATTATAATCACTTCGAAGACTACAGCCTCTCCTGGAGCCCTGCTTCATAAGAACGAAAGCATCACAAAGACACTTTAGTTTAAAAGCTGAAAGTAGCAATGGCCCCACTACTTTCTGCAAGCGACGGGGTCCTGCCTGGCTCGGTGGGAAAATGTTCGAATCGAAGTCTTGAGATTGAAGTTCGAGCCTCGCTGGAAGCATAGGGTTTTTCGTGGGCAAGACATTTAAGAGCCCCAGCCTAGAAGTGTCGAAACCCATGAAAAACATAAATGAATGAGCTGTCACAGTGAAATGACTAAAATAATGTTGAAAAAGGCCTAAAACCCCATTCAATCAATCAACCCTGAAGATATCGTTATCTGGCGTTCAGTTTTCAAATTTCGAAAACACGGTTCCAAAAGTAAAGTCGCTGGTAACAAGCCAATTCAACTTTTTCTTTGTTTCCTCCTTCAAATCACCAAAGTATAAAAAAGGCTGTTAGAACTGTTTAACACTTAGGGTGCTAAGCTTGATTCAATGCCCTTTTGCAGACAGTGTAGATCCAAGATTAGACTGCACAGAACGTGCAGTCTAATCTTGGTTCTACACTGTCCGACGAGGAGATATTTTTCCCAAAAAATAACTTTGAAATAGACAAGTTCAAATTTTTACAATCGTCTTGAAAGTTTCTTTTAAGTTATTTAGCAAGAATAGGGTTAAGTCAGTCCTATGATTCTTAGATTTTGTAAGAAGACACTCGTTATCTATGACGTCTTCAGCAAGGAACTTTTTAGCATGCTATAGGTTACTTAACCCTTTACCAGACACAAATATTTTAGAACTGTCTGCTTTGAAAACACTTTAAAAATGTGGTTCAAGACATGAATTTGCATGTGAAAGAGTGGAAATCATTGTGGGAAAAGAAGAAAATGCTGGTTACCAGCATTATCTCCTTTTTCGACAATGATCTCAAAAGCGCTCTCTGTACGAGTCCCAGGGTTTCGTGTTATATTGTTGAATGCTTTCGAAGTGAGTCCAAAATAAATCGGTTTTTAAAGCGTTTCTGTCCTTTCTTTATTTGTACATGTATATCGTTTATTCGGCATTCTAATAGTACTAGAGCAATACTTTCATTGATTGACTGAATTGGGGTTTAACGCTGTTTTAACAGCTTTGGGTCATATCACGGCCGTCAATGCACCTAAGCATGTGTTTCCTGGCTGTCTCACACCAGTACTGACACAACTTTCTTTCCAAGTCACTGACAATTTTCTCACATGCATCAGAGGTGAGAGGCAAAAAAACGCGGGAAAGGAAGTTTGCCTGAACCGGGTATCGAACTGACAGCCACCAGCTCACTTGTCCGATATGCTAGCCACTGAGCTACCCGAACAGAAAGAGTTGTCAGTACAGAGTATAAGAGAAGCAATACCGAAGAGAGGAGCTAAACAACATCTTTAGTACGAGTATGTCATTAAAACCTATAATGATTTTAGTTGCCCCAAGAAAACAGATAACACAAGATATAGTAGTATTTAAAGAAATAAAGTCCTAAAGCGGATTTGTGGACCAATGATATGGATAAATGAACAATAAGCTTTTTCTCAGATATAAGACATGTTTATGAAATTACTTGGTGTTACATACAGGGCAATGAAAGACAGTGATGGGATGATTGTTATTGCCTCACCACAGGAGCGCCGAGACAATATTATCATTCACTTGGGAATTGTGCCTATGTGTTTCTACCTCACACTTGTATAAAATTTTTGTTTTCATGTCAAAATATTAACTCCTTTCCAGACAACAAAATCTTTTACTTGTCCAAATTGGAAGTTTTTTTAGACCAATAATTTAAAAATTGTCTCGGGAAGGGTGGAAAAAATTGTGGGAAAAGGAGAAAATGCTGGGTAACAGCATTTTCTCCTTTTCCTAAATGTTTTTAAAAGCCTTTTTCTTTTAAGTTTTAAGTCGTTAAACCTCAAGATTGTGAGGTAAAGGGTTAAACCAAAATGTTCATAAGCAGCTGCAGTTAACAAACTTTAGACAAATGTGTAATATTTCTGAACAACCCGTTTTTAGTTTTTCTTGCTAGATAAATAGTCAGTCTGATTCCAGTGAGTCGGCACAATGGTATAAGGTTAGAGATGTAGCAGACCTTGTGCTTTCTGTTTTTTAATGCAGCTCAGGATACCGCGTTATCACGTGATTAAAAGAATTGTAAATAATAGAGACGCAATACGCCACCTTGGCTGATAACATCATAAAGGAAATTTTCAATATGGACTGTGTTTTTTTTTTCGGCCTTACACTTCGCGGCAACATTGATGCTCTGCATCATTATTTTCTTGTTCTATATCTTCAGTATTTAATTGATCCAGTGTAGGCCTACCATTGTGTCAGTAAGACGATTTTTTTTCTTCTAAGTCATATATATATATATATATATATATATATATATATATATATATATATATATATATATATATATATATATATATAAGACTATACACATGTATGCGTAGATCTATATACAATAGCGTAGCGACTGTACCGAGTTTGTTAAAATTAACACAGTTCGAAACTAAAATGCATATAGAGCATGCGTATCTAAGGCACTTGGTTCCGGCCTAAACGATCACAATTTAAGCGGATTTATCACGCAAATTTGCAAAAGAGGAAAGTTATAAGCCGCGAATTGGGCAATTAGACCTAATACACACAGGTATAAGCTATCAGGGCCCGTATTCACCAGCAATTGTTTTGAAAATTCTTGGTCTTATTCTCCGGAATTTTCTAAATTTAAAAGTAATACAACTTCTGATTGGTTAAACCACTTGGTTTAAGCAAGCCCCCAGAAGTTGTATGTTATTTTCAAATTTAGAAAATCTTGGAAAATAAGACTAAGAATGTTCTTAAGAATGGTTGGTGTATACAGGTAAAGATTCTTGCACATTTTTACCTTTGGCTTGGTATCTTCTACATAATAATCAACATTTGAAAACAAGCCAAAATTATTTGATACTTAGAGAAAGGAACCTTAAATGAAACAAGAAAAATAACTTTACAAGAACACGATCTGCTGTCTATAGTGATGAAAAAGATGTTGGCAGAGATGAAAACAACCAATCAATCAGTCTTCGGATATTATTACGAAAAAAATTATTTTGATATTTATGTTATCACAAAAAAAAAAAAAAAAAAATACTGATTATCTAACCTGACTGTATAAAAATTCATTTTTAACCTAAAACTGTCTCTGAGCCTCTCTCTGAAGTAATAAATGTTCTACCATCTTTATCAAGCCCAATATGTTGGGGACCTAGACCACCCTCGAGTCCACCCTTCGCCGCCCCATTTATATCGAGAGTATTTGGCATGTTATCACGTTCCGCTACCGACTTTCTGTCGTACGGAGAGATTCCATGATCCCTCTCTCGCATGAGTTCTTCACTAGTTTTAATCAAACTTAACTGAGATTCGGGTCCTGTTCTCGGAGTGTCATGGGGCACTAAAAGTTCGTTATCTGTCATGCCTGTTTCAAGAGTTCTGTCTCTATCAATACCATGCTCATCTCCCTCCCTTTTATAAAGGTCAAATACTTCACGGTCGTAAGAATCTAAATGTTCTATTTCTCTGAATGACTTCTTTAATATACCATGGGTAACTTCCGAAGCAGACTGGCTAAACAGCTTATGTTCTTTTGCGGCCCGTTTTTTATCTCTAGTTCGTTTAGGTGCGTTTGATATTAAACCTTGACGTATCATGACCTCACCCCTTGTCGGGTTGAATGCATGGTTTTGAGGATAATACTTTGCTAGTTCTGCTGGATTGATTTCAAACGGTGAGATATCTTTCGACTTTCGAAGCCGACTTAGATTCGATTCAAGTTCTCTAGATAGATGATGCTCTACTTTTGTTGGTTTCCCATGCTTGCTCAATAACTTAAGAGAGTTTTCGATTCCACCTACACTGTGTGCATATTTCTGTTCATAGGCATCGCTGATGTCCATATAATCATCACTATCTTTGTCACCGTATCGCAAAGTTGATCTAGAGTTAAGACCCGGAGCAGTGACAACAAGGGAGGGAAGAGTCCCTTCTCTATCTAAATGGTCATAAAGAGGTGTTTTACTGCGCATGTGTCCTCGACTATGTTTTGGCTTGTTGTAGTATAAAATGCTTGCAGGGCTTCCATGCCTGACACTTTGCCAGGAGCTATTTAAACTTCTCGCTGGGGAAGTTCCTTTCGGCGACATTTTAACTGCCTTTCCATTCAATATTGGTTCTCCGACTATCCTCATACCTTGTTGCCTTTGGAAATCTCCAGGTTCTGGTGATTTTGGCCCATTATTATGAGCCTTGCGCATAGATTCTACAAGTGTTATATCGGTCAGGGTGGATTTGGTGCGATCGTCTCTGGTAATGAAACCGGGGATTATGTTAACAGAATGTTCTGGCTGCTTTATAGTTCTCATATCGACAGGCGGATGAATCCTAGATTTGGGTCTATAGCCTGACTCGCCAACTAGCCTGTTTAAATGTTCCTTTTGAGCGCTAAAGTCACTAAATGTATTGACATAAACCAGAACCTTTTGAGAATATAACCTTGCCGGTAATGACTGGGCCGTTCTTGGTGGCGGCGATGTGGATATCTCACTTTGTGACATGATATCGGAGTATGCGTCGCCATCTTTAGATGATTTACTGATGCTTTTGGGACTAGCTCTATCGAGATTTACCTCTACTTTGTCGTAAAAGCCAGGTAAACTTTTTTCGCGTCTCCACACTTTGTGAACGAAAGGTTTGAGTTCCACAATGGGTATCGTGCCATTATCCTTTTGATTATCTGTGTCGTCCTTGTCTAGATTAAACGACACTTTCGCTCTTTTGAGCGGCAATCGAACCTCGGATTCCTGTGCAACACTCATGTTCAGTTTTTCCGACCTGATCACTACAATTTTCTTGTCTCCGAAATTTCTGGCTGCCTTTCAAAACAAGAGCACACCATCAACAAATTCCATGACAAAATATCCAAAGATTCTCCGTTATAATCGCAATCAATACTCCACACTATCATTGAATAGCGTTTTAACCCAACTCTTTAAAATCGATTCTGGTATACCACATTGTTAACTCACTTGGTCTGTAATTTAAAGGCATCATTCTTTTTTTTAATTCAGTTCTCAATTATGTATACCCGTTTATCGCCAATCTTTTAAATGCTTTAACATATTCATTTGTCCTTTATCACCCGTAACAAAGTCCATATCCGCTCATATAGGCTCACAGATGTACAGAATCACTCATTTTCTTTTAAATCCATCAAAAAAAGAAAACCCTTGGATTGTTTTCTCCATCTGTCAAAGGCATTCAGACCTTTTTATATCCTTTTCTGAATAGCATTTCCGCATATTTGAGCGGAAAAAAAAGCCAATGTCATTCTCAGTCGGGAAACAGAAGGGTTTGACTGAATATGAGAGCCGATAAGAATTGACATTTAGCGATCTTATTGTACATAGACGAAGCGGTGATCAATTGACAAATCACAGTTAATTCATACGGGGTAATATGAACAGCTAAAAATGTTTTACACCTTAGCACATTTCACGTGACAATATTCCTTATAATACAGTTCTTCACGCGTCTTTGAAGCTTTTTGTTTTAAAATTGGGTCTTTTGTCATTTAAATACCCGCAATCGATCGATATATTAACCACTGTTTTAAATAAAAATATTTGCGGAGTCTTGATTTTGCAAGTTATTTTATAAACTTTCTTTGGAAAAAAAAAAACTGTACATTGTTATTTCAAGCTGTGGTATTCATGAACGATTCTGATATACATCTAACGTTACAATGTTATCCTTTATGCTGGTATAAGCGCGACTCACTGATCTTTTGCAGACAGTGTAGATCAAGATCAGGCTGCGCAGAATGTGCAGTCTGATCTTGGATCTACACTGTCTGATAAGGAGATATTTTTCTCCAAAAAATTTAGTTTGAAGTAATTTTATGGGGATTTTCAGAGTCGACTTGAAAGTTTAATTTAATTTATTTAGTCGGATAAAGGTTAAGAAATGAAACAGGGACCGTATTCACCAACCATTCCATATTGCTGCTTTCGCCTTTTTCTCGATTTAGACAGTAACACAATTTCTGATTGGCTAAACCAAAGGGTTTAGCCAATCAGAAATTGTGTTACTGTGAAATTTAGAAAACTCTTGCCAATAAGACTAAGAATGGTTCAGTGGTAAATAAGGGCCCAGTAGGTATCTAAAACTGTCATCATGAACATTGTATTAGTACGGTAGATGAAATAGCTTTATATATTTCATAAATTACAGAATATATATATATGTTCGTGCTTTGCTTTAAATTTGAGTCGTGCTCTGGGAAAAATGAGCTTTAATCCATCTGCAAAAAGCATCGACCGAGGTCAGCCTGCGCGGTCCGCGCAGGCTGACCTGTGTCGAAACTTTTTGCTTTTTTTTTAATTTTATTTTTGCTTGTCCAAGCGCCATTCTACCTCCAGATTCGGTCATATATTTGACTGAACGGATTTTATGTATCAATGATTACGTGATGACTTTTTTGGTATAATGCATTACGGAGATACACCCGCCCCCCTCCCAGGTTATCGCTCATTTCAATCAGCCTGATGTAGACCAAACAAAAAAATCGAAATCTTTAGACTAGGAGTAAAAAATCACTACTTTTTGTTTTAATTTTGCTTGTGGTTAGAATCTCCGGACAGGGTAGATCCAAAATCAGACTACACACAGTATGCTGTCTGATCTTGATCTACATTGGTAGAAAAACAGTCATAATTGTGAACGGCAGTTACAAGTTTACTTCGCCTTTTTATGATGAAGATAATAATAATAATAATAATAATTATAATAATTAAACTACCATACTTCTCATTCATTAATTTCGTTTCATAAGATCGCAAATATAGTGAAACATCGGTAAATATTCGTAGTAGATGGTCTCATGCGCTCTCTCTCTCTCTCTCTCTCTCTCTCTCTCTCTCTCTCTCTCTCTCTCTCTCTCTCTCTCCCTGTGTTCTGACTGTTACTGAGACAACTTTACCGTGGAGAATAGATTTTAGCACAGAATATGTACATACATATTATATATATTGATAAATATAGCTCAAGCAATTGTTCGCTGGCAAGCCTGTTTAAATAAGATAAAGTACTTTTGTCAATATTTAATCCAAAGTAGTCGGGACGAAATATTGAAAACTGTGCGAACAGGATCACTTAATTTGATGTAAAAAGGTTGGCCATCGATATTCAAATTTCTCAGTCTTTTATTATTATTTTCCAAACTTTTGCTTAAAAAATGTGTACGAAAGCTATTCAAAGGTAAAACCGTTTTAAGAGGTTCCAACTTCTTAATAAATGATCGTATAAATTCTAGCTGAAAAT
This sequence comes from Hippopus hippopus, assembly GCA_946811185.2. Taxonomy (NCBI): domain Eukaryota; kingdom Metazoa; phylum Mollusca; class Bivalvia; order Cardiida; family Cardiidae; genus Hippopus; species Hippopus hippopus. Next base: position 19,188,989 of record OX328101.1, read on the forward strand.
AAAAACCAAAATATCGCGACTTAAACGTTCTCTAGCCGCGAAAATATCTACCGCGGGATTGGACAGTGTGGGTTCAAGAATGTTGTCCTTTTCTAAAATAAATAACACTTCCAGCTGGATTAGTGAAAACGGGGCGGCTTTTGCGGACGGCATAGATCAAGATCAGATTGCACAGAACGTGCAGTCTGATCTTGGATCCATGCCCTTAGCAAATTTAGTGTCCCTGGGTTTTGGTGGATTGTATTAACAGCCATTTATTGAGGCTGAGTTTATGTATTTGGCGCCGAGTGAGAATCATTTCCTCCTGATCTGTATTGTTCATAAGGGAATGAGTCAGTACCTACTGACAGGCGACGTTTTGCGTCTGGCACCCAAAAACTTGTCAAGGAAAAAAGGAAAATGATTCCTTGTAACGACAAGTTTCCCAGTTTGCGACGATGTGCTTTCATATAATTTAATGTACCAGACTTTATTGATATTGACTGTCAATATACATGTACGAGGGCTAATTGGTAAGTTGTGAGCCTTGTATTGAAGGAGTTAAGCAGGGATGTCCTTTTTATGCCTATTATTCCCTGACTATTTATGGCCGTGTACCTGAAGACTTTTATCATTTGGTCCGTTAATGTCAACTAGGTAGCACTCTAAAGTAAATATGGCAAGTGACTAAGTAAAGGTGTGTTGTTCTACCAGGACAATTCCCCTGTCTATTGCCATGGTTGCCATAGCCATGGCTGCCATTAAGGATTGTTGCTTTGAATTCATTGTGCATCCGCCTTATTCGCCTGATCCCGTTCCTTCAGGCTTTAATCTATTCCAAAAATTGAAAAACGGCCATTCCAGGTGCCCATTTCGGTCAAATGGTGACGCCAGACATGCAGTGAACAACTTTCTGAACGGTCAAAAAATTCATTAAAAGGGACATTAAGGCCCTTGAACGTCACTGGCAAAAGTGTATAGATACTTAAGGGGATTATATTGAAAAAAAAAAAAACCGTGCAATAGGTGCCGCCAAGAGTTAAACCCTTTCATAATTATGTGACTCAAAATTTGTCAATCAGCCTTATTATATGAACAAGAACGTTTTTTAAAACTGTTTGCTGCTGGTTTGTTTCAGCAGTTAAGCAAGATACCAAACGTCCTGTGTTTAACGACCCTGAGGAAATAAAAGTTCTTGAAAAACATTGTTGGAAAAGGGGAAAACGCTAGTAACCAGCATTTCCCCCTTTTCCAACAATGTTTTCTACCTTTTCATGGCAAAATACCATGACTTTAGCAGCATCTAGTTTATCAACAAGAAGTGCTTGAATTTCAACAATTCTGAAACGACCTTGAAGAAGTAAAAGTTTTTTAAAAATATAATAGGAAAAGGAGAAAATTCTGGTAACCAGCATTTCCTCTTTTCCGATACTGTTTTTTACCCTTTCATGGAAAAATACCATGACTTGGGCAGCATTTAGTTTTTTATCAGGAAATGCTTTGAGTCTCGCCAATTCTGACACAATGTCGTTTAGTTTACTCTTTTCTAAACGACAAAGTTTAGGACTGATCCATATTTAAAGCAACTGCAGACCAAAATTAAAGTTAAGTTAAAATGATGGGATTTGTCTGCGAAAAAGTAGAAAAATATGGGCAAAAGACAAAATGCTGGTGATGTCCTTCTTTCCCACAAAAGATTCAAAAGCCCACTTCCTCCAGGTCACCGAGCCCAGTAGCAAAGTCGGTAACATTAAGGATAGGGCACCCTAATGGGATTCGTGTAACATCGCCTTTCATCGTACGGATTCGGCTAAGACTCGGGTAATCCGTAATCGATACGTGAAACCAGCGTCTATCGGCCGATCGATTACGGATTACCCGAGTCTTAGCCGAATCCGTACGTTTTTCGGCGATGAAAGGCGATGTTACAGAGAATCCCATTGGGGTGCCCTATCCTTAAGGGCTTCAAACCAGGGGTCACTGGTTCGAATCCCAAATTACGTCAACTTTTTTTCCCGAAGATTTATGATAGGTATTGCGACAGGATTCAGACCTCTCTCACCGCTGAAAATTGTTTCGATAATAGTTATATAGCAAAGCATCAAGCTGTTTGTGAAGAATATTGTGCGAAGTACTGGTAAAAATAAACCGCAGGACAGGCATAGATAGATATACTGGCTGCGCGATATAAGTGTAATACTGTTGAAAACGATGATAAACACTACGCAAACAAACAAATCCTTATGGCCATTAAAACTCTGGATTGTAAGCTAAAGGGTTAAAGAGTGAGACAGTTGTGCTATGTATTGACTTGATTTTCAGGTCAATCAAATTAATTTATGTGATAAGTTTGACAAATTTGCTGTTCGACTTGTTTGTCTAGAACGAAAGTGGGAGGGGAAAGTAGAATTTAAATAGATTTACAGTACTTTTCAGTGTTTACAATCGCAGATAAGAGGGAACATTTCATTTGTACGGATTCACGTTCAACAAATACGAACATTATTGTCTTCAAATAATGTTAACCTTTAGATTGCTAATAGCGACTTAATACATTTTTGCGGACAGCGTAGATCCAAGATCAGACTGCACTTTATGTGCAGTCTGATCTTGGATCTACACAGTCCGACCAACAGTCTTTCCTCCGGAAACAGAAATTTCAGATAGCAGTATTTGGGTTTTAGATGTCGTGCTGGCATTTTCGATATAGCGCATTCAGTAGCTTATAGGTTTAATAATTAACATATCATTATAGGCCAATGCTGGTGACTTGGATCTTTAACTATGTACAAATACAACTTTTCACTCCCCTGCAGTTGGAAACTTTGGAAATAGTTCTGTTACTACCACTACAACTATTATTATTATAGTCATTTTCATTATTATTATTCATACTATTACTATCATTACTGTAGGAAGTAGTAGTAGTAGTAGAGGTGGTGAACTTAATCAATGAAACTACGTCACTGTGGGCAAAATGAATTGACCAATAAAAAAAAAGCCCTATTAACAATAACTTTTAACTATAGTCTATTTCCCATTCTGACCAAGGTTAAGGCCTCCCCCCCAAACTATTCTAACCCAATTTTCTCCATCACTATTTGTAATTCTTTTTGTATCTTAGTTGTGCTCCTTGTTCGTATATCATGTATGTGTGATTTGAACAATAAACTTGTTTTTGGTTTGAGTAGTGTCCGATTATCTTTACCATTTCGTTCTTAACACGAAATAAGTTACCAACAATAATTATGTACAGGTATATGTTTATAGACTGATGGTGGAAGTTTTTCACACGGTGAAAAGGAAGTGACATACCATTAGGGTGTCCTCTAAATCTGTATCCTGAACTGTGTAAAGACTACCCATCTGACTGGCTGAAATGTTGTTCTATTTCAGCCAATCAGAGGGCTAGTCGTTGAATTAAGAATTATACCAACATTTAGAATCGCTGGTAGATATAGGCAAATAATTCGTTCAACATCTGAGTGAACAAAACAAGAACGCTTCGATAAAACAGAAGAATGTATAACCTTGCCCTCAATTTCTCTTTGTCTAAAGCTTTTTTTTTTTTTCTTTCTTTTTTTTATTGCATAACTCTTTATCACACAATCCAAAGTTTTAACGATCTTTTAACGAAGAAGTATTTTGAAAACATTGTGGAAAAAGGAGAAAATGCTGGTAACCAGCATTTTCTCCTTTTCCCACAATGTTTTCTACCAATCCAAAGACAAATGACATCATTTGAGCCACAATGAATTTGTCCTCTGCAAATTGCTTTTTATTTGGAAAAGTAGAAAATCTTATCGTCAGTTAAAGAGTTATGCACGGAGTAAACGTGCATTTCAACCCATCAATAAAGTTTTCAATTTTCCAATTTTAGGATTCAAAATTCTTTTGTCTGGCAACATCGCACCGTATTGGACAGTGTCGATCGAAGATCAGGCTGCACGTTCTAAACCCTTTCTGGTCTGAGTTACACTACCCAGAAAAGCTGTCAAGTTGAGTTAAACAGCCTAAGTGTTAAAAGACGATTTCAGATCTGGCTTCTTTACCAAAATGTTAGCAAACGTGTACGACTTTGTCCGTCCAGGCAGAGGACAACTCTAGAAAACATCGTGAGAAAAGAAGCAAATGCTTGTAAGAAGCAGTTACTCCTTTTTCATCAACGTTTTCTTAATAGTCCGATCATAACCTTTTCCATCCATGCCTTTCCTTTTTAACCTTCTTGTTACCGTTTACTAATTTTTCATCGGTCTCAGAACAGTCTCGGAGGAAAGGGTTTAATCAAATCGTATACACTTCCTGTTTTACTCTGTCTATTGTATTCATTGCTTCTAAACTGACTATGTCGAGCCCGGTTGCTATGTCGGTAACGTACAAGGCTGGTTCGAATCCCAAGCTCGGCAAATTTCTGGCCAAGGATTCACTATTGTCATTGCGACAGAATTTATTGCTCTCACCACTGATCATTGCTTTGATGATGGTATTGTGGGAAAGCAGCTAGTGGCTTTGGAAGAATATTGTGTGGAGCACTTGTGAACGAATCTCTAGAAAAAAAAAAATGGATACATGCACTGGCCCCCGCGATTTAATTAAAATAATTTAAATACAGCGTTCGACACTATAAAAAAAAAACAAGACGAAGAAACAATCGAACGCATTACGTGTTTACTGAAACTAAGAAATCTTTTGGGAGATGAAACGAATATTAGGAAAAAAAAAAACGTCAAAGGAGATTATCCTTGTTATTCAAACGTTCGCCATAAAATTTTTGAAGGGCTTAAATGTTACAAAAAAAATGATATATATTTTTTTTAAAATAGAATACTCTAGACACAGTTTAAAAACTTAATGTATACATATTCTTTGTTCGGTAACACAAGGTAAGTCCATACAATGCGTATTAAATGGCTGAACGAGTTCAATCAACCGACCTACAATTTATACAACTTCTCAATTTGTCACCTTATATAGGAACGAACTATACATGATACAGTAGCGATATACTAACAAGGACAATCTTCATGCCAGGTGATTACAAGTTTAACCCATAATTGTGCAGACTATTTTATTTGAGCCGTGCACTGTGAAAAGGGGGCTTGATGCATCTGCAAAAATTATCGACCCAGGTCAGCCTGCGCAGTCCGCGCAGGCTAACCTAGGCCGAAACGTTTTGCTTTTTGTCAATTTTCTGTATGTCCAAGGACCATTCTACCCCATGAAATGATCATTTGTTGAACAAACTCGATTTCATGGGTCCATAATTATATAATGTCTTGCTTAGTATAATGTATTACGGAGATACATGAAGCCCTCTTTTGCCAGAGCGAGGCTCATCTTATTTTGCTAGGTATTCAGTATTGTTGTTTTCAAGATTTATTCAGTCATATGGAGGCAGCTAAATACCTATCTATGTCGATTTCACTAACGATAAACGCTTTCAGCACCAAGGATATGAGCCATGCTCTGGCAAAAGGGGGCTTAATGCATCTCCGTGATGTATGATACCAAGCAAGTCATAACATGATCATAGATTCATAAAGTCCATTTTGTTTAGCAACCAATCTAATCATGAGATAGAATAGTCCTTTGACATACAGAAAATTAGCCAATAACAAAAAGTTTCGGCCCAGGTCAGCCTGCGCGGACTGCACAGGCTGACCTGGGTCGATACTTTTTTGCAGATGCATTAAGCCCCATTTTCATAGAGCACTGTTCTGTTATAAACTTCACGCCTTTTGATGGCTGGAAATACGATCTATTGAAACTCGGAAATTTTTATCTAATAGGCTGAGCTAAACAAGCAGACGGTATAGATCCAAGACTGTGCAGTCTGAGCTGAATCTATGCCGTCTGCAAAAGCCTAAGTTTTTTTTATATACAAAACTTTTTTTTTTTTCACTGTCGTCAAATCATTGAGTAAATTAAATAAATTAGGTCTTTAATACCATCAAGAATCCATGAAATAGAACAATTATAAGCTTACGCTTCCGTTCCAATCCACTTCGTACCATATTACATGTATATGTATTTTTATGTATATGTATTTTGTAATTGTCTTATTGTATTCTTGTATGTACATAAGAATGTTAAAAATAAAATATGTTTTGTATTCTTGTATGTAAGAATGTTGAAAAAAAGTATGTTTGAACTAAACTAAGTTTTTTGCCCGTGACCCTAAAAGTGTTTAGATGTACATGTATGTACCATCATGAATGCGCCCATAATACTGTGCTCCTTTATCTAAGTGGCGTATGAAGTATACATTTCAGTGACGTTTCAAAGAGAACAAAGCTAATAACATACAAGTATCATATCCTTATTCTATTCCATTATTTCAGATGTTTTCTAAGGTAAAGTTCAAAATGACAAATTATAATGTCCGTTTCACGCTCAGCGACCACCCCCTCAAGGTGTGCTGTTCATGTACTATACAAGTTTGGGTTACTCATTAATTATCGTATAAGTACTATCTCCTTTTTTTCTCAATATTTTTGTAAAACGGTAGAAATTGGCCTTTGTTATATTCTATGTGGTTGTTATTGTACACATCACATGACCATAGGTATGGTAAAGTCATTTATTATATTACAAGATACATGTATATGTATACGTAATAAAGTATGTCTATGTCTATAAAGCTGCATGTTCGAAGGGAATACCACAAATTAAAGAAAAAGATGCTTCAAGTAACATAACAGTAGATTTAAAAGATACAATTTATTTATATATATATATATATATATGTATACAACCAGTGTATTGCAGTTGCTGTCAACTTGAAAAGCATGGAAACGAAATTCACACTTTTTTTATGTACGCAAAATCTCTTTCACAACTGAACACTAAAAAAAAAAAATCACATTAGATTTCTAATTTTTCATGGGATAACATTATAAATGTTTAAGTTGATGCCTTTACTGTCTTTCATTATCATGTTGTTGTACTAGATCTTAAGAATATGTTTGTAGAAAGTGGATTATCTTCCACTGGGGGCAAGCTATTTTCAATCTTCGATATCCTAGTGGAAGAAATAACGGTCGTTTCACGGTTTAGACTAGGTGTCGTGTGCTGAGGGTCCTTCTTCTTAAACTTAGTACGAGTTATTTCCCTTTGATGACTAGAATTCGTTATGAGCTTTTGGTAGTTATCAAAGCCAGCAAAAGTCACACCTCTATGCAACATTCTGGGGGAAGGCATTGCTCGGTAACCCCCGTATTCGAACACACTCAGTGGTGATAAAGCTTGATTTTGTATCGGTGAAAGGCAGGTAATCTGTCTAGAAAAACTTGGTTTGCGGTTGTGCAAGGATCCGTTGTAATCTGGAAGCGAGAACTGCATCCCAAGACTGTTCACTTCGTACATGGCTGCAATCAGAAGACATGAAACATAATGAAAACGAAATAAATCAGACGTGTTCATAGGGGTAAAGCACATCAAGGAGAATTTCAAAGAGTCTTCAATGACTTAATAGCTCAGAAATTGCTAAACCACATTCGATTGTAAATTCAAAGCAATAATAATGAAATATTATGAAAGAAAATTTAAAGATGTGCCATATTTTTTTTTTTTATTTCTATACGGGTCTTATACCTGTATCTCAAAAAGCTATCATTGTTAGATTCTTTATGAAATGGATGTACTTATTTTCAAGAACTTTATCTCTCAGAACTTACAGAATAATATTTGTACTTGTGGGTATTTCAATGAATGGGACCGTTTTTTTTTTGTAAGGAGTCTGTCTCCTCAAATGAGAAGCAATCCCAAAAAATTATATAACTGCTTGATATTAAATCAAACAGAATGAAAAAGTAAATCTCAGCTCTGCAAACACTGCCGATGTTGATAGTTTAAGTTAAAGATAAGAAAAAATCAGTCATGTTTTGTAACTAAAGACTAGGACAGTGGTGCTGAAAATTCCGCCTACATGGCCACATGGTACTGCTATGTTGTCACATATCAAAAGTGCGCAAGATATGTAAGAATTGACACCGATTTGCATTAAATATAGAAATATATTTTACAAGTATAGCTGAATGTTTCGTGGCCTTTTGTGAGCTTGACAACGTTTTTCCTCGACGAGTTTGGGAAATTGTTCACCTTCGAAATAAACGAGTAGAAAAACCAGAATTTCGCACAGTGTAGTCGTATTATACTTGTATCAAACGTGTGTAAGATAAGAAAATTCGTAATGTTACACTGAAAACAATAAAAGTTATATACTAAACAAATTGTAACGGTTGTATTGTTTTCGTCATAACTTACACTGAGAGGCATGTCTGTCTAATTTCTCTTTGAATGAATTCTCTCTTCTCACTGTTCCTTTTAGCCCTTTAAGTTGAGGTTTCACCTGGTCTGCGTTTTCAACAATAAACACCGCCTGAGTTCCCTCCCGACATCTAGCGTGCATGGTACTTCTATCTTGCTCCGTACGACCAAAAAGTCGACTTTTCGGGGAAATCTGTCCCATTTCTTTTCCTGGTGTACCATCTTGATGAACAGAAGTGTCTTCGACCGGTGAGTTTTGGGTTATACTCTGATAATTATCCGTGTCTTCGTTTGATATTAGAGGTTTCGGTACATTTTGTTTCCGGACAACTTTCACAGGTTTAATTATAGGTATTTGACAAATATTTGAATCCGTTGGCTCTTTTTTCCTTCTTGACCTAGAATATTTGTCATAAAAGTCGTGAGGATATAGAATTTCTACGAGAAACCTGTTTGTGTCAAATGAAGTAAATTTTTCGGCTGCATTCGTAATTTCACATATCAAACATTTTTCTTGTCTGTTCCCGTTTACAATAGAAACAGCTTTGGAATGATGAAAACATTGCGTTTTATTATGTCTTTCGGCCGGCGTATCCCGTGTGTGTACACTTCTCATTTTTTCAATCACAGCTAAAACATCATTGCTGTTTTCTTTAAGTTTACTTATTGCACATGGTTTGGAGTTAATTTTCTGGCCTCTGTTGCGTGGATCCTCAGGCAACCTTCGATGAAATGTAATCTTATCTTTCTTATGGCTGGTTATCCACCTAACCGAGTCTTTTGTCTCGACTAGATTGTCAACAAAACTATCACACCGTTCTTGTATATTTTCTAAGTCTGCACTAGTTTCTAGACTAATGTGAACAGCTCTAGATTTGTCCGAGTCAATTGGTGAATCGGTTGTGAGAGGAGCAATGTCGTTACGACTCAATTTAGCATTTTCATGATCCTCTCTACATATACCATTCTCTATTGTATGATGACTGACTGGGTCATGCTGAAGTTCACCAGACTCTTTCATTTTTGGAAGACAAATGCCACTTGAAAGACTCTGACGTTTTGGCCTTTTCGGAATTTCCATTTTTCCATGGGTCGATTCACCTGAAACATACCAACAGGATTGAACTGAAAATTAAGCTTTGCAAACATCTCATTTGCCTGTTTATTATGCTGACTTATCCTAATGAGGTTGATAAGAAAGCATGAAAACCTCTCAGTGAAGCATGAAGGGTCGAATGGGTTTTATCACTTAGTCTTATCACTTAAGTTTCCAAAAACACATGATATAGGTCTACGTACTCTTCATCTTACAGTCAAATTACTCATGACGATTTTCTCATAAATGTTCATATCTGAATTTCCCAGGAATATTCTGAAAAACCTTGAAAGTAGAATAGATCTATATCCATACAAAGCTTATTACACAGTTTGAGCCCGTATGCACCGACTATTCTAACTTGCATTCTCGGCCTTATTACGGATTTGGAAAGTAATGCAATTTTTGATTGACTAAATGATTTACTTTAGCCCATCAAAAATTGTGTTAAATCTACTCTGAAATGAAGAAAATTCTTAAAATTTACACAAAAAATTTATTAACCCTTAACCTGCAAAATAAGTTGAATGAAACTTTCAAGCCGGAAGAAAAAACCCAAAATTATGCTATTTCAAAGTTATTTTTCAGAGAAAAACATATCTACTTATCGGACAGTGTAGATCCAAGACTAGACTGCACGTTCTGTGCAATCTGATCTTGCTCTACACCGTCCGCAAAAGGTCCTTGAGTCGCACGTAGCAGTCTAAGGGTTAAGAACGATTTATGAACACAAACGAGCCTTGGTGTTTATAAATGTGTCCTTGTGACATGAAATCTGTGAAGTTTGAAATTAAGGATTACGACGTCTAACTCATCTGTAAATATCGTGTAACATCGACGTTTCATAAAGGCTATTCGGCCAATCTCGGCAGCTTCCGTCATTTTAATATGAGAGTTAGGGGCCGTAGACTCACTAATTCATCGGTAAATATCGTGTAAAATTGACGTTTTCGTAAAGGCTATTCGGCCACTCTCGGCAGCTTCCGTCTTTTAACATGAGAGTTAGGGGCCGTAGACCTTAATGTTACATCTAAATCATTTTATGATAGTATCCAGGAAGAGTAGATCTAATGGAATGCAGCAGTACCATCTTCAGTCATACTTGACTCGCTATCTCCAGATTTTAAGATATTGTCGGAATTAGCGGCATATGACTGAAATCATCTTTGTAAAATATAGATCCAGTTAACCTCTCACCACACCATTCCGTGTTTAGCGACTCTAATAGAAAAGACTTTTGCATTTTTGGGGGGAAAAGGTGAAAATGATGAAAACCAGTAGTTTTTCTTTTTTCTAGCAATGTTTTCTGTCCTCTCAATGACAATTTCTCTCGTTTCAGGCACATTACATATGCGTCGTCTGCAAATGCTTTTAATTTGGACTAGTCTTAAATTTTGTGGTTTGGTAAAAAGTTAATCATTACGGATTCGAGTCTGAGACAAGTACTTGATGCAAAGTCAATGTACACTATCTACTATCCGAAATGAAAATTCCACATTCTGAGCTGCTGATCCTTTGCCTATATGGTTAAAAAAAAATCTTTGTTTCATGACGAAAGAGGTCGTATACAGGACGTCCTTAGATAAACTTGGACTTAGTACAGAATTTTTTTTTTTATACTGCAAAGAAATTTCCCGCGATCTGATTGGATAATATGCCCCGAATATGATTAGTTGTACGGTCAGGTGGCGAACTTATTACACTCGTACTGCAAAGTTTTACCATTCCAACGTGTATTCAGCGAAATTTCCCTGTTTTATGGTCTCATGAACTGAGAACGCTCACGAAATACAATTTCCCTTTTGAGTGCCCCAATTCAAAACTGATGTCACTGAGAACTGACGTCACTGAAACCTTGGTAAAACGTGCATTTTGGTGCATGAACTTGATGATGTCACTGCGATAGACATTCGAAGTATTTTTGTTTAAACATGGATTTAAACAACTTCAAGGTAAGTAAATTTGCATTTTAATGATTCGTTGGCAAAAGTAAACGTAGTTGCCTCAGACTACCATTAGGTTATCCTTTTAACGTTACAATGTATGAGTTTCGACACTTCACAATTTGCTTACCTGATAAAGGCATGACTCGTTTTAACCCGGTGTATTTATTAGTATTAGAATGACTTATTCACCAGCTTTTCTAAATTTCGCCCCAATTCTAAATATCACGATTAATAATCTGATTGGCTGAAACCCTCTATTTAAAGAGGCCCTGATACTCATTTTCAGCCAGTTTTAACTCATTTTGTCTTTATTTTATCAAACTATATCCATTCTTATATCTTCATGCCAAATATTGCGCCTCACGGTTGCAAGGTTGCTTAGATTACGTTCGATAGAAAATGCATTTCGCTGAGTTGCGGCCTTCCTTGTAAACAGACTCGTCGTTTCCGGTTTTTGAATCGAAGATTTCGATATGTCCGTTATACACTCGGGTAGATTCGTATGATGATCATGCATTCTGTCACGTGACTATATTTGACCTTCGCCCTGTGTCTAATGAGGTAAACGAAGGAAAATGGAGGCTTCTCTGTTGCAGCCTCGATTTTCAGACGGAGGTCGCGGCCTATATATGCAAATTACACCGTATCGGACTCTAGTCGGAAACCAACGATAAATTTCCGTGACGCACTGCCATTGTTTACAGCTCCGATCGTCAGCCAGTTTTCTTCTGACCAATGTTCGGTTTCTAATACAAATCTCTGTGTTTCTTTTTTTCAAGTACACCATAAATGTCAGTAATTTATCCATGTTTACACAAAGGACTGATTTCTGTACCATTCTAAATTGTTTGAAATTCAACAGCGTTTTTTCTCACCGGCTGTAGACGGGCATCTTTAAGCCAATCAGATGCCTACATGTAATTTAGACACAACCTTGCGTATGAAATATTTTTTGAAATACGACCTTTTATAACAAAAGGGTAGTTAGGTCTTCCAGCTCGAAATGCTTTCAGTGGCTGAAAATGCAACCCATCAAAAACCAGAAAGTCTTTTATCTTTGACCATAAAAGAAGCGGACGGTATAGATCCAAGATCAGACTGCACGTTCTGTGCAGTCTGATCTTGATCTATGCCGTCCGCCAAAGCCCCTGTTTTCACCTATGGCGCTGGAATGGTAAAAAAAAACATATATATATATATATATATATAAAACATCATACAAACCTGGATTTAAGTCGGATTTAGATTTCTTCGGTTGTTCACCCATTGATTCAAAGTGGGGGTCTAGTACTGAAATATACAAAGCATAAAAGAGATTATCTGGGTATTACGCAAGATAAACTAGGAAAATCTCGATTTATAAAGTCCATGTAATACCATTTACAGCTGGCATTTAAACTTTTCGTTACGAAACAAGTAAAACGAAACTACATAGTTCAGTCGGCGGCAAATAATAGATCTTATTTTCCCACACAATACGCTTGATTCTGGGCTTAGAATTTCAACGCATGTTGCTTCTTGCATTCAGACTGCATAAAAATGTAACGAAGTCGTGCAATTGTTAAAATGCATATAAAGACATCAGTGTTTGTCCATGACAATTTAATATATAGAAACATTGGAAGGAAGAATTTATAATGAATAATTGTTAAAACATGTGCTTGTTACTAAGGTTTAAGACATTAAAGTGACAATAAAGCCCAAAAGTAAACAAAGCAGGTGTTTAAATGCATCTGAATTTATATCATACCATTTAAAAGTATGGAAATTATTCTGAAGATGACAATCTGTTATTGTATGGTCGATCCAAGTGTTAGCTGCTGACAGAGAAATTAATTTAAAAAACCTACCAGGTAGCTGTGTCTTTTGTTTACTTTTTGCCTGATTTTAAAATTCTTTTTTCTGCCAGCGACGAACATATGGCCCAACCTCACGATAACCGACTGTCATCTCCAGAATATTTTTCATACTTTTAAATGGTATGATTTAAATCTAAATGTATTATGACACCCGCTTTGATGTTTTGGCCTTTACTTGGCCTTTAACTAACAATTCCGAATACCAATGACCTTGAGGATGAGGGCTTTTTAAAACATAGTGGGAAAAGGGGAAAGTTCTGGTAAAATGCATGTTCTCCTCATCCTACGTTTTCTACCCATTCTACCCATTCTAATACAAATATTGCCATTTCACTCCTTATCAAACGACATGGTTTACGATTTGTCCAAATTGAAAGCATTTGCAGACGACAAATTAAATGTTACTCAAATGATTGAAATTGTCTGGAGTGGGGTAGAAAACAAAGTGGGAGAAGGAGAAAATGCTGGTAACCAGCATTTTCTCCTTTTCACACGATGTTTTTTATATGAAATCTGTCTCAGACTCGAGACTGTACGGTACAGGGTTAATCCCCTTCTAACGTGTGGTCCAAATGCCTTGGATTTGGACAAGCACAAAGTTGTGTCGTTTTGTAATAAGTTAATTAGTGTAAACATGGGGTGAAAAGAGAAATTGCTCACCGTGCAAAAATTCTCTTTTCACCCCAGTGTTTGGTGAGGTTGGATAATAATAATATCTGGTGAGGTAGGATATCTGGCAAATAAAGAATACTTAATTTGTGGAACAGAACAGAACAGACGATGTATTCAGATGTACACACAGTAAATTGTCTTGCCAACATATAAGTTTCTGAATGTATATTGTCACATTCCGTCATCTGTATATACATATGAGCTATGCTCTATGGAAAGGTAGCTTAATGCATTTTCGTGATGCATTATACCAAGCAAGACATCACATAATTAGGGGCTCCATGAAATCAACTTTGTCTAAAAACCGACTGAATGATGAGGTATACTGGTCCTTTGACATGCAGAAAACTGACCAGTAGCAAAATGTTTCGGCCCAAGTCAGCCTGTGCGTATTGCGCAGGCTGACCTGGGTCGATACTTTTTGCTGATGTATTAAGCCACCTTTTCATGGAGTATAGCTCATTATAAATGATGAACTCACAGAGATAACAGGGACACTTTAAAAAAAACAGAAATCATTGGGCCCGTAGGCACCAACTATGTTCTTTTTTTTTATTCTCAAGAAGGTGCCACGTTTGAAAAGTACACAAGTTTTGATTGGCTAAACATATTGGTTCAGCCAATCACAAGTTGCGTTACTTTCTAAATCTAGAATAAGACTACGAATGACATTAAGAACAGCTAAGAATACGAACCCAGAATTACTACATTCAAGTGAAGGCTTCAAACACACCGCACACGAAAGAAAAAAAAATCTCGTAGGGGAAAAGGGTAACAGAAAATACCAATCTTTTAAGCGTTTTATTACGCAATAGAGAGATCAGAAATGATACTTGAACGTTGATTTATGATCGATTCTTTCCAGTGTGAAGACAAATAAAACACACCTCACTTGATTCAGCACAGTGATTTAAAGATACATCTTTAAGCCAGAGAGAAAAAAAAACAGCAGTTAAATTTTATAGTGTAATAACGATTCAGATATTGGTCAGCTGCGTAAACACGGGTAAATGATCGCTAAATATGCTGTACGGGGATAAAGAAACTCAAGGGATTTGTCCTCATTTAAAACCGGAAACGACAACAGTGACAGCTTGGAAGGCCTCCAAAGCATGAAATGCATTTTCTATCCGTCGTAATCTATGCAACCTTGCAGCCTTCAGGGGCAACATTTCGCATGAAGACACAAGAATGGGTATAGTTTCATAAAATAAGGATGAAACGGGTTAAAAACTGGCTGAAAACTGGCTGAAAATGAGTAAAGATGTGTCTTTAAGGCAGACTTTTTATTAATAAAACGGTCCAAAAATGTAAACATATGAGCCTTGTAGTGTGAAACTTTGGGTAAATGCATCTCCGTAATTCATGGGGTTTATTCCCATTTCGCCAAGCAAGTCATTATATAATTATAGACCCATAAAATCCATTTTGTATACCAACTGACTGAATCATAAGGTACACTGGTCCTTTTGCATGAACAAAATTTACCAATAGCAAAAAGTTTCGACCCAGGTCAGCCTGCGCGGACTGCGCAGGCTGACATGGGTTGATACTTTTTTGTAGATGCATTAAGCCCCTTTTTTCCAGAGCATGGCTCATATGTTGCAAGTATGTATTTGTCGTAGGCCAGATTGGAATCTATGGTGATCCGGTCTCTATAGGCCTAGGCCAGATTTAAATTCTGATTAGGCCTAGTCCAGTGAGAATTTCAAACTGACTAGGCAGATTTAGAATCACAAAATTACCATCAAGTGGAACAAATTTCGAAAATAGATTTTTTTTTCTCAAAGATACGTAAGATATGTAAACCAAAATTTATGAGTATAATACTGTGATAACTTTCATAGTATCATGTTTCACGGAGAAGCACCTTGTTGCCAGAGCATGGTTCATATGCATAAGGTTGCTCTTTCAGTCAGTTAAAGAAACTAATGTTTCATCTTGATAAAATATAGTACATAGTACATATCAAACTGTTCCCACGGTCACCATTATATCACGAGGGAAGGAAATTACATACACAAATTATAGCTTATTTCTTACCTCAAATAATTACAATTAGAAGCCCCAAAACGCTTTTCAGTTTTTCTATACTCGAAATGTTCGACCGTGTTCATTATACCTAGGGTAAAATTTCAACGATTTACATAAAAAGCAAGATCAAGAATTTAGTTCTAACTTAAATTATCGTATACTCCCTTGAAACTCGAATAAAAAACTTAACGGATATACACAAATCCTTGGTCTTCAAATTTTAGTAGTGTTTGCCATGTGGAGTAATTCAGCAGCAGTTCTGATTGTTCGTATAAACAGATAAAGCTACAACTGCACTTCTTTATATAATCAATCCTTCCATTTAATCTGTACTTGTATATTTGAATTATCCCAAGGTCGAAACTCGAGGTTTCAATGTAAAATACATAATAAATTAATCTACTGATCATTTTTTCCTATTTCGATGCAATTATGTCTCATTTTGTACCTTGGAGTCAGAACAACCCTTTAATTGCCTTTCAAGACTAGATGTCATTGCGGATAGTGCAGATCAAAGATCAGACTGCACGTTTTGTGCAGTCTGATCTTTGAGCTACACTATCCGCTATGCTGAGACATTTCGGATGAAAGCAAAGTTGAAACTGCAATTATTTGTGCCTAATTTCTACAACAAAAATGTCGGGTAGGTTTATTCTACGCTGTCAGGGTTAGCCATTTACCAACAAGTCCTGACTTTTAACGATCCCGAGGAAGAAGACACATAAAAAAGATGTTGGAAAAGGAGAAATTGTAGGTAACCATAATTTTTCCTTTTTCCCATAATGTTTCCTATCCTTTTTCAAATCATGTCCCGTGATTTGATTAACATTTAGAAAAATGTTGTCTACAAATGCTTCGATTCGGACAATGCTCAAATTTTGTTGCATGGTGAAATGTTAAGTGTGAAATTCAATTGGAAGTGAATAGACGATTTAAATTATTCACTCCCCCATTTCGTGATAGGTAGGGTCAATTTACTGAACTGAATGCGAATTATAAGACGATAATTATTACAAATCAATATCTCTGAATGGCACAGAAAATTTGATTTGAACAATGCTCTACGAAAAGGGGGTTTAATGCATTTGCAAAAAGGATCGACTGAGGTCGAAACTTTTTGCTTTTGGTAAATTTTCTGCATATCCAAAAACCATTCTACCTGATGATTCAGTTGTCTTTAGATAAAATAGATTTTATGTATCCATAATAATGTTAGGACTTGCTTGGTATAATGCATCCCGGAGATGCATTGAACCGCCTCATGCCAGAGCATGGCTCATTGATTCTATGGTCACTGATAACAAATATCCCACAGTTGCAACCTCTAATACCCGGCCGGGTAGCTTAGTGGTTAACGTATCTGACTCATGACCTGGAGGTTGTTGGTTCGATGCCCGGTTGCGGCAAACTTTCTTTCCGGCGTTTTTTCGCCTCTCACCTCTGATGCATGTGAGAAAAGCAGTCAGTGGCTTTAGAAAGAAAGTTGTGTCAGTACTGGTGTGAGAAAGCCAGGAAAAACATGGGTGCGTTACTGACCGCCATGATATGATCTAAGCTGTTAAAATGGCATTAAATTCCAATACAAACCAAATCTGATGTCCTTGCCTTAAACCATTCGAGAATCGGTTTGATACCCCAGCCCGGCAACATTATTTTTTTAGGATTAATAATAGTCATTGCGGCAGGAACCATTTCTATCTCACCGCTGATTATGTTTAGACGGGCTTTATGTGGGAAAGCAGCCAGTATCTTGGAAAGAATATAGTGCAAACTACTTGTAAAAGAAGGTCCGCGAAAGCATCAACAGCTTCACTGGTCTACTGAAATAATGTTGAAAACTGTGTTAAAGGTGCACTTGTGGAAAAAGTGAATAAATCGGGAGTCAAAGCACGAAAAAATCTAATACATACATGTACATGTACATATTGCATTTAAAAGTATAGATATTATTACGAGTCTGACAATTTGTTGCAATACAGTCTAAGATCCAGTTGCCTGCAGAAAGTTGAACCTCAAACCAAGATAAAGAATGGCAATTTTATTGTATGGGAAAGAGATAAAATTGATAAGCGGATCCTGAAAGGTAATTAATCCCGTGGAATATCCTAATTCAGTCAAATAAATGCTAAGTCTTTAACTCCTCGAGAAGGGGGCGAGGGCGGAAGGTGTGATTTAGTGGTAGGATTTGCAATTCTGAGGCCCTTTGTTTCATCCTCGTTCGAAGTGCATTTTTTTGTGTGTTAGTGTCCGTTGGCAGGACACTTCAGAGCCGTCACCTGAACTGGTGAAACCAAAGACATACATGATTAAATGAGCTACTGGCATGATTTGACTGAACTGTTTAAACCGGCATGAAGCACCATTTTATCATCCTTCTTTTCTCCCATAGACGACACCGACTTTTTTGAGGAGCCGAATACTCCAACAAGTTGAGAAATATGACTATTGCATGACCTCTCTATCATTTTGTCTCGATGTTCTGACATACATCCACCAAACCTTTTGTCCGCCAGTCATATTTCACACATTCAAGCTTTAAAATTCGTCTGCTGTAAATCTTTTTAAGAGATTCAAACGACAAAACTTTTAGACGTGTCCAAATTAAAAGCATTTGCAGACGACAGCTTAAATGTTACTCAAAATTTGAATTATGAATTTTGGAAAGGGGAGAAAACATTATGTGAAAAAAAGAAAATGCTGACAATCAACATTTTCTCATTTTCCATAACCTTTTCAAAACTCCCATTCTTTAGGGTCGTCAAAACTCGGTATTGTTTAGTAAAGAGTGTACTGAAATAGGCATTTCTTCCTAGATATTCGTGCTTCTTCCAATCAAGAGTTTCTTCTAACCATAGTTCAATCGTCGAAACAGCTAAATTCATATAGAACCATGTACGTTTGTATTAACCGACAATATCACATTTTGTTCATTGACCAGCCATCTATTTGGCCCAGACAGAAAGTTTCGGCCAGTTGTTAGTAGGTAGTTGTTAGTGGGGAAGTCACCAACATGAGCAACCGGTGGCGACGATAAATGAAGGAAAATCAATCTCTTAGACTCAGCGAGTGACAAGCTTGCCTATAGACAATAAATGAAAAATACAAGTGTAAGAAAAGAAAACGTTTAATAAAGTTATTAAATCAAATGAGAAATTTACCTGTCCTTGTATTGAAATTCTCCAACTTATGATTGATCTAGTTTCATCTTTAAAAACTGTCTTGACATAAATCTCCGATTCAAATACGACAAGAAGTTAAGTCATAACATTTAGGTTGGTTGGTAAGCGGCCACAATCTACGTTTTGTGACGTCATTTGCGTAAGTAACCGTTCATGACTACGACGTCAAAAAATCATTAAAATAACGTTACGTCACCGTGTAAAAGTCCTCGACATATAACACAAAACGGCCACTTTCTCATAATATCCCAATACTTTGACTTGGTTGAAGTTTATTGAATATCCGACTTAAATATATTTGACTGTATTTAAATTATATAAATGAATATTTACAGGTAACTCGAAAGCATTGCCTTTGTGTTTACACTGCAAAAAAGTAAATACATTAAAAACCTATAGGTGTCTTGACCTTCATAGAGTATAAGTGAAGATTTGATACTTGATATTGTAGGTTTTAAACATAGCTCTACTTCACCCTTAAGTCCAAAATATTTACCCTCTAAGAAAGTCAAATTAATAAAATAAGTGTATTCATTTAGAAAAAAAAAAATCAATGTAATTACATTTGATGCCTTCTCTGTGAAAAGGGGGCTTAATGCACCTGCAAAAAGTATCGACTCATGTCAGCCTGCGCAGTTCGCGCAGGCTGACATGGGCCGAAACTTTTTGCCTTTTGTAAATTTTCTTCTTGTGCAAGGACCACTTTTCCTCCAGATTTGGTCATTCGTTAGACTATCAGACGGATTTTATGGATCCATGATCATGGAATGACTTTCTTGTTATATAATAGATAACGGAGATGCATTAAGCCCCCTTTTGCCAGAGCACGGCTCTTTTATTCATTTCATTTTTTATTACAAGGTCAAAATATCTTACAAAATAGTAAATAAATAGATTCAAAATAAAAATGTCCATTTTCGTTTGACTCTATCGGGAAAAAAAAAAACACCTCAAATCTCTACATGAAGATAGAATTTTAGACTAGTCCAAAATGAACGCATTTGCGGACAACAAATCAAATGTAGGTAAAATGACGAATTTTGTCTTAAAAAGAACAGAAACCATTGTGGAAGAAGGAAAAATGCTTGTTACCAGCAGTTTCTCTTTTTCCACAGTGTTTTCAAAACCTTTCTTCACTAAGGCCTTAAGCAAAGGATGTTTGGTAAAAGGGCAAGATATTTTATTTATTCATTTCATTCATTAGTTCATGTATGATATTATATTGTCTCACAAAATCGTGAATAAAGCAGGTTTAAGATCAAAATGTATATTTTTTGAAGTCTGGTATTAGTTTACGCTCTCTGCAAAAAGCAACTAGGAATTACACTTGATGTCGTAGGGATTAACTCTAATATCAAACGACAAAACGTTAGAGTTGTCTAAATACAGGCTATTTGCAGTTGACAAATTGAACGTGGTTAACATACATGTAGTAGGTTTTGTCTTTGAAATGTTAGCAAACTTTGTGGGAAAAGGAGAAATGCTGGTTACAAGCGTTTTTCTTTAGAAAAAAAAAAACAAACTTTTGAGAAGCCTTCATTTCAAGATGCTTAACACTAGCACTGTTTATCAAAAGGTTAACGTATTTCTTAGTCCTTTTTTAAACTATGCTTCTAGGCTACAAAGAGGGAGAGTTAAAGACATTATTTAAAGCTAGTTCTCTAACTGAAACTGATTTAAACATGTTCACCAGGGAAAAATAAGTGTCGTTAATAGAATTAGCGCCACCTTTTTATGTCTTTTTTTTTTGTTTGAAATCGAACAACGAAATTTATTTGTAAAAAAAATACCCCGCGTCAGACCTTTTTGCTATGTTTATCACATCTGAAATCTCATCATTGTTTAAATTTTGTTTCATTCTGTTCGACTATAGTTTTCATACCTTTCAATCTTTTTTCCACGTTTGATGACATTGAAGAATAAATAAAAGAAATGGGCTAGGAAGAGACTAATAGGGATATCTTTTTGTAGTTTTACTGAAAGATCTTAGTGTGAGTGCATTTGGATATATAAAGGGTATAGATAAAGGAAGAAATGCCAATAGCAGGGTAATTTAGTATACAATGGTGGTAAAGTAATCGAATTTCAACGTATGTGTATTTTCAATGAATACGATACCAATATTCAATGTGATGGAAAATTGTCGATTACCCCCACCAATACTAGCGTCCAGTGTCGATATTGACAGGGAAAAACTATATACTGACAAGAAAATATTGATGCATAACATCAATGGCGCTGCAAATCAGTTGTTTGTGAAATAGGGCACATTACAGCGGGTTAATATTTTACGCCAAGGGCATCACTTGAACAAACTTCGTAGAGGTCCACGTGGTGATACTACATGACAAATATTTAAACTGTGGGCCATCTGGGATACGATCTGGTTTTTATCAATCTGGCAATGAAAGTACGGTATTTTACATGTTAAAAAATAAAAAGTCAGTCCAAATAGAAAAGCAAAGTCGGTACGTTCTCGATCTGGTAATGAAAGTACCGTATTTTTACATGTATGTTAAAAAAAAAAAAACACTGAACCAGTCCATATGAACCAGTCCATATAGTAAACAATATGGCTACCTCCACAGGCACTTTTCAAAAGCGAATGAAAATATAGTGCCGCCGCTCATGCGGCGCCACAAAAAACACCCCTTTTCAGGTCTTTAGTTTTAAAACCAGCGCCACACAAACAAGTAGGAAATGTTTTGGACATTCAAAAACTAATATAATACCTTGTTATCGTTAAAGCTTAAGATTTTACAGCGTGTATTCACAAAGAGATATTAAAGCATGTACAAATCTCCATTTTATCCGTATGAGTAGTCATTAGACTGAAAATATAAAAGGTAGGTCTATGAAATGTATTTCAAGGACAAAACGTAATCTATAATTGAGCCATGCTCTGTAAAAAGGGGGCTTAATGCATTTGCGAAAAGTATCGACCCAGGTCAGCCTGCGCAATCCGCGCAGGCTGACCTGAATCAAAACTTCTAGCTATTGGTCAATTTTCTGTATGTCCAAGGACCAATCCACCTCATGATTAAGTTGGTTGTTGAAAAAAGTGAATATCATGGATCCATAAGTATGTGATGGCTTGCTTGGTGCCATGGATCACGGAGATGCATTAAGCCCCCTTTTGCCGGTGCATGGCTCAATTTTTTTTTTCATGTTAATCGACGACTATCCCAGAACTATTCTTACATGTACGTCAATAACAGAGACTGTATTCATACCCTCGTCAATGTCGGTTCCATTCTAGAGTTCGAGACAAGTCATCGAATTGGCTGAGACAGAACATCTAAGCCAATGAGATAGCCTGTCTTAGTCTTTGACTTTAAAACAAGATCTAAGGTTACGTGATACTTCTTTTCTCGTAGGCACCATTACCATTTTAACCCTTGGGCTGCTCAGCACGACTCACTGACCTTTTTCGGACAGTGTAGATCAAGATCAGACTGCACAGAATGTGCAGTCTGATCTTGAATCTACACTGTCCGATGGGATGAGAAGATATTTCTCTCCAAAAATAAATTTGAAAAAGCATTATTCGGGTTTTTACTATCGGCTTAAAAGTTACATTTGATTTATTTCCCAGGATAACTCCAGCTGCAGGTATTCATATACCAATTAGCTATACGGAAGACACTATCTGCATTTTCTCGCTGGTTTTAAAAACATTCACTTCAAGACTACGCACCACATTATGAGATTTTCCACAATATTTTTAATGTCATACAGCACTTCCCAATCTCAGTGTCCTTCTAAAACAGCTATATCGGCAAAGTGGTCCTGCACACCTTTGGGATAAGCCAATCTATTCGTTGTCTTTGATCGGATATCATTGGACAATGGAAGATAAAGGACAGTTACTTCCCTTGATAGCTCTCCACTACTTACTAGGTCCTGAATGAGGTATTACTCGGTTTTTATCCTTGATATTCTATGCAATATTTAGGAATGTTCAGGTTTGATTATCTTCTTCAATATTTATCAAACCACAAATTTGATCTATTTGATACTCTTCAATGGTAATAGTGTGTGAAATTTGATTTGCAAATATTATGAAGACGTTACATATACAAAACAAATCAACATCTCTTCGTAAAGCAAGGACAAAAACAAAGGAAAAAGAAAATAAAAGGTGTCACACCACTGTGAGATTGCTTCTGGGTCGTAGTTGTCAAAAGTAGTCCCATATGCAATTTTGCAGTAGCAAAATGATGTGTTTTTATTGTGTACTGACTGGACTACTTTGTATCTGTGGAGGAATAAAAAACTTTGGGTCATGGCTGTGAACCGGTCTTCCTGAGAGGACAAAATCTAGGGTGCCCATGTTGGTTGGAAATTAGTGAAAAACGCAATCGGTTGACATTTTGTTCTTTTTTTGCAGGCCTATGATGGTAGCTTTCAGACTAACAGACGGAGAAACCATATTTTTGTCACAAAGCGATATACGTAGCTTCAAATGAGGTCAATTTTGATTTCGCAAAGACCAGTGGTGTGATACCAAAGGGACCCAGTTGCAGTTTGGTGACCTTTTTTTTTTGTGTAACAAAGGAGATAATTTGAATTTCACTTTTATCTCCCATTTGCTCCTCATTATGAGCCTTCCTCGAACATCATCGTACTTCTTTTACCATCCTATTTCCTTATCAAGTGTCGCCACCGAAGTGCAAATACGTGACCCTGGATGGCTTTTGGATAAGTCAATCTATTTTTGAACTTTGGATATCACTCCACAACTACGTTCCTCATTATAAGCTTTCCTCAAACGTCATCGTACCTTTTTTCACTACCCTGTTTCTTCAGTGTCGGTATCGCAGTGCAATTTGCGTGGCCTTGGGCGTCTTTGGCATAAGCCAATAGCTTTATCTATTTTTTGCCTTTTGGTCGGAGATTAAGCCAACAACATTCACCACCGTACGCAGACGCCAAAAACCAGTATCTTATCCATTGTCACGTATGCTTTCAATACATTACCTCTGTCAGACAGTGCAACAAATCACTCAAAAGTTAAACATTTCAAGTAATACTAGCTTGTTAGAATCAAATGATCCTTTCCCCACATTATTTCTCACAGCAGTTGTGAACTACGGGAGCTTTTCATTATGTAATTGTAGAGTCAAGGCTTGAAGTGTAAACTGTGTATTTGAAATTGAGGGTTGTTGCTTAGTTATTTATTTGAGCCACGTTCTGGCAAAAGGGGGTGTATTACATCTCCGCGATTCATTAAACCAAGAAAGTCATCATACAATAACTGATCCATAAAATCTATTTGTCTAACAACCAACTGAACCCTGGGGTAGAATGGTCCTTGGACCCACAGAAAAAACTGCCAAAAGCAAAAAGTACCGACCCATGTCAGCCTGCGCAGACCGCGCAGGCTGACATGGGTCGACACTTTTTGCAGATGCAGTATACCAACGTTTCATAGTGCGTAGCCTACTTATTATTATTATTATCATTAATATTATTAGTATTATTAGTATTAGTATTATTATCGTTATAGTAATTATAATTAAGTTTGAAGGGTAACATTTTTCAAAAGTATCCTAAATACACTCTGAATAATTTCACCCTTTACCATAAAACATGTTTCAAACCTACGAGCACCACAAACTTCTACAAAATTCATCACTGACAAACATTAATCAGTTTGAAGGGGTGGAAATATCGCTCCAAAACGAGATTGTGAATCAGCATTTTCTCCTTTTCTACAATATTTTCCACTCTGTCCAAGATAAATATCCCCGTTTGAGCCGCCTTTAATTCTTCGTCTACAAATGCTTCCGAAATGGACAAGTTTTAGGATTTTGTTATCTGGTAAAGTGTTAACCTGTTTCTTTGGAGCCACATTTTAGTGTACATCCTTTGGCAAGTGGCATGTAAGTTTTCTTGGGAAAATGGAAATAGATTTTTTTAAATGATTGGTGTATTCCAAAAAAATCAAAGTAGCCAAACAAAAAACATTGCTTGCTTCGGTGCATAGCTGAGATCTGCACGCATGACATATTACCATTAAGTTATATAATTACCTATAGGTAAATTTTCTCTTTGGATGACCTCCAGAGATTGTGCATTATCGCCTTTACTTACAACGAGTTACTCTAAGAGTATATATAAAAAAAACTTATATATGTAAATAAGCCATGCAATCGCAAAAGGGGGCTTAACGTATCTCCGTGATGCATGATAAACCAACCTAGTCATCACCTAATTATAGATCCATATAAACATTTTGTCAAACAACGGACAGAATCGTGAGGTAGACTGGTCCTCTGGACAGCAGAAAATTGACCAATAGCAAAAGGTTTCGACCTAGGTCAGCCTGCGCAGACTTCGCAGGCTGACCTGGGTTGATACTTTTTGCAGATGCATCAAGCCCCCTTTTTACAGACCATGGCTCAAATATTCGCATGATAGTTTGAATAAGTTTACATATGCATACGCAAGTATCTTTGCTTTCTCAGCAACTGTGCGCATGTGATTGTTGCTGTGGTAAGGTCTTCGATAGTGCACGTTAATATTTCAGCAACTAACTGGTAAAATAAGATATCTGCCATCTGTATTCATACGCAGTTGTCACCTTTTTTACCTCATATCCCCTCGGGTGTATCGGTGCTTGAAACGGCGACAAGAGAAGTCTACAATCGAGTTAACACGCCCACCAGAGGTCTGATAGCACTCTCGGAGTTCCCAAGATTTCAGTTTAATCCGATTTCTTGAAAATCGATTTTCTCCTTATCACGCTCTCTTTGCCAAACGACAAAATTCTAGACTGGTCCAACTTGAAAGCATATACAGACGATAAATGAAATGTTGCTAAAATGCCTGTGTTTAATAGCGCAGAAAACATTGTGGGAAAAGGAGAAAATGCTGGTTACCAGCATTTTCTCCTTTTCCTACAATGTTTTCTAAAGCTTTCTTTCTTTCTCATTGTCGTTAAAACTCGGGACTGTATGGTAAAGGATTGACCGAGTACTTTTGGGGGAAACGTGTTCATATGTTGAATCTATCTATCTACATACAGGAAAACATTACAAACCGGTCACCTCCGTTTAATAAGCAGCCTTCATTAAGCAAGAGCAAAATAAGTGAGCGCAATGACCATTACCGCTTACTGGAAAATCTCGAGGTTTAATGACCCTGAGGCAGAAGACATTTTGAAAAAAATGTGAATAAAGAAGAAAATGTTTGTTTACAAATATTTTTATTTTCCTTTTCAAACGATGTGTTTTACCCTTTGAAGGACAAATGTACTGTTTAGACAGACAGACAGACAGAAATGTTTATTCAACAGACTTGTACAATGTACATCGTCATCATTACAAAGATATTTTCACGAAGTACATGTATATAATAGAGTAATAGTTGATTGATCGTTTACTGATATTTTCATAAGTCAAAAATTTTGCCGTCTGGTGAGGAGTTACGCTGCTATAAGTGACCCATGCACTTTCGTGGACAATGTAGATTAAGGCCAGACAGGACTGAACGGATATACAATGTCAAATCCTGTGAGATTTTTGTGGCCAAAAGAACTTTGAAATTGCATTCTTTTTGGTTTTCAGTGTTGCCTGTGAGGGATTTCTTTGCAAGCTACATCCTTCTTTCTCACGTTAACATCGTGGAAACAATGTCCAGCAGTTAGCGGAAATATGAATTCTATTGCAATAAGTATCAGCAATCATCGGAAAGAATTTGGCCTAGCAGGAGAATCGAAAAGGCGACCCACGGCTGGTAGCTTAGGAATTAGGAAGAGGAGAGTAATGAAGCAGGCAAAAGTCTAGGCCGGTGTTCACAAACATTTTTTGCCTTATATTCTTCTCTAATTCTAAGTTCTAAAGCTAGCCTCCAGATTGGTCCGAACAATAGCGGTCAGCCAATCAGATTGTCAGATTGCACGATTGAAACCAAGGGCTGAAATTGAATTCCGGACCTGCATTGGTCACTACTTCAAATCTTACTTGACAAAACTGACATACTGAACACGTTTTTCAGGTTGTTCTGGTAATCATTTTAGTGCCATTGACAAAAACAGGGTTTTTTTTTCGGACGCCATAGATCAAGATCAGACTGCAGAGAAAGCACAGTCTGATCTTTGATATATACCTTCCGCTTTTTAGTCAAGCTCATAATATGAACTTTTTCATATATTGTGATATCGGACTCCTAGATGAAAATCACTCCGAGTGCAAATATGGGAGATAACTCTTTAAGCCTTAGATAACGAAGTTGGTTGTCTACGCGGATGGTATTTATACCGATTTCTTGAATATGTGTGGGCTTGATTCTTTAATTAAATGTTTTTTTCCGCTTTGCAGCCATCATCGTTTCAGTCATATCACAGCGACAGCTCAATTTTTCTTGTCCTTCCATGATTACACTGGTACTAGGTTTGGGCTCTGCAGTACCTAGCCAAATGACATTCCAACGAAAAATCATTTTCCATCGTTGAGGATCAAGCCAAAGCCCTTCTGATTAGATATCGCACACTTCAGTGAACTGGCGACGCAATGCCTTGATGGAGGTGGG
This sequence comes from Hippopus hippopus, assembly GCA_946811185.2. NCBI lineage: Eukaryota > Metazoa > Mollusca > Bivalvia > Cardiida > Cardiidae > Hippopus > Hippopus hippopus. Next base: position 19,216,557 of record OX328101.1, read on the forward strand.
ATTGACATAAGCCGGTCCACCGGTGTTCAAACTTAACCCTTAGGCTTCTAAGCGCGACTCACTGACCTATTGCGGACAGTGAAGATCAAGATCAGACTGCACAGAACGTGCAGTCTGATCTTGGATCTACACTGCCCCATAAGGAGATATTATTCCCAAAACATAACTTTGAAATAGCAATATTTGGGTTTTTACTATCGAATTGAAAATTTAAGTTTAGTTACTTAGCAGTATATGGGTTAATAAGCTTAGTGCGGTATCTATATCAGGGGAGATAAGCAATCTATGCTAGAGACAGACCGGCAGATACAGTTATACACGTATACTTTATCTGGGGTGCATGACAGGACAATAAGAAAGTATTAAAAGAACAAAATTGGTCTGACGAATTCGAACAAAATATGAAGAAATGATTTCATACCATTTTAACAGCTTATGTTATCTGTTTTGTTTCTATACTTCTTTTCTACATGCCGAGCCCCGGTAGCTCAGTCGGTAGCGCGCATGACTTGAGAACACGGGGTCCAGGGTTCGATCCCTGGCAATAACCCCTGGCTCGGCCAACTTCTTTCCGAGGATTGATGATAGTCAGTGCGACAGGATTCATTCCTCTCTCACCGCTGACCACTGTTTCGACGATGATTATGTGGGAAAGCAGCCAGTGGCTTGAAAAGAAAATTGTGCGAAGTACTGGTAAAAGAGACTCCAGGAACGCATGGATAGGTGCACTGGCCGCCGCGATAAAACTGAAATAGTGTTGAAAACGGCGTTAAACCAGACCAGCCCGCATAGCTCAATAGGTAGAGCGTAGGACTCGTGAACGTGATGTTTCGAGTCATTTGAGGGTGTGGGTTCGATCCCCACGGCTGGCCATCTAAAATTACTAATAGTCTTTCGGATGAGACGTTAAACCGAGGTCCCGTGTGCTCGGTGCTATACACCGAGCACGTAAAAGAACCAGGCGTAACTTAAGATGGGTTTCGTCCTGTATCTGCACTATCCCCCGTAACAATACTAACAGCCTTCAGGGGACGTCGCCCATATGGGCAACCGGTGACGACGATAAATAAACGCAAATTCAATCAACAAACGGCGTTAAACACCATACAATCAATCAATCTTTTCTATATGGGTATTAACGCACAAAAAGGTCTTATTATCGCATCATTGAAGGCATGTTAGAACAGTTTAATTTCGAAATGTCTTACTGAGTTTGAAGAGCTGAAAAATATTTAAATGGATTACCAGTTGTTTAATCAACCTTTACACCACACAATCCGAAGTTTTAACGACCCAAAGAAATAAAGCTTCTGAAAAAAATTGTGGGAAAAAGGATAGATAGCCTGGTAACTAACATCTTCTCCTTTTCCGACAATGTTTTCCTCCTTAAGTTAAGGGTTAATTTTAGTCTTACATGCTCATGAAACATGTCGGTTGACCGTCAAACATCAGTTAAATTTCGATCATTTATTTAACCGTCTACCTTTCTGTCTTGACATCACCACCAGCACCACCACTACCGCCAACAACAACAACAATAACAACAACAACGTGATGTAAATCTCATACTTTTTTCATAATGCAGGCTTGGACATGGACGGACCATTCCAATGTCGTGGTCTTGACCCTTTACCGCACAATCCCGAGTTTAAATGATCTCTGGGAAGAAGGCTTTGAAAACGTTGTGGAGAAAGAGAAAATGCTGGTGACCAGCATTTTCTCCATTTCCCACTTTATTTCAAAATTCATCAATTGACCAACATTTCTAGCTGGGTTCCAGCCCAATCATTTTTTTCCTTTTATATAGATCTATTCGGACTTTACTTTGACAAAAAATGAGGTAATTTTTGCTAAAGTAACGTCCAAATATAAAAAAAGGAAAAAGATGATCGGACTGGAACCCAGACTACAACATTTCATTTGTCGTCTGCAAATGCTCTGGATTTCGACCAGTCCAAAACTCTTGTCATTTGGTAAAGAATTTACGCATCCCCTGAAATAGAATTTGTAGCAGTTTAATTATCAGAAAAAAGAAAAGATTTTATGAAACACGACCAGTCGTCATTAATAAAGGTTTATTGCAGATATACACATGTTAAGTCAAAAGGAGAAGCCAAAATGTTATCAAAATTGGTCTGCTAAAAATGACAAAAGCTTGTCTTCAGACGGTAATTTGTAAAACGAGATAGGCGATAAAAAAATAAAACATAAGTTACATTTACATAGTTTTGTATGTAGATCTACTATCAGTAAACTAAATTGATTTGGGAAAAAAGAAAAACAACACTTTTTCAGATAATCGAAAAGAATAGAAAGAAATAGAAGATTGCAATACATTGTATAGTTTCCTATTTAACTCTTTACATGACAACAAAAAATAGAGATATCGATGTTGGAAGTATTTGCAGACGATAAATGGAATCAGTTCATTGATGATGATATTGGTCTGTGAAAGGGCAGAAAACATTGTGAAAATAGGAGTAAATACTTGTTGCTAGCGTGTGGTCAATTTCTCGCATTTTTCAAAAAAAATAAGCAAACCTTCTTCCTGTAGAGTCGTTATAACTATGGATTGTTCGGTTAACCCATTATCATACAACAAAATTCAAGACTGGTCCAATTTGAAAGCAATTGCAGACGACAAATTTTATATGACTGAAGTGATAAAATTTGTCTCTAAAAGTGTAGAAAACATTGTGGGAAAAGGAGAAAATGCTGGTTACCAGCATTTTCTCCTTTTCCCACAATGTTTTCAAAAGCCCTATCTTCCAGGGTCGTGAAAACCAGGGATTGTATGGTAAAGGGTGAAGTAATATGGTATTGTATGTATCACGTGACCGTCAAATTGTCCCGGGTATGAACCTAGAGCTAGGATTATTTTAATCACATAATTTGTAAAATAAATAGACAATTTACTTAAAGTAAAAACACGTTCTTTATATTGACATTCATAAGGAATGTCATGGATAAAATGTTCTTCTTTTACAAAAAAAAAATGATATTTCCTTCATACAGTATTCAGATTCGGTATACTCTACTCCTTACTTTAAAATTTTACCTTATTTTTTCTTTAGTTCGATAGCTCGACATCAAAACAGTTTTCTGTCTATAACTTTGTGACTGAAATTATTTCTTATAGTGGTACGTCTCGGATGAAGAAAATTATTTGAGCTATGCTCTGGCAAAAGGGGGCTTAATGCATCTTCTTAACTCTTTCAGCCCCAAATATATAAACTCGATCCTTGTCAACGACATAGAATAGGATCCTCTGAGACTCAGAAAGCTTTATGTCGCATAGGCTTGACTAAACAAGTGGACGGTATAGATGCAAGATCAGACTGCACGTTCTGTGCAGTCTGATCTTGATCTATGCCGTCCGCAAAAGTCTCTGTTTTCACCTATGGCACCGAAAGGGTTAATGCATGGTACCAAGCAAGACATCTCATAATTAGAGATCCATAAAATTCACTTTTTTCTAACAGCCGACTGAATCACGGGATAGAATTATCCTTTGACTTGGAGAAAATTTAAAGGTAGTGAAAAGTTTCGGCCCATGTCCGCCTGCGCGGACTGCGCAGGCTGACATGGGCCGGAACTTTTCGCAAATGCATTAAGCCCCCTTTTCACAGGGCATGGCTCATTTGTTTTAGAGCCTAGTAATTTTTGGCTATCCATGAATATGAACGGGTAAATAGGCTTTCTACACGATTACCATACTTTAAATTTGCAGTACAACGAAAGAATCGTATGTTTTATATATCCAGGCAGAAGAAGATATAAAATGCCATTCATTCATTTTTCTTGCGGAATACAAACTTTAGCATACTTGTCAGATTAGAACATAATTTGTTAACGATTAAAGCTTTCTTTTAGCTGTTCAACGAAGAAAAAAAATAAAGAGCTCTCAAAGTTGTAAGCTTTAGCAGACTGCAAAATTAACCGTAGCTCAGCTGATGAAATTTGACTTTGAAGAGGTAGAAAACATTGTAGAAAATGGACAAAATGCTGGTTACCAGTACTTTCTCATTTTCTTACAACGTTTTCAAAAGCCTTTGTCCTCAGGGTTCTTAAAACTCTGGCTTGTTTGGTATTTAACCCTCTGCCACACAATCCCAAGTTTATAACGACCCTGAGGAAGAAGGCTTTTGAAAACATTGTGGGAAAAGGAAAAAATGCTGGTAACCAGCATTTTCTCCATTTCCCACAATGTTTTCTACCCTTTCTCAGACAAATTTTCCCGTTTTAGCTACATTGAATTTGTCGTCTGCAAATGCTTTCAATTTGGAAGAGTCCAGAATTTTGTCTTTTTATGAAGGATTAAAAGTTTAAATGTATATATGTTTTGAATTGAGCAGTCATATTGCACCTTGAGCCAAGTAGCGACACATAATCTATTTTTAGAATAAGTACAGGACAGACCAAAAAATTAGGTTATCTTGATTTTTGTGATTTTTAACTCTACACCTCTTTATCTTATGACAGTCATTTTAAAGTATAGTTATCGTATGGATATGACGAATTAGTTGACTCTTCACCAGACGACAAAATTTTAGCCTTGTCAAAATTGAAAGCATTTGCAGACGACAAATTAAATGTTACTCAAAACATGAAATTTGTCTTTCATGAGGTAGAAAACGCTGCTGGTGACTAGCATTTTCTCTTTTTTCCTCAATATTTTCAAATGCTTATTTTCTTAGCGTCTTTTAGAGCCAGGATTGTGTAGAAAATGTTAAGTCTTTAAAAGTATATACAGACAGTTATCAACTCTCTATACCAAACGACAATATTTTAGAGTTGTTCATATTGAAAGCATTGTGCAGATGGTAAACTTAATGCGATTTAAATGATAGCACTTAAATGCGAAAGCATAGAAAACATTGTGGGGAGACAAAAAAAGAAAATGCGGGTTGCCTGCAATTTTTCTTTTTCTCGCATTCTTTTTTCCAGGGGATGAGGTTCGTTAAAAACGGGATTGGTAAATGGTAAAAAAGAAACACCCTTTCCTTTGAAGAATGTGTTTATGATATTTGATATTGTTCTGTTCGCAGTTATGTGTATCTATCTGAACACTTAAAATTGCAGTAATTATTTTAACATTTGGGCTGCTAAACGCGACCCAAGGACCTTTTGCGGACAGTGTAGATCAAGATCAGACTGCACAGAAGGTGCAGTCTGATCTTTAATATACACTGTCCGATAAGGAGAAATTCCCCCCCCCCCCTCCCCAAAAAAACTGAAATAGCAATATTTGGGTTTTACTCTCGACTTGAAAGTTTCATTCTAGTTATAAAGCACGATAAGGGGTAGTACTTAACTTTCATTGACGCCCCAGACCCGGACAGATATCAAGTATACTATTTCCCTTTTCAAATAGTAAAGATCGGAGCATTTTTCACTCCGATTAAAAAATTCCTTCCTCGACTGGATGAAGGACAGTGTCGATCTTGAAGGGTATTTATTTAATGGGTGCTATATTTTCACATTTCTTTATACATACTCCACAATGTCATCGACGAATAAAAGAAGAAGAATATGACTTAGAGTTATTTTCAAGCTATAATTTCGTTTTAACCCTTTACTAAATATCCCCGAGTTTTAACGACCTTATACAAGAAGGCTTTTCCCATACTGTTTTTTACTCCGTCAAGACAAAATCTTATTATATGAGTCACATTGAATTTATCGTATACGGAATGTTTTCTATTCGGACATGTCAATTTTTTTGAGTGGTAGATGGTTAATAACAATGTAAAAAGATATCCTCTACATGCCTGTCTTTTTTCCCCAGATATGCATATTTTAAACTTTTTTGAAATGCGTCAAATCAAGCAAGACTTAATGAAGAGGGAAAGGACGAAAAAACATGCATGTACCTTATAGACATACTGATAGGCATACTTTTGTACTGTTTTTATTTCAGGGTTGAAAGAATTAAGGGCTAGAAACCCTGTGAATGTTTCTCCGTTACTCTGCTATATAAGTTAGATAATACGTTCAAGACGATAGTAAAAATCCGAATAATATTACTTCAAACTTATTATTTTTTTTTTTTTTTTTGAGAACAATATCTCCTTATCGGAGAGTGTAGATTCAAGATCAGACTGCACATTCTGTGCAGTCTGATCTTGATCTACACTGTCTGCAGAAGGTCAGTGACTTGCGCCTTAACACCTCAACGGTTGGAGTATGAAAACATGCCTAAAAGGCGATAGAAAAGACTTTTATTTTTTACCATTTTCCCTCGGATTTAGTTGTCAAACTTAACAATCCAACCTTACATCTGATCTAACAAGAAATGACAGTAGCTTACATAATTTCATGAAATGATAAGTTGCATTGCAAAGAATTAGTGTATGATGAAAGCTGAAAAAACGAAAAGTGGTATTTCAAATTGTCAAGAGATAGGATCTACGTATTAAAGTCCGCTTTGTATCTTTACTTATCGCTATTAAATCATAACAGTGGTCCATATCTCATTCCTTGACTTGAATCGACAACGCAAATTAACTAAAGAAAGACTGTGCCATTCGTCATCACTATACTGCGACAATATCTAGACTTATCCAGATTGAAACTATAAAATTTATATAGTATATAGGGTCGATCTGATGGATTTGTGTAAGAAAGTGTGAAAAAGAAAAAGAGAAACATTGTGGGAAAAGGAGAAAATGCTGGTTACCAGCATTTTCTCCTTTTCCCACAATGTTTTTAAAAGCCTTATGACGCACGGTCGATGAAACACAGAAATGTTTGGTAAAGAGTTGGAGAACTTGTAAGGGTATAAAGGTTGCCGAAATGAATCTACAGTTCTGTTTTTCCCCATAATATTGGTACTAATTCTACACATTCATTGAAATATCGACGAGTTATGTCTCTTAGCGAGGGCTTAACTCGTCTCGTCGTTTTAGCAAACAAACAAAGTCAGGTGATATATCTTAAAAATGACATCGAATTCGAAACTAAGCTTGGAAAAAAGTATAATCCACCAGGATTTAAAATTTTCTGTGGAATTTGAAAATGGAGAATCTAGTGAAGATAGAAAAATTGTGAATACGAAATACGAAAGAAATAGGTCAAAGGATATCGCACTAAATAATTTCAAAGGGAATGATACGAAAGGTGAAAATGTTAAATCTCAACCGAAGGAAAGAAAACCGAGAGAAAACAAAAGAATAGATGACGAAGATTCGAATGTTGCTGCTGATGTCTCAAACGTAAAGAAGGCGCGGACTGATGCTACTGCCCATGAGAATGTAACAGAAATAACGATAACAGAGCAGAACGCCAAAAGAAAACAAACACTTCACAGAACGTCGTTTTCCAGCCTCAGGGGTTCGAAGTACAAGCCACTGCCAGGCATTGGAGACGCAGAGAAGGGTAAGACAGACATGAAACTGTTGCGACATTCACATTTTAACCATACTCTGTGAAAAGGAGGCTTCATGCATCTGCGAAAAGTATCGATTCAGGTCAGCCTGCGCAGACTGCGCAGGCTGACCTGTGTCGAAATCTTTTGCTTTTGGTAAATTTTCTGCATGTCCATGGATCATTCTAGCCCAGGATTAAGCCAGTTTTTTTTTTTTTTTTTTTTTTGAGAAATTCAATTTTATGGATCCATAATTATGTGATGACTCGCTTGGTATAATGTATCGCGGAGATCGTTAAAACTCCCATTTCACAGAGAGTGGCTCAAACGTATTTTCCAAATATGATCTTGCGTCAGAGTGTTCCTTACTTTTTTGCACAACAACAACCATAAGGAGCCCTATTGACCAGCACGTATATGAAGGAAGGTACTCTTAAAGTGAATTATATGTAACGAAATGAAGTAAAATTATGTACCATAACTTAGGTGGAATATACAACGCATACCTGCAGGGTCGATTAAAGGATAGGGCACCCTAATGGGATTCGTGTAACATCGCCTTCATCGCCAAAATCATGCGGATTCGGCTAAGACTCGGGTAATCCGTAATCGATACGGGGAACCAGCGTGTATCGGCCGATCGATTCCGGATTACCCGAGTCTTAGCCGAATCCGTACGTTTTTTCGGCGATGAAAGGCGATGTTTTACAAGAATCCCATTAGGGTGCCCTATCCTTAAATGTAATATTTGTGTCAATTTAGTTTTAATCTTCATTTAACAGTTATCAGTCCCTCTATACAGTTCTGTTAAATGATGCTCGTCTTTGTCATAAGTCAATCGGAATTAAAACACAACTAGTGGGTCTCACCATCAAAGAGACATAAGAGAGAGTTGATTGATTGTATGGTGTTTAACACCGTTTTCAACATTATTTCAGTTATATCGCGGCGGCCAGTGCACCTATCCATGCTTTCCTGGAATCTCTTTTACCAGTACTCCGCACAATTTTCTTTCCAAGCCACTGGCTGCTTTCCCACATAACCATCACCGAAACAATGGTCAGCGGTGGGAGAGGAATGAATCCTGTCGCAATGACTATCATCAATCCTCGGAAAGAAATTGGCCGAGCCAGGGATCGAACCTACGACTCCCTGTTCTCAAGTCCTGCGCGCTACCGACTGAGCTACCGGGGCTCGGCACATAAGAGAGGGAGAGAGAGGGCAATATGCGATATTCAGATAATGATTTTTTTTTTTTGGGGGGGGGAAATCTAAATGTACGAACGGTACCGTCAGACACTCGGTAGCAGGAACATCTGTCTTTATTATACTGCAAAGAAATTTCTCGCGATCTTATTGGATAATATGTCTAGAATATATATTCATGTACACTGGCATGATCCACGTAAAAGCAGTTTCCCTTTCGGGAGCCCCGTATACATGACCACACTGTCAACAAAACATCCATAATGGCGGCGTCGATCGATACGAGCCGCCCACAAGACAAACATACTGAGTGAGTAGCCTGCACCATATTATTACTAGTTTCCGTTGATGGTTGTCATTAAAGCCGAAAGAATGGATTATTTTTTATAATAAATGAATGTAGTTACATATATATTATCGTCTATTGTCATTCTAAAACAAATACTTGGGTTAAAACGAATTATCCCTTCGTCAGGTAAGCAAATTGTGAAGTGTCGAAATTCATACATTGTAACGTTAAAAAGATAACCTAACGGTCGTTTGAGGCAAATAATAGTCGCTTACTTTTGCCAGCAAATCATTAAAATGCATACAAGTTTACTTACCTTGAAGTTGTTTAAATCCATGTTTAAGTAAAAATACGTTGAATATCTATCGCAGTGACATCATCAAGTTTATACAACAAATTGCACGTTTTACCAAGGTTTCAGTGACGTCAGTTCTCAGTGATGTCAGTTTTCGTTGAATTGGGGCACTTTTAAGGGAAATTCTAATTCGTCAGCGTACTCAAATTCTGAGACAATAAAACAAGGAAATTTCACTTAATACACGTTGTAAGGGTAAAACTTGGCATTATAATAACTTTGTTGTACGGTCAGGTGGCAGGGGACTTGGAAACTCGTTCACCGCTGTGGCGAATCATGTCACCCCCGAGCCGAAGGTTCATCCCGAACCGGTTACGTACCCACGAAGTGGGTCTTCAATCACTAACCTATAGCATAAAGGTAACAGTTCGCATGTACCAGTCATTGTATACACAATTCTAAATCTGAATTTTGCGAATTGAATGAGACTTTCTGTTTCAGTCAAACAGATTAGTAGTCTTGGAGTTTAACCCTAAGGCTGCTAAGCGCGACTCACTGACCTTTTGCGGACAGTGTAGATCAAAATCAGACTGCACAGAACGTGCAGTCTGATCTTGGATCTACACTGTCCGATTAGGAGATATTACTCCCCAAAAACATAACTTTGAAATAGCAATATTTGGGTTTTTACTATCGAATTGAAATTTTTATTTCAGTTATTTAGCAGGATAAGGGTTAAAATAGAATTTAATCAATACTATTGATGGCTGCAATCCGTGGCCTATTACAAGAGGGTAAAGGTACAAAATGGCGCCAACAAAAAGCGTTGGGATAATTAGGTCGTGATATCGACCAACGAATGTTCTTGACCTAGACGCACCAGTTGTTACAATTTCACATCATACTGTTACTTTTGAACTTATGTTTGTTACTTATGTTTGGTCGAGAAAATATTGTCCTTGACAAGGAGAAATGTTCTCTCAGACAGACTGAAAGGTGAAATTCATTTCAGATTTGTATAAAGAAAATAAATAAATTGGCGAGTACCAGCACTGTTCTAAGAGATTTAACTAGCTATAAGGATTTCTTACTGCCTTCACAAACAGAGCGATAAAGATCATAAGAACATTAATTCTGATTGTGGATCAGACATTTTGTGATACTTCTAACACCCATAATAGTCCTTTTATAATCATTTTCCGATCGGAATAATTGGGCAGAAGAAATGTTTCAACTGTATTTATCAATGATTAAATTTAGAATTCTAAAATTTGTTTTGCGGGATGTGCTTAGGTAGAGTGTTGATACAGATCTAGAACAACTTCTAACATCCGATTCTTACCGTTCAAAACCTCTCTACATACATGTATCAGAACATGTATCAGAACAGATTACTTCGAATATGAGATGAACTGAACTATTTTAAAGTTGTTTTGCTTCAATATGCACCACATTCCGAGAGACGTTATTTTGTATGAAAATGCCAAATAGAGTGTAAAGATAGTGCTTCTTACAAACTATCCACATGGACATAAGGGGAAGGTGGGCGACTACGAAAATGGTTATGGTATCGTGAAATCAATTGTTGAATAATTAACAAGTGTACTTTTCATAGAACCATACTAGCCAAAGCAGCCTTACAGGTGATGACATTGCGATGATAAAAGCCTGGCGAGCCAGTCCTTTCAACACCAAATGCAATTTTAGTTCTCTCTGAGGACAGTGCAGATTAACATCAGACCATTCTTGGCCCGTCTTTACCGACTATTCTTTAGATTATTCCCAGTGTTATTTTCAAGAATTTTCTATATTTGAAAATAAAACAATTTCTGATAATCCAAACATTCGGTTTAGCTAATCAAAAGTTACTTTACTTTCTAGAATTAGACTTAAAATGAAATTAAGAACGGTTGGTGAATACAGACTCTGATCCTGGGTCTAGATTTTGTACAGGAGAGTCTGTTTTTTAGGCACGCCATGAAATATCCCGTATAATTTTATGCTTTCCGGTAGTTTATCGAGAAATATCGGTGAAATATATAGAGGATATTTGTTTTTTGCGGTGAAAGATCGAAATTTATTTCATCGAGTGGACATCATCGGTAATATTTTCACGAGTGGCGCAGTCACGAGTGAAAATATTACCGATGGTGTTCACGAGATGAAATAAATTTCGATCTTTCACCGCAAAACAAAAAAAATATTCTGTTTATTTCATGCTTCTAATCCTTTTTTGGGCGGAACTTTCATCAAAATCCAGTACAGTTCTTTTCGGTTATTCCTCGTGGCGTACCCCCTCCGCATAGCAACGTATTACAATATTACGTAAAGCGCGAGAAATGTAGGGTAAATGACGTCATATTTCCATCTTGTTGAGAGGCACGCGCATTTTACCTAGGTAACTAGTGCGCGGGAACTACTGTTTCCGCCTTCAATTGAAGACTTAGAAGATAAAAATCGGTATTTTTCACTGGTCGTAACCATGAAATATCGAATGATATTTCACCGTTATTTCTCGATAAACTACCGGAAAGCATGAAATAATTTTCGATATTTCATGGTTACGACCAGTGAAAAATACCAAGTGGCTGCGCCACTCGTGGAAATATTACCGATAATGTTCACTCGATGAAATAAATTTCGATCTTTCACCGATAAAAACATACATCCTCTATTTCTTACCCAAAATACTCAAGACATGCTTCAGCGAAATTAAGGACTGGACGTCCAGCTTGTCAAGACAGTGTCGGAATTGTGTCATAAAGAAGATAGGCTATCACGGCCAAAGAATGGCAGGGCCTGCTGTTATCGTCCATGTCTGGTGGTACATTAGTTCGCAGTAAAATATATAAAAAGGTCCCTTTAACACATAGCCTTCTACTCTCAATAACTTTCTGGCCGAAACATCCCTTTTTTTCATGAAAGGTTGGTAAATACTGTTATTCATGTATGAGAGAAATATATAGCTTGATAATAATGCATTGCTGACCAGAAATGTCCAGTATATTTTACGTTCTACTGCTGACGACTGATGAAAATGTAACACTCCATGAAACTACTAATTTGTAAAAGACAGTTTTAAGGCTCAGTTGTATGGTGTAGGATTCGATTCTTACACAAAAGACTTTTCTTTTTTTTTCGCGAAATGTTCCTAGGCTAGACACCTTATAACCTAGGCCTAGTACTTGTGACATACATGACATTCATAAATAAGTAAGCTGTAATATGACAGAAATAATGTTGAAATCAGCGTAAAAGACAATGTGATCACTCAATCAGTCAAATTATTATAATTAGTATTATTATTATTTTTTTTTTTTTTCTAAATGGTCTTTGCAAAAATACGAATAGATTGCTTTGTTCAATGTCAATGTCCCAACCCAAAATAAAAGGTAATATTAAATGAGTTTCTTTTTTCCCATATATAGTTAAGGTTCTGTGTGGTTCAGTGGTGGAGTGTAGGACTCGTGACCTGGAGGCCCCGGGTTCGAGCCTCACTGGCTCCACTGGGCTTTTCACAGGAGTGTCCTTGGGTAAGGCACTTCAGAGCCCCAGCCTACTACCGGTGCAACACATGACATACATAAATATGTGAACTGTTGTCGTGATATGACTGAAATAATGTTGAAAGCGGCGTAAAACACCATTCAAATCCTATATATAGTATAAACAACTACCATTTGATGGGTGTTTTCAAAACAGTGTGGTTATTCAGTTTCGACCCATTACGGTGCTCATAGCACTTTGATTTAAATAGCCATTTATAGTATGAATAGACCTTTAAATTGTGATTAATTATATGTTAGATTTTTCTTAATTTTTTTGATGGTCAAAAGCAAAATCTTATTTGCCGAGTTAAACAAAACATTACAGAAACATCGCTTATAATGACCAATTTCTATACTCTTTCCGAAACGACAAAACTTTAGACATGTCCAAATTGAAAAGATTTGAAAAGACAAAGTAAATGGGTCTTAAATGATTAAATTTTCATTGCAAGGACAGACAAGATTCAGGATATAGCAGATAATGCTGATAACCAGTATTTTCTTCTTTTCCCACAATGTTTTTCGAAAAATTTTATTCTAAGGTCGGTACAACGCATAATTGTTCGGAAAGGGTTAAATCTTGTTACACGTCTTATCTTATGGACAATCAAAGTTTTATTTGCAAACATTAAAGTCTATTTTTTTCTGCAGGATTCAAAATTTGAATAGTTAAGAAAAGATAATTCTATCCAGTAAAGTGCCAAATCTTTACCTAACGATTACGTGTTTTAGCACCCGTAAAGAAGAAGGCGTTTGAAAAAAAAAAAGTATAAAAAAAAAGTGCTGGTAACAGGAATTTACTTTTTTTTTTTCAAAATATTTTTTACCCTGACAAAGACAAATTTCACCATTCTAGCAACACTGTATTTGTCGTCTGTAAACGCTTTCTATGTGGACTCTGCAGACCCCGGTAGTTCAGTCGGTAGCGTACAGGACTTGTGAATAGGAAGTCGCTGGTGCGATGCCCGGCAAGGCCAATTTCTTTCCAAGGATTAATGATAGTCTTTGCGACAGGATTCCTCTCTCGCAGCTGATCATTGTTTCGACGATGGTTATATGGGAAAGCTGCCAGTGGCTTGGAAAGATCATTGTGCGGAGTACTGGTAACAGAAATTCCAGGAAAGCATGGATAGGTGCACTGACCACCGCGATATAACTGAAATAATGTCTTACGAACATGAAAGTTCGCAACAAATGCATAGCTCAAATACAAACCGCACCTGGCGGGATTCGAACCCGTGCGGACAAATATCCTCGTTTTTCGAGGTTTAAAAGACACAACACCATAACCACTGAGCTAAAGAGAATTCTCTCTAACACAGTTGTTAGGTACTGATTTTATACGGGAAAGCTATGCAGTAAGGAAGGAGTGACCTCCTGTAACAAATGTTGAAAACGGCGTTAAACACCATGCAATCATTCAATCATTCAATTTGGACTGATCTAAGATTTTGTCGTTTGGTAAAGCGTTTAGACGCAAACTTCCATTAATGAGAAATAAAAAAGGATAAGATACAATATGAAAAGAGATACACTGTGAAAAGAGAACAAAAAGATTGCACCTAGACATAATTTCTGTTTTGAAAACACTTCATAGACAGAATGCAGTGTCAATAATAGACTCTGAAAACTGCACCCATTCAGTCATGGTATAAACCCTGAATGTTTTAAGGCCTTATCCTGCTAAAAAACTAACATGAAACTTTCAAGTCGGTGGTAAAAATCCAACTGTTTCTATTTTAAATGTATTTTTTTGGGGAAAAATATATCCTTAACGGACAGTGTAGATCCAAGATCAGACTGCGCGTTCCGTCTACACTGTCGGCAAAAGGTCAGTTAGTCAAAGGGTTAAAGCGGTCCTTTCATATGGTGACAATGCATGTTTAATTTTGCAAGAATTTTAATGATGAAATGTTCATAGTATTATTTCTACTAGTGAATTTTAGCTTTAACTTTATACCTGATAAGCCTAAGGTTTTAACGATCATGAGGAAAACTAAATTGGACAGCATTGTGGGAAATTGAGAAAATGCTGCTAATCAGCATTTTCTCATTTTCCCACAATGCTTTCTACGCTCTGAAAGACGGCTTGCACTACGTGAAGAACTTTTGACTTGTCGCCTGTTAATACTTCAAATGGAAGAGACAAAATTAGTGTCGTCTTGGAAAAGTTTCACTCTTCCAGCACCAAGTATATAAGCTCGACCTCTTTCGATGGCTGGCCAATCTAAAACTTTCTAAGTCTTTCAGAAAGACGCTTAACCGAGCTGTCTTGTGACGGCGCTGTGCATCGAGTATACACTAAAGATCAGGCTTTACTTTGGATGGGTTTCATCCTGAATCTTGTACTGTCTCCCGTAACATGACTAATGTTACAGCATTGTGGGGACAGCCGGTGGCGGCGGAAAATAAAGAGAAAATCGTTTAATCAACGGCTAAAAATACAATCAACTGAAAGGCTTTCTAGAAAGATTTTAGTCTTATAGGCTTGACTGAATAAGCGAACGGTATGGATCAACGTTCTGTGAAGTCTATGCAGCCCGGAAAAGTCCATGTTTTCGCTTATGCCGCTGACAGTGTTTATGTCAAAGTCTTTTATGACTGTGTGGCTATAGGTGTTTAAATCAATTATCAAATATTTTGTTACCAGGAACACACCAAGGACGCAGTACCCCTCTCTCTCTCTCTCTCTCTCTCTCTCTCTCCCACTTTCTCCCTATCTCTCTCTCTCTCTCTCTCTCTCTCTGGTATAGTCTGCAGCTATAACTCGATTCCCATTCCCCCAGTTAATTCAGGGAAATAGACTTTCTGTTTGTTTTTTTTTTTTTTTTGAAGAATGCCTACCTTCATTTATTTACTTCTTGTTAATAATAGCTATAACAAAATGTAATTTTCCCTGCAAAAGTAAAGGAACTGGAAGACCAAAAGTAGTAAACAGATGAGAATTTTTGGTCGCCTTCCAATCAGTAACTCCGTATATTTTCACCAGATCAAATATGATGTCATCCTGCTATATTTGAAAACGATTCTATAAGATCGACGTTATTGTTATTAATTAGGGCTACGTAATTCATTTTAGAAATACTTCTAATAAAGATATTTTTTTTTCCTTCCGCTTGTCTTTCTTCTCTACTGATGGTAGCCCAACTATCGACTTTCTTATTGCAGTGATACATGTATAATGTTTCCAAAATTTGGTGAAATTTATATAACTTTGAATAGTCCCCTATAAACGTCGGGTCAGCAATGACAGCAAGAAATAGCCACATGTTTCATAATAATTGATGGTTATGATAGTAAAAAGGAAAAAAAAACCTGTAATTTACTCTTATAATGTTGCGGCTTTAGTTTTTAAATTTAAACGTCTTATATACTTATATACAAACCATGTTAATCCCTTAGTCTTTTTATATGCCCCTGTTGAGTGAATAAAGAAGTTATTTTTATAGAATTGTTGAAAAAGAGTCTTTTATCCCTGATAAAAGACCTGCAGAACCAGTCTACTGCTAAAACTTGCGTTTTTGACATCTTTTTCTCATCACGGTTGAATGTCTTTTTGCGAATGTGAATTAATTTCTTGCGTCATGCTAAAGGGATAAATCCATATGCCTTTGGCAAACAGTCCGGTGTTTTAACGATCCTAAGGAAGAAGCTTTTTGAAAACATTGTGGAAAAAGGAGAAAATGCTGGTAACCAGCATTTTCTCCTTTTCCCACAATGTTTTATACCCTGTTACGGGACTTCTGTCCATTTGTTCCATATTAGAATTTGTCGTTTCCAGATAATTTCAAACCTGAAGGGTATAAAATACGTCGATTAGGGAAAGGGTTAAATCGAATTAGAACTAATTTAAAATCTATTGGCAAGTGTTAATTTTGAACAATACAGATATATAGTGCAGTTCAGTATATACTAAGTGGGAAATCGTGGAACGAGCTGTGTGTAAATCTATCAATATACATCATTTATTTATCACGGTCCCTCTTTCTAAAGAAAGTTCATTAATTACAACGTGCTTTCGTCCTTGGTTACGAACGTACCCAAACAAAAAGGCACCACAAAAGATGTGACATAAAACAAATATCGTACCCAGTGCTCGGCTAGGCAAGGAATTGAAGGCGTCTTAGCTTAATTCCTCATGATGGGATATTCAGAATTATTATTGCGTGTTCAATGGATATAAGATCGATTGCATTATCCGAGGATTATAATAAAAACTGATTGATTTTTTTTTTATCTTCAACATTATGACAGGCGGTCCTAGACAAAAATGGGAAAAACCCGGAGACAATGGAGAGATACCAATTCAAGCTCGGATTCGGGGTAAGTATGAGCCTTTCTAATGCCCAGATGGCGTTTTTTTTTTGTATTGTATGTGTCTCTAAAGTGGTGTGTCAAGACCCGTTAGCTCAGTCGGTAGCGTGCAGGACTTGGGGTCGTGGGTTCGATCTCTGGCTCGGCCAATTTCTTTTTGAGGATTGATGATAGTCATTGCGACAGGATTCATTTCTCTCCCACCGCTGACCATTGTTTCGACGATGGTTACGTGGGTAAGCAACCAGTGGTTCGGGAAGAAAATTGTGCGGAGTACTGGTAAAAGAGACTGCAGGAAAGCATGGATAAGTGCACTGGGCGCCGCGATATAACTGAAATAATGTTGAAAACGCCGTTAAACACCATACAATCAACAATCAACTCTAAAGTGATGAAAAACGGTCTTTGAATCTTTTATAGACCTTTATTTGGCAACCAAGACATAGCTCTTTCCACGATATGGTTTTCCAGGATTAGGGAAATCATTAACAATAATGCATAGTTACTACTGAGATGAACAATTCAAATTTGTCAGGTTTCGGTATATTGTTAGAAATAACGAATTTTCACGAAACCTTCGAAAAACGGTTGACTGACCGAGATGCTCTCGTCACGAGCACTTTCTTCTCCACAATATTTTCTTTTTTTTTTTCTAGCTGTAAACTGAACTGAAATTCGTCTTAAGGTAATAATGGCTTAACCGTCAGACTGCGTTACTCTGTAGCAGACGATAAAAAAAATACACATCCAAATACGCATCCAAATTGAAAGCATCGGCAGACGAATCAAATATGACTCAAATGATAGAATCGTCTTTGAAAAGGTAGAAAACATTGTAGCAAAATGGAAAAATGCTAGTTCCAAACTTTTTGCTGGTTACCAGCCTTTTTTCCTCTTGAAAAATGCTAGTTCCAAACTTTTTGCTGGTTACCAGCATTTTTTCCTCTTCCCACAATGTTTTCAAAGGCCTTCCACATTACAGTCGTTAGAACTCGGGATTGTTTGGAAAACCATTAAGAAACTTGGCACAAAATGACCAAGCTATTGAGACTGCCAACATTTTTCGCTAGAATAACACACAGCATATCCACAACAACCAAACAATTTGCAAAACAAGGCCACAGGCCTAAAATACCACCAATTTACTATTTTCGTGACAGCTATTTAAAAACAACAAAAAAGTTTATCACTTTAACCCTGAAGTTGCAAAGCGCGACTCTAGTACCTTTTGCGGACAATATAGATCAAGATCAGACTGCACAGAACGTGCAGTCTGATCTTGGATCTACACTGTCCGATAAGAATTTAATTTCCCCCAAAAATACCCTTGAAATAGCAAAATGTTTGGTTTTACTATCGCTTTGAAAGTTTCTTTTCACCTAGTTAGCAGGTTAAGGGTTTGTAAGCAGTTGAATTATACTGCACAACGTCATATACACGTAGCACTAAAATACCTGACCCTGGCTTATTTATATCAAAATTCGAGCTTTAACGCTCTTGCACTCGTCCAAATCCTCAGCATTTGCTGACGACAAATTAAAATATGGCTTAAATGGGTAGAAAACGTTGTTGGAAAAGGAGAAAATGCTGGTTAGCAGCATTTTTTCCTTTTCCAACAACGTTTTCAAAAGACCTCTTTCTCCGAGGTCGTTAAAACTCGGGATTATGCTGTAAAGAGTTAAGCATTTTTTTTAAACCTTTATTAGAAGCCTAGGACAATTACTAAATATACTCAGACGGTGTAGATCCAAGATCAGACTGCACGTTCTGTCATGATCTACACTGCTCAGACGGTGCAGATCCAAGATCAGACTGCACGTTCTGTATCTTGATCTATACGGTCTGCAAATACATTGCAGCTCAAGCCTATAGAAGTTAAAGTGCTGAAAGGATAACGTAGCATCTCACAAACATTATCGGTAATATTATTAGGCCTATTACGGCACCTTAGCAGAACAGAAGAGGACAGAATAGAAACTTTATTCAAAATTCCGACTCTTGAACGCATAAGCTTCATCGTGGAATGTAACTGTTAATGCATGAATATTAGAAATAAAAACAACAACCAAACAATACACCTAATACAAATTGGGTATACTGAAATGAATGAGTGAACGCAGAAATAATGAATATTAAAAAAAACATATGCATAACACATTAGAGCCATCGTCTAAGTGAATGCAAATGCCTTTATAATTATCGATTTAAATATATATCAGCCATGCTCTGAGAAAATGAGGTTACATACATCTGTAAAAAGTGTCGACTTATGTCAACCTGCGCAGTAAACGCAGACTGACCCGGGTCGAAACATTTTGCTCTTTGTAAATCATCTGTATGTCAAAGGACCAGTTTACCGCATGATTAAGTCGGTTATTAGACAAAATTACTTTTATGGATCCATGATTATAATTATGATGACTTACTTGGTAAAATGCATCACACAGATGCATTAATCCCTCTTTTCTACGAGTGCTACTGCTTGTTGAGTCATGCTCAGTAAAAAAAAAATTATTTCATCAACAAAAAGTATCAACCCATGTCAGCCTGCGCAGTCCGCGCAGGCTGACTTGGGTGGAAACTTTTTGCTCTTTGTAAGTTTTCTGCATGTCATATGCCCACTCTCCCTGATGGTTCAGCCGGTTTAGCGGGTTTTTAAGATTGAATGGATCCATACTATGCGTTGACTTGCTTTGTATAATGCATAAGAAATATGAAATAAACCACGTTTTCCCGCAGCGCCGTGCTTATACATAATTATAGATAAGCGTAGTACTAGTTATAGTAGTAGTAGTAGTAGTAGTAATAGTAATGGTGGTGGTGGTACATGTAACACAATACGGATGTGAGAGAACCATAAAAGCTGCAACGAATGCGATAGATCAAAAGAAAAGTCATGAATACGAGTATGTTATGACAAAAGCCCCAACAATGAAAATCATCTTCATCTAAACAATGGAACTGAGATCTGAGATCCTATCAATAAACTTTTCACTAAGCGATTCTTACAACCCCCTCCCTCTTTCCCCCTCCCCTCCTCCCGGAAGACGACTTATATAAGATTGACGAAAATGTTTAATTGTTGAAAATGGTGTTAACAATAATTTCCTGCTTTTCCAACAACGTTTTCTACTCTTTCAAAGACAAGGCCTATCATTCGTCAACAACTCATTCGTCGCCAGAAAATGCTTTAAATATGGATAAGTCTTTAAATACTGTTGACCAGAGCTTAATTGTATCGTTAAATGTCAGTCAGTCAGTTTGTATCGTTCTTTTGTCTGTTGTTTAAACGGTATTTTATGCCTCTCTCATATGATTTTTAGTCATAAAACGGCGGAAGTTCACCTACTCATATCTTTCTTGGATTTCATGAGTACAAGTATGGTGCTCTGTAGCGCTAGTCCCAAAGTCCCTCCCACATAACAAACACTGTTGCTGGGGATCGAACCAGCACTTCATATGACGAATACACTTATCATTCCCTCTTGACTGTGAAAGAGCTCGGCAAACAATTTGTACCAGAAACGCAGACAGAAGCGTGTCCATGTCATTGCTTTTATTTAATGTTGTTGATGTCGTCTCCGTCGCAGCTTTTGTTGTCGTTTTCAATGTTGTTGTTGTTGTGGTAGTTTGTTTCTTATTCAAATTTATGCATTGATACCATTAGAACTTTTTCGCTGGTTGGTTGTGTACACGGCAGCAGTTCTCATACACACAGATTTGTATATAACTAAATAGGAACGGAAATTTGGTATGACTTCCAAGCCTTCTCACAATAAAGAAACTTAAATTCATGAACTTAACATATATTTTACATTTGAATACCTTTCTATTAACTCCGAAAAACTCTATTACAAAGCCATACCGTCGACATAATTAACAGTATTCGTACCAAACGACAAAATTTTGAACTTAACAAAATTGAAAACATTTGCAGACAACAAATTAAATGCAACTCAAGTAATAATTTCTGCCTTTGATAAGGTAGTAAACATTGTGGAAAAAGGAGAAAATGCTGGTTACCAGCATTTTCTCCTTTTCCCACAATGTTTTCCAAAGGCTTCTTTCTGAGGGTCGTTGAAAGTCGGAATTGTTAGGTAAATGGTTAACACTACTCGTACCAAACGACCCCGTGTTTTAAGGAATTTGGAGAAGAAGGCTTTTGAACCATCAATACCCTTTTTCCAACAACATTTTTTACCTCATCTAAACGCATCAATCATTTAAACCAAGTTTAATTATATCATTATACTGCAAAGCAATTTCCCGTGATCTGATTGGATAATATGCCCCGAACATATATATATCATGTACACTGGCAAAACCCAGGTAAAAGCAGTTTCCCTTTTGGGTGCCCCGTATACATGACTACACTTTCAACACAACATCCAACATCCATAGAGGCGTCGATCGGTCGATGGGTAAGCAAATTGTGAAGTTTCGAAACTATGGTGGCATATTTCTGCCACGAGATACGAGATTATGCACCAAACTGCACGTTTTACCAAGGTTTCGGTGACGTCAATTCCCAGTGACGTCAGTTTTCATTGAATTGGGGCACTCAGAAGGGAAATTCTATTTCGTCAGCGTACTCAATTTTTAAGACCATAAAACAGGGAAATTTCGCTTAACACACGTTGGAATGGTAAAACTTTGCAGTATAATAAATTCGTTGTACGGTCAGGTGGCAGGGGACTTGGAAACTTGTTCACGACTGTGGCGAATCATGTCGCCACCACGCCTGCCACCTGACCGTAACAACTAATATTATTATACTGCAAAGAAATTTCTTGTGATCTGATTGGATAATAAGCCCCGAACATATATATCATGTACACTAGCAAAACCAACTTAAAAGCAGTTTCCCTTTCGGGAGCCCCGTAGACATGACTACACTATCAACACAACATCCAAAATGGCGGCGTCGATCAAGATTAACATCAAGATTATGTGCCAAGCTGCACGTTTTAGCACGTATTACCAAGGTTTCAGTGACGTCATTTCCCAGTGACGTCAGTTTTCATTGAATTGGGGCACTCAGAAGTGAAATTCTACTTCGTCAGCGTACTCAATTTTTTAAACCAAAAAACAGGTAAAATTCGCCTAACAAACGTTGGAATGGTAAAACTTTGCAGTATAATAAAATCATTGTACGGTCAGGTGGGAGGGAACTTGGAAACTTGTTCACGGCTGTGGTGAATCATGTCGCCACCTCGCCTTCGGCTCGGGACGACATGATTCACTAAAGCCGTGAACAAGTTTCCAAGTCCCCTGCCACCTGACCGTACAACTAATAATGTACTCTACCAATACATTCAGTCTGCGCCCAAAGTTCTGTCGTTTGGCAAAGAGTTAACCCTGATCCTGCTAATTAAAATAAATGAAACTTTCAAGCCGAAAGTAAAAACCCAAATATTGCTGTATGAAAGGTATTTTGGAGGAGTATATATCTCCATATCGGACAGTGTAGATCAAAGATCAGACTGCACGTTCTGTGCAGTCTGATCTTGATCTACGCTGTCCGAAAAGGGTCAGGGAGTTGCGCTTAGCAGCTTTAGGGGTTAACCTGTGTTGCATTTTACTCTTGTTTCAGAATTTAGATTTTCTTCTGTAATGTACGTTAGACGTACATGTATTTGAATAAATAACTATTTTCTTTTTAAATATTTTGAAAAAGATTATGCGATCAAATAAAAAAAAAAACCACACACACACACACACACACACACACACACACAAAGAGAATCTTGGACACACGTCCAAATTATGAATGGGCTTTATTCCAGAGGCATACGTCAAATATTCATGTTATCAATAATTCAAATTTGCTTCCATCAGCAAATTATCGCCATTCAATATCCTTCCCTCTAATTACTGACTCAAAACCTTCGGTCCGGGTCATCCGTTAGATCGCAACTTCATCCGCAGGCAGCTAAGCGGGGTTCCTACCGAGCTGAACAAATGGCTCCTGAATATTTTAGAACACTAAATTTTTTCTATTGCTTAAACATCGAACGATATGAGCTATGCTCTGGGAAAAAAGGGGTTTGATACATCTTCCTATTGCACGATACATATCAAGGCATCACGTATTCATGTTTGCATTAAATACCTTTTGTCTAAGAACCGGCTGAATCCTGAGGTAGATTGGTCCTTGGACTTGCAGAAAATTTACAAAGAGCAAAAAGATTCGACCCATGTCAGCCTGCGCAGTCCGCGCAGGCTGACATGGGTCGATACTTTTTGTAGATGCATTAAACCCCCTTTTCACAAAGCATGGCTCAAAATTTAAAACGAATTTTTGCATGAGCAGGAATTGCTAGTAACGAGCCTTTTTTTTTTTTCTTTTTCCAGAATGTATTCTGAAGTATAACATGTATTAAAACTTTTTTTTAATGTAAATTAACCATATTTTTCTAGGATATTTAGGATTTTCTCATTGATACTTTCTCGTTTGATATTTAGGCTTTGCATGTATGTTGTTTTCTACATTATTTCGGTTATACTGCTGCGTCCAGCGCACTGTATAAGCTAAGGTACTGTTGCCGGATATAACTGAAATATTATTGTAAGCGGCATGAAACACTATGATATCAAATCAAACACGTCACAAGCGCCATTCAACTTTTTATCAAGCAATATCATGTTTTAATGACCCTAATGTAGACCTTTGAAAACATTGCATGAAAAGGAGAAAATGCTGATGCCAACCAGCATTTGCTCTTTTTCGTTGAATGTTTTCTATCTTTTCACGAACAAATTCCATCTTTTTAACGATATATAATTTGTCGTCTGCGAGTGATCTCAATAAGGACATGTCCAAGATTTTTTCGTCTGGTAACAAGTGAATTATATTAGCATATATTTAGCATAATCACTGTTATATATTTCGCAAAAAGGATTTCAAATAAAAAAGCAGGTTATTAAGTTTTCAATGGAGATTAACTCTTTAACAGTCGAGAACATAAATGACTGGTCCAAATCGAAAAAAAAAAAAAATTGCAGACAAATTAAATGCGGTTCAAATAATATTTTCTATCTTAGAAAGCTAAGAAAATGTTGTAGTAAAAGGACAAAATAGCATTTTCTCCTTTTTCTGTAATGTTTTAAAATGCTCTCTTTCAAATAGTCGTTGAAACTAGGGACTGTTTTGTGAAAAGATAAATAAGATTATGGAACTAAATGTGTAATATATAATTGAACCATGCTCTGTGAAATGGGGGTCTTAATGCATCTGCGAAAAGTATCGACCCAGGTCAGCCTGCGCAGTCCGCGCAGGCTGACCTGGGCCGAAACTTTTCGTTATTAGTCAATTTTCTGTATGTCCAAGGCCCAGTCTACCTCATGATTAAGTCAGTTTTTTTTTTTTAAAAAGGGTGGCTATTATGGATCCATAAGTATGTGATGGCTTGCTTGGTATCATTCATTAAGCCCCCTTTTGCCAGAGCATGGCTCATATGTTAAATAAAGTCTTTGACAGACGACAATTTTTAGGGTCGTTTAAATCCCTACCTTGCACAGACGACAAGTTGTATGTGTTTCATATGATTGGATTTGTCCGTAAAAGGTTGAAAACATTGTGGGAAAGGGAGAAAATGCTGGTTACCAGCATTTTCTCCTTTTCCCTCAATGTTTTCAGAAGGCCTCTTTTTCCCAGGGTCTTGTAGACAACACTGAATTGTTTCGTAAAGGGTGAATTAGCGAATTAGTGAATTTTAATCCTTTTTTCACAATGATCGAGTCTGACAGTCAATGATTGCTGTCACGCTCAACGATTGAATCAGGGACACGCTTGGCTCAGCGGTAAATGTGTAGGATTCATGATCCGGAAGTTCCAGTTTGATTCTCACTCGAGGAGTTTGGTTTTTTCAACCAACCAACCAACAAACCAATCAATCAATCAATCAATCAATTGACCCGGAAGAAAAAGGAGTTTGAAAACTTTTGGAAATACAAAAAAAAAAAAATGTTGGTGTCCCGATCTTTCTTTCTTTTCCCTGCAATGTTTTTTGTTTTTGTTTTCAACTCTTTCAAAGACAAATGTCATCATTTGAGTTACATTTACTTTATCTTCTGCACTTGTGTACGAACCTTAAACTTTGTCGTCTGGAAAAGACTTTTAAAAAGCGGGAGTTTTATTTTTTTTGGGGGGGGGGGGGGGCAGTTCAACAATAATTAAGTCGAAATTTGTTTTTACAGAAAGAACATTGAGGCTATTTGCTAGCCAGGAGCACCTCGTTCTATTTGAACTTTTTTAAAGGTGGAGGGTCTTTTTATCAAACATGGGCAAAGAGATTAACTTGTAACTTCTCTTTGACGGTTATTTTTGAGCGTAGAAGTAGACGACTTGAAAAAAAAAAACAGTTTGGAAAAAGTAGCATTTCTTGTGTGAGTGGTTTCTCCTTTTGGCACGATGTTCCCATGTATTTATAGTCATGTTATTAACATTAATTCATGTTAACTATCCCGATTAGACAAAAAGGTTTTCAAAAGTGTCTGCTCAATATTAGTTTCATGATGAAATAGGTTAATCTAGTCGGGACGAATTAGGTCACTTCAGTTATACTATTCAAACTACCTCACATTGTTCTTGTTTCAATAAGTAGTTATTTTTACAACGCGTTATGCCGTTCGTTTGACTTTTACACTGCCAACAGTGACTTTAATACCTTAAATGGGTGGTGTAGATCCAAGATCAGACTGCACAAAACGTGCAGTCTGATCTTGGATCTACGCTGTCCGTTACCTTATGCTAAATTTTGTCAAAGTAATCTCAAATGGCAGTGGGTTGATTGTTTAGTGTTTAACGCCGTTTTCAACATTATTTCAGTTATATCGCGGCGGCCAGTGCACCTATCCATGCTTTCTTGTAGGCTCTTTTACCAGTACTCCTTACAATTCTCTTTCCAAGCCACTGGCTGCTTTCCCACATAGCCATCGTCGAAACAATAGTCAGCGGTGGGAGAGGAATGAATCCTGTTGCAAATGACTATCATCAATCCTCGGAAAAAAATTGGCCGAGGATCGAACTCACAACCCCCTATTCTCTAGTCCTGCACGCTACCGACTGAGCTACCGGGGCTCGACCAAACTCTATACTAGACAAATAAATGGACTAAAGCAACGTTTAACTCTTAAGCTGCTCAGCACGACTCCAAGAACTTTTTTCGGACAGTATAGATCAAGATCAGACTGCACAGAACGTGCAGTCTGATCTTGGATCTGCACTGTCCGACAAGGAAATATCTGAAACCCAGAAATATAATTGAAAAAACAATACAGTGTATTTAAGTTTTTACTATCGGTTTGAAAGTTTCATTTAACTAATTTAGTAGGATAAGAATTCGTATTTCATTGGCTTGTAACGTGTAGGAAGTCTGATATTTTATCGTCTGGTGAAGGGCTAAATTATCGCAGCACACAACATTGTCTTTTCTTAGTTAGTAAAATTCTACGATGACGTTTTTTTGTTTTATGTTCTTTAGGTCCGGGTCCCGCCCATTATCTATTACCAACAACGATTGGTCGAGGGAGTGTAGACCTCACCAGACGACATTCACCGGCTTTCTCTTTTGGTTCTAGATCATGGTGTAAGTTTTTTAGTTGTTTTTTACGTCCACGTAGCCTGTCTTTCTTTTCCGGTTGCGTTTCGATCAACGTGTAAGCACCTTGCCTTACGCCACATGGTTCTATTTTGCGGACAGAGAGGCCAAAACTAGTCCAAAACATATATGCAGCTTGATCTTTGTCTGCACTTTTCTGCTAATTTAATGTTTCTTTAAGTCTTCAAATACCCAAAAGGCTAAAAGCAGTCCCTTAACTCTTTATTCAACGGCAAAATGTTGGTCTGGTCAATAATATTGAAAGTATTTGCAGACGGCAGAATAAATATGGCAAAATATTATGGGATTTGTATAGGAAAGGGTAGAAAACATGCGTGAAAAGGAGAAAATTCTATTTACCATCATTTTCTCCTTTCCCACAATGTTTTTAAAAGACTTTCTGCTTAAGGTTGTTAAGAAATCGGGATTGTGTGGTAAAGGGTTGGGTTTTTTTTTGCATGCTTCTTGACACAAATTCACGGCAGAATACCTGAAAACACACAACTTTCTATTGTAAACGAATTAAAATAAGTTCTATTCTGATACGTGAATGCAAGTGAAAGTATTATAGCAAATAAAAAAAATTATCGTTATTGAAAATTGCTTCTTTTGCCACAATGATTATATCAAAAGTAGTATGCAGTATAGAACAACATGACATCTGCTGCAGTTAACGTAATAACCCTTTACCACACAATTCTTAATTTTAATGTCCCTGACTTGAAGGGGTGAAAACATTTTGGGAAAAGGAGAAAATGCTGATTATCAGCATTTTCTCCCTTTCCCACAATATTTTCCCTTGTAATAGACAAATTTCGTGATTGAGCACATTCAATTTGTCGTCTGCAAATACTTTGAAATTGGACTAGTCTAAGATATTGACGTGTGGGAAACAGTTATAATGTTATAATGTGAATAAATCGGATTGCCCAGGTTATTCTCGATAGTTTTTCATGTAAAGCTGAGCACGGCTCTTCAGTTATTTTGTACAGTGTTTCAAAGCATGAGGGTCGCTGGTTCGATTCCCAGCTCCGAAAATTCTCATCGAGGATTGACGATAGTCATTGCAAAATGAAGCATTCATCTGTCAGCGCAGAACATTGTTTCCACGATTTCTCTGCGAAGAAGCAGCCAGTGGCTTAAATTGGGTAAATTTTGAGCGAAGTATTTGTAAAAGAAACTTTAGGAAAGCATGGATGGTGCACTTACCGCCGTGATGTAACAAAAAATATTTCAAACGGTGTCAAGCACAAAGCAGACAAGCTAAAAATTAGAAAGCCAAAATCTATTTATCTATCTATCCTATTTAATTGATTCTGACAGTTACCTATTTTTTCAAGGGTCAGACTTTCGAAATAGTTGTATTCTATGACTATTGCTCAAAAAAATAGAAACAACATACTTTTTCGTTTCAATTTTAATAAACATTTAAATGTACGTGCCTGTGTATGGAAATAAATCATATCGAAATCTGAATAATGCCAAGAGACATCGATATTTCATAATCTATTAAGGAATGTATTCTTTTCAGTTGAGCTTGTATTCTCTTTTAAGCATTCCGGAATGAAAGTCCAGGACCAGCGTACAATATCGACCCTTCGCTAGGCCCAAAAGGCAAAGAAAACAGGCCCTCATTCTCCTTCGGAGTCAAACCCAAAACACCAGGTGAGTAGAAGATATGTTGTTCTATGGAACATATCTTTTAATTCGTTTTCTACTGATGATAAATCTGATCTTATAAGTATGGTGGCATATTTCTGCCACGAGATACGAGATAGCTATCATGATAAGTTTAGAAAACTATCGCGATAAATCTAAGTTTCCTGAAAATTTTTTCGAGATAGTGAAAATTTTCCTGAAAAAAGTATTACGATAAACTATGTTATCTAACGCAAAATTTCTCAATCGTGCACGAAGCTGACATTCGAGATAAAATTAACCTGATAGTTCTATCCGTTTCTCGATATCTGTAAATAGAAAATTGACCATTTGGAAGAACTCGGTAGTTTTTGACTTCACAAGATTGCAGTCAGTAAAATTTCGAATTATTAGCAATTGTAGCTTAATTGGTAAATTTTGACAAGATTCGAAATGAACAGAAGTCTGTAAAATAACAAAGACGACTCGAAATGCCTCCTACGAACAACTTAAAAACCATTCAGGGAAAGGGAAATTAATAACGTTGTAGACGAAGATATTCCGCAACCGTATCTAATTATAGATACCGTGAATGTCAATTTTGGGCACTAAAGCAAAAAAAAAATCATGATAACAGTTAGAATTATCGCGATATTTTTATCTTAAAAAAAAGTATTATCTAGATAATATTTCCAGGAAACTTTGTTTTATCACGATAGTTCTCTTCAATTATCGCAATAGCTATCTCGTATCTCGTGGTAGAAATATGCCACCATATATAAGTCATGTACTGGTGGCATTTTACATCCAATAACTATTTCAGCCATGCTATGTGATAGGGGTTTAATATATCTGCAAAAAGTATCGACCACGTCAGCCTGCGCAGTCCGCGCAGGCTGACCTAGGTCGAAACTTTTTGCTTCTGGTCAATTTTCTGGATGTCATATGACCAGTACTTCCTATTGATTCAGACAGTTTTTTAGACAAAATGGATTTTATGAATCTATGATTATGTGATGACTTGCTTCATATAATACACCACTGAGATGCATTCAAACCCCTTTTACCAGAGCGTTGCTCTTTTATAACATGATGTTATCTCCTTTGATGGTGTCTGCCATGGTAAAAAAGAAAACGACAGCGGATCATTGATTTTCTTGTTTTCATGAAATATTTCAATATTGATCATAAAACCGTCTTTGCGATATAAAACTTCTTGCTACATTTCGCAATTTTTGATCGCCTTGTCTACTAGAGCATGCTTGCTCATGGGGCAATTATAATACTCGTGGCAGATAAGCAGGTTATAAGAGTCGGCTGGATAGTTAGGGTAAAAAGTTGCGGACTATGTATTTCGTTCAAGAGACCGAAGTTTGTTACTCTCTTAAAGTAACAATAAAGGCCAAATGTAAACACAGCGGTTGTTTGAATGCATTTGAATTTATATAATACCATGTAAAAGTATGGAAATTATTGTGGAGATGACAATCTGTCATTGTACGGTCGGTCCAAGTGTTAGTCGCTGACAGAGAAATTAATTTCAAAACCAGGTTAAAACCTGCCAGGTAGCTACATGTCTTTTGTTTACTTTTTGCCTGATTTTGAAATTCCTTTTTTTCTGCCAGCGACTAACATATGGCCCGACCACATGATAACAGTTTGTTATCTCCACAATATTTTAAATGGTATGATTTAAATTTTTATGTATTATGACGCCTGCTTTGATATTTTGGCCTTTACTGTGCCTTTAAAACTCTGTAAACCAGTTATACAGCTTTAAACTTAAGACTTTCTCTTATCAATTGATGAAGTCGTGGCCTATGCGAATTGGTTAAGGAATCAAAATGGTGACTAGGCGACTTCTTTTGAATTTTTTCTTAAATGGGTGCGAATTCATTTTAGGATTTCAAATACATGGACCCCTACTTAAGACCAGTAATCTAAGGACTGGTTGACCAGAATATGTATAATGTGTTCTCTTACCGATCTTCGATTATACCAATTAATGGCATAGTTTACCCCTTATGGCTTTAGATAAAATGGGCGTTTTGAAATAGAAAGGAAACAGACAAAATATCACTACTGCAAGGTAGTTTTGGCTGGAATTGGTAACAAAGCGGTGGACAGGGTAGATCCGAGATCAGAATGTACGTTCTGTGGAGTCTGATCTTGATCTAAACTATGCACAAAAGAAAAGAAAAAATCTATTCTCAGTGCTGTAAGTTAAAGTGTATTCTGCTTTGCGGTTAGTATGTACCAAACATTCTAAAACTTCTAAAACATGTTCTTATTCTAAAATGTAAGATCCGCCATCTTATTGACTTGGACGTTATGTGTCAGCCTCTCAGATTGCTCGTCCTAAATTTTAGAATAAAAAAAACATGGAATAGCAGTTGGGAATTATGACCCTAGGAATTGTATTGGTTCGTTCTTATTGTCAACACAGTATTGGGATGAATCTTTCATTTACGATGAAACCAACCATATTTAAACTCATTTTTATTTCAGTCTATGATGTCATTGTAGCATGTATGTTATCTTGTATTGTAACGATGGACTTCAAGGTGGTTTAAGTTCTTCCTAAAAACGTTCTGTTCTGATGAAACATATAATCCACTAGGACAACCAGTATTCATGTTTGTATTTTTGATTGCAGTTCGACGGTTCGTGACCCCGGGTCCAGGGTCATATAACACAGATTCTCCTCCACTGTGGGAAAAACGGGCGCCACATTATTCTATATCGCCGAGGACCAAGCAAAGACCAGTCGACGCAGTTCCTGGTCCGAACATCTATGCACTTCCTACCATGATAGGAGACAAAGTTCCCCATCAAAAGGCAGCTCCGTCCATCACAATGGCCGCTCGCTCGGAAAAGCATAGCTATGCGGAGGATCTGGCAAAAACTCCGGGGCCGGCTAGATACGGTCCGAGTCCTCCGTCAATAACAAAAAGAAGAGGCCCAGAATATTCTGTTCAAGGGAGAGCATTCTTTAATGGCAATCAAAATACGACTCCTGGGCCAGGCGCCTACAATCCACAAGATGTCTATAGTCACCTAGAACAATCTCCACGTCACGTGATTGGTGTAAGACATTCTGAGTTTGTAATGCCGACCTTGACCCCTGCAGACTGTGATTGATTATTAGCAAAGTGTTACATTTCTTAGAAGACGTTTTTATAATTAATTTCTAGATCAATGTTTCCCAAAAATCATACCGCTACAGTTTTTTTTTATTCCATTTTCAGCTCCTTATACAACAATACTGCTTAACTTTTATGACTTAGATACGCATGCAGCTAAATAACAAAGCCAGGGGTTGTATTCAGCAACCATTCATACTGCAATTATCATTCAGGCTTAATTCCAAGACAAGCCATTTAATTGGCTGAGACATACCGTCCTAATCATTCAAATGGACCTTTGACTGAAGAATTAGAACAACTTTTAAATTTGTTAGTAAATTCGGCCCCGGATCTACAGAAATTCGCCAACCATTGGTTCTGATTCCCAAAACATCTCTTGTATTAATAGATTGATGTTAAAAATGTTTACCCTTTTCGTGCCGGAAGTAAACTGTATAGACTATTACAAAAATCGATCGTGTTGCGTTTACTTGCACTGAATGGTATTTAAGGTCTACGGCCCTTAACTCATCCGTAAACATTGACGTTTTCGTAAAGGCTATTCGGCCAATCTCGGCAGCTTCCGTCTTTTAATATGATAGTTAAGGGCCGTAGACCTTAAATGGCCGTTACTACCGAGAAAGCAGCGTAGAATGTATAGCAACATCAGATTGCACTTACGTGGAGGCTGATCTTCCTTTACACTGTCCGCTAAAAACATCCATGATCTTGAACGGCAGGATCATAGTTAGAACTTACACTAGCTTCTTCTATTGTCAGTTGCTGTCATAGTTAAACGAAAACGATGAAATTTACTCGTTGAATAAAATTATAAGGCTAAAATATAGGACTGTTGTCAAAAGGTTATCAGAAGAGTGTCTAAAAAAAGAACACCGCATGCAGTTGCCACCGCTCGGCTGCATCTGCCTTTAGTGAAAATTCTTAGTCGAAAAAGAAGCATAACTGTGTTAAAGGTATTTTGGTTGTTACGTGCTCCTGTGGTATGGGTTTCCCTTTTGATAGTAAACAACTATTCCAAGTTTGAAGTAAATACATGTATCTTCAGTAATGACAGAGATATTATAAAATGTATTTGTAAAAATTTCCAACCTTGCGGTATGGGTTCCCCTTATAATGTTTAGCAATTACTCCGAGTTTAAAGTAGACACCTTTAGTATTGACAGAGATATTATAAAATGTCAAAGTTTCTGCACGACGACGCGAACAACGACAACGACGTAGACGATACAGAGGACGACGCCAGAGCTATGACAATACCTAGACGATAATAGAAGGGATGCAACCGGCGGATTTATTATTAATTTTTTTTATTTTTTTTTTCTATCATGATAGCTTATTTCGTATTATAATATCATCCATAAATATTTACAAGTATATATATACATTTCAAAGTGATATACAATAGAAGGAAAACGTTATTAAATTCATAAATAGTTGACTCTGTATTTTTTTTACCCTCGCCGACTTGGACTTAAAATCTTTGTCGTGACCTCACTGCCATTTAGTGGCATGTGATTCAATGTGAAAAGCAGCTTGAATGGTGAAGCTGTAGAGCGTCTCTTTAACTTAACCCTTATCCCGCCCAATAAGTTAAATCAAACATTTAAGCCGATAGTAAAAATCCGAATAATGCTACTTCAAACTTAATTTTTGGACAAAATATCCCCTTATCGGACAGTGTAGATCCAAGATCAGACTGCACGTTCTGTGCAGTCTGATCTTGATCTACACTGTCCGCAAAAGGTCAGTGAGTCGCGCTTAACAGCCTAAGAGTTAAAGTACAGGTCTGTGGTTCAAATCCCGTATTAACCGGGATCAACCTTTGGAACAATCCACATCACGACGCGAGTACCGGTTGTAGTTCTCAGGAAGCAATAGTCAGGAATGATTAAGCTGGTACCACGTAATCCTGAGTTTTAACGAACCTTAGAAAGAAAGCTGGATACCTGCATTTTCTATATTTTCCACAATGTTTTCTATCGCTTCAGAGATATATAATACAATTTAAAGCACATTTAAGTTGTCGTTTCCAAATACTTTTGATAAGGAAAAAATCCAGAATGGTGTCTTTTGATAAAGAGTTCAATGAAGATGTAGAACTCGTTTCACAATCGATATGAAAGAAATAGGTATTATACTTTACGAAACGGCAAAATTTCAGGCCTGTCCATATTGAAAGTATTTACAAGCGACAAATTAAATATTACTCAAAAAAAAAAAGATGAAAACTGCTTTCAAAGGGTAAGCAGCATTTTCTCCTATTCCCACAATGTTTTTCAAAGGCCTTCCCTATCAGGGTCATTAAAACTCGCGATTGTGTGGTAGAAAGGTTAAACCATTAATAATGTGTCTCATCCCAGTACCGCTTGAACCGAACCGGAAGTCTTAATGGGTCAAAGAAATGAAGTTTACTGGAGTGTAGCAAATGCTTTGGATTACCGCATACGTCCTAAAAAAGATTTTTTTTTCTCTTGTAATGGACAGATTTTGAAAAGATTGTGGCCAAACGAGAAAACTACAATGAAATAATATAACGTATTTCATACGTATTTAATTAATCTTATTTAATGGTGCGTATAGATCTATATTTTATGTTGATGTTTTAAAAGTCGTTTGCCGGAAGTCGGTCGTCTGTCACAGATTGTGGTCTCAGGAGTTAATGGTGTCAAGAACAAACAGAAAGTAGTAAATAATATCAACGATGTCCGTTTCTATGCCAGAATCCTTTACCAACTGACATTTTTTTTTTTTAATTTTTATTTTTCAAGATTCAAAGCATTTAATGATTCAGAAGTATAATGTAGCTAAAATGGTGGAAATTATGTTTTATAGGATAGAAAATATTGTGGGAAAAACAGAAAATGCTGGTTACCAGCATTTTCTGCTTTTCCAACATTGTTTTCAAATACCTTTTTACCAAGGGTCGTTAAGGAATGGAATATTGGGGTACAGGGTTAAATATGAATTACTCTCAGAACGCCCATCAGCATGAACAATTAAAGTGCTAAATTAATGAAGTGAACTTTGTGAATCAGGAAACGTGACCAAAACAGTGATTGTTTTCGCCAGAGTACTTTTACAAATACGCGGACAATGTAGATCCAGGATCAGAAGATCAGACTGCACCTAATGTGCAGTCTAATCTTGATTAACACTGTCCTAAAAAGTAATTCTGATCTTGACCTACATTGTACAGAAATTCAGGAACTGTATTCACCAACCGTTCTTAGGAACATTTTAAATCTTATTCTCCAGGATTTCCTAAATTTCGACGTAACACAACTTCTGATTGGCTAAACCATATGGTTTAGCCAATCAGATGTTGCGTTACTTTCATTTTTAGAAAATAATGGAGAATAAGAGTGAAAACGTTCTTGGCTGGTGAATACATACCCAGTTGTAGAGTTTTAAAGACTAATGAAGTAAATGAAAATACTCTTAGTAAGGTTTCCGGGTAAAATGAATAACTGACATCTACGGTTAATGGCCTTAGATAAATTCCGAATTCCCATAGATATACATGCGTTTTTCAGTGTCCAAGAAAATTCATTACGCTGCTTCTGATCATGCTATCATAAGCAAAACTATACTGGTAAAGAACGCGTGGTTAACGGCGCTGTTTGAACTATTATGTTATTAGTGCTCTTGCCTTGACACAGAAATCGTAACTGTCTAAAACCCATCGGTGTTATTTTTCCGCTCAATTTTGGCGAAACCACTGGGATGCCAAAGAAAAAACGTAAAAATGTCGAAGACATTGATTCCGTTGTCTAGAAATGTACACTCAGCAAAACTTCTAACCGGCCACTTTTGTTTCTCCTGTAAATTTGACCAAGTAATAGACAGCTAAATAAAAACAACTTATAACATATGTCTGGACGTTGCACATGGTATTGTAATGAAAAGATTCTCGATTTTGCCGAAAAAGGGCATCTCTTTTTCAAAAACATGGTTTGCGCATGTGAGGTTTTCAAAAAAAAAAAACGATTTTTAAATTTTCAATGTTAAGTGAATGAATATTTAATTACTTCACTTCAATAGAACAAGTCAACGAATTCTTTTCAAACTTAGGCTGGAGTATGCTTTTACACAGGTCAAT
This sequence comes from Hippopus hippopus, assembly GCA_946811185.2. Classification (NCBI taxonomy): domain Eukaryota; kingdom Metazoa; phylum Mollusca; class Bivalvia; order Cardiida; family Cardiidae; genus Hippopus; species Hippopus hippopus. The sequence continues at coordinate 19,252,060 of OX328101.1, forward strand.
TATTCTCCAAAAAATCAAACTGAATGAACTGCCTCTTTTCTGGACAGTGGACGCCAGAAGAGGTCTACGGGGAATTCCGGCTTAAAAGTGGCTGTTTAGAAGTTTTGATTAGTGTATACAGATCTATCAATGTAAATTTCGTTTAGCTGTTTTTCCAAATAAGTTTCATTACTATGGCTTTATTTTTTAAGAAACGAAGAATTAAAAAATAAAGTTGGAAATGCACTTGAGTCTGTGGGACTTCGGACTATGATAAGATTTTTTGACCACTAACTTTTAGTGTGTTCAATGTAAACATTTTGTGTTGTCATGAAACTGTATAACGCTTCTCATTTGAAAATAGGCCAAATGGACTCATCCAGTCTATCATGCAAGGAACGTTTATAAGGAATTGACTGTTTACTCTTAGATTAAGTTACCAGCAATTTCTCTTTTTTCCGCAATGTTTTCAAATATTTCATGGAAAAATCCATTCATTTAAGCTACATGTTAATCAAATGCTTTCAATTTGGACGAGTCTAAAATTTTATCGTTTGGTAATGAATCAAGCCGTGATAGACTATAGCCTGATGGAAAGAATGGTCATGGGGGAAGCGTATCAACCTACATATTAAGCATATTAACATGAAAATTTAATTAATGAAACTATACAAGTAAGGGATAGGTTGATCAATAGAATCAATCAATGATAAATCAATGAATGAATGAATCATGAATCTCTTTTTCGTTAACGATTCATGAGTGCCGGTACACTTTGATTTAATGGTGGCATACGCTGCTAACAACCAACCCGCGGCAACAGCCCACTTGATCGTGTCTCTAACTTTTTCTAAAGAAAAAAATGACTTATCAAGATTCAAAGCATTTGCAGACAAGACACATGTTTTAAATTTAGCTCAAATGGAGGAAATTTTCCTTGAAATGTTTTGAAACTGTGGGAAATGGAGAAAATATTGATTACCAGCCTTTTTCCACAATTTTTCTCTGAAGGCTACTTCCTCAGGGTCGTTAAACTCGGGACTGCATGGTTGTAGTACGCTTTGCAGTGTCTTACTAAAAGGCACCCCCAAGTGGCAAATGTGTGCACATACGACTTTGGTATTATTTTATCTTCACCCTGATGACTTAAAATGATCAGAAGAAGCAAGTCTTTTTCTAAATCTGTTTATAAATGAGTAATGCTCTGTGAAAAGGGGGTTAAATGACCGCACAGGCTGACCTGCGTCGAAACTCCTTAGTTTTTCTTTCTTTGTAATTTTTCTGCATGTCCAAGGACCAATCGACATAATAATTCAGTAGTTAGACAAAACGGATTTTATGGATCCATAGTTATGTGCCTTGCTTGGTATCATGCATCACAGAGATGCATTAAACCCCCCTTTTTCGGGGCATGATGCAATAATCAATGGGTTCAGCAGAGCCTCCGTGATTGGTTTGCAATCGAAGAGTGTAGACCAAGATCAGGCTTGGTTTACACTGTGTAAATATCATAAAAGGTTCAGATTAGTCGAAAATTGGTAAATCGTGTCATGTCAAAGGATTATAGAAATCATTCTGAGCTTGAATGTAACCTTTAATTACCAATATACTTTAGAGCAAGGCATGGGATATGCGACCAGCACAGCACAGCGTTAAACAAAACTGATACATGCTCTGTGAAAAGGGGGTTTAAGATCTGCAAAAAGTATTGACCAAGGTCAGCCTGCGCGGTTTTTGGTGACTTTTCTGCTTGTCCAGGCTCCACACTACTTCAAAATTGTGCCGATTGTTATACAAAACAGATTGTATGGGTCCATAGATCTAATTATAAAATGACTTGCATGGAAAAATACATCAGGGCGTGCATTTTAAACCTTCTTTTCACAGAGCATGGCTCAATTACATTTTGTTAAATAAATTTACAGAAATAGAGCAAATATACTTTTTTGCCTATCTTTAGCCGGATCTTTATTTCTTTTAATATTCATTTTCACTAATCAATATAAGGTACTTTTGTAAATTTTCACTAAAGGGGGGTAATTCATTTTTTATAGTTTTGTATTTAAAATAAAGATATTATTTTTCCCTTAACTCTTAGACTTTCTCATCGTACAACACTAAGTCAACATAAATATAGTTTATATTTATTTCAAATGGTAATGTGGTACGTAAGCACTTGAGAGAGCAAGCGTATATACAGGTCTTCAAATACATTGCATTCATCACCAACTAACCATAAACAAACATAATTATGTAGTAATACACCAACTCTTGTTTAGCTTGACCGAACTTGAACTACTCCTCTTCTCCTAGATGCTTTGTCTACAACAACAACCAACAAAAACCTTTGTTGAGCAAACAGAAATGCTGGTATGAGCAGCGACACAAATATATGAATACATATGACACATTGACATTTTTCAATTTACTGTTCCATTCAGTATGTACAATACATGACTATTTGTAATACCATATGCATTAGTAATGAAATGGTGATTTCTGTCTCTTTCAACACTATTTTTGAGCATATGACCATCGTTCATTGCTTTTATCAATTATTCTATGGCCGACTCGCCCAGGAAAAACTACATGTAGAAAAGAACTCTGGAAACCTGTGCCCATTTGTCAACGTCTAGTGCCATGGAATGTTGGGCCTCATTCAATGAATTTGATTTTGAGCTACCGAAAACAAATGAATTGTGTATGACAATAACAACACCCGTGGAAATGAAATGACTTCTTTTGGGAATGGTACTACTGTATCGATGGTATTCTTACAAGGAATTAGCGACAGTGCTTCAGAGCTATAGTGCTAAACCATGGGTGCGCACGCTTACTTTCACAAAAGAAAAGTCTGTACGCGTTGCCCTCACAAAGCTGATTGAACCTTGTACCAACTACATGTACAACATGCTTATCATAAATCCCGTGCTTCATACCTTACAGTTACTTATCGAAGCGTCATCGAAAAAGGGAAAATAATTTCCTTCTAATTCGTTCCTCAAACGCAGTAAATTATATAACTAGTCTATAAACAATAATTCAAAGAACGGCAAACTCAAAAAAGTAGCTTAGGTAGGCTTATGTTATTGTTTCGGAATCATGAGGATGTCATTAAAACAGACATAGCTATTCCAAGTTACTAATCCCTTACCTAAACCCTTTACCAGACAAGGTAAACTTGGACAGGACCAGCCCGCTTAGCTCAGTTGGAAGAGCGTAGGACTCGTTAACGTGATGTTTTGGTTCACTTGAGGGTGTGAGTTAGATTCCCACGGCTGTCCATCTAAAATTAATAATAGTTTTTCGGATGAGACGTTAAACCGAGGTCCCGTGTGACGGTGCTATACACCGAGCACGTTAAAGAACCGGGCGTAACTTAGGACTGGTTTCGTACTGTATCTGCACTTTCCCCCGTAAAAATACTAACCGCCTTCAGGGGGGCGTGGGCAACCGGTGGCGACGATAACTAAACGCAAATTCTATCAATTGAACTTAGACTTGTCGAAATTAAAAGTACTTGCAGACGACAAATCTAGTCAAATGAAAGGACTTGTCTCTTAGAAATGAAGAAAACATCTTGAAGAAAAGAGAGAAGAGGAGGTTATCAACTTTTTCTTCTGTTCCCACATTGTTTTAAAAAGCCCTTTAAAAAGTCATTTTCATCACGTCCATTAAAACTTGGGATTGTGTGATGAAGGGTTATCTCATTATCGCCAGCAGACGACTTTTTACGTCGTTGAATTTGTTTCTTTTTTGCAGCAGACGACCTCTGACAACAATATGCTGAAGGCGAGATTGTTCTACGCGAACAATTTCTCCTGTAACCACAGTTATAAAATAAATGAGTCATGCTCTGTGAAAAGGGGGCTTAATGCATCTGTGAAAAGTATCGATTCAAGTCAGCCTGCCCAATCCGCGCAGGCTGACCTAGGTCGAAACTTTTCGCTATTGGTCAATTTTCTGTATGGACAAGGACCACTCTACCTCATGATTAAGTCGGTTATTTAAAAAAGTCGCTATTATGGATCCATAAGTATTCGACGGTTTGCTTAGTACCATGGATCACGAAGACGCATTAAGCACCCTTTTGCAAGAGTAGATAGAAATTTACCCTACCTAGCTTTTTTTTAAATTTTTAACTTTTTTTTAATTTTTTGATTAAATTTTTATAAAATGTCCCAGTTTGCCCATACGATTTTTGTATAAAATCTATTTCCTCATAATTCTAAAGAAAATAAATTTCATCATCCACTAACCAACGCATCGATTTATTCACTAACCAACGCATCGATTTATTCACTAACCAACGCATCAACTAATGGGCCCCATGTGTCAACGCAAGATAAGTCCATGCATGAGGGACCATCTAATTACTATAATCATTTTACCATAAATTCAAAAATAAAGAAGTGAAAAAATTTTTTGAATTTCTTAAATTTTAAGTCATAAATTAATTCAAAATGGAGCCATTAAAGGAGTTCTTAAAGGAGTTAAACTTAGATAAAGATGAGGGTTTAATGAAGGCTATAGATAACATGGAAGAGAATTTGATAAACATGGATATAGCTAAAAATAAATTTAAAAACTTAATTTCAGACAAAGAAATTTTAGCAAAATTTGCAATGCTTTTATCTAATTATGCAAATAGTATTTTAGATTCTATAGACCCTATGTTTAGACTAAATAATAGTTATAAGATTAAATTTTGGGATGATATTTATAATTATAGAAACAATTCAAAAAAAGAAATATTATATATATGTAAAACCAATTTAGGAATTAAATTAGGTAAAAAATTAACTAGAAACCAATTAATATACGAAATTGTAATGCATATTTTTGATGATATTAGTGATTGTAATGGATTTTCATCAGATTTTTTTAAAAAAATGAGAAAAAAACCTATAAAATTATTAAGTAATGCAAAAAGCAAAATATTAAAAAAAGACTGAGGAAGGTTTTTTATAAATATAATTTAATCCGCAAAATTAAATTATATTTTATAATGCCACCAAGCTAAAGTATCAATCTTATCTTTCAAAACAAACCTTTTATCATCACTTGACCCTAACGCTTTTTTGTTTAACTCTTCAGTATATATATTATGCTCCCTACTTCTTAAAACAGACATCTTTCTATACTGGTCCTTTTCTGTAAGCAAACACTCTTTGTAATTATTAAAGGTTATCTCTTTATTAACAACCGTTTTTTTAACACCTTTACATCTTTTATCTTCCTCACCATCTAAAGTTTTATAAGCATACATTTTTGCTCCTAGACCAACAAACTCAGTCATAATTTTACCACCTAACTCATCTTTAAACATTCCAACTACTCTAGCATTACAATCATTTTTTAAGAAATGGTCTTTAGGATAATTGCTTGTATCAAACATTTCAACCACATCTTTCTCCATATCCTTATATAAATCTTCAGTTTCTATTTCGAGAATAAAACTATCCGTATCAGTATAACACATTCTAACCTTTTCACCATATTTAGGTTTAAAGTAATTATAAAAAGTTCTTTGCATATGCGTTTTACTAATATCTAAAATACTTAATCCTGAGTAAATAGGTTTATTATATTTCAACTTAGTGTTTTTCATGTGTACAGCTGTTAGGTTTTCATCGAATATTGTTGAGTGGTCATAGTTTGGTTTTGCTACTAATTTTTTACAACGCTCTTCACTAGAAACCAGTTCTATCGTTACTCTGTTTCTCAGGTTTTCCATAGTTTTACCAAAAACTGAATTATTCATTAATTTAAAAAAATCTTCTTCGAAATTATTTTTTGCTGCTTTTCTTAGTTCAATGTTTGTATCAATATATGATTTTAACCATGGGCTTTCCTCAAACTTAATTCCTCGATGTATTTTAGTAATTTTTAAACCTAAATCAACGCATGTTCTTAAAGCTTCATGATGAATAATGTAATTTTCTTTATTACGTAAATTTGGAATAAGTTTTTCTACTTTTTCTATTTTTAAACGTTCAGGTGCTAAAGGAAAGTCGTTATGTAAATCATGTAATTCTTTTGGATATTCTAAATCTACTTCTAATATGCATGCATATTTATCCCATTTTTCTAATTCTCCATCTTTCATCCATTTAAATCCATGAGTAGGAAGTGGTTTACTCATTGCCCAAGGATAAAGACTATTTGCATCTATATATAATAAATATTTTGATGGTTTATTAGAATCATACATATCACCCATATACTTATTATTTGCTTCTGAATACCTTTTACTACACATACTAACACCTCCTCTGATACCCTTTTCAACCATTAAAAGCATATCAGGATTAGATAAAAGCTCTAGGTTTACTTTCGTTATTTTTAATGCTGCATCCCAAGCTAAACCAGGAGCTGTATAATACCAACTAGGGTCTAAATTATAGTTTTCACAACAAACATTTCTAAAGTTCTCAAAAACATCTGCTAAAAGCAATACATCTACTTTATTGTAAAGTTCTAGGTAATCTTTAAATGTTTTCATATTAAAAGTTTTCCAAACCTTTTGAGCATGAGCGTAATCTTCATCACTAATTCCTTCTTTATTTAAACTTGAGTAAAATGCTTCTTTAGGTGGTAATTTCTCTTCTTTAAGTTTATCAAATGAATCTAGGTACTCATAAGGAAAAACTCCTTTTCTCCTAACCAATGGTAATTGTTCATCATTAAAATATCTCGATAAAATTTCTAATTGGCTTTCTTCTAAGTTACTCGAAAGCTTATCTAAACTAGAACTCATAAATTTAAAGCTATCAAGAAATCTAATTTTATGTTTTATATTTTTCCCAACCCAAATATCTTTACTAAAACTAATATATTTCTCTTCATTGTTTGGAATACAATCAATCTTCCCTTCAGATTTGCCAAGACATTTAATAAAAAGATGAGCGTCATATCCACTAAGATTATGAAGGTATACAGGTGTGAAGTTAGGATTTTTAGCCTTTAGATTGCATTCATTGTGTGCGGCACCTTTATATTTACCCGTAAAATGACAATGGTCTCTTACTCTATAATTAACATGATTAAACTTTCCACCACAAATCCAACAGTGTGTTTGTTGTTTATGTTTTATTTCTTCCTCTTCTGTAATTTCAATAGGTTTTGGTTTTTGGTGATATTGTTGATGAATTTCCTGTATATCATCTTTCAACCAGTTTATAAAAACTTCCCCAGCTTTTTCTCCAACATAACTTCTTTCTATAGGAGCACGCACAGCATCGTCAAAGCATTTTATAATATAGTAAAAACTACAAGGTACATGCTTTTGACGTTGCATAGTATAACTTTTTTCTAGGTTTGGTTGGCATGTGTGCATTGGTTCCAAAACACTTTCAAAATCAGCGTATACAACAAAGGGAACCTTAAGTTTTCTAGAATGGTTTTCAAAAGCTACCCAAGTATCTGGTTTTGGCATTTCTAAAGTAATAGGTTCGTGTTCGTTACAGTATTTTTTATGTTTTTCCAAAAGTTCTTTACTACCAAAATGATTTAGACATCGTTTACAATATTCTATACCACCATTGTCACTTACTTGTTTTCTCATTAAACTATTAAATTTTTTTATGAGAGCGTAGTGCATGTTTTCCTCATTTTTAATAAAAAGAAGGTCAACATGTTTACTTTTTTCACATTTTGTAAGCCTACGCGGATAAATATATTTCTCCATTTGCTGGTACCCATATACGTTTACACTAATTTCAGGATTTTGTTTTTCAAACTTATCGATACCATTAAACGAAACAGGGTAATTGATTCCCTTCATGTTTAAACTACTTTCCTTTTCTTTCAAAGCCTTGTCAACTATCTCTGCATTATGCTCTTTTGGATTTAAACCTCTTAAAACACACCATAAAAAGCATTTATCATCTTTATTTTTCATATTGATAACTGCTTTTTTGTTAGCAATCCATTTTGGTAAAGGTAGCCAACCATTAGCTCTTAAAGGAACATAAGTAGCTGTATGTAGTTCTAACCGCACTATACTTTCAAAAGTCCAACCACTACCTTCTCTTTGGAACTTAGCTAAATTTTCTAAAACTTCATCTATCATTGTATTCAATAAATCCTCTATTTCTTCCCTGTTTAAATTTAAATGTTGACTACTATGAAAAGCATATTCCATAGGGCCTTGGTCAATATCTGTCATTAACCTTAATTTACACCTAAGTACAAGTTTTACCTTTGTTTGTAAATTATTTCGAAGAGTATTTATAAGAGGCGTCCACGTTTCTGCGAAAAATCTTTGCGGGTTATAATTTTTTCTACCCTCTATAACATATTGACTAACATACTCTCTAAATGCGGATTGAGAAGCTCTAATCTCAAACGGTTGTCTTGGTGGATAATTCTCTCTAACATTCTGAACAATTTCATTAAAAACTTGTGGTAATTGGTTTTCTTCAACATTACCAGTTAACCAATTAGTAAAATTATTGATTCTACGTTGGATTGATTGAGGTATAACATTCGTTACGACCCTCCCAACATTTGATGCAGCTCTTCTAGCTATATTAGAAATTCTATTAAACCAGCTCATTTTATAAAAGTAAATATAATTTTCTTAAGCTTTATATCAAAAATTTTTTATTGAAATTATATATATTAATCTTATTAATATATATAAAAAAATGTGGGATGAAGAAGAATTTATGAAAAGATATACTAAACTTGAATTAGTAGAATTATGTGAAACCAAGGTACCTAGAAAATATGGTGAAAGAGGTATGAAACATCGACTTAAATATGAGTTAGTTAAAAGACTTGTTAGTAATGGTATTAAACCAGATTTAAATAAAAAAACAATAAGTAAATTGCACTGGCAACTTTGGAAAATTAATAAACGTTAATCCTATATTTATCTTTCCAAACCCTTCCATTCCAATTCTCAATCGTTTGTGGACTACGGTCTATAAATTGACCTGCCTTATAAATTGATGGAAAGGTTTTTATTTCTCCAGTTTCAACATCCTCTAAACTAACTTTCTTAGGATTTTTCATAATAGTACGTAATCTATCAAACTTAGGGTCTTTGCTTTTTTCTGGTTTAGGTGATTCACTCGGAAGCAATCCATGTTCTTTCACCAACTCAACTAAACGTTTTTTATCCCAGTATGAGTAGAAATTTATATTATTTTCTTTAAGAATTTTTTTTAAATCTGTAACCTTTATCATTTTTATATAAGAAAAAAATCTTAATACACTACACTCATTTTATTTCCATCAGACTGGAAGTTAATTAACCTATCACTAATAATAACAGCATATGCCTCTGTATTCGCAAGCACATTTTCAGTAAAACTCGCTTTGATTTGGATATCAGTGACAGAGTATTTCAATCTCTCACTCTGTTTGGAAACATCAAACAAAAACAAAGGATAAAGGGTTTTATAATCTGAGGGAGTAATGTTAGGGTTTGACACCATTTCATTCATGTTATAAAACTTAGACCTAAATAGAGAAGCGTCCCCATACACTCTACTAAATTGGTTTGCGGTAAAACTGAGATTATAATCAACAGCGGGATATCTAGTAGAATTTAACGTAACATAAATGTTTTTAACGTTTCTATGGTCAAATATGGCTGGATTTTGTTGTTGGTCACCGCTTTTACCAGTTTGAAAACCAACAATGATAAAACGTGGCACTTCAGGTGATGATTTGACAGCAAGTCTCCAGGTAAATGATGTTGACTCGGGAACCGCAATAGAGTCACACTGCCTCATTCTATATCCAACTGGTATTTTTTCTTTTTTCTCAATAATTTTATAAAGTTGCATTTTCTCTTCATCTGAGGGTAACACATGAGGTATAAACCAAGATACTCTAAGTAAATTAATTCTACCATCAGCAGGAGCAACACCATCTCGAAAGACTGCATCATTATCATCATTTCTCGTTAATGTGAGAGTTTGCTTCATTCCATACAATATCTTATCATAATCATCACAAAAACCAAATATATGTTTTAATGGAACTCTGAAGCTAAAGGTACCTCTTGGAAGAGGGTCATTAATAATATAATTTCTTCTTACAATAAAACCAGTGTTTCCGGCACCAGCGTTAGCTGCTGTATCTTTATACCACAATTGATTTAACCCTTGTGATTTAGAGAAATCATCCGGATATTTTAACAAACCAAGCATTGTAGTAGCCTGACCAGGATTCAATACAGATTCAATCTCCATACCCGAAAGTTGATACTTAATATTTTTAAAAAGATACATGAGACCATTGTTTGTTAAAGAAATATTAGTGTTAGCATCATAAACTGCTCCATTATCACTTCTTACTAATTCGCCTACAATAAGTAAATAACTTTCACTAGGATGAGTAAAAATATCGTGAGTCTCAATGTTAATCCTAATGTCTACTCCTGAGCTGTTGAGATTGGTACCAGTGATTGGTTCATACTCATGGTGTTCATACTCAACAATACTATCATCTTTTAAAATTGGTTCGGTGATTTTTAAAATATCCATTTTATAATAGTGATTATAATTTTTAAATGAAATAAAAATTATAATTGTGTTACTTAAATTACAAACCAAAGCTGGGGAAAAGACTTATTATTATCATTAATATACACACCTCGAAGTTTAATGCTTTTTGCAGTATCCAGACTAGTTTTAGGATAAACTCTATTCCCGTATACAAGCGTTATTTTAGGTATACCACACTCTCGTAAAAATTCATTCACCTTTTCCTCAATCTCTTTCATCTTGATTACCTTTTCAGGAGATAACTTCACAACAGCTTTTTTATAATCATATTTCGTTTTATTAATTTCAAGAATTTCACAATCTTCTATGTTTAAAGAAGCGCCTACTATTTCAATAGTAGCACTATTGTATTTTTCATAATTTACACGATTAAAATTTAATATAGGCATTCTTTTTTATATAATGAATATAATTCTCTTAACTTATCTATATTTTTTTTTCTTCATACTGTTTTAATACCCGCTCCACTGTTTAATCTTTTAACTAAGTCTTGAATAGCAATGGCACTTCCATCTATTAATGTGCTAATGTTTTGCGTTTTAGGAGTATCATTAGGTTTTGGTGTTGTGTTATATTTTTGTAAAATTTGCTTCGATTTTGGTGTTAAAGCTTTTGAAATTAATTTTTTTCCTGCTTCTACAGCCGCACTTTTTCCAACCTCTAAAGCTTTCTTTGCCCCTTCCTTAGCTACACTCTTTCCTACATCAAGGGCAGAAGACGCAATTTGTTTAGCTGCACTACTAGTAAAAAGCCTCGCTAAAAAGTTAGCAATACTATCAAAGATTCCGGAACCACCGTATGAATACCTTTTTTTAAATCCGTGTTTCTTAGTGATTATCATCTTTTTATAGTATAGACATTAAAGTTTTATAAACGTGTGAATTTAAAACACCTTGTCTTTTTAATTCATCACAAATACTTACTACCTCATTTCTTACACCTGTGTTACCTGCTTTTTTACTTGCCATCAACAGGTCTAGTCTTTCTAGTAATGCGTTAGGGTCAGATGGGATAACAATTCCTCTTCCTTCATACTTTTTCCTATTAACCCAAATAGGCCTAAGAATTTCAGCCCATTTTTTCCCTCTAGAACTTTTAGGACGTGGATTATCCGGGTCGTTACCTCTATGAAGAGCGTTGGTTCGTCTCATTATTTCCGAATAATTTACATAATCCTCATCTGTATAAATATTTTCATTTGGTTCTTTAGCGACAATTAACTCCCATAAACCAGGTGTTCCTATATATGTCCTTGTACCAAGAAGAATATCATCACGGTCAATCATGACAGCTTTGCTACCAATATAAAATTTTTCATCTTTATCATATAATCCCCATGTTTTATCAGCATCACCTTCAGTAAGAGCTTTTGTTAGATACTCCTCTGCAATTGGCCCAATTTCAAATGTACCTTTATATTCCTCAATATTTGGTTTTTTTCCAGAGGGATAAGCTGTGATAGATGGATAAGCTGGTAGATTAATAGCTTGCGGTAACTGTTCGATACCTTCTTTAATAGGTTTAAGCCCCTCTGTAATCTCCTTTGTTGTAGTTTTTTGCGTTTCCGTTATAGGTTTAAAAAACTTTGACAAATCGGTTTGAAGTTGTTGTTCTCCTGTTCTCTCTGCTAGTAGATTATCTCGAATATTCTTTTTTGTTTCGAGATACTCTTTTACAATTAAGTCTCTTTTTACAGGGTCAGTTATTTTTAGAAATGACATTTTTAATTAGCAACATATTTTTTTAACGTAGTTTTAACGTAGATTTTATCATAGTTTTTTAACGTAGTTTTATCATAGATTTTATCATAGATTTTATCATAGATTTTAATATATAAGAGCATATATAATGCTCTTATATATTTATTCATCATCATTATCCCCTATTTCACATTGACATTTACATCTAAAACTTGGTAGTTTAGGTAATTTAAAAGGGAAGCTTTCCACCATGGTTTTTCTCAACGAGCCTCCGAAAGGAATCCCTCGCTTCTTCCCTCCCTTTCTCAATCAAACTTTCCTTTTCTTCAAGTGTTACCTTCTTCTTAAAGCTAGTTCTTATTTCACTCTTCATTTCTTCATATTTATTCATTTCATCCATTATCAACTTAAACTCATCATCAGATATATGATTATCCATTAAAGCCTTTGATACATGATTAGCTATAGTATTAAGCTTAGCAGCAGCAAGAGTTTGAATTTTCAAATGTTTTTCAGCTTTATTAGTAGTTTTCCTAACAAATACTTTACTAACCAATGAAGAAAGACCGATTACACCAGCAGCAACTTCCAAACCTACAGCAACGGGTGCCGCTGCAACAGTTGAAAGCAAAATAACACCTGCACCACCTAACGCTAATGAAACAACAACCAATCCACCTTCAACATTATCAACTACTTTAGCCATCCTACTATATTTCTTATTCAATCTTTCCCTTTCAGTTATTTCCTTTTTGAGAAAATCTAGAACCTCAGATATTTTTTTAAGTCTATAAGAATGACCATTATCCATTGTTTCCATTTCAATATCTTCATTAGGTGGAGCGTTAGGGGTAACCCGTTCTTTGGGTAGTGGGGGATATAATTTATTAGGGTGTTCCTGATTTGTATCTACCATTTTATTAATATAATAATTTTTTTTTATGGCAAATATTTTAGATAGCAGAATAACTCCCCCTCAGGTATTTCGATTGGTTTTTGTGAGAAATTATAAATGTAGACTAAGATATCATTAACATCATTATCAAGATGTATGCCATTAGAAATGGTTAAACTATCTTTCCATTTATTACTAATAGATATCACTACAACTCCTCGTGTAGCTATATAACCAAATCCTAACGGAACTCTCATGCCATCATTAGGAGGAATCTTGATAGTTAGTTGTGAGTATATTTTCCATTTTAGAGAATCTTGCTTTAAGGGAGGATATCTTACTCCATGTAAATGAGGTTTCCAAAATATAGTTTTATGTTGGGTAGTAATATTAGGTTTTATACCAAATTTATGAATATCCATTTTTATTTGTTGTAAATAATATTTAAATATTACAATATAGCTCCTAGAATAGGGATATTAGCAAATGGACTATTAGGTCCAAGTAAAAGTCCTTTTCCATCATACAGTTTTCCTCCTTGCTTTAAATACAACCCATCACCAACGGAAGCTAATCCTTTACCTTTGTATGGTTTTAAGTATAATCCACTTCCATCAGTTTCAACTTGACAAACACATCCTCCTTTTTTAAGGTAAAGACCTGACCCCATAGCTTTTTGAACACCTGTTTGAGCTAATCCAGAAAGAGCACCAACACCTAAAGCTGGTAAAACGGTTTTTGCAAGCATCGGTAAAGCTCTAGCAGCCAACCCAGCTAACATTCCGAGAAAACCCCCTTCTATTTTCATGTTATGTTTAAGTTGTCTCGCAGTCATTTTAATAGTTATACCCACACCATCCTCATAGGCTTTAGCCATTTTCTTTGCTTGTGAATTGGTAATTGCTAAAACATCATTACCTTGTAAATCTTCATGACCTAAACGAATACTTACTGGGCAACTAGCTTTAACAGCATGTTGAAGTTTTTGCTTTTGTCCTTCAGATATATTTACTTTAACATTAGTGTAACTCGTCATTTTATATACAAATATTTTTTTATTTAGCTCATCTCGCTTCTCTAATATGAAACCTAATCGTTAAATTTTCACCTCTAAGATTTAGTAAATTACCATCTTGGTCCGTAATATTTACATTTAGGTTATGTATTTCATCTAACGTTATTGGTAAGTATACTAAATTAACTGGTGACTCAATTATCTTATATCCAGGTGCAACATCTGGGAAAAAAGAGTAAATAGTATTTTTTGTTGAACCATTAACGTAACTTCCTGAAATAATATCTATGTTAACGAGCAAACTATTTATGCTAAGAATGTTCACTACATTCTCTGACTCGTGAAATCCTTGCGAATATTTAGCTCGAGTAAATCCTAATACTTTAGCGATGGAACCTGGTTGATTAAAATCTACTTGATAACCATCATCAATAATAAGAACAGACTTTAGGGTATTAGTGTTCGCAGAAAAGTTAATATGATACTCTTCATTAACTCTATCGTAATGACCATTTTTTCTCATTTCCTGACGAATCGTATCATTAATGTCAACGAGGTCATAACTTCCTTCAGGTATTTTTATTTTAATCCATGTGGTGCCATTGTCTGGAGAATAAACGAATGTGTTGTTCGTTTCATCAATGTTTGGAAAAGAGTAGTAAGTTTCAAGGTTTACGAGAGCTATTTCATATACTTTATCCTTTTCCAGTTGAATTGGAGGATTAAACCTTGTTCTAAAACGTGTTTTATTGTCGCTTGCTATAATTTGAAATGATGTTTTGTTGCTCGTATTTTTTACAATTTGTTCTAAAAGTTCTTCCATTTTATAATATTTAAATATTTTTTATACTAATCCAGGCATGTAAAAATTATCAAAACCGCTTCTATACTTCCCATTACGTTTTTCACTGGTTAAGTCAATGATAGCAAAACCATGTGGTCTTTCCCATGCCTGTTTACAAAACTTTCTAAACTCATCCTTAGACATATCTTCACCTACATGGTCGCTATAAATATGATTAATGTTTTTTCCGTCTTGCCGGAATAGACAAATAAAATTAGCGTTTTCTCTAATAGTTTGTCTAGGTAGTCTAAAATAATTCTGTGAGAGGTAAAAGCAGTCAACATTACTATGCCTTCCTCGAATGTAGTAACACTCACATTTATTTTGCTTTTCTAAAAGTAAATCATCGAAAATCATTAAATTTTTATTTCCTGAGTTTAACTCTCTCGGGTCAGGTACATCACTACCATTTTCAAAGAAGTTGCAATTTATATCCGATTTGTTTTTAATCGTTTTAACCCATTCTTCAACTAAAGCTGTTGGTGGAATGTTTGTTACTTGTATCTCATCACGCATGTTAAACAATCTTAAGATACATTCTTTTGGTAGTTTTTCTTCAAAAGCCTTTTTTAGTATTCGGTATTCCGGTTGAAAAAGGCTTTTTCCAAAAACACTCAAATCGTTGTAGTCAAGCCAATCTGGTCTGAGTAAAAGGTTTAACAATAAAGTAGTTTTACCACATCCTGATTTACCTATAATTAAACCCCTAATACTTTTTGGTAAAAGGGGGTGATTAAATCTCTTTGATACTACTTCATTCCATGATAAGTTCATAATATCCATTTTTATTTAAATACTTTTATTTTTTATATATAAAATAAGATGTATTGCGTTAAATGTAAAAAACATACTGATACGAGTGATATAAAATATTCTGTTTCTAAAAATGGAAGAAATATGATGCAGGGGAAATGTGTTATTTGTGGAATAACTAAATCACAATTTATAAAAGGAGAAAAAAAAAACTACAAAATGGGGGTAGCATCTTAAACAAATTTATAAATAATTTACCTGTTGAAATGCATGTACCAGGGCACAACTTTACGGGGCCAGGTACCAAACTAAATAAAAGACTCAATCCAGATTTAACACCGAAGGAATGGAGTAAACCAATAAACCGTGTTGATAAAGCCGCTTATAATCATGATGTTTGCTATCTTCAACACAATGATACTGCTACAAGAAACGCAGTGTGTGATAAGAATATGTTAACGGAGTTAGAAGGTATTTACAATCCTAGTATTAGAGAAAAAATGGAAAGAGGTTTGGTAAGTAGACTCATTGGAACGAAAATGAAATTTGGAATGGGAGTAAAAAAAAAAATTTAGCGGAAGAATTACATAAACCTGTAAAAAGAAATTTTAAGAAAAGGAGAGTTAGAGTAAACGGTATAGATAGGATATGGGCTGCGGATTTAGTAGACATGCAAGCATTTTCTAAGCTTAATCGTGGTGTTAAATACCTTCTCGCTGTCATTGATATCTTTTCTAAATATGGATATCTGGTGCCATTAAAAGACAAAACAGGAAAATCTGTTGCTATAGCATTAAAAAGTATTTTTAAGGAGAGAAAACCTGAAAAAATGTGGGTGGATAAGGGTAAAGAGTTTTATAACAAAGATGTAAAAGACTTGGTTGAATTATATTCTACCGAAAATGAGGAAAAATCTAGTGTGGTTGAGAGATGGATTAGAACAATGAAAGAAAAAATGTGGAAGTATTTCTCCGCTAACTCTACAAACGTTTACATTAATGTGCTACCGGATTTAGTTAAAAAATATAATAACACGAGGCATTCATCTATTAAGATGACTCCGGTAGACGCTAGTAAAAAAGAAAATGAAACGAGAGTTTGGAGAAATCTTTACCCTGATAATCTTGAAATAAGAGACTCTAATCCTAATTTCTCTGTTGGAGACAAAGTAAGGATAACTAAAAAGAAAAAGACTTTTGAGAAAGGTTATACAACAAGATGGACTGAGGAGGTTTTTACAGTTTCTGAAGTAAAACTTACATCACCTATAACATATAAAATTAAAGATTTTAATGGAGAAGAAATACAAGGTACCTTTTATGAACCTGAACTGCAGAAAACCAGTCAAGAGGTGTATAGGATAGAAAAGGTTATTAAAAAAGGAAAAAAGAAATCTCTTGTAAAGTGGAAAGGTTATCCTGATGAATTTAATTCATGGGTTGACAATAAAGATATTAGAAATATTTAACTATAAAAAAATGGAAAAAATTTCGATTGAAAACGTAATTTTACCGAATAAACCGTTGAACAATTTCGAATTAGAGGGTGCCGTTAAAAGATTAAAGATTCCTTATTTTAGAGGAGTTTTTTTACTAGACTCACTACCGAGAAAACCGAGTAAAAAAGAATGTGGTATAGTAAACTTTGATAAAAGTGATGGGCCTGGTACACATTGGGTCGCTTGGTATAAAAATGGTAAAACTAAAATTTATTTTGATAGTTATGGCATACAACCACCTATTGAAATTCGAGATTATTTAAAAAGTCCAATACAGTACAATACTGACCAATTACAACAAGCTGGGCAAGTATTTTGCGGTCATTTATGTTTGTACATTCTAAAAGAGTTATCTAGAGGTAACCAGTTCCAAAATGTTTTAAATAAACTTTTTTAGTGCTATATAAAAAAATGCCTGTTGACAAATTCGGAAGAATGAAAGATGATGGTGAAACAAGCGGTGATGGTGTGTCACTCGCTTACATAAATAATAATTTTTTACGTAAAGATGGAACAACTGTTGTTACCGGTGCCATAGACATGAATGGTAATACATTAACGAGGGTTAGTAATCCAGTAAATTCTCATGATGTTGCAACTAAGGCTTATGTTGACGCCAACTCAGGGTTGTTGGATGAAAACGGAGGATACCATGTTACTGGATATTTAAATATGGGTTTTAATCCAATAAGAAATGTTAAGGACCCAAAAGAACCGGGTGAAGCTGCTACTAAAAATTATGTGGATAATGTTGATAGAGCTTTTGTTTATAAAGACGGGAGGTGGTATGAGGCAGATGATGCAATCTCAATGGGAGGACGAGTAATTAACAATCTCGGAACCCCCACGAGACACGACCAAGCCTCTAATAAGTTTTACGTGGATACCACCATTGAGGCGGCTACCGCGGGTGAAAAAGCTTTAATGAGAAAACAAGACGGTTCTTTTTTAATGGTTGGTGGAATAGATATGAATGGTAACCAGATTACTGGATTATCAAGCCCCATATCCCAAGATGCGGTTACCACTAAAGGTTATGTTGATGACCTCGTTAAAAATATTAGAGGTGGTCAAGGTGCTATGTATAAATCTTTCTCAATTAAAGCGGATGGAGAACTATCAGTAAACCAAAATATTGATATGAATAATTTAAGAATATATAATATAGCGGACCCAAGACGTCAAAAAGATGCTGTCACTAGAGAATATATGGAGCGTTTCTTCAGTGCATATAAACCAAAACCTGTTATAACCGTGTGGGCCGAAGAACAGGGACCAATTTCAAACGGTAATTATGAGTTTTCATTCGGTAATGGTAATTCGGGTAAAAGACACGGTTTAGGGGGTTATTGTATGAATGTGTCAGGTAGAATTATAAGAGGAACTTTAACGATCGTTAAAAGGGATCGTAATGCACCAGAAGAGGTAAAAATTAATATAACGGTAAACGGAAATGAACAGGTTGATTACACTATTATTAAAAAAGCGGATGAAACTTGTAGCTGTACGATTTTTCCAAGGGCGTTGGAGGTAAATCAATGCGACATAATAAACTTTATTTCGAGAACAGATAACCGAGATGTAACACACGCTTACATATCTATTTTGATAGAGTTAGACTTGTAAACATATATAATATATTATAAAAAATATATTATATATTTATTTAGACTTCTTCATATCACTTAAAATATCCATTAATCCATCAATAATTAATTCTAATTCTTGTATACGTCTATCTAGTTTACTTATTTGTTTTTTAATAATATCATTATTAATAGGTTTATCTTTTTTCTTTGAAAATAGCTTTATAAACTTCATTTTAAATATTTTACAAAATTCTTTTAACAAAAGATTATGTTCTACATATGGGACATATATTTAAGTTAGACATTCCATCACAATTATCACATATACATAAATGTCCGCAATCAAATGCTATATTAGGTTTATCTACATAACATATACAACATTTATCTTCTGAAAATATTTTTTGTTTAAATTTTTTTGGCGGCATCACAGGTTTAACTTGCATAATTAATTCAAAAGGTAAATCAGTAAATTCTATAAATGGTGAGTAATCTATATAGTATTCATCATATATACCTAAACTACTTGGTCTATAAGTTTCATTATACAAATGTAAATTAATAATATCATGTTCATAATGTTGTAAATAACCAATATTTCCTAAAAGAATACTAAGCCAATAAGTACCTTTCATATAATAAAACGGTGCAGTTTTATTATCCATAATACCAATTAACATTTTAGTGGTAAGGGTAAAATTTCCCGTTTCATATAATTTTTTACTATAATGATAATAAATTACTGCTTTTACTTCAATTAAAGCGTCCCTATAATGGTCGCCATCTACACCAGGAAAATATACTTTATCACGTATATCATCATAAACAGGTTTTTGAGTAATATGTTTTTCAATAATATGTGATTCTAAAACACCAATATAAAAATGACGCAACAAACGTTGTTTCTTTATTAATGCTATTCCTTTATATTTTTGAGAAAGCCTTTGTTCTTCTTTATCACCCTCTTCACGAGTTAACCATTTAGTGATAGTGTAATCATTTCCATCATCAATAATATAATCAGGTTTTTCTAATTCATGTAGAAATCTATTTAACACTTTTGTTTTAGGTGGTATTGTATCAAGTACATCGTAAAAAACTTCATTTGTATGTAAGTTATCCATTTTGAATTAATTTATGACTTAAAATTTAAAAAATTCAAAAAATTTTTTCACTTCTTTATTTTTGAATTTACCTGGTTAACCACATATCTACCTTGGTTACACATATAATATATATACCAACCATTTATATATTATATGCAGCATTAACTAATAGACGCACACACCGTTACACACTGATTAAGTGATTAGTGCGGTTGTTGGTATGTTATTAAGTGAGTGATGGATGAAATCTGGATGTTAAGAAATCAAAAAAAAATTTTAACCATTAATTTATTTTTGAATTTATGGTAAAATGATTATAGTAATTAGATGGTCCCTCATGCATGGACTTATCTTGCGTTGACACATGGGGCCCATTAGTTGATGCGTTGGTTAGTGAATAAATCGATGCGTTGGTTAGTGAATAAATCGATGCGTTGGTTAGTGGATGATGAAATTTATTTTCTTTAGAATTATGAGGAAATAGATTTTATACAAAAATCGTATGGGCAAACTGGGACATTTTATAAAAATTTAATCAAAAAATTAAAAAAAAGTTAAAAATTTAAAAAAAAGCTAGGTAGGGTAAATTTCTATCTACTTGCAAGAGCATGGTTCATATGATAATTAGAATATTTTGAGCCATGCTCTGGAAAAGGGGGTTTAATGCATAGCCTTGTTGTCTTTCAATAAGCAAGTCATCACATACACATAAATCCCTGAAATAAGTTTAGTCTAACAAATGACGGAATCTGGAGGTAGAGTGACACTTGGGCATGCAGAAAATTTACAGCCTGCGCAGGCTGACATTGATCGATTGTTTTTTTTTGGCAGATGCATTAAGCTCCCTTTTTCACAGAGCATGGCTCAATTATATCGTACAAATTCGGCTGCAGGATACAGGTGTTTTTGTTTACGAAGATTCTTGGAAGCGGTTTACTTCAGTACTGGCTCGTTATTTGTACCGTGTGTCTCACTCAACTTTCTGAACCTCAATACGTAGTAAAGGCGTGTGTGTGTGTGTGTGGGGGGGGGGGGGGGGGGGGGGGAAAGGGGCCAATTAATATTTTTCTCAATTTCTCCTAATCGACGCTATAATATCTTTCCCCACGTGAATCGTTTCTTTACCTGTCCTTAAACAACAAACTTAAGACTGTTTGATATCCTTCTTTAGATGACGAATTCGAAGATGATACGAATGATCATTTTTTCTTGATGCTTATGAAAACATTGTTGGAAAATGAGATATCTTTTCGAGAATAATTTTTCTACCTTTTTAACCATGTCTTCAATAGGCTTACTTAAAAACACAGGATTGTTTGTTAAAGGGACCTAGTTGGACTTTTTTTCTCCGTGAATCGCATTTTCTTGTTAAACACTGGTTAATGCTTCTAAAATATTTGAGCTATGCTTTGTAAAAAAAAAAAAGGCGGTGTAATAAATCTACAAAAAGTATCGCAGCTGACATGAGTCGAATCTTTTTGCAACTGGTCAGTTTTCTGCATATCAGAGTGTCATTCTGCCTCATCACTCATTCGGTTATAGATTCCTATTTATGTAGTGACTTGTTTAGTATCATGCATCAGGGCAATGCATTAAAACCTCTTTGCCAGAGCACGGCCCATAAGAAGTTGACAGTATCATACTATGAAAAAGTGCAAATTTTGCCTTCAAATAACGGGCTGGTCCCGTTATCGTACCTATTTCAATACGATCAAACATAATCGACATATGTTATTAACCATATGACATTCCAAAACTCTAGCGTGAAATTTAGAAATACTGCGAGAGAAAGGAAACACAGTTCAAAAGATCTTACGCTTTAAAATTTTCTTTCTTAGTTTTTGATGGTTTGCAAGCTATTGCCTTGCTTAATTAAGTGATAACACATTTTATTTTGTCAAAGTTAAGTAAAGTTGTAAAGATCTTTATCGATCTAGACCCTTTTTAGAGGGTTTAGAAAAAGTTGCTCCCCCCCCTCCCCAATAATGCACATCTTCGCATCCCTTTAAAATTAAAGTACATGTACTCGTATGAGCCGGTTTTAAAACATGTTAGAAAAGGTACGTGTTTTCTTTGTATAGTAGTTATTTATGCCAAGTAGATCTATTTCAATTTTGAAAGGATGAAACGACAATAGATCTAGATTTTACGTTTTTTTCCTCTTAAAAAAAAAATGCGTCTTTCAACAAGAGAGCTTATTCACCAATACCGATAAAGGTTATCGTTTTAAAAGTTGCTTCCCTTGATAAGCATTTTTTTTTTCTTCTACTTTATTATCGAAAAACGTGAAAAAAATGTTATCGGGCAAAATCGATCAAACGTCTACGGTCAACACACAGGAAGAGAATTTCAAATTTATGTTACACTTGTGTTTTATTTGCCAATGGTGCGTACACGTGATCTGGAATTCTATGTCACGTTTTAGGACGCAAAGTGGTACATAAAGCCAACGTAAAGAATGACAAAGCTGACAGTTGGAACCAAAAGTACAGGTAAGCAAATTAAATATTATTTATGATAATTTTTTTTTTCACACTCTTGTACCATATATCAATTCATTCATTGCAAATGACTTTGAAAAGTTTCTTGTAAAACAAGGATAATCAAAATGAATACAAGTTTGATACATAAAGTCATGTTTACAACAACACTGTTGGAAAATGGGAAACTCTTTTACAGACAATTTCTCCTTTTGTCACAATGTTTTAGAAGTGTTCTGATGGTAGTAGAGGAAACAAATGTCTTCAACAGGAAACGACCTGAATACAGGTCAATCTGTATTGAGCAAGCAATTACGGGACCCTCAAAGAGTGTTTGCTTTAGGCAGGTGATTGCATAGTGCAGGTACATTTAAACAGTTATGAGCCATGCAGTGTGAAAAGGAGTTTTATTCCATTTGCGAAAAGTATCGACCCATGTCAGCCTGCGCAATCCGCGCAGGCTGACCTGAGCCGAAACTTTCCGCTATTGGTCAATTTTCAATATGTCAAAGGACCAGTCTACCTCATGATTCAGTCGGTTGTCAAAAAAAGTGGCTATTATGGATCCATAACTATATGATCGCTTAATTGGTACAATGCATCACGGAGATCCATTAAGCCCCATTTTCTTAGAGCATGGCCCATGCATATTTTCCTTTTTTGGGAATCCAGTGTACGCAAGCATAATAAAGGTTCAATACAGGTGACCGCTCAGCAAGGTTTTATTGCATATCTTCTCTATCTCAAAGCCAGAGTTGCTGCATTCTCAAGCAGAAATACCCGTCAAAACGACCATTGTACACACTCAGCAAAACTTCTAACCGGACACTTTTGTTTTCTCCTGTAAATTTGACCAAGTAATAGACAGGTAAATAAAAATAACTTATAACATATGTCTGGACGTTAGACATGGTGTTGTAATGAAAAGATTCTCGATTTTGCCGATAAAAGGCATTTTTTTTTTCAAAAAAGTGAAAACACATGGTTTGCGCATGCGTGGTGTCTTTCAGACAAACCAGGTTAAAAAGAGAAGAATAAATTATTGAAAGTTTGTAAGCAATAAGGAAAAACATGAAACTATTTTTTGCAAAAAAATATAAACTGAGAGAAGGAGCTTGAAGTTTAAAAAAAAAATGATTTTTCAGTATCCAATTTTAAGTGAATGAATGTTTAATATTATTTCAATATAACAAGTCAACAAATTCTTTTCAAACTTAGACTGGAGTATGCTTTTACATTGGTCAACTATTCCCAAAAATATCAAACTAAATGAACTGCCTCTTTTCTGGACAGAGGATGCCAAAAGAGGTCTACGGGAAAATCGGGCTTAAAAGTGGCCGTTTAAAAGTTTTGTTTAGTGTACAGTAAAATAGCAAAAGTAGCGTTAATGTCGCGATATCAACAAATCTGTCATTGACCGTATCCATAACAACGACATTTGAGACATGCTCTGATGAAAGGTGGTTTAATGCAACAGCAAAAAGTATCGACCCATATCAGCCTGCGCAGTCCGCGCAGGCTGATCAGGTCGAAACTTTTGCTATTGGTAATTTTTCTGCATGTGGAAGGACCATTCTAACTCACGATTCATCCTGAGTTTAGACAATATGGATCCATCTTACGCAACGACGAGCTTGGTATCATGCATTTCGAAGATGCATTAAGCCTCTTTTTCTCAGAGCACCGCTCATTTCTATTTCCAACAATGATCTATATAAGCCTTGCTCTGACAAAAGGGGGCTTAATGCATCTCCGTGATGCATGATGCCAAGCTAGTCTTCACATGATCGTGGATCCATAAAGACAATTTTATCCTACAATCGATTGAATTATGAGGTAAACTGGTCCTTGGACATGAAGAAAATTTGACTAATAGCAAAAGTTTTCGGCCCAGGTCAGCCTGCGCAGTCCGCGCAGGCTGACCTGGGCCGAAAACTTTTGCACATACATTAAGTCCCCTTTTCACAGAGCGTGACACATGAATATCTTTTGTTATATTGCCTTTCAATGTTTCTGACTGTCATGGATTCAGACAGTACATTAGGAATTAGTCCCTGACCAGACGACAAAATTTCACACTTACCCAAATTAAATGCAATTGCAGACGACAAGTATGGCTTGATTGATCAAATTTGTCTCCGAAGTGTATAATCATTGTGGGAAGGGACTTCTGGCACTTTCCCTTTTTCTCACAATGTTTTCAAAATCCGTTTTACAAACTGTTGTTTATCAGCTATTTGTAAACATTGTCAGAAAAGTAGAAAATGCTGGAACCCAGTTTTCTGTCCTATCAAAGACAAAACCCACCATTTGAGCAAGAATTAAAGTCTACGGCCCCTAACTCATCGGTAAACATCGACGTGTTCGTAAAGGCTATTCGGCCAATCTCGGCAGCTTCCGTCTTTTAAAATGAGAGTTAGGGGCTACACTCGTCACAACTCGGCCGATTCCGTACCTACATCTAACCTCGTCCGTATAACGGTCGTTTCCATTTGAACTGCCAATCACGTGATCTTATACATGGCGCGCCACAGTCAGTCGTTTAGCAACGACATAAACAACCTCGATGAAGTTATTCACATCTGTTTATCTGTCGGTGAAAACTTCAATGGGAATTGATAAACCACGTTAAGTACTGAATGTAAGAACTTTTTGTCAACTAAACTGAAATATAGACTCTAGTTTGAAAGATGTCGATAGAAAATTGAAACTCAAGTTTTCTTTTGTAAGAGGAGCCTTACAATTTTTAGAACGGTAAACCGGCGTATTTCCGGGTATGTACCGATCTGGTGCATATCAATCCACCAGATACAGCCGAGGGATTTGATGGCTCCCATCACCCGAGGTATGCCGAATGAGTTAGGGGCTACACTCGTCACATCTCGGCCGATTCCGTGCCTACATCTAACCTCGTCTGTATAACAGTCGTTTCCATTTGAACTGCCAATCACGTGATCTTATACATGGCGGCGCCACTGTAAGTCGTTTAGCAACGACATAAACAACCTCGATGAAGTTATTCACATCTATCTATCTGTCGGTGAAAACTTCAATCGGAACTGATAAACCACGATAAAAAATGAATGTACGAATTGTTTGTCAACTGAAATATAGTTAGAAAGTTTCGATAGATAATTGAAACTCAAGTTTTCTTTTTTAACAGGATCCTTACAATTTTCAAAACGGTAGACCGGTGTATTTCCGGCGATAAAATGTACCGTGTAGGTGCATATCAAGCTACAAGATATAGCCGAGGGACTTGATCACCGGATCACCCGAGGTATGCCGAATGTTAGGGGCTGTAGATTTACTAACTCATCTGTAAATACCGTGTAACGTTTTCGTAAAGGCTATTCGGCCACTCTAAGCACCTTCCGTCTTTTAATATGAGAGTTAGGGGCCGTAGACCTTAATTTCTCGTCTGAAGAATCCTTTCAATTTGGACCAGTCTAAAATAGTGTCGTTTGGTAAAGGATAAACCCTTATCCTGCTAACTAAATGAAATGAAACTTTTAAGCCGATGATAAAAAGCCAAACTTTGCTATTTCAGAGGTAATTTTTTGTGGGAAAAAGTCTCCTTATCGGACAGTGTAGATCAAAGATCAGACTGCCCAGAACGTGTAGTCTGATCTTTGATCTACACTGTCCGATAAGGAAAAGTTTTCCTACGAAAAAATTACCTTTAAAATAGCAAAATTTTTGTTTTTACTATCAGCTTTTAAGTTTTACTTTATTTACTTAGCAGGATAAGAGTTAAAAAGCCGTCAGCTTGACAAAATGAATCAATGTCAGAGACAAATGACCTGCAACACACGAAAAGGGGCATTCGGACATTTGCGTTAACTAAAGTGTCGTCTCGGATCAGACTGCTCAGTCCGCGCAGGCTAATCCGAAACGACACTTTCCGTTTTTATGTAATTTTCTGTTTTGCACAAGTCTACTGAAGAACAAAATCTTATGTAGTCGTAAAGTGCCGTCTCGGATTAGCCTGCGCGGACTGCGCAGGCTGATCCGAGACGACACTTTACGCAAATGTCCAAATGCCCCTTTTCACGTGTTGCAAGCCATATCATATCTGAACCGTCTGCCTCCGGGGTTTCTTAGAAGCAAGTCGCGGTTGGGTTGTTATGACCTCGGGTCCATATCCGGTAAAGCACGAGTTTTGCCAATACCTGTGGTTTTCTAGCGAAAAAGCCGTAGCATTCTAATCGAGAATCATTTAAAATTTACGTATACATACAATGAATTCTCTGTATACCTCTTTTGTTTATTGTTCTTATATTGCCAGTGTTTATACTCCACATCGATATTTGTTTATGTATTGGCTATAAATTGTAACAGTTTAATGCCAAATAAATCTCAGTAAGTTATGTTGTTATGTTATTTAAAATTTGAGACTTGCCCATATTGAAAGCATTTGCAGATATGACATCAAATATGAATGAACAAATGGAATTTGCCTTTGAACGTGTAAAAAGAAATTGTAGGAAAAAGATAAAAATGCTGGTCACCAACATTTTCTCCTTTTTCCACAATGTTTTCAATCCTTTCTTTAATACAATTATCATATTGAGGTCTACATTTAATTTGTCGTCTGCAAATGCTTTCACAGTCTAGAAATTTAGCCGCCTATGTCAATCTTAACTGTTAGTCTGCTAAGTAAGTCCAATGAAACTTTCAAGCTGATGGTAAAAACCCAAATTTTGCTACTTCGAAGTCAGCTGGGAAAATATCTCCGTATTGGACACTGTAGATCCAGGATCAGACTGCACGTTCCGTTCTGTTTGATCTTGATCTAAACTGTCAACAAAAGAACCTTGAGTCGCGCCTAGCAGCCTAAAAGTTTACACAAAAAAAAAACATTTTCTGTCAAATATAGCAAAAATAGAGATGTTCTCGAACATGTTCCCGTTTATCAGTGTAAACTAGGACATGAACTATTTTTAGATATCTAGGATTTTTGTGGTGATATATAAATAGACCATTGAGCTTTCTACGTAAATCAGTATTACATTCGATTCTACGTAAATCAGTATTACATTCGATATCCCCGTGCTGTAGATCTATTTACTAAAATGTAAGTAACATATATTTTACTATATTTCTTATGCTAGCTTCAACTGTTTGCAATTCAAATACTGAAACTATATTTTTATAAAGGAATCCGGGAGAGAAGGGATGGGTTGTTTCTCGACAGTGTTGTTTTCTGTAGCAGGTGTTACTTACCCTAAGATCGCCCTATATTTTTCAGTCTGTCTGTTTGTATAGTATTTAGCCCTTATCCTGCTGAATAAAAGAAGGAAAACTTTTAAGCCGATAGTAAAAATTCAAATTTTGTATTTAAAGGTAGTTTTATGGGGAAAATATGCCCTTATCGGACAGTGTAGATCAAAGATCAGACTGCACGTTTTGTGCAGTCTGATCCTGATCTATACTGTCCGCAAAAGGTCAGCGAGTCGCGCTTAGCAGCCTTAGGGTTAAAACCGGTATCAACATTACTTAGGTCATACCGCGGCGGCCAGTGCACCTATCCATCCTTTCCCGGAGCTTCTCTTACCAGTCCCTCGCACAATATTCTTCCCAAGCCACTGGCTGCCTTCTAACATAACCATCATCTGAACAATGATCAGCAGTTAGAAAGGAGTTAATCTTATCGCAATGACTATCATTAATCTTCGGAAAGGAATTGGTCGTGCTGAAGATTCTAACTAGCGACACCCCCACTCATACCCTATACGTTACTGGTTGAGATTACAGACTCGGCACATGTTTCAGAATAATCGCAATTTCAAAGCATTTTTTTTTTCTAACTGGAAGCCTATTTTCCATCTTCGACAATCGGTCGGTAATGGGATATACAACTCGTACCGATTTATCTTATTGCATATCTTTCTCAAGATCGGGGTCCAGATATATCAACCATTCTTAGGAACATTCTTAGTCTTATTCTCGAGAATTTTCAAAATTGGAAAGTAACACAACTTCTGATTGGCTAAACCATTTGGTTTAGCCAATCAGAAGTTGTGTTACTTTCGAAATCCAGAAGAAGACAAAATTAATAATATTCTTAAGAACGATTGGTGAATACAGGCCCAGATCCACGACCAGAAAACATCTTAACGGTCAACGAATCTGAGCGATTTGAAGAGTGAAAGGACAAGCACAGAACCTTATTACAACTCTTTTTACCCGCGGACAATAATTCAGCTTCATCCATATTTAATTTATGTTTCAGGCAAAATATTCAATGTGCCCAAACGTAAAGATTTTTGCTAACAGGTTTAAAAAAAAAAAAACATTGCATGGAAGGAGAAAATGCTTTTTATCATGATTTCTTTCCTTTTTCAACAACGTTTCAGTAGTTAGGGAATGTGTTTTGTCAAATGTCCTATCAAGGTCAGCTTGTTTGCTTTCTAGTGCTAAAAATACCGTAAGAAGTCGCTGTTTCTTTGTCGCTTGAATGATTGATTGATTGAATGGTGATTTACGCCGCTTTCAACATTATTTCAATCATATCACGGCGACAGCTCACAAGTTAACGTTTTTCTGGGTTTTATCAGTACTAGGCTAGGGCTCTGAGATGTCTTGTTCAAGGACACTCCCGCGAAAAACTTTGTGGATCCAGTGCGGCTCGAGCCCAGGACTTCCAGGTTACGAGTCCCACACTTAACCACCAAGCCACGCAAGACCCCGTCATTATTGCGGGCGACATTTTAACTCCGCGGAATTAGTCGTGGTTTCTTCGACACTTAAAATGAGACTTAAATGGTTTCCTGCTTATTGGCTGTTCTAAAGCATTTTCTTCTCAGACTTGATCACTAATATAAAATGGTCCCCTCTTTTCCGCTCTGGAGGAAACACTGCAAAAACTTTAAGGGGTCCTGCGTGGCTCAGTGGTGAGGTGTGGAACTCGTTACCTGGAGGCCCCGGGTTAGAGCCGCACTGGATCCACTGGGTCTTTCGTGGGAGTGTCCTTGGGCAAGACACTTCAGAGCCCCATCCTAGTACTGGTAAAACCTAGGAAACACATGAATATGTGAGGTTTCGCTGTGATATAACTGAAATAGTGTTGAAAGCGGCGTAAAACACCATTTATTCTATCAATTAATCAAGCGTAATACTGTATTAAAAGGGCCTATTTCGTCATTTTTTTCCCCTGTACATCAAAGTTTCTTGAAAAATACCGTTAAAAACAATTAGATCTAGATATATTTTTCGTTGCACCTATGATGAAACTGTGCGGTCACCTTTGGCAAAAGTTGTTAAACGCTTTTTTCAGCGTTATTTCAGTTATATCACGGTGGCCAGTGCATCTTTTCTTGCTTTTCTAAAGATTCTTTTGCCACCACTTTGCACTATATTCTTCCAAGGCCACTGGCTGCTTTTTCCACATAATTAATGTCGAAACATTGACATTCAGAGGCGAGAGAGGAATGAATCCTGTATCAATGACTATCACCAATTCTCGGTAAAAAAAAACAGTGCCGGGGATTTGAACCAGTCATCCCATGGTTTCAAGTTCTTTGTATTACCGACTGAGCTACCAGGCTATGCCCAAAATAAGCAGTGATAGAGGCTCAGGGATAAATACGGACAACGCTCATGAATAATACAGAATCAACGAAGAAAATCAATTTATGGTCACTCTTCGCACTTTAGGAAACCATGTAGTCTGTATTCACTAACCAATTTTAAGAACATTTTTTGCCTTAATCTCCAGAATTTTCTAAATTTGAAAGTAACACACCTTCTGATTGGCTAAACCAAATGGTTTAGCCAATCAGAGGTTGTGTTACTGTCCAAATCTAGAATGAGACTGAGAATTTTTTTCTTCGAGACTGGTTGGTCTCAGAACCCAGACCCACAAATAGATCTTCCTGGAAATCTTTAGTTCTAGAGTATCATCTGGCCCTCCCGGGTAGCTCAGTAGTTAGCGTATCGGACTTGTGACTTGTTGGTTGTGAGTTCGATACCCGGTTGAGGCAAACTGTCTTTCCAGCGATTTTTCGCCTCTCACCTCTGATGCATGTGAGAAAGTATAGTCAGTGACTTGGAAAGAAAGTTGTATCAGTACTTGTGTGAAAAAAGCCAGGAAATACATGCATAGGTGCACTGACCGCTGTGAAATAACCTAAGCTGTTAAAACGGCGTTAAACTACAATTCAGTCAATCTGTAAAGTATTATTTAAACTAATTACTGAGTAACAATATTTTGCTGAGATATGCTCGATATAAATTGCATCATTCAGTTGTAATATTTCGTCATGAGAATTTCGTCGATACCGCGTGGATTAATGGAGATAACTTATACCGGAAGATTATAATGTCTTATATATAAAGTGAACTGTACATTTTGATACAGATTTCAAGTGGTAGGAAAGTAATTAAGAGTAAGTGTTTCAGTGTATCAAATTCTCTGCTAAATCTTTATCAAACGACCCCAGGTTTTAACGACCCTGACGATAAAAGACTGTGGAAATGATTGTTGGAAAAGGAGAAAATGCTGGTAACCAGCATTTTTTCTCCTTTTCCAACAATGTTTTCTAACCTTTCTTGAACAAATTTCGTCTTTTAAGACATGTTTGATTTATCGTCTGCAAATGCTTTGAATTTGACCGGGGTTAAAATTTTGTTGTCTGGTAGAGACTTAATTATTTCACTGCCATCTGAATTTTTTCGACTTTAAATATAAGCCATGCTCTGGCAACAGGGGGTTTAATGCATTTCCGTGATGCATGATACTTAGCAAGTCATCACATGATTTTGGTTCCATAAAATCCAATTTGTCTAACAACCGACTGAATCATGCGGTAAACTGGTCCTTAGATATACAGAAAATTGACCAAAAGCGAAAAGTTTCGACTCAGGTCAGCCTGCGCGGACTGCGCAGGCTGACCTGGGTCGATACTTTTCGCAGATGCATTAAGCCACCTTTTCACAGAGCACGGCTTATATACGTTTTATTTATGTCTTTACTCTTTACAAGATGACAACATTCTAGACTTTTCTAGATTAAAAGCATTTGTAGACGACAAATCAATTATGGCTGAAACGATGAAGTTTGCTGTTGTCGTAAGATTAGAAATCATTGCGGGAGAAGGATAAAAGGTTGGTTTGTACGCTAAGCAAAACTTATAAACCGCCAGAATCACCGATCAGCAAAGTCTAAGAATTGTTATTAGATAGGCTACTTCATTTTATTTGAATAACATTTCAGAGTTTTAGAAATGACTACTAGTATTTGATAGATATGTGTGTTACGACTTTTTAATGTTGTTTGAAGAAGTGCCGAGAAACCACATTTTATAAAGCGGCAGTTTATAAGATTTGCT
Organism: Hippopus hippopus; assembly: GCA_946811185.2. Taxonomy (NCBI): domain Eukaryota; kingdom Metazoa; phylum Mollusca; class Bivalvia; order Cardiida; family Cardiidae; genus Hippopus; species Hippopus hippopus. The sequence continues at coordinate 19,283,774 of OX328101.1, forward strand.
AACCCTCAGGCTGCTAAGCTCGACTCGAGTGCCTTTGGCACAAAATGTGCAGTCTGATCTTGGTTCTACACTGTCCGATGAGGAGATATTTCGTCCAAAATTTATTTTGAAATAACATTAGTTACGGGTTTTTTTTCTGTCGGCTTGAAAGTTCTATTTAAGTTATCTTGTAGCTTAATAGTTAAAGTGTCGAATCCCTGTCTTAACGGAGATTATCAACCATAGCTTCTTTTTTTTGATATGGTATTCATGCATATAGCGCTTTATCCCAAAAGTCATGTATTATAAGGCTGAATTCAAATGTTCAACACAGCCAGCCATTTAATGTGATCCACTGACTGATTTCAAACGAGCTTAGTACATTCTAACCCTTAGAGCGGCTTTTTAAAACTTTAGATATTGTTGCGACCAGTTTAGATTAAAAGTCAGGCTGTACAAAATGTGCATTCTGATCTTGATCTACGTTGTCCGCTTTGCTAAGACATTCTGCTCAAGAGCAACCTTGAAATCGCAATTATGTGGGTCTTATTTCTGGACTGAAAATGTAGACATTCTGCTCAAGAGCAACCTTGAAATCATCATTATTTGGGTCTTATTTCTAGGCTGAAAATGTAGACATTCTGCACAAGAGCAACCTTGAAAACGTCATTATTTGAGTCTTATTTCTGGACTGAAAATGTAGACATTCTGCACGAGAGCAACCTTGAAATCGTGATTATGTGGGTCTTATTTCTGGACTGAAAATGTAGACATTCTGCACGAGAGCAACCTTAAAAACGTCATTATTTGGGTCTTATTTCTGGACTGAAAATGTAGGCATTCTGCACAAGAGCAACCTTGAAAACGTCACTATTTGGGTTTTATTTCTGGACTTTCAATGTAGGCATTCTGCACAAGAGCAACCTTGAAATTGTCATTATTTGGGTCTTATTTTTAGACTGAAAATGTAGACATTCTGCACGAGAGCAACCTTAAAAACGTCATTATTTGGGTCTTATTTCTGGACTGAAAATGTAGACATTCTGCACAAGAGCAACCTTGAAAACGTCATTATTTGGGTCTTATTTTTAGACTGAAAATGTAGGCATTCTGCACAAGAGCAACCTTGAAATCGTCATTATTTGGGTCTTATTTCTGGACTGAAAATGTAGACATTCTGCACGAGAGCAACCTTGAAATCGTCATTATTTGGGTCTTATTATTAGACTGAAAATGTAGACATTCTGCACGAGAGCAACCTTAAAAAGGTCATTATTTGGGTCTTAATTTTAGACTGAAAATGTAGACATTCTGCACGAGAGCAACCTTGAAAACGTCATTATTTGGGTTATATTTCTGGACTTTAAATGTAGGCATTCTGCACAAGAGCAACCTTGAAAACGTCATTATTTGGGTCTTATTTTTAGACTGAAAATGTAGACATTCTGCACAAGAGCAACCTTGAAAACGTCATTATTTGGGTCTTATTTTTAGACTGAAAATGTAGACATTCTGCACAAGAGCAACCTTGAAAACGTCATTATTTGGGTCTTATTTTTAGACTGAAAATGTAGGCATTCTGCACAAGAGCAAACTTGAAAACGTCATTATTTGGGTTTTATTTCTGGACTTTAAATGTAGGCATTCTGCACAAGAGCAACCTTGAAATTGTCATTATTTGGGTCTTAATTTTAGACTGAAAATGTAGACATTCTGCACGAGAGCAACCTTGAAAACATCATTATTTGGGTCTTATTTCTGGACTGAAAATGTAGACATTCTGCACGAGAGCAACCTTGAAATCGTCATTATTTGGGTCTTTTTTTCTGGACTGAAAATGTAGACACTCTGCACGAGAGCAACCTTGAAATCGTGATTATGTGGGTCTTATTTCTGGACTGAAAATGTAGACATTCTGCACGAGAGCAACCTTGCAATCGTCATTATTTGGGTCTTATTTCTGGACTGAAAATGTAGACACTCTGCACGAGAGCAACCTTGCAATCATCATTATTTGGGTCTTATTTCTGGACTGAAAATGTAGACATTCTGCACAAGAACATCCTTGAAATCGTCATTATTTGGGTCTTATTTTTGGACTGAAAATGTAGACATTCTGCACGAGAGCAACCTTGAAAACGTCATTTTTTGGGTCTTATTTTTAGGCTTAAAATGTAGGCATTCTGCACAAGAGCAACCTTGAAATCGTCATTATTTGGGTTTTATTTCTGGACTGAAAATGTAGACATTCTGCACGAGAGCAACCTTGAAATCGTCATTATTTGGGTCGTATTATTAGACTAAAAATGTAGACATTCTGCACAAGAGCAACCTTGAAAACGTCATTATTTGGGTCTTATTTCTGGACTGAAAATGTAGATATTCTGCACGAGAGCAACCTTGAAATCGTCATTATTTGGGGTGGGGGGGTCTTATTTCTGGACTGAAAATGTAGGCACTCTGCACGAGAGCAACCTTGAAATCGTCATTATGTGGGTCTTATTTCTGGACTGAAAATGTAGACATTCTGCACAAGAACATCCTTGAAATCGTCATTATTTGGGTCTTATTTCTGGACTGAAAATGTAGACACTCTGCACGAGAGCAACCTTGAAATCGTCATTATTTGGGTCTTATTTCTGGACTAAAAATGTAGACATTCTGCACAAGAACATCCTTGAAATCGTCATTAATTGGGTTTTATTTCTGGACTAAAAATGTAGACATTCTGCACAAGAACATCCGTGAAATCGTCATTATTTGGGTCTTATTTCTGGACTTTAAATGTAGGCATTCTGCACAAGAACAACCTTGAAATCGTCATTATTTGGGTCTTACTTCTGGACTGAAAATGTAGACATTCTGCACAAGAGCATCCTTGAAATCGTCATTACTTGGGTCTTTTTTCTGGACTTTAAATGTAGACATTCTGCACAAGAACAACCTTAAAATCGTCGTTATGTGGGTCTTATTATTAGACTGAAAATGTAGACATTCTGCACAAGACCAACCTTTAAATCGTCATTATTTGGGTCTTATTTCTAGGCTGTAAACGTATGTGGGGTATATCATGTAAAGGGTTACAATTAATTTTACTTGTATTTTTACATTTCTGTGCCACAATCGAGGGTTATAAGTACTTATAAATGTGTAAATATAAGTGCCAAAGCATTTTGCTTTTAAAAATACTTATTTTTACAAAATATTTAGGTTATACCATTTCTGAACCTTTTTTTCATCATCATCATCATCATCATCATCATCGTCGTCGTCGTCTTTTTTTCTTCTTCTTCTTCTTCTTCCTCTTCCTCCTCCTCCTCTTCTTCTTTTCCTCCTCCATCTTTCCCTCCTCCTCCTCCCTCTCCTTCTCCTCTTCATCCTTCCACTTCTTCTTTCTCATATCCTGTCACTGAGATTGAGTTGTGAACTCGCCACAAAGTTATTTATTGATCATCTGTGATAAAATAGAACAACGTAGATAGCAAGGGTAGGGACAAGTTTTGAAAGGACGTATATAGCCTTAAATCGGTAACAAAATTTAGAACAAGGCAATTCTTGTACTAAAATTCATTTAGTAATTTCTTTCTGCATTGGCACGACTATATTGTGAGTTAAATGGATACAAAAACAAGGAAAATGTACTAAATAATTTATTACGATCATTATCATTCACATAATATAATTGGCCTGCAACACGCGAAAAGAGACATTCGGACATTTGCGTAAAGTGTCGTCCCGGATCAGCCTGCGCATTCCGCACAGGTTGATCCGAGACCACACTTTCCGATCGTCTGTGATTTTCTGTTTCAAGCAAGTCTACTGTAGAACAAGATTAGAGTGCACGTTCTGTGCATTCTGACCTAAATTTATATCGCTGATAAAAGTCCCTGTTTTCGCATAAGGCTCTGAATTGGTTAATAAACATTTATGAATGAAAGTAAATGAGCCATGCTCTGTGAAAAGAGGGCTTAATGCACCTGCGAAAAGTATCAACCCAGGTCAGCCTGCGCAGTCCGCGCTGGCTGACCTGGGCCGAAAATTTTCGCTATAGGTCAATTTTTTGTATGTCCAAGAACTAGTCTATCTCATGATTAAGTTGGTTCTTTTAAAAAATGGCTATTATGGATCCATAAGTATGTGATGGCTTGCTTGGTCTCAGTTATCACGGAGATGCATTAAGGCCCCTTTTGCCAGAGCATGGCTCAAATATAGTACAATCTTCATTAATATATTTGATCGGATTCATAAAGTAGTGCAGAAAACCAGGTACGTAACTAATTCAATTTTCTTTTCTTATACTTTCAGAAAAAATCGTTGACAGGATTTAGACAAGCAAACTCAAAACTAGGGCCTAGGTTATCCACCATTTAATCGAGACATTTCCCAGCATAGATTCTTACAAAAAGAAAATCAATATCACGAATTTACAAAGCAAAAAGCTTGAACTATCAAGAAAATGACGAAAGACCAATACATAATAGCACCCACAACGGACAAGGAAGCGCTGGCATCGGAAAACGAAAACATGTACGTAAGTGATTCACAACGAAACCAGTCAATATGGAAACGTTTTGCTTCAAAACTGAAGAGTGTCGTCAGCAACAACTTACTGTTATTTTCGACCATTGCTGGTGTGTTTCTGGGCTTCGGACTTGGTTTTGCTATCAGGGAGACAAAGCCCACGGAGGACACATTGATGTGGGTAGGACTGCCAGGTCAGCTGTACCTTAGGCTTTTGAAAATGATGATAGTGCCTTTGATTGCTTGCAGCGTCATATGTGGTAAGAGTATTACTGTATTTTTTAGGTCAGTAGAATAGCTGAATAGTGTGGTTCCACTTAACAGAGCTCCAGATAAGAGGGAGTGATGGTATTCTAAATCCATTATTTCTCTTCCAAACCCTATGTTGTGGGTACTCATTAGAATCGTCTCATTGAGACGATTCTAATGAGTACCCATTACATAGGGTTTAGTGTATAATAATTAATATTGTCAATTTTGAAATCAAAATCACTCCCTCTATCTGGAGCTCTGACTTAAGCTCTAAAATTCGATTGAATCGACATGATTTTACAGCATATTTCTTAAAGGCCCAATAGGGGCCAAAAGTAAACAATAAGGGTGTTAAAATGTATTTGAACTTAAATCATGCCATTTAAAAGTACTGAAAGTATTGGGAAGATGACAATCTGCGTTGTTGTACGGTCGGTTCAGGTGTTTGTTGATGAATTTTAAAACTGAATTTGCTGAATTTAAATAGGTAAGTTTCATGTTGAAAGTTGTGTTATTTTAGTTTTGCAATATGGCGGCCATTAAAAAAGTTCACTCACTTTTGGCACTATGCTGTAGGTTAAAAATTACCAGGTCGATCTGTATTTCTGTTTTTTTTTACTTTTTTACCTGATTTTAACTTTTTTGCCAGCAACTAACTTTTTGAAAAATACGTCAGCGAACTGTTAGAAAAAAAAAAGAACTATGCAGTAGGAATCATGATAATGGTGATTGAGTTGAGTGAAAACACTGAACCTGTGCTTGCATACACATACCTCCTGCCTGCGCTGCTTTAACAGTATCATATCATAAACTGTCGGACAGTGTACCTCTAAATTGACGTTCAGACTGCAAGCTTTGTGCAGTCTGATCTTGATCGAAAATGTGTATAAAAAGAAATATGGGTCTCTCTGGCACGGTTCAGATAAGAATAATGAGCAAAAGCTGTCAAATTCAAAAATTGCGATTTCATTTGGATATTCATTAGAATCTGGCACCCACAACATATGTTTTAGACGAAAATATATCTTTTTAAACTCTTTACCAAACGATAAAATTTCAGACTTGTCCAAAGTGAAAGCATTAACAGACAACAAATTAGAAATAGCTGAAATGATGGCAGTTGTCTCTGTAGAAGAGTAGAAAACTTTGAGAGGAAAGGAACAAAATGCTGGTAACCAGCATTTTGTTCCTTTTCGAACAAAGTTTTCAAACTCAGGGTCGTTAAGACTCGGGACTGTGTATTAAAGAGTTAACATTTTACCAGACGACAAAATTTTAGCCTTGTCCAAATTGAAAGCATTTGCAGACGGCAATTTCAATGTGGCTCAAATGCTGCAATCTTTCTTTAATAGAGAAGAAAACATTGTGGGAAAAGGAGAAAATGCTGGTTACCGGCATTTTCTCCTTTTCCCACAATGTTTTCAAAAGGCTATTTCCTCAGGGTCCTTAAAACTCGAGACTGTGTGATAAAGAGTTAAAGGAGAAATAATAAATCCTTTCCCTTTCAATTCCGAACTATCTTCAAAATTTATCAGTAACAATGTAGATATAATGTACGTAAGAGAGAAATTTCTTGCATCAGGCCTAACGATAAAGATTACTCTATAATCTGATTAACCCTTTACTAGACGACAAAATTTTAGGCCCGTCCAAACTGAAAGCACGACAAGATAAATATGACTCAAAAATCGAAATTTGTTTCTGGAAGAATAGAAAACATTGTGGGAAAAGGAGAAATTGCTAGTTACCAGCATTTTCTCCTTTTCCCGCAATGTTTTCAAAAGGCTTTTTCTTCTTGGGTCGTTAAAATTCGGGATTGTGTTGTAAAGGATTAAGAACTTAAGAAGTGTTGTGTGCGCAGTCCAGCATGTGAATGTCATTATGAAAAATGGTTATTTATCGTCTTACTATGTATTTATCAAGCTGTTGTCTAGCTGTAGAATGGTGGGTGACATTTTTAACCAGAAGCATTTCAAAGTTTAATCCTTTACCAGACGACAAAAATTACGAGAAGTTCATTATGAGATCATCTTTAGAGAAGAATTCAAATGTGGCTAAACAGATGTGAACTGTTCTTGAGAGGGTAGAAAAACATCATCGAAAAAAGAGAAAAAATGCTGGTAACCAGTACTTTCTTTTTTTTTTTCTCGCGATGTTTTCAAAGTCTTTCTTGTTCAGGGTAATATAGAATTGTTTGGTACAGGGTTACGTTTTTTGCTACTTAAACAAATTTTTAACAAAGGACTTTAGAAATATCCTTGTTAGATATTAATACACCTCATGCATTTTTCTTTGATAAATGAAAACATGTGAAAACATTGTGGCAAGAAGACAGAATATACAACTATGCTGGTATGGTATGTGAAGCTCCGCTTGTTCTTTTTTAATTGATGTTTTTATATGTAAGTGCTTCAGTGCATGACGGAAAAAAGTCGTGTAGAAGAGGTTAAACCACTTGCAAGGATTACCGTTTATTTCATGCTTTTCGGTAATTTATCGGGAAATAATGGTGGATTATAAGGTTTAATAATTCATAGTTACAACCAGTAAAATTTAACAGTAAATATAAGGGAACTCTTTAGCGGCAACAGTAGTTTCCGCGCACTAGTTACCGGAGTAAACAGTGCGTGCCATTCAGCCAGACGGAAATATGACGTAATTTACGCGCATTAATCCTTCACTTCTCGCTCTCTACGTAATATTGTAATGCGTTATTATGTGGCGGGGGGTACGCCACGGGGAATTACCGAAACCAACTACTGGATTTTGATGAAAGTCCCATCAAAAAAGGAGTTAGAAGCATGAAATAAATAAAATATTTGTTTAATCAGTGAATGATCTAAATTTATTTCATCTCAAGAATACCATCCGTAACATTTTCACTCGTTGCTGTGCAACTCGTAAAAATATTACCGATGATGTTCACTCGATGAAATAATGTTCGATCTTTCACCGAAAAAAAAAAAAAAATTCTCTATATACTGTATAGCTGAGAGGCACTTTTGGCAAAGGGTTTTATGCATCTTCATGATGCATTGTATCAAGCAAGTCATAGCATGATTTTGCATCCAATATGTCAAAGAAGAAAAAAAAACCGGCTGAATCATGCGTCAGAATAGCCCTTTAACATGCAGGAAATCTATCGATAGTAAATATTTCGATTCAGGTCAGCCAGCCCGGACTATGAAGGCTAACATGGGTTGATACATTTTGCAGATGAATAACACAACCTTTTTAGCTCACCTGAGCACGAAGTGCTCATGGTGAGCTATTGTGATCGTGCTATGTCCGGCGTCCGTCGTGCGTCGTGTGTCGTCCGTCGTTCGTCGTCCGTCGTCAACTTTTTACCTTGTGTACGCTCTAGAGGCCACATTTTCAGTCCTATACTCATGTCGGGTCAAAAACTAGGTTACTAGGTCAAATCTTAGAAACACCTTGTCTACGCTCTAGAGGCCACATTTTCAGTCCGATACTCATGAAACTTGGTCAGAATGTTTGCCTTGATGATATCTCGGACGAGTTTGAAAATGGGCCATGTCGGGTCAAAAACTAGGTCACTAGGTCAAATCTTAGAAACACCTTGTGTACGCTCTAGAGGCCACATTTTCTGTCCAATACTCCTGAAAGCTGGTCAGAATGTTTGTCTTAATGATATCTCGGACGAGTTTGAAAATGGGCCATGTCGGGTCAAAAACTAGGTCACCAGGTCAAATCTTAGAAAAACCTTGTGTACGCTCTAGAGGCCATATTTTCAGTCCAATACTCCTGAAAGTTGGTCAGAATGTTTGTCTTGATGATATCTCGGACGAGTTTGAAAATGGGCCATGTCGGATCAAAAACTAGGTTACCAGGTCAAATCTTAGAAAAACCTTGTGTACGCTCTAGAGGCCACATTTTCTGTCCAAAACTCTTGAAAGTTGGTCAGGATGTTTGTCTTGATGATATCTCGGACAAGTTTGAAAATGGGCCATTTCGGGTCAAAAACTAGGTCACCAGGTCAAATCTTAGAAAAACCTTGTGAACGCTCTAGAGGCCACATTTTCAGTCCAAAACTCTTGAAAGTTGGTCAGAATGTTTGTCTTGATGATATCTCGAACAGGTTTGAAAGTGGGCCATGTCGGGTCAAAAACTGGGTCACCAGGTCAAAGCTTGTGTACACTCTAGAGGCCATATTTTCAGTCCAATACTCCTGAAAGTTGGTCAGAATGTTTGTCTTGATGATATCTCGGCCGAGTTTGAAAATGGGCCATGTCGGGTCAAAAACTAGGTTACCAGGTCAAATCTTAGAAAAACCTTGTGTACGCTCTAGAGGCCACATTTTCAGTCCAAAACTCTTGAAAGGTGGTCAGAATGTTTGTCTTGATGATATCTCGGACGAGTTTGAAAATGGGCTATGTCGGGTCAAAAACTAGGTCACTAGGTCAAAGCTTAGAAAAATCTTGTGTACGCTCTGGAGGCCACATTTTCAGTCCAATACGCTTGAAAGTTGGTCAGAATGTTTGTCTTGATCATATCTCTGATAAATTTCAAAACAGGCCATGTCGGGTCAAAAACTAGGTCACCAGGTCAATTCTTAGAAAAACCTTGTGTACGCTCTAGAGGCCATATTTGTAGTCCAATACTCCTGAAAGTTGGTCAGAATGTTTGTCTGGATGATATCTCGGACGAGTTTGAAAATGGGCCATGTCGGGTCAAAAACTAGGTTACTAGGTCAAATCTTAGAAAAACCTTGTGTACGCTCTAGAGGCCACACATGTTCAGTCCAAAACTCTTGAAAGTTGGTCAGAATGTTTGTCTTGATGAAATCTCGGAAAAGTTTGAAAATGGGCCATTTCGGGTCAAAAACTAGGTCACCAGGTCAAATCTTAGAAAAACCTTGTGTACGCTCTAGAGGCCACATTTTCAGTCCAAAACTCTTGAAAGTTGGTCAGAATGTTTGTCTTGATGATATCTCGAACAGGTTTGAAAGTGGGCCATGTCGGGTCAAAAACTAGGTCACTAGGTCAAAGGTTGTGTACGCTCTAGAGGCCATATTTTCAGTCCAATACTCCTGAAAGTTGGTCAGAATGTTTGTCTTGATGATATCTCGGACGAGTTTGAAAATGGGCCATGTCGGATCAAAAACTAGGTCACCAGGTCAAATCTTAGAAAAACCTTGTGTACGCGCTAGAGGCCACATTTTCTGTCCAAAACTCTTGAAAGGTGGTCAGAATGTTTGTCTTGATGATATCTCGGACGAGTTTGAAAATGGGCTATGTCGGGTCAAAAACTAGGTCACTAGGTCAAAGCTTAGAAAAATCTTGTGTACGCTCTGGAGGCCACATTTTCAGTCCAATACGCTTGAAAGTTGGTCATAATGTTTGTCTTGATCATATCTCTGATAAATTTAACAACAGGCCATGTCGGGTCAAAAATTAGGTCACCAGGTCAAATCTTAGAAAAACCTTGTGTACGCTCTAGAGGCCATATTTTTAGTCCAATACTCCTGAAAGTTGGTCAGAATGTTTGTCTTGATGATATCTCGGACGACTTTGAAAATGGGCCATGTCGGGTCAAAAACTAGGTTACCAGGTCAAATCTTAGAAAAACCTTGTGTACGCTCTAGAGGCCACATGTTCAGTACAAAACTCTTGAAAGTTGGTCAGAATGTTTGTCTTGATGATATCTCGGAAAAGTTTGAAAATGGGCCATTTCGGGTCAAAAACTAGGTCACCAGGTCAAATCTTAGAAAACCCTTGTGTACGCTCTGGAGGCCACATTTTCAGTCCAAAACTCTTGAAAGTTGGTCAGAATGTTTGTCTTGATGATATCTCGAACAGGTTTGAAAGTGGGCCATGTCGGGTCAAAAACTAGGTCACCAGGTCAAAGCTTGTATACGCTCTAGAGGCCATATTTTCAGTCCAATACTCCTGAAAGTTGGTCAGAATGTTTGTCTTGATGATATCTCGGACGAGTTTGAAAATGTTCCATGTCGGATAAAAAACTAGGTCACCAGGTCAAATCTTAGAAAAACCGTGTGTACGCTCTAGAGGCCACATTTTCAGTCCAAAACTCTTGAAAGGTGGTCAGAATGTTTGTCTTGATGATATCTCGGACGAGTTTGAAAATGGGCTATGTCGGGTCAAAAACTAGGTCACTAGGGCAAAGCTTAGAAAAACCTTGTGTACGCTCTGGAGGCCATATTTTCAGTCCAAAACTCTTGAAAGTTGGTCAGAATGTTTGTCTTGATGATATCTCGGACAAGTATGAAAATGGGCCATTTCGGGTCAAAAACTAGGTCACCAGATCAAAGCTTAGAAAAATCTTGTGTACGCTCTGCAGGCCACATTTTTAGTCCAATACTCTTGAAAGTTGGTCAGAATGTTTGTCTTGAGGATATCTCTAATAAATTTGAAAACAGGTCATGTTGGGTCAAAAACTAGGTCACTAGGTCAAATCTTAAAAAAAACCTTGTATACGCTCTAGAGGCCACATTTTCAGTCCAATACTCTTGAAATTTGGTCAGAATGTTTGTCTTGATGATATTGCAGACGAGTTCGAAAGTGGGCCATGTCGGGTCAAAAACTAGGTCAAATCTTTGAAAAACCTTGTGTACGCTCCAGAAGCCACATTTTCAGTCTAATGCTCTTTAAAGTTGGTCAGAATGTTTGTCTTGATGATAGCTTGGATGAGATTGAAAATGGGTCATGTCAGGTCAAAAACTAGGTCACCAGGTCAAATCTTAGAAAAACCTTATGTAAGCTCTAGAGGCCACATTTTCAGTTCAATAATCTTGAAATTCGGTCAGAATGTTTGTCCTGATAATTTCTTAGACTAGTATGAAAATGGGTCATGTTGGATAAAAAACTAGGTCACAAGGTCAAATCTTAGGAAAACCTTTTGTACTATAATTACAGTCCAATATTCTTTAAACTTTTGTTACAATGTTTGTCTTGGTGATATCTTGCATGAGTTTGAAAATGGGTCACGTAGAATAAAAACTAGGTCACCAAGTTTCATCCTTGAAAAACCGTGTGTACGCTATAGAGGCCACATTTTCAGTCCAATAATCTTGAAATTTGCTTTGAATGTTTGTCTTGATAATATCTTAGACTAGTATGAATATGGGTCATGTTGGATGAAAAACTAGGTCACTAGGTCAAATCTCGGAAAAACCTTTTGTACACCCTACAGGCCACATTTTCTCTCAAATACTCATGAAAGTTTGTCGGAATGTATGTCTTGATAATTTCTACATGTCAAGTAGGCCGCTGAGACAAATTCTAGAAAAAGCTTGCGTGCACTCTAGAGGCCATATTTGTAAGCCCAATACTAATGAGTGTTTGTCAGAGTGTTTGTCTTAATATCTCTGAAGAGATTGGAAATGGGTCATGTTTGATCAAAAGGCTCAGGTGAGCGACTTCAGGGCCATCATGGCCCTCTTGTTTACAGAGCACGACTGACATGTGTTACTGTTACATTCGTGTTTCTCTCTAGGGTCGGCAGCTCTCGATCCCAAATCCAATGGAAAGATCAGTCTTATAGCCCTTATATTCGTTGTCATCACAAATGCGATTGGATCAGGTTTAGGCGTTGGGTCAGCAGTGTTATTCAAACCTGGTAAGTTTTGTTATACTTTCAGGGACTTCACAAACTATTCTAAAAATATCTAGTCCTAAATTAAGCTACAACTATTTTGAATATGCTTCTAGTTCTAAAATCGGAAAACTAGCCATATGATTGGGTGAGACGTTGTGTCCCAGCGAATAAGGTGGCTAGTACTTGAAATTAGAATTAAAAGTCATTTTAGAATGGTAGGGGGTATACAACCCAACATAAGTCAGAAATAGATTCACTTATTTGTACCATATCTATCAATTCGGAGTGTCTGTGCTAAATCAAAAATGCACCAATCAGGGTGCAAAGTGTCATCGGTGACAAACAAGCTTTAGGTTTAGAACTTGCTAGGCGCACTGTGCGCTTTTTCAAAGCATTACAATACGGTGTACACTTTATCATTCGATTTCTAGACTCCTTCGAGTCGTGATTTCTATAGACATAGCAGTACAGAGTATCAGCATGGTTCTGACGCAATGCAGAAACAACATGAGTTGGCTGTTACGGTTATATAGCTTAAATACTTTTTTATGAGTGATTGATTGAATGCTGTTTTACGCCGCTTTCAACATTATTTCAGTCATATCACGGCGAAAGCTCACATATTCATGTATTTCCTGGGTTTTACCAGTACTAGGCTAGGGCTCTGGAGTGTCTTGCCCAAGGACACTCCCAAAAAAAATATATATATTTTTAAAAATGGCGTCAATCATAATTCAGGTATTCCAGATATTGTCGTATGAAACTGTCAAAATAATCAAGAATTTCATTAAGTAATATACACCCAATTGACATCGTTACATATACATGTGCGTACTCATACACATTCTTTCCGTTTGCTATCAATAATGACAACGTGTTATTCCAGAACTACAAAAGCCTACAAGGGTCAACGTTTTAACTTCATTTTGACCCTTGTAGGCTTTCGTACAGAACAACATTTTGCCATGTTTTATCCAAATTTCATTTTCCTTACAACAGGAAAAACAGAGGTTACCTTCGATGAAGACAAAATGGAAGGAAATATGCAAACCAATGACATTTTGGCAGATTTGATAAGGTATACGATTATTTTTTTTTTCACAAATGCATACAGTGAAATACCACTTCAAAACGAGGTCTCTTCAAATACCTTCTTACTTCTGAGACATTCTTTTTAGGTCACGTTTTCTCGCCATCATTTTAAAGACCACCTTGTGACTGAGACCGACCACTTAATATCAGACCACAGAATGGTCTTAACTCTTTCACCACTGAATAAATAAATTGCGTTTTCTCAAAGGCTAAAAATACATTTCCTTTGCAAGATCAAGAAACATTTCGGTCATAATCTAGAATATAACAGTGGACAGTGTAGATCAGAGATCAGACTGCACGTTCTGTGCAGTCTGATCTTGATCTACACTGTCCACAAAAGCTTCTGGTGTCGTCTATGGAATGGGAAGAGTTAATATAGAGCTTTTCCTTTTATTGTACTGTTGTATAAAGTATTTCACTTAGCATTATTTCAGGGCGTTTTATCTAGCTAGCTAAAAAGAAGGTTGAATTAGAATTTAAGATTCTCAGACAAAATATCGATACTCAGGAAACACATGGGTGCGTCACTGACCGCTGTGATATGACCTAAGCTGTTAATATGGCGTTAAACTCCAATACAAACGAAACCAAATATCTATAGACTTTTGTATTTTGGGAACACAAATCGAACTTTTGCGTCCTGTAAGAGAATTCCATTATCGTTATTATAACAACCAAGAGCACCCAGTTACTGTCAGCCCTATGCAGCATATATCTTCTGTAAAATATTTCAACTTTTAACCCATTGACTTCTCATGGTCAAATATCAAAAACATCTATGTCATTACAAATTTTTTATAGTTGATATTTGGCCTAATCTGGTAAAGAATACATTAAACTAACAATAGTAAGCGGATATTGTATACACAGATTGAACTGCACGTATGTGCAGGCTGATCATAGTCAACGCTCTCTACAACACTCTTCTATCAAGTATATCAAAATATGGTAGAGTGAAGGTCATGTCACGAAAAGATTTAAAGCCCCAGTCAGCAGTTAACGTCTACATCCTGACACCGAGGTAAAACAGGAAGGTGCGGCTTGTACACGTGATCTTTCTTTAAAGAGACATCTTTATAGCAAGAGAGTAACCAAACGCTGTTAAAACTTGACGGTGTTATGATCTTGTCAGCTGTGTAAACGTAGATTAAAAAATCAATATAAGGAGTATGGGATAAAGAAACTGTAGGGATTTGTCTTCGATTTAAACCGGAAACTGTGGTTGTTATGTCTATGGCTAGCCGCATTAGAATGAAATGCATTTTCTATCTGCCGTAATCTGTGCAACCTTGCAACCATCAAGGGCAATATTTGGCATGAAGGTACAAGAATGATTATAATTCCATAAAATAAAGATAAAATTGGTTACAAAACTGGATGAAAACGAGTAAAGATGCGTCTTTAAAGCCCTAGTCAGTAGTTAACGTCTACATCCTGAGACCGAGGTAGAACAGGAAGGTGAGGCTTGTACACGTGAGCTTCCTAAAACTATTTCAGTTGACAAAATTTATGACGAGTCCAAATTGAAGAATATTTGCAGATAACAAATTCAGTGTTTTTCAAAACACGAAATTTATCATTCAAAAGGTGGAAAATTTTGAGAAAAGGAGAAAATGCTAGTTACCAACAAAATCGGTATCGTTTGGTAAAGGGTTAGATACCGATAATCAATGATGAATTGGCTTGCAACACGCGAAAAGGGGCATTCGGATAATTGTGTTAAGTGTCGTCTCGGATCAGCCTGCACAGTCCGCGCAGGCTAATCCGAGACGGCACTTTACGACTATCTTAGATTTTGTTCTTCAGTAGACTTGCCCTAAACAGAAAATTACATAAAAACGGAAAGTGTCGTTTCGGATTTGCCTGCGCGGACTGCGTAGGCTGATCCGAGGCGACACTTTACGCCAATATCCGAATGCCCCTTTTTGCGTGTTGCAGGCCAATTAAGGTTTGATACATGTGAAACACGTGAAAACATTGTGTTGACAGGAGAATTCCACGTCACGAGCAATTTCTCCTTTTGACACACTGTATTGAAAGCGGTCTGCAGACAGAATCAGAAAGAAACCTTGTCTGTCAGTTGTAATTTGTTTGTACAGGGTGTCCAAAAAGAAATTTACAGTTTTAATGTCTATTTATCATATCTTAACGTTCTGCTAGATCAACTAAAACTTGCACATGCATGGACAATAGACATAAGTTTTTTTTTCCTGTATCATGTATAAGATTTTTACTCCTTTACTTTTCAGAAAAATGTAAATTTACTAAAATGACCATATTTTGTCCATGACGTCAATTTAGTAGCTTATGACGTTCTTAAGATGTCTGCTCTTTTGAATCTTGCCTTTCCACATTAGCTCTTTAAAACTTTTGATTACCTTACAACAAGTGTCCACACTGAACTTCCTTACTTTTCTCTTGATGTTTCTAGGGAGCATAAACATGTCTGTTGGCTTTGGTTTGTACACTAACGACTTAAGAGAGCCTGAGAGAAAGAAATCACAAGAATCGAGATCCGGGCTGCTTGTGGGCTGTGTGAATAATGTCTGGTTCATGCAAGATGGGGCAACTTCGCACACTGCAAATGAGGTATTAGATGAAATATATAAAAAGTGTGGTGATAGAGTCATTTCCAGGAAATATCCGGAGATGAAGCACTTGGCGTAACATGGCCCGCCCACGGCCCGGATCTCAGTTCTTGTGATTCCTTTCTCTTTGGCTATCTGAAGTCGTTCGTGTTCAAACCAAAGCCAACGGACACGTCTATGCTCCACAGAAACTACAAGAGAGTAGTAAGGGAGATCAATGTGGACACTTGTTGTAATCAACAGTTTTAAAGAGTGAGGGTGAGAAGGCAAGATTCAAAAGAGCAGACATCTTAAGAACGTCATAAAATACTGAATTGACGTCATGGACAAGATATGGTCATCTTAGTAAATTGCCATTTTTCTGAAAAGTGAAGGAATAAAAGTCTGATAACTGATACAGAAAAAAACTTATATCTATTGTCCATACATGCGCAAGTTTTCGTTTATCTGGTAGAACATAAAGATATAATAAATAGACATTAAAACTGTTAACTTTCTTTTTGGACACCCTGTATGTATGGAGTTTAACCCTTATTTTAATTATATTGCCAGTATATGTAGGTTAAGGTCTACGGTCCCTAACTCTCATATTAAAAGAAGAAAGCTGCCGAGATTGGCCGATTAGCCTTTATGAAAACGTCGATGTTACACGATATTTACCGATGAGTTCGTTAGTCTACGGCCCCTAACTCTCATATTAAAAGAATGAAGCTGTCGAGATTGGCCGAATAGCCTTTACGAAAACGTCGATGTTTACTGATGAGTTAGTGGCCGTAGACCTTAAACACTGTTTGTTTGTCCAATTTTTCAGAAATATAATACCAGATAACTTATTCGAAGCAACATTTTCCCAAACTCAGACTAAGTATAAAACAAAAGACAAGATTATTACGGACAATTCTACAGGCACGGTTATGAATCAGACCGTACCGGAAGTCACCAAGTACCTCGGCAAGATGGGAAATCCGAACATCATTGGTACGTAACATATGTTATTTAACACACATCTTGACATTTTAACACTTATTCCAACACTTTCCGAGACTCGGACTTGTAAACACTTTAATCAGTTTTCGTCTTTACGAATAATTTTACGTCGTATTTGTTACGATCGTAAATCTCGTCGTCCCGTTTACAGGTCAGTAGATATCTGCAAAATTGGAAATAATTTCATAGGTAAATGTTTAATTCTGTTTAGCAGATGTCTGCTGGACCTTTAATTTTCAATTCATGTCACTATAACAGCATTTTTTACCCTCAACAGAATCTGCACTTAATGTGTGGCTATACAGATTTATCGTAAAGTATGATCAGCTGTATAGAAGTCGTACTAACAACGCTAAAAAAGATAAAACATAGCTTAATTTCATAAAGGCCAAATTAAACAATGAACATTGTATTATTATTGTTCTTTGGATGCACTCGTTTGGGAACTAAATAGTTTGAGTTATGTTAGTTTTGTTTAAAGTTTGAACAAAAATGATTTTATCGGCTAACTTAAATCAGTAAAGTGGAAAATGTATTCAAGTCAACAAAGCTGGCAAACTCAAAAATCAGTTTATGGCGACAAAATGTATAAGTTTTTATATTACGTATGATAAACACTATTATGAATGAAAGCCCGAAAGATCCTGTGCATTCCAAGAATATGCCAGTAGGTTTCTTTTCATCTTGCCGAGCCCCGGTAGCTCACTCGGTAGCGTGCAGGACGTGAGAACAGGCGGTCGTGGGTTCGATCCCTGGCTCGACCAATTTCTTTCCGAAGATTGATGATAGTCATTGCTACAGGATTCATTCTTCTCCCACAGCTGATCATTGTTTCGACGATGGTTATGTGGGAAAGCAGCCAGTGGCTTGGAAAGAAAATTGTGCGGAGTACTGGTGAAAGAGACTCCAGGAAAGCATATATAGGTGCACTGGCCGCCGCGATATAACTGAAATAATGTTGAAAACGGCGTTAAACACCATACAATCAACCAATTCTTTTCATCTTCCCTGGAAAGACCACAGGAAGTCGTGTTAGAGACACTGGATTCATTTTACAACGAGATAGGACCCTTTGAAGCATGTTATTGACATATTGAAGTGATTGGATGCGGGAATCTGACAGTCGTTTGCAATTTTTCATTCACTTGTATGAAATAAGATAACCAGTACATGAAGGAAGACATAGAATGCCTTTACAAACAGCAAGATTAATACATAACTCTGTTTCTCTATTGACGTAATCAACATCTTGAGAACAAACATTTATCTGTCGTCCGCTTGTCTGGTCGTGAGTTTTCTCCAAATGTATGTCAGAGGTAATGGTAATAAAAGAGGCACGCTCTGTGAAAACGGTGCTTAATGACCTGGGCCGAAACTTTTTGCTACTGATCGATTTCCTGCATGTACAAGGACCAGTGAACCTCATGACTGAGTCGGATGCTGGAGAAAATTGATTTTAAGGATCCACAATTATATGATGGCTTGCTTGGTATCATGGATCACGGAGATGCATTAAGCCCCCTTTTGCCAGAGCATGGCTCATATTTAAAGTATTTTCGACTTCAAAGAGCAATATCCTTTTAACTCTTTCGACGACAAATAAATGAGCCGTGCTCTGTGAAAAGGGGGCTTAATGCATCTGCGAAAAGTATCGACCCAGGTCAGCCTGCGCAGTCCGCGCAGTCTGACCTGGGCCGAAACTTTTCGCTGTTAGTCAATTTTCCGTATGTCCAAGGACCAGTCTACCTCAGGATTAAGTCGGTTGTTAAAAAAAGTGGCTATCATGGATCCATAAGTATTAATGGCTTGCCTGATATCATGGATCAAAGAGATGCATTAAGTCCCTTTCTTACAGAGCATGGCTCAAATATACTTGACTTTTGTTGACGTCTGAGTATACAAGTCACTGAAACTTAAAAATTAGACAAAGTTTTTATAATATACCTTGGACTAATCAAGCGGACGGTATAGATCCAAGATCAGACTGCACGTTTTGTGCAGTCTGATCTTGATCTACGCCGTCCGCAATAGTCCATGTTTTGGTTTATGGCACTGAAAAAGTAAATGCTTTGTTTCGAGTCTCATCAAGACAATTTTAATGAGTACCCACAACATAGTGTTTCAGAAAATATGCGTCTTTGCTTTTTTAAACTTAAATATCCTCCTCTTGTCTGTACCTCTGAACTATAATTTGCCGACTATATCACGCAAAACTAAACTAATTAATCTCTTTTTTTTATCATAGGTTTAATATTTGCCTGTACTTTGCTGGGCATTGCTGCTGCAAGTTTAAAAGACAAAGGAAAGCCATTTTTAGACTTTATTCAGTCGACATCAGAAACGGTTCTGTTAGTCGTGCGATGGTTCATGTGGTAAGAATGCCTATAATCTCTTTCTCTCACCACTGGAAATGTTAATCTCATTTTTAAGAAAACTTATATAGTATGGATCAAGCATCATCAGCCTTTTTTTTTTCAGTTTTGTTTTTTTGACGCCATTTCAAGATTCGCGGTAACCAGTGCTCCAATTGATGCTTTCTTGAAGTTTCATCTAACAGTACTTCGCACAATATTCTTCCCAAGCCACTGATTGTCATTTAAAATATCTATGATCAATGATCAGCGATGAGAGAAGAATAGATCCGCATTTACTATAATCAGTCCTCGGAAAGAAATTTGCTGTGCTGGAGGTTCGTACCAGCACCCTCTGGTCCTCTACGCTACCGGGCTCGGCAGCATCGTCAGAAGATTGAGTATCCGTTTCGTATCGCACGATCAGATCACAGTAGATATGTATAGGCAGCTGTTAGACATACTAGTGTATATCTGCTTTGTTTTTCAGTCATTTGTAATTGAGTCGTGCTTATTAAAATGGGGGCTTAATGTATCTGCAAAAGTATCGCCCCATGTCAGCTTGCGCAGTCCGCGCAGGCTGACATGGGTCGAAACTTTTCATATTAACCCTTAGGCTGCCAATCGCGACTCGCTGACCTTTTACGGACAATGTAGACCAAGATCAGACTGCACAGAAGTGTCCGATAAGGGGATGTTTTTCGTCCAAAATGCATTTGAAATAGCACCATTTGGGTTTTTACTATCGGCGTGAAAACTTTCATGTAATTAATTCAGCAGGATAAGGCTTAGTAGATTTTCTACATGTCCAAGGACAATTCTACCTCCATATCCAGTCAATTGTTAGGCTTAATGGATTTTATGGATCCCTAATTATATGATGTCTTGCTTGGTATATATAATGCATTACGGAGATGCATTTAGGCCCCTTGTGCTGTAGCATGGCTCAACTGTTATTACTAGTCCGAAGGAGTTGTCTCTCTTTGAGAACTCTTGCGCATAATTGATAAGAAAATGAACAGACTCGTCAATTGAAGGTGGAAACAGTAGTTCCCGTGCACTGGTTACCTAGGTAAAATGCGCGCGCCACTCAACCAGATGGAAATATGACGTAATTTACTCAACATTTCTCGCGCTTTACGTAATATTGTAATATCCGCGTTGTTATGCGGAGGGGGTTCGTCACGGGGAATTAACGAAAGGAACTGTACTGGATTTTGATGTGAGTCCCCCAAAAAAGGGTTAGAAGCAAGAAAATAAGTAGAATATTTGTATTTTTCTGCTGCGCCACTCGTGAAAATATTACCGATGATGTTCACTCGATGAAATAAATTTCGATCTTCCACCGAAAAAAATAAATATCCCCTATTGCTATAGTCATACGTAAACCATATCAATTCTAACTCTTTAGCAAATTATTACGGTTTTTAACAATAAGAAAGAAAACTTTTGTAAACATTTTGGGAAAGGGAGAAAATGCTGGTAACAAGTATGTCTCCTGTCCTTCCATGTTTTCTAAACTTTAAAATACAAATCCAATTATTTTCAGCCACAATTATCTTTTTTTGACTACAAATGCTTGAAATATAGACGAGTCTAAAAATTTGTCATCTGGAAAAGGGCTTAGCTTTTGTAAGGATATGATTGGTAATTCATACGTAGAAAAAATTATCAACAGAAACTTACGTTGTTTTCAGGACCACACCAGTTGGAGTTATTAGTTTGATAGCCGTGTCTATAGCCAGTATAGAAGACGTTCAAAATGTGTTCGCTCAACTGGGCATGTTTATTATCACCGTGACCGTGGGGATAGTCATACAACAAGTTATAATTATGCCAGCCATTTTATTTGTGTTCGGAAAAAGAAATCCATACAAGTTCATGCTGAGTATTGCGAGACCGTGGTTCATAGCATTTGCGGCTACCAGCACGTAAGTTGAGATTTAGGCTATTTTGAAAACTGGCGCAAAAGTGCCCGTCAAATATCCTGTCCGCCCCTGTCTTAACCCCAATTCAAAAAACATCAATCTCACAACTTTTTATTAGGTATTTATAGGACCATGTTCCAAAATCTCCATACACAAACACAAAGATTAAGTGTTGGAAACGAGCAAGCCCAGTATTAAGCATGTTAATTCTAAATATCATGCATCTGTATGCTTTTGAGTTGAATAAGATTAGGGGTAATAGGATAGAAATCTTCACGTCTATACCTAAAGCCCACAATAAACCTTACACCACTATCTATTATGTCACAGAGTCGAAAGTTGTCAATCTTCTTCTTTAAATGGTGTACAACACAAGAAAGGTTTCAAATATGTCACAATGTCTAAAGACTCGTATCAGGTGCCCGCACCGTAGACAGAGCATTCGGTTATGGAATACCATCCTTACTCACAGATTCAACCCTTTATCAAACGACACTTTCTAGAGGTCCAAATTGAAAGGATCTGCAGACGAAATTGATACAAATGAACCGAAACTTTTTTTGACACGGAAGAGAACAGGTGGGAACACGAGAAAATGCTGGTTAAAACATTTTCTCATCTTCCCACAATGTTTGCAAAAGCCTTGTCCTTCAGGGTGAATATAATTCGAGATTGTGCGGTAAAGGTTTAACCCTTATCCTGCTAAATAAGTGAAATTAACTTTTTTGAGCCGATAGTAAAAACCAAGATTCTGCTAGTTCAAAGATAGTTTGGGGGAAAGATATCTCCTTATCGGACAGTGTAGATCCAAGATCAGACTGCACGTTCTGTGCAGTCTGATCTTGATCTACACTGTCCGCAAAAGGTCGGTGAGTCGCTCTTAGCGGCCTAAGGGTTAAAAGAATCCAACCTTCATACATTATCAAACAAGGCCCAACGATTTTTTAAGTATGCCGTTCCTAGTACAGTATCAGCCATGACTGATTGCAAAAAAATATTGAAATTTACGTCTAGCCGTTTTGTTGACATCAGTAACAAATTTACATTTTCTTCAACTTTCGAAACAATAATTCATGATATCGATAATCAACATTATTTAAAGTTGGGGACATGAACACACTGTGCGAAAAGGAGATGGCACTCTTCCAGAGAATTTGTTTCCTTCCATAATATTTTCCAGTTGTCTTGCAGCGTGATATAAAAACTTAACTGCAGGAGATAATGAGGTAAAGTTAACCTATATTTCAGGGCCGTGGCTATTCCGGAAATGTTGCGAGCCTGTGAGGAGAAGAACAAGATAGATAAAAGGATTGCTCGCTTCGTTGTACCGTTCAGCGTGACTATCAGTTGTAATGGATCTGCTGTGTACATAGCTGCTGCCACAACGTTTTTGGCCAACTTGTCTGGAATTCCTCTCAATTTTGGAGATATTATTCTTATATGGTACGTTTTTTCTTTCTTTGAATTATTCGTTAGATAGCTTATGATATGAATTCATCCAAGCTTGGGTTTCGTTTAGAAAATGTTCCTTTACATAACAAAAGCATCGAGAGTCCCTTCAGCATCATCCTCATCAACATCATTATTATCATCATCATCGTTGTCATTGTCATCAGAAAAACAGCACGGAGACTCAGCAGTCCTGTTGAATAGCATCAGCCTCTCACACCAGAGACTCCTAGTTCCAAACCCGTGATGGGCGTGGCTGAACTTATGGTATTAGCTCAAAATTTAGCGCGAGTACTGGTGTTAGGCTTCATAGAGCGTTCATCGATAGTAACTGGTACAAGTATAACACTTGTACAGCAATCGATGTAAAATATAAGTTTAAACGGATGACATCTTCAGTTAGATGTGAAAAAATCATTTTGAGTTCGCCTCTGACCTCTCCAAGAGGAGTTCTTGTCCAAAGATGAAATCTGAGATAATCTCAATTATTTTGCAAACAATAATTTAGTTTAAACCTACATGTATTTATATGAGTTTACCATCGATTGTGAAACAAGTTCTACAAATTGTATTAATTACTCTCCATGATTGCATGATAAACGTAACCAGTACTTATTCCATGATGTGGGTACAGCATACATATTAAGGAAACAACCATGGAGGGTGATTGATACTTTAGGGAAAAAAAACCAGATAGCTACCATGAAGCTCAATCAGGGACGTAGCACTCTAACATTTTACCAGAGGACAAACTTTCAAACTCGTCCTGATTGAATTCATTTTCCACGACAAACACCAATGTTACTTAAAAAAAAAACTTTCAAATGGTGGAAAACATTGTTGGAAAAAGTAGAAAATGATGATTTTCTGCATTTTTCCCCTTTTTACAAAATGTTTTCAGGAGCCCTCTTTTTCGGCATCGTTAAAACCCGGGCTCGTTTGGTACAGATTTAATTTTGCATTTCAGGTTACTTGTTACTGTCGCAGCTATGGCCATACCATCGGTTCCGAGCGCTAGTATCATGACGACAATAATGATACTAACGGCTATGAACATCCCGGCTGATGACATTGCACTGCTCTTGGCAATAGAGTGGTACTTGTAAGTATTGGCCGATTGAGCGCTTAGTGAAAGTTAACCCTTTACCACTGACGTTTAACGACCCTGACAGAAAAGGCTTTTGAAAACATTGAGGGAAGAGGAGAAAATGCTGGTAACCAGCATTTTCTCCTTTTCCCCCAATGTTTTCTACCCTATCACAGACAGATGTCATCAGTTTAGCAACATTAAA
Organism: Hippopus hippopus; assembly: GCA_946811185.2. Taxonomy (NCBI): domain Eukaryota; kingdom Metazoa; phylum Mollusca; class Bivalvia; order Cardiida; family Cardiidae; genus Hippopus; species Hippopus hippopus. Next base: position 19,307,794 of record OX328101.1, read on the forward strand.
TTGGTCGTCTGCAATTAATTTCGATATGGTCCAGCCCAAAAGGATTTGTTTGGTAAGGACTTAAGCTGTGTTTTGGAGGCAACATTCCAGCAGATGACATTGCTTTGCCCTTGGCAATGGCGTGGTACTTGTAAGCATAACTGATAGAGCACTAGCGCACTAGAGCAATGAGTGGTACTTCTACGGATAAACCGATAGAATACTAAGTGTAACTTAAGTTGATTTTATAGGCAACACGCCAGCTCTACTCTTGGCAATGGCGTGGTACCAGGAAGCATAACTCATAGAGCACTAAGCATAACATACTAGTAAGTTGTTTATGTACACATCGTGGATAAAGATCAGACTGTCTTTTGTGGGTTATATAGGTCATTATCAGACTGCATATGTGTGTTGTCTGACCTTAATCTACTCTCACCGCTTCCTTGAAAATGGTTCATAATCGTAGCCTCCTTTAAATGCCAATACATTGGGGAAAGTTTATGACAATTTATGATAGTAAACAATGCTACTGGGACAAGATATGGGGTTAAAAGCATCAGTCATGCAAGCGAAAAGATTTGTTGGATGATGCATTCGATACAGTTGTCTCAGTCTATTAAGCACGTTGAATAATTTATCATATACGGAATTCTACCTTTAAAAACAAATGAAATGAACATCCGGACGAACATCCGACCATCTAAACGTTCTTTGATTGATTGATTGATTGAGATTGATTAATTGATTAATCGATCAATTCATTGATCGGTTCATTGATTTAATAATGTTTAACGCCGTTCTGAACACGATTTCAGTTATATCACGACGGCTAGTGCACCATTCATGATTTCCTGGAGTTTCTATTACCAGTACTCGTACAATATTGTTCCGAAGCCGCTGGCTGCTTTCCCACATAACCGTCACCGAAGCTTTGATCAACGATGAGAAAGGAATGCTTCCTGTCGCAATGACTATCATCAATCCTCGGAAAGAAATTGGCCAAATTCAGGGTTCGAACCACCGACCCCTGTTTTCAAGTCCTGCACGCTACCGACTGCGCTACAGGGGTCCAGCTGTCGCTCTTTTTAAAGATTTTTTTCTATTGTACTGCTTAATTAATGGAACATTATTTGAATCAGTTTAAAACAAAAGCTACTAGTACTATAAAAAAAATGTACAATGATCAGACAACATATTTATACAGGCTGGTCCTGGTCTACCCTGTCCGAAAAAGGACCACAGCAATCTATGAGTTCAGATAAACTTCTTGTTACTTAATGTTCAATATAACTAACCTATCTTTTCAGAGACCGTATTCGTTCTACAAGTAGTGTTGTGAGTCACACATTTTGTGCTGCCGTTGTATATAATCTATGTAAAACGGACCTGGAGAAGATCGACGATAGACAGTTAACTGATATGTCTAGAAATGAAACGGCCATTACAGTATTAGACGATATAAGTAACAAAGACTATAACATCAACGAACTGTCACCTTTAACAGCTAATGGTTCACTGTCGAAACATGTTGAGGAACTAGATTTGTCAGAGTCTCGAATTTAAAAGATTTTTTTCTAACATGGCAGGGAGGATCAAGGAACGAGAGGTAGAGGGGAGAGAAAAAGAGAAACATAATTTGAGAGCGACAGAGACTGAGTGAGAGAGAAAAAGAGAGAGAATGGGCTAAGAGAGAGAGAGAGAGAGAGAGAGAGAGAGAGAGAGAGAGAGAGGGGGCATTTTATCATATAGCAACCTTACCGGTGAAGCATTTTTGGAAGATAATTCTTCTAGCATGATGTTTTACAATTGTATGTTTATTGTTGTTCACGTGTCCATGCCGTTACTAGAATGTTATACCTCTCCAATGACAAAATTTAATATGTATTAGCCATACAAATGTGGAGGGGGGGAGGGGGGGGGGCTTAATGCATCTCTGTGATACGTGAAACCAGGCAAGTCATCACATAATTATGGATCCATAATAGCCACTTTTTCAAGCAACCGGCTTTATCATGAGGTAGACTGGTCCTTTGACATACAGAAAACTGACCAATAGCTAAAAGTTTCGGCCCAGGTCAGCCTGCGCAGAATGCGCAGGCTGACCTGGGTCAATACTTTTCGCAGATGCATTAAGCCCGCTTTTCACAGAGCATGGCTCATATAGATGGAGTAAGATTTACTTCCAAAAAATCATGACCGTACAAAGCTTTGGGTACTTTTGCTCCATTCTTTTTTCCTACTAATGTACATATAATTATATAGTGTATATTTAATGTATACTTTTCACATAAACCGTTCAGCTGTTTGACAAGACTCAATGCACTTTCCCGAACAGTGTGGATCAAAGATCAGACTGCACGAAACGTGCAGTCTGATCTTTAATCTACACTGTCGGATACGATGAGATTTCTCCAATGAAACGAACTTTGAAATAGAAACATTTGATTGTTTGGTATCGGGGTAAAATTTCATGTAATAAGAAAAATTTACCGCCGATACATTTCACCCAGGTATTGCTACTTTCATATAATTAGTTCAAGAGTTTAAAAGTGGTTAACCCCTAACCCTTTTCCAAACGACAAGATTTTGGACATGTCTTAATTGAAAGCATTTGCGGACGACAATTTAACAGTGGCTCAAATGACGAAAGTAGTCCTTGAAAGGGTGGAAAACACTGTAGGAAAAGGAGAAAATGCTGGTTACCAGAATTTTCTCCTTTTCCAACAATGTTTTCAAAAGCCTTCTCTCACAGGGTCGTTAAATCTCGGAATTGTTTAGAAAAGGGTTAAACTGCATAAGTGAAATTAAAGTTTTAAGCCGATGGTAAAGACACAAATTTGCTATTTCAAAGTTATTTTTGAGGGAAAAATATCTCCTTATCGGACAGTGTTGATCTAAGATCAGACTGCACGTTATGTGCAGTCTGATCTTGATCTACACTGTCCGCTAAAGGTCCTTGAATCGCGTTTCGCAGCCTGACGGTTAGTAGATGCAGTATTATGATACATAAATCAAGTCAATCCAATTTTTCTTTCTCAGTTACTTTTCTTTTCATATATAAATGTTTATGCATTTAGTGGAGAATTTTGACCAAGATCGGACTACACATGCGTACCTACAAATATGTGCAGTCTGATCCCCTGATTCTGGTCCAACCTTTCCGCTTGTCTATTTATTGTTTCAGTCATAAAAATCTCAGTAATCGTCAATTAACTTGAAAAAAAAAAAAAAAACTGAACCACGCTGTGTGAAAAGGGGGCTTAATGCTAAAAGTATCGAACCAGGTCAGCCTGTGCAGACCTTGATGGAAACTTTTTGCTATAGTTTAATGTTCTGCATGTCAAAGGACCATTCTACCTCCAAATTTAGTCGGCTGTTACATAAAAAATGGGTCTTACGGATCCATAATTATGACGTGATTAACTTGGTATTTTGTATGACCGAGAAGCGTTAAACCCCCTTTTCCCAGATCATTTCTCATATCTTTGTGACAGTCGTCAGTTTTACATTCCGTGGAAAAATAAGTTAAATAACAATTCAGTTGTAATTATTTACGAAATAATCCTGTGTTGTAACGGGCATAAAGTAGAAGGTTTTTGAAAACGCTGAGGAGAAGAGAGACACTGCTGCTTACGAGCATTTTCTCTTTTTTCCCAAATGTTTTCTACCCTTTTCAACGATGAGCGCCATTAGTTGGGCAACTTTTAAATCGTCGTCTACAAATGTATTTAATTTGAATGAATCTAAATTGTTTTCTTTTGCTGAGAGTTGAATGTTTAACAGGCACCATGACCGAAGTTTATGTAATAATGTTTCATTGTTCTGCCACGGAGTATCGAGAGAAGAAACAGTTGTCACACATACTTGTGGAAATAGGAGACGCTTTCAAATTTAGTGAGGAAAATGCACTCAAGGCTAATCCTCAAATAGATTTGAAAGGGACAAAGTCCCACCTGTGTACATTACGATGTGACATTTTTTTAATACAATCAGTGTTACAATCGAAGAGTGTAGATCGAAGATCAGACTGCACGCTTAGAAGCTTAAGGGATGAAATGTCGGATGCATCAGTCTGTTTGTCAGCCATCTGGTACCCTAGCTAAGCGGTTTCGTCGTATTTGTCTAGTTTGTCTCATTTTAACTTGCTGGCCGTAATATATCATATATCACAAAATTTATCACACATTGGTATTTATTATCACTAGATTATCTGTGTTATGGTAAATCATGACATTTAAACAATGTACCAAGTTTTTCTTGTTATTGTTTAATGAAAATAAATGTTGAAACATTACATTTTTTTCGTGATCTGTCAAGAAACACACCCACTTTTTAGCCGGACTGTTTTCAAAGAAAACATTGACATACTGTCCAAGCGTGGCCATCGTCGTCATCTTCGTCGACGTCGTTTGACACCTTTGATACTTTCTCACATTTGTGTTATAACTGAAGATATTTACTTCCAAAGTTGGCTCGAACCTAGTTACTAACTATCATACTATCATACCAGTAGGTCCGGTAACCCGCAAAACATTTTGACACAGTTATGTCCCTCTTCCTTTTTTGACTAAGAACTTTCACTGAAAAGTCAACCGTAGTCGAGCGATTCTTCGTGCATAACTTTTGCTACACTGTTTTATCAGTTAAAATAGAAGGAGATGTCTAAAAAGTATTTCTTGTGTTAAGTTAATTGTTTTTGTGGAAACTGAGTGCATGTTTGCTATTTCTTGGGGAACTATATTTTGTGCATGTGCCTACATAAAGGAACAAGGCCTACTAGCCGGAAAGCTCAACTTGTTGGCCAATGTATTTAATAGAAAAAAAAATAGCAAAACTGTGGGTTTGCAAATAAAAGTACAGCGAAGGGTGAATTTCACCCTATTTTCAATGTAGCAAAAAGCGTTAGTGCGACACCTTATTCGTTTGAAATGTAAAGGAAAATAACTCTTGTGAACGTTCAAGTAATAATAAGCAAGAAAAGTTATTCCTCTTGAGGTGGTTTGTAGTAAGGATTTGTCTAATGCAGATTTCGAGTTAGAAAAAAAAAACGATTGTGCTCGGTAAGGATGATGAACAGAGACGACTTTTGTGATAACCTTCAACGTGTATATTATGTAAAATTTAAGATATTATATGGCCTGCAACATTCGAAAAGGGACATTCGGACATTTGCGTAAAGCGTCGTCTCAGATCAGCCTACGCAGTCCACGCAGGCTAATCCGAAACAACACTTTCCGTTTTGATGTAATTTTTTTTGTTTTTGCACAAGTCTACTGTAGCACAAAATCAAATTTAGTCGTAATGTACCGTCTCGGATTAGCCTGCGCGGACTGCGCAGGCTGATCCGAGATGACACTTTACGCAAATGTTCGAATGCTCCTTTTTGCGTGTTGCAAGCCAATGATAGATCGTGAAGTTTGTCACAAAACAATCGCCCGCGGTAATGAATTAAACTAAGTCACTTAACAGATAATTTCAAAGCGGCTTAAAATATCATTCAACATTTGATTGATTGATTGATTGATTGATTGAGTGAGTGAGTGAGTGAGTGAGTGAGTGAGTGAGTGAGTGAGTGAGTGGATGAGTGAGTGAGTGAGTGAGTGAGTGAGTGAGTGAGACGATTGGTGGTCCTTCGACATGCATTTAATTGACCGATAGCAAAAGGTTTCGATCCATGTTAGCTTGTGAAGGCTGACCTGGGTCGACACTATTTTTTAGATGTATTAAACCCCCTTTTCATAGAGCATGGCTCATAGTCATAATCTGCTGTCATGCATTTGTCAGTTCGAAAAAAAACAATGGTTTTCTGCCGTGATGATGATCGTTACAGAGACATTATCTAGCGACCCATAAATCCAGTTATTGCCCGAACGTAGCATGCCATTATCAGTGGACGATACAGCACGGAAAGGTCTTTGACAGAAAGTAATTACCCCACCGATAGATCACAAAACAAAAGCTATAAACGACACAGGTCGATGTTATTGTTTTAAGGTCTACGGCCCCTAACTCTCATGTTAAAAGACGGGAGCTGCCGAGATTGGTCGAATTAGCCTTTACGAAAACGTCGATGTTACACGATTTTTACCGATGAGTTAGTCAGTCTACGGTCCCTAACTCTCGTATTAAAAGACGGAAGCTTCCGAGATTGGCTGAATAGCCTTTCCGAAAACGTCGGTGTTTACCGATGAGTTAGGGGCCGTAGACCTTAAGATGTATCAAAAGTTTCTGAACCCAGGAATATTTCCTTAGAGCCTTGATCTGGGAAAAGGGAGTTAAATGGATCTCCGTAATGCATTCTACCGAGCAAGTCATCATACAAGTCTTGATCCATTGAATCTTTTTTGTCTAACAGCTACAGTGTAACTGAGTCATGGGGTTAACTGGGTCCGTATTCAACCATCCTTAAGAAAGTTCTTAGTCTTGTTTTGCAAGATTTTTTGTAAATTTAAAAGTAACTCGAATTCTGACTGGCTAAACCAAAATGGTATAGCCAATCAGATGTTGCGTTACTTTCAAATTTAGAAATTTATCGACAAAAAGACTACAGATGTTCTTGTAAGAATGGTTGATGAATGCGGACCCTGGTCCTTTGGCACACAGAAAAACTGACCAGGTCAGCCTGTGCGGACTGCGCCGGCTTACTTGGGCCGATGCTTTTTTGTAGATGCATTAAACCCCCTTTTCACAAAGCATGGCTCACTTATATCTCAATTCAAGTTTGACCTTGGGCCTTTCTGTTGCTATGATATTAAAATGTTGGATTTGTAAACAAGACGCCCACCCTCTTCCATAACTGTTATTGTTTTTGACTTTTCTCATGATGTTTATCAGACAACAAAATTGAAAAATGGTCCAAATCGAAGGCATTTGCAGACGAAACGTCAAATGTGGCCTAATGGTGATCTTGTCTATGGTAGGAGAAAACATTGTTGGAAAATGAAAATCTGCTGGTTTCAAGCATTTTCTCCACCCATCGACGCTTTCAAAGGCCTTCTTTCCCAAGGTCATAAATATATTGAAATGTGTGGTTTAATCCTTTCCCAAACGACAAATTTTAGACTCTTCCAAACTGAGAGCATCCGCAGACGACAAATTCAGAATTGGTTCAAATTGGCGTAAGGTCTTTAATACGGTAGAAAAAAATGTGGGAAAAGGAGAAAATGCTGGTAACCAGCATTTTCTCCTTTTCCCACAATGTTTTCAAAAGCTTTCTTTCCCAGGGCCGTGAAAACCAGGGATTGTTTGGTAAAGGGTTAAAAGCAAATATGATATTATTATACTGCAAAGAAATTTCTCGTGATCTGATTGGATAATATGCCCCGAACATATATATCATGTACACTGGCAAAACCAACGTAAAAGCAGTTTCCCTTTCGGGAGCCCCGTATACATGACTACACTATCAACACAACATCCAAAATGGCGGCGTCGACCAAGATTAAGATCAAGATTATGCGCCAAACTGCACGTTTTAGCACGTTTTACCAAGGTTTCAGTGACGCCAGTTCCCAGTGACGTCAGTTTTCATTGAATTGGGGCACTCAGAAGGGAAATTCTACTTCGTCAGCGTACTCAATTTTTGAAACAAAAAAAAACAGGTAAAATTCGCTTAACACACGTTGGAATGGTAAAACTTTGCAGTATAATAAATACGTTGTACGGTCAGGTGGCAGGGGACTTGGAAACTTGTTCACGGCTGTGGTGAATAATGTCGCCACCTCGCCTTCGGCTCGGGGCGACATTATTCACCACAGCCTTGAACAAGTTTCCAGGGACTTGGAAACTTGTTCACGGCTGTGGTGAATAATGTCGCCACCTCGCCTTCGGCTCGGGGCGACATTATTCACCACAGCCGTGAACAAGTTTCCAAGTCCCCTGCCACCTGACCGTACAACTAATACTGTATGGGCCGAAATACTTTTTGTGGCCAGATACAACGGTCATTGTCTGTATAATGTCCGTCTGACTGGACCTATTTTTGTACCAATTAAAACCTGTTAATAATTCAGTCGATGTCCATTGTCGGGTCGTTCAAAAGAAAACCCGGATCCGTATTCACCAACAATTCTCGATTTCATTTTAAATCTTATTCCAGGTTTAGAAAGTAACACAACTTCTGATTGGCTAACCAATTTGGTTTTGGCCAATCAGAAGTTGTGTTACTTTCAAATGTATAAAATTGTTGAGAATAAGTCTAAGAATGTTCTTAAGAATGGTTGGTAAATACCACCCCTGGTGAATGATAGTCTAAGCCGTATATATTCTTCTCAATTATCAATTATCCAATATTTTACAAGGATATTTTTCCAGTTGTCTACTTTAGCTTTGTTTGCTGTACTGATTTAAGGTCTACGGCCCCTAACTCATAAAACATCGACGTTTTCGTAAAGGCTATTCGGTCAATCTCGGAAGCTTCCGTCTTTTAATATGAGAGTTAGGGGCCGTAGACCTTAAAGGAGTGAAGGACAATCTTTCCTTTTTAATGCAAAAAACGTGTTTTACGGAACGATATATTTTTCACTTTATCATGATTTTCCTTGCAGAACTTTTTCTTGGTTCCTGCACACCTTTGAAATTAACAAATGGACAAAATGGTCAAAAATGAGATCGCAAGAGATATAATAGAAGCAAATGATATTTGTTATATACTTAATTTTGATACTTTCCAGTGCATTACTTTTTTTCGATTTGTTATATGAGCGCGTTAATCTGGTGGAACCAACCGACGTGGAAAGATTTTTCACTGATTCACTATTTCAAGCGGAAATGACATTGTTATATCTATTACGTATACGCGTGAAAGTAACTATGATTTACATGTTTAATAACATCAAGGAATGCTGCGATGACTGCTAAATCAATAGAATTATTGAAATAACGCGGTATACTCCTTCAATAAACTGTTACATTCTTCTTTCGATGTCACTCGTCACAACTCGGCTGATTCCGTGCCTACATCTAACCTCGTCTGTATAACGGCCGTTTCCATTTGAACTCTCAATCACGTGATCTTATACATGGCGCGCCACTGTCAGTCGTTTAGCAACGACATAAACAACCTCGATGAAGTTATCGACATTATCTATCTGTCGGTGAAAACTTCAATCGCAGTTCATAAAACACATTAAAAAATGAATGTACGAACTGTTTGTCAATTGAAATATAGTTAGAAAGATTTCGATAGAAAATTGACACTCAAGTTTTCTTTTTTACGAGGAGCCTTACAATTTTTAGAACGGTAAACCGGCGTATTTCCGGCTATGAAATATACCGTGTAGGTGCATATCAAGCTATCAGATACAGCCGAGGGATTTGATGGCTCCCATCACCCGAGGTATGCCGAATGCTTTCGATGTGTCACGGAGCTATCTTTGTGCGCATGTGCACATTTCAAACCGAACCTGCAGACGTTATATCAGCTAAAGGGCTTGATGGTGGGTGCTTGTTTGTTTGTAATTTGTTTTATGTAGAAGTTTTGATATCGGGCAAGACCAAAAGTCGAGCGAGATGACATTTTATTCTGCAGCGAGAAGCAAGTACAAACACCAGGAAAGTTGTTTAAAAAAACATTTGAACTCGAAAAATTTTAAGGTCAACCATATGGGCCTCTCCTATTATACCAAAAACGTTAAATGTGAGTTAACTTTTTGGGGGAAAGTAGATTGTTTTTCTTAATAACAATGAAGTAAATGAATGTTTTCAATAGCATTTTTCAAAATTCTTTTTTTCGTTTTCTAAGTCTTATCAATATGGCATCGTCGTTTATTTATTTTTTTTTTTCAAACTTTTGATATCAAGTCAAATAAGGGTATTCCACAACTGAAAAAAAAAAACTTGACGTAAAATGTTTACTTCTACATAGCTTTGAAAGCCTACGGGGGAAAAAAAAAAGATTTTATAATACAAGTCAAAAAATGTAATCTTTACGTTTATCGTTTTTCAATCCCCATGAAGTACATTGTATAATTACTTTGTCTGTTTTATGTTTCGACTTTGTCATTAACATTACTGTTTTATTTTGTTTTTCCCTTGTCCGCAACATAAATTAAAGCTCGTGTTATGGTATGTCTTTTCATCCTGATGCCTTAAATAGATCTAACGTTCATTTTTGCTCGGATCTTAATATGGCAGAGTAATGACAAAAGGGCTTATATTTTTAGCTTCCTACTTAATACAGTGACTTTTGGTCAGAATTGGAATACTGAACTTTCATTCGTATCATTTGGATAACGCTAATAACCAAAACAAGGTTTAGAAAACCTTTGTTGGTGTTATATTGGGCGTGTTGACCCTTTCTGAGCCAATTGTAAGAAGAGAGGCTTTGCTGACGGTAAAGATAAATATCAGAGTGCACAGAACGTGCAGACTGATCTTCTGTCTCTACCCTCGAATTGTGCAGTCAAGTTTACATGTATTTGATAATTTTTTCTGAGTTTTAGTGGATCATACGTATTTTGAGCCGTCGAAGCAGGTCGAATTTATTATGTATTTAGAGTTTAAACTCAACTTAATTGTTATCAATAGTTGTAGATCGGGTATACACTGCACCGTTTACCAATTTACCATGTGTAGACGGCAGGGTTTTCGAAGTACAAACTGCACTGTTTACAAAGCACTGACGGCACGGTTTACCTAGTAGATTGTTTACCATGTGCAGACTGCACGGTTGTACCAAGCACAAACGGTTAGGCAGCTTGATCGTGGAGATCCTTTTTTGAACAGGACCTCAGGAACAAATTTGTTCATCATTAAAGTTTCAACTACTGTAAATCTATATCGGCACATATATGTAGAATGTGATAATAAATTTGGTTTGTGCGATGTGGCTGTATTGTCTAGCAGAATCAAGTATCAAATAGATGGTTTTTTTCTCAATTGAATAGCCTATACATACGCTCGATTTATACTTATTTGCACTGTGATATTAGCTATTACCGAGCAGACTAAGGTCAACAGAATAACCAGGATTGAGGTTTAGCATGCAACAGTGATGTATAATGTCGAACTTGGAAAGTTGGAAAGTTTTTTTCTGTGGTCAGATTAAGATTCGTTGAGTGAAATTTTACAATTTCATCACTTAAGGTCTACGGCCCCTAACTCTCATTTTAAGAAAAGACGGAAGCTGCCAAGATTGGCCGAATTATCCTTTACGAAAACATCGATGTTACACGATATTTACCGATGAGTTAGTGAGTCTGACTCTCATATTAAAAGACGAAAGCTGCCGAGATTGGCCGAATAGCCTTTACGAAAAAGTCGATGTTTACCAATGAGTTAGGGGCCGTAGACCTTAAAAGTTTGAAGTCTGAAGAGGCCCCATTTTTTCATCGGTTTCATAAAATTATTATGTTTTCTTAGCTGTTACAATTTGAATATGAATTTCCTCAGAATGATCTAAGTACATCTTGTTCAATGTAGATCCAAGGTCAGACTGTACATTTATCATGATTGGCATGATTTTGAACCACTTCATCGGCAAAACACTTTCGGATGTCTTAACCCTCAGGTTTTTAAGCACGACTCACCGACCTTTTGCTGACAGTGTAGATCCAAGATCAAACTGCACAGAACGTGCAGTCTGATCTTGGATCTACACTGTCTGGTAAGACTATCATTTCCCCCCAAAAGTAACTTTGAAATAGCAACAGTTGGGTTTTTAACACCGACTTGAAAAGTTTCTTGTTAATCATTTAGCAGGATACGGTTCAATCACTTTTTTAAATAATTGAATGATTGATTGTATGCTGTTTAACACCGTTTTCAACATTATTTTAGTTATATCGCGGCGGCTAGTACACCTATCAGTGCTTTCCTGGAGTCTCTTTTACCAGTACTCCGCACAATTTTCTTTCCAAGCAACTGGCTGCTTTCCCACACACGAATCCTGTAGCAATGACTATCATCATTCCTCGGAAAGAAATTGGTCGAGCCGGGGACAGACCCCACGACCCCCTGTTCTCAAATCCTGCACGCTACCGATTGAGCTACCGTTGCTCGGCTTTGAAATGAAGAACTCCAAATGAATTGGCACACTAGACACCCTCTGTTTTTGTAATATCGTTTGTCACGTTATTTTTTCTACGAGGATGTAACCAGCACAGGAGCTTACAAAGAAAGAATCATTGACGCATCACTGTACAATCCTAAGTCTTTACTATCTTAAAGGAGAATGCTCGAGAAAACATCGCGAAAAAGGAGAAAATGCCGCTCACAGGCATTTTCTCCTTTACCCACGACTTATTCTACCCTTTCAAAGACAAACTCCAATCATCTTATAAAAATTTTCAATTTACATCTATTCTTTTTTTAACCTTTATTCTGCTAAGTAGCTAAAATCAAATTTTGAAATTTGATTGTAAAAAATCCAAATATTGCTATTTGAAGGTTATATTTTGGGGAATAGTATCTCCTTATTGGACTATGTAGATCCAAGATCAGACTGCACGTTTTGTGCAGTCTGATATTGATCTACATTGTCCACAAAAGGTCAGTGAGTCGCGCTTAGTAGCCTAAGGGTTAATATCGAAGAGTGAAAGTTCCTCGCCAATCAAGAATCAAGAAAAAGTGTCTTTGGTTTTTGGTTTTTTTTTTTTTTTTTTTCTTCTTGGGGGGGGGAGGTAATTTAGAAGAAGTGCCTTTCTAGAAAAAATAGCGGCAACAACATAACAACATGGTCAATTTAGTGGGCAATTACCAAAGGACTTTGGTTACTATGGAAAGCGAACTCCCAAGGCTGTTACCTATACAGGTTTTTGATGAGAAAAAAATCTCAGGATAAAAGCCGCTTGATTCCAGGTCTTATCATCAAATTGTTTACCATTCCCTACTGACCGTTGTTTATCAAATTGTTCTGAAACAAACAGATTTTAAATGCACTGGGAGCGTGTTTGTTTACGGAGTTTATCTTATCTGCCAACAGGAAACGTAAATAAGCATGTTGTGTGCGATCCCTGCCGCATCGTACCGAGCGAGTAATCAACATAATCATAGACCCATTTAATCCATTTTGTATGACAATCGACTGAATCATGAGGTAGCCTCGTCATTTGTCACGCAGAAAAATTATCCGTTCCATAAAAGTTTCATGTACTGCGCAAGCTGACATGGGTCCAAACTTTTTGTAGATGCATTAAGCCATTTTTTCACAGAGCTTGACTTGTACATGAGAGATCCTCATTGTTGATCAGTGACGCAAATATTACAACTCATAAATGGATTAATCTAGACGGATTTTTAAACGGAACTTGTCGACAAAACGACCTGCCATTTGATTGAAACTATTGTCTTTCCAAGTATTTTGTACCTCTCGTAATTTTTTATTACCTTTGTAAAAATCTTTTCAGAGGTGGAGGCCTTCTGAGACTTCCGTAGAACTTTGAATATACAACACCATTTTGCAATGTCTTTCAGATGTGAACTAATTCACTTAACCATTAAGCTGCTAAGCGCGACTCACTGACCTATTGCGGACAGTTAAGATCAAGATCAGACTGCACAGAATGTGCAGTCTGATCTTAGATCTTCACTGTCCGATAAGGAGATATTTTTGTCGAAAAAATAAGTTTCAAATAGAATCATTTGGATATTTTCTTTCGGCTTGAAAGTTTCATTCAGCAGGATAAGGGTAAATTGAAGACAAGCTGGAAACTTATAAAGTGCCCTTTCCTTTCCATTACTGATTTTTCATCCTTTATCGAGCAGGTCGTTATCTTTGGATTGCTATTCTTCGACCATTCTAAACTGCAATCTAATTAAAATCATAAATGTATAAAGTAAACAAAATCTGATAGGCTAAATCATTTGGTTTTGCGAATGACAAAATGGCTTTACTTTAAAATAAAAAAAAAACTTTGAAAATACAATTCGATAATGAATTAGAGTGGTTCGTGAACACGCACCAATGTATACGAGATAAGCAGAGAAGGCCAAAATAAGCCTGTACTTACCTTTGGTCGATTCTTGTACTGCACTTTCGATTACATGTAAATTATTCAAGCTTTCGGTTAACATTTTGGGAATGTTAGATTTCAGATCAAAACTTCGAAATTCAATTTCTCATTTTCTTTTTCATTTAGTCTCTTGAGAGTCAAAATTTTATGATCTGAACAAGATTTTATCCTGTTGATTGTGTCACTGCAGGAGCGGCGATGCTATTTCCTGTTTCGCTATGGAATTATGCCTATGTTTTTCTGTGTGACAGTTGCTTACCAATCTCATCTTAGGGTCAAAATGTTTATACAAAGTTTCACACAATTTGAGGTAAAAAGTCGCTAGGTCTAGTGAAAGAGTGTTGTATTTCTGAATGATCCGTTTGTAGTTATCCTTGTAAAATAATACGTATTAGTCAATCAGATTCGAATGACCAAGTCGGTCTGATGGTATGTTATTATTTTTGTAGAAAGTCATGCGATTTTTTTTTTTTTAGCTTAGCGTGAAAAGTCAACAGATCGCATGACTTAACACGTCAGTGAAAACCAAGGATTATTGGAAAATATGTGATCATATGATTCATTCATCAATGAAACACGAAAGAATTGTCAATATCTACAATTAGAAGTAAAAAGCCATCTTCGCTGATAAACCTTTAAGGGCAGTTTTAGGCAATTTTCACTAGGGCTGTAAACTTTTTTATCCATAAAAATCCGTCCAGACCTCCATGCTACGCATCAAGATTTTCTCGTTCTTCTTTTAGAAAGATATAGGTCAATACTCTGTGGGTAATTCTCCATCATCACTCTAGAAATAAATGTCAATTAAAGGCAAAAGTGCAGGTTTATGCCATCATCAATAACCCTAAAAATCAACATAATTAGAACCTTTCAAGAGTGAATTTCCGCCGGTGATTATTGTTAGTGTACTTCTAGATACAGTTGGCCAATGGAAATCCATCGGTCTATCACGGAAAACCATGGAAATTTTCTATAATGGAACAGCGAATTTTTCACGGGTCACACTGTTACTAACAACTGCACATTGGCGCATCGCCTTTCGTATATATTATTGACTTTAAAAAGAAATTCTTTCTTAGAGTAGGGGAGAGAGAGTTATTAAAGAAAGTCATAGAGACGTGACTGTTTAACCTCAGATGGGGAATAAACATACATGAAAAGAAAAGAGGCTGAAAGAAATTACTTTTGGTGGGAATCGAAAACGACCTTCAAAACTGTACTTGCCGAATCTACCAATTGAGCTTTGTTGTCATTCCAAGTGACATCTTTCCGTGTTAGAATGGAAATGAGTAATGCTCTGGCAAAAAGGGGGGCTTAATGTATCTTTGTGATGCACTATACCAACCCAGTCATAACATAATTATGGTTCCATGAAATCTATTTTGTCTAATAGCTGTTTGAATCTAGGAATAGAATGGTCCCTGGACATGCATGAAACTGACCAGCATTAAAACAAAAATTTAACCATGTCAGCATGCACGGATACTTTTTGCAGATGCACTAAACCCCTTTTTCACAGGAGCTTGGCTCAAATTTATTTGTTTATTTTTTTATGTGATAAAGGCTATACGATTACTATATGGAAAAGGAAATTTCACAGGAAAAACACAAAAATAAACCTTGTGATTTCTCCATGTATTTCTGTTTACGTTTCGACAATAAGGCCATCTTTACATGCAAATGAAAATTCTCAGGGTTTTTGTTAGGGTTTTCTGAAAAGCGTGCAAAAAGGAATGGGTTTAATTTCTTTTGAAAAGATTGTTTTTTCATAATGTAGCCCACAGGTTTGCAAATCTTGTCTGGGTTTCGTATTAGTGACATAAACTTACAGCGACCAAAAAAAAATCTCAGATCTGTTTATGTGCAACCACAAGAATTCGTTACATTTTGTTTGTGATGTCATTTGATAATTCCTTATCAAAGCTGTGCAAAGTATGACCTGGGGTTACGTGTACACTACAAGTTGGTTAAGTTAGAACTTTGTGATTTGTGTGCAATGTAAGCTTTGGGATCATAAACAAAGGTCAAACGAATTTCGAAAATAGTCCAAATATGCTTTCCCTTTAATCTAAATTGTTTAAATTAAGGGACCCTGTCGCAAAGACTTTTAGGAAAGAAATTCAGCCGGGCCAGAAATAGTACTGGCAATGATTTGATTATAAACCATGCGTTTTATCACTGAGCTGATACGGATCGTCTCCCTTGTGAAGAGAAGAGGGCACGGTAAGCATGTGCGTCTATGCAGTGGTATCTTGGTGTTCTCGCTTTTCGTCGCCGTTTCTATATGGATTGTGTTCGACCGACTTCGGTAAATAAATGATATCAGAGGCAAAGCAACTGTTTTAATGGACTGGATAAGATATTTTAAAAAATTCCACAACTAAATTAGGAGTTTCAGTATGCTCATTTTTCTAACTGAAATAGATCTGACAATCTAGAACACAGAAAATGTTATAAAAAAAAAATGTTCAAATTAACTCGGCATAGAATGAGGTGTTGCCAATACGAGTAAAATAAAAAGCAAACGTGTATTTATCTCAGAAAATATAGCTCTCCATCAGTGGATTTAGCTGATAGCCATTGCCGTCAGTTGACACAATTCGCACTCAAAAGCCCCTTCTTAATTTTGAACTCGTCCAAATTAAGAGAACCTGCAGACGACAAATAACTATAGCTCGAAAAATAAAATATGTCAAAAGAGGGATAGCCCGGTTACCGGAGTTTTTCCCTTTTTATACTATGTTTTACCGGCAGTTATCCGGGTCGTTTAAACACTGGATTATTTAGGAAAAATTTTGAAAACAACAGTCGATTCCCGTTTGTAATTTCTCTCAATCGAAAGAATCAGGGCTATAGGGAAACCATATAACTGGTCTGTAATTAACCGGGAATCATTTTTCGGAAATGGATTTTCATTTAGCGACCATTTATCATTGCTACAATTTGACTGGAATCATTCCCTTCCTATTTTTTCCCGAAAAGACTGATTACTTGATTATGATAAATCTTTTGCGACATTGAAAAAAAAAAATAAAATGCAGAAAACATGAGGGATTGTCCAGTTTTTTGTACTATACTGTAAAGTGTCCTATTCTTTTAGTAATAGCAAAGCCATTATTGCATAACAAGGGGATATACAGGATCTGGCATGAGTTGGTGTTTGAGATAAAATTTTTATATTTTAAAGTGTTAATAAGCGAGCCTTTGGCAAAGTCAAAGAAATTTTTCTGTGGACGAGTTTTTCACATAACTGTATCTCAAGAATTATAGTTCATGACGTGTTAAAACATTAGGCCTACATGTATACACATGTACATTCATATTGAAATTTTCACAAAGCCTGTTTGTTTCTTTGACATCACAGACAAAAAATAGTTCCAAAGAAACTTGCTTATAACGGTTTTGTTTTGCAAAGATACTAGATTTTGCAGCTTTGTCACGATCATCAGTTTTGACAGTCATTTTCACACAGGAATCTTTGTCGGCAATGTTTGAGAAATGAAGCGTAGATATGGTCACCAACGCGTTGACCAAATATTGCACTATTTTCTTACCTCACGCGTGTGTAAGACATGAAAATTCGTAATGACTGTCTTACATTGAAAACCAGAGGAATTATGTGATAAGATATCTTTTAGGCAGGAATACGTCATTAGCCTCCTTAACTCAGAGGTAGAGTCGCTGATTATGGTTTTGAAAGTCACGGGTTTGAGTCAAATCTGAGACAACTTGTTTAAGCCTCTTTGTTTTTTCCCACACTAAGAGTAAACACTTACGTTCATGTGTTTTTTTCAACTTTCTTCGCCCGCAAATAGTTCACCAATACTTGACTGGTTTAATGCCCCTTTAACTCTTTCATTGCCAGTGTCGTCTTGGATAGCTTTTGCGGACGGTGTAGATCAAGATCAGACTGCACAAAACACTCTCCGCCGTCTTATACTTATCTTTGACAAAATGAGCTCCAGATGCAACGGAAATATACTTAAAGGCCTTGAGAAAGTCGAATCCATTCTGGTGGCAGTGAAAGAGTAAACTTTGTCGATAACTTGTTTTGAACTCTATCACCAGCAAATAAATAGAGAATATAAAATTTTGTTCTTTATGGGTGAAAGATCGAAATTTATTTCATCTCGTGAACATCATCGGTAATATTTTCACGAGGGGCTGATCTTTCACCCAAAAAAACAAATATTCTAATTATTTCATGCTTCTAAAACCTCTTTTTGGGGGACTTGCATCAAAATCCAGTACAGTTGTTTTCGGTAATTCCCCGTGGCGTACCCCCTCCGCATTACAACGCATTACAATATTATGTATACGTAAAGCGCGAGAAATGTGGGGTAAATTACGTCATATTTCCATCTGGTTGAATGGACTGGTTGGTAACTAGTGCGCAGGAACTACTGTTTCCGCCTTCAACTGAAGAGCTAGAAAATAAAATCGATATTTTTCACCGGTCGTAACCATGAAATCTCGAAAAATATTCCACCGCTATTTCTCGATAAACTACCGAAAAGCATGAAATAAATCTGATTATCTTTTTTTCCAGGGTCTATGATATTGCCTGCAACACGCGAAAAGGGGCATTCGGACATTTGCTTAAAGTGTCGTCTCGGATCAGCCTGCGCAGTCCGCGCAGGCTAATCCGAGACGGCACTTTATGACTACATTAGATTTTGTGCTACAGTAGACTTGCACAAAACAGAAAAATACATAAAAACGGAAAGTGTCGTTTCGGATTAGCCTGCGCGGACTGCGCAGGCTGATCCGAGATGACACTTTTTACGCAAATGTCCGAATGCCCCTTTTCGCGTATTGCAAGGCAATTATAGTCTCTTGAAATGTAAACGAGCAGCTCGTTTTGGTGTCTATCTTTTTACCAGACAACGAAATGGTTGTATTGTTCATAATGAAAGAATTTGCAGACGACAGAATATATTGTCTTTATAGGCAGAGAATATTGTGAGAAAAAAAGAAAATCCTGGTGACTATCATTTTCTCCTTTCCCTGGAATGCTTTCAAGAGCATTTGCGATTTTTTGAGAAGGGGTTCAAGAGCGATATCGAGATTCTGTGGCAAAATACAGATTTCCTACGTTTCCATTCTGTTTATTTAGCTTCGAAGCGACTGGTTCGGTCATGTTCGCTGCAGCAAAAATTTATTCTGGTCTTTGACAAACCGAAAATTGTCTGTCTGTGTACGTTAAGCAGTACTTGGAGTCAAATGTGAAAATGACGGGTAGCCAGTCTATTGTGTTTCAACCAACATGGCCCACACCCCACGGCCCACAGATACTGTTGTCGACATGAGTTCTGAGGGAGCGGAGTGCGTATATTTGGATATATGTATACCTAGGACCTGTTGCTTGCAAGCCTTTAATGATAGTTGGCGTTGAAACAGTGACACAAAGTGCATTCTGTGGGTATTTACGAACCTAGGTTGCAACGATGTCTGCGAGCTAGGATGGCTAGTCTTGCTGCAAAGGATGCCCAATCTCTGTCGCCAACATGCCGTCTGCCATATGTGCCGAACTGTAGATACCTCACCAAGGCTCTTGTGATAACAGTATGGTGCACGCTTAGGTCTTACCAACATCACAGTTGGTTCCTCCGTAATCCAAACTGCTAGCCACATTTGTACTCCCGAGGCGATAAAATTAATGTTGTACTGGCGAAATGTCATGGATAAGACTTCAGCTCTTTGAGTGATATATTGTTCTCTTGTTTTATTTGTGCTGAAGTCTGAAAAATCGTCGGATTTTCCAAGACTGATAATGCCAACATATCAAACTTAACTTTCAGTTATCAGAAGATTTGAAACAATTATTACATTGGACAAAAAAGTGTTTGGCCTCAATTATATGATTTAAAATGTCTTGAAAAGAAACCACTCGCATGTAATTTTTTTCAGGGTCATCGAAAATGTAATTCTATCCAGTTTGAAAGGTAAATAAACAGTTCAAAGAAATTTATCAAGTAATTTAGCAAGCCGTCATAAACAACAATATATCAACCAATCCTTTTGGTCTCATGATGGGAAAATTTAACCTCAAGTGCTTTACCCTTTACTATCCGATTCCGTGTTTTACCATCCTAAAAAGTCTTTGAAAATACTGTGGAAAAATGGAGAGCTATAGGTTTTTCCAGGACAAGAATGTTGTATATCGACAGTCATGCATACATACACTATGTCGGGGTAGATACTCTTCGCTATCTTCATTTAAAGCCAAGATGTTCATCCAAGTAATCATGGATTTCGATGATAGCAGGAGAAAGAATGAAATTGTCTGGCCATCTCTAATGGCAGTTAAGTTTCATCCTGAACATTCATTACATAGTCTGACTTTTTAATGCAGAAAGTCCATTCTTTAGATGTTTCTCTTCTCTTTCTTTAAAAATCCTGATAATGATTTTTTTTCCCGCTGACTTCCGGTTAAAAAGGGATATAATTGTCTGGCACAGGCTAATGATAATCGTGGTCCTAATTCACAAACCATTCGTAATTTCGTTCTAAGTCTAATTGTAGATTTTGAAACTAACACAACTTCTGATTGGCTAATCCAAAAATGATTAGCCAATCAGAAGTTGTGTTCCTTTCATACCTTTGATATTTAGAAAATTCTTAGTTTAAACATATTTATTTTACATCGATTGAGAAACAAGTTCATACAACTTATACTAATCTCTGTCGATTCTGCTTCCTGGGAACTACACTAGTACTCGCGCCAAATGTGTGGGCCAATGAAAAGTCCCAAAGGTGACAGCCGCTCCCGAGTATCGAACTCGGGACCTTGTAATTACGAGGCCGACACTCTACCTCACAACCACGGACACCACACTAGAAAATTCTTGATACTCAGATCATGACTGTTGTATAGATGGGTGTTGTAACAACTCTGATACTTCAACCCACAATTATATAGAGGATATTTGTTTTTTACGGTGAAAGATCGAAATTTATTTCATCGAGTGAACATCATCGGTAATATTTTCACGAGGCTGCGCCACTCGTAAAAATATTACCGATGATTTTCACTCGATGAAATAAATTTCGATCTTTCACCGTAAAAAACAAATATCCTCTATATAATTGTGGGTTGAAGTATCAGAGTTGTTACAACACCCATCTATACAACATTCATGATCTGAGGCTGCGCCACTCGTGAAAATATTACCGATGATGTTCACTTGATGAAATAAATTTCGATCTTTCACCGTAAAAAACAAATATTCTATTTATTTCATGCTTTTAATCCTTTCGGGGGGGGGGGGAACTTAATCAAAGTCCAGTACAGTTCTTTTCGGTTATTCCCCGTGGTGTCCCCCCTCCGCATAGCAACGCATTACAATATTACGTCAAGCGCGAGAAATGTATGGTAAATTACGTCATATTTCCATCTGGTTGTGAGGTACGCGCATTTTATCTCGTTGTCTGCGCATGTCATATTCTTCGAAGATTCGACCTGTCTGCTATGACGCATCACCGATCCCATATACTAGGGAAAAGTAGGGCTTATACCGTAGCTATTACCCAAGCCTGTAGGGCTGTTTTAATAAATGGCCGATGCATAGGTTACATGCTAGCTGATTATAGCTGAATGAATCACACCAGGAAGCGTTTTATTGAGTTAACGTTTATTTCATTTTGAAATTCAAAGTAACGGTTGTCTTTTTGAAAAGTAGTCCGGTTCTATACCCAAATTAGATAGATGTGTATTTGTAGAATGCCATCTAGCGGGAGATAATGCATTTTATCAAGGTAACTAGTGCGCGGAAACAACTGTTTCCGCCTTCAACTGAAGAGTTGGAATATAAAAGTCGGTATTTTCACTGGTCGTAACCATGAAATATCGAAAAATATTTCACCGATATTTCTCGATAACCTACTGGAAAGCATGAATTAAACATACCTGTTTTTGTATTATAATCCTAATTCGGATGACTAGCCATTGATTGGCTGATACTTTCTGTCTCAGCCAATCAGATGGGTTGTCACGGAATTTAGAATTAGATTTAAATTCAGAATAGTCGCTACGTACGATCTCTTATCTCCAAAGCTGGATTCATCACTAGTTTTGTTTAAATTATATGTCATGCTCTGTGAAAAGGGGGTTTAATGCATTATGCAAAAAGTATCGATCCAGGTAAGCCGGTGAAGTCTGCGCTGGCTGACTAGAGCCGAAAGTTTTTGCTACTGGTAAAATTTCGGCATGTACATTTACCTCTACGCACCTCATGATTTAGCCGGTATTTAGATAAAATAGATTCATACTTTATGCGGCAAATTGCCTGTTATATTGCAATATGAAGATGCTAGGGCACCATTCATTAATTATTTATTCTACATCAGTTGTGAAACAAGTTTTACAGCACATAATAATCAATCTCGATGATTGCGTCTTGGAAACCTTAACCAGCATACTTTTGCGGATTCGTCATTAATTTATTATGTAATTTCCCTTTCGTTCATATATAGATCCTCCATGAGGAGGTCTCTGATAGAAATGCGAATGCAGTGGAACTCATTCCAACAAGTACAACGACTAGAGTATGGATCACATCTTACGATGCTTTTTATGTCAATAAAGGTCAACATCAGACTACACAAAAGTTAGAGTCTGGTCTAATACCTACACTGTCTGTCAAAGTTCTCTGAGTAAATCAGCGTGATAACGTCACTTTCTGATACCTCTGTTACTGTCTGTAAACTATTTGAGGCGCTAAGCAGTACTTTAGTTTAGTTCAGAAGATAGTATAGGGGATCATCAACTGGTTGTGTGTGATATTAAAATCCTGTCACTAGAATGGGGTGTGATGTGGTTGAAAAATCGAGTCCGAAGGACAAGTTTTTTAATCGCATCAAAACCCATTCGGGTGACAGAATTTTAACATCGCACACAACCAGTTGATTATCCTATTTATTATATTCCTAATTCACCCATTTTTATTCTAATAATTATCAAGAATGGTACGATATGAGCAATATAGGAAAAAAGCAGTTCCGGCAAACACTCTAAACTGACTATCTCGTCGCTAATGATGATTTCATATTTATCATCACTAGTGGTGTTTTTCACTGTAAAATCCCAATAATTTACTGATAAGAATATAATAAACTGATTTTTCGGACAGTCTGATCTTTAATCTACACTATCCGCTATTTTTCCGCTATATTTTCTTAATGAGATCGCCTGCTGAATTTTCATTAGTTTTGGTTACTTTTGGTTTGCATTAGGCAGTCCTTCCGATAAACTTGCAGCCTCTTATCGATCTTCGTATCAAGAACAGGTAACACCCAATTCTACAAGGCAGATATTTGCCCGGTTCGAGACTGCGACGAGACAAAGCGAGACTTGGGAATTTAAGTTATGTTATTCTTTATGCTTATAGGTAGTCGTTATCACAAAAGATTAAAATTCTTTAGCAAATCTGAACAATTGGTTAGGTCAGAATAATTTTTGTCTGTTATTAAAATTTTAGCCAAAGATAGAATTGAAACAGAAATTAAGGCATTCTGTAACGCGCTGTCTGATTGGTCTGATTGATTCTTATGATAACCAATAGCTACCATTGATAAATCGGGTGTCTCGTTGTCTTGCGAGAGATGTAGCAAGCAAGTCATCACTTAATTATGTATCCATAAAATTCCTTTTGTCTAACAAACGACTGAATGATGAGGTAGAATTGTCCTTTGACATCCAGAAAATTGATAATAGCAAAACGTGTCGAACCAGGTCGGACTGCACAGGCTGACCTGGTTCGATACCTTTTGCAGATGCATTCAACCCCCTTGTCATAGAGTATGAGTCATTTATATTTACCACCTTCTGCGCTGTTTAATGTTGCTTTGCTGTACTCTATCAGCAAGAGTGCATTCAGTCTCAATTACGATTGCTAATAAGTTTCACCTTTACTGAATAATTCCGGGTTTTCACAACCCTGAGAAAGAAGCCTTTTGAAAACATTGTGGGAAAAGGAGAAAATGCTGGTAACCAGCACTTTCTCCTTTTTTCCACAATGTTTTCTACCCTTCCCAAAACAAGCTTCAAATTTTGAGTCACATTAATTTTGTCCTCTGCAAATGCTTTGAATTTGGACCAGTATAAAATTTTGTCGTTTGGTAAAGCCCCCGTCATACCAAACTAGATCTTAGAACGTCTTACCCCGTCCTGAAATGATCGGAAAACGCGTTGCGGTCGGGGTAGAACGTTTAATTTTGGCCTAATAATGCCCTGTCTCACCAAACCTGTTTTCAGAAAGTCTCACACCGGTCAACAAAATCGGTCGGGATAGGACGTGTAATTTCGGTCGGTAAAATGCAAACACACTGCCAATTGATGCCCGACTGTACTGCGTCTTTAATAGGATCGAAGTACGGCAGTTCCGTTTGTAGTACGTTCATCTCGCTCTAACTGCGTTGTCACTCAGTCTAATTACAGACTGAGAATGGACGGCAAAAAATTTTGAGCAAAGTTCTGGAGCACCCTTCCCGTCCTAACCCGTCCATTCAGTTCGTAAACAGGTTGGTAATACGTCCATTTCGTCTGAACACAGTTTAAGTCCGTTTGGCAAAAATTTTCGAAACGGAGTGAGAACGAGTTTGGTGTGACGGGGGTATAAAGAGTTTAATGGTGAATAAACTTGTAGAGAATTCCATTCCACCGTAAGATTTGTATCACGTGATATTAAAAGAATTCCTTTTCCTTAGAAAACTCTTTTTGCCATGAAATGAATAATTCTGACTAAACATACAAGTTTGAAGCAAATAAATAGAATTCTGGCCAATGGGTAAAACTCAACTTGGGTCAAATGCAGATTCCAAGATCAGACTAAACGTTCTGTGCGGTGTAATCTTGATCAAAGCCGACCTCAAACGATATAGGAGCCATATTCTGTGAAGATGGGATTCAATACATCTGCAAAAAAGTATCGAACCAAAGTCAGCTTGCACAGTCCGCGCAGGCTGACCTGGGTGGAACTTTTTGTCATGAGTAAATTTTCTGCATGTTCAAGGACAATTCTACCTCAAGATTCAGCCGGTTGTTGAACAAAATGGATTTTATGGATCAGTAATTATGAGACGACTTTCTCGGTAAAATGCATCACGGAGATGCATTAAACCCTCTTTTGCCAGGGCAGAGTTATCCCTTAGGCTTCTTGGCGCAATTCACTGACGTTTTGCGGACAGTGTAGATCAAGATCAGACTGCACAGAACGTGCAGTATGATCTTTGCTCTACACTGTCCGATAAGGAGATATTTTTGTCCAAAAAGTAAGTTTGAAATAACATTTTTAGGGTTTTATTATGGGCTTGAAAGTTTCCTTCAAATTATTAATAGGATAAGTGTTTCCATTTTACTCTATGGTTCAAACAATGACCTTTTCCTGTGAGTGCCTAGAAAATAATATGAGAACAGGAGAAAACAGCTTCTTAAACAACTGACGAACGTTTGGTAGCTTAGATTAGACTGCTTGTTCTGGGCCGCCTAGGTCTTACTTTACATTGTCCTCAGTTGTTATTTAAATATTTTATCTATGGCGGTGAAAGGACTAAACTCTTCGAGAACGAAAAAGCAGAATGTGTTTTTCACAATGGTAGATATATTCATTAACAACCTAAAGACAAACAGTACAGACCAATTTTCACTAATTTTCGTACTCTAGGCTTTCTTTTATAAATGGAATTAGCAGGTATCTGCTT
This sequence comes from Hippopus hippopus, assembly GCA_946811185.2. Classification (NCBI taxonomy): domain Eukaryota; kingdom Metazoa; phylum Mollusca; class Bivalvia; order Cardiida; family Cardiidae; genus Hippopus; species Hippopus hippopus. The sequence goes on from OX328101.1 coordinate 19,333,428, forward strand.
CCTCGACTAGTTCATTTCGAGCTGCAATCACTATGTGATTACGTTGGACTTACAGAACATTTTACACCTTCAGTTGCCATTTGGGCCACTGTAGATCAAAAACACACTTCACAAAACGTGCAGTCCGATCTTTGATCTACACTTTCCGTTTTGCCGAGATATCTTTGACCCAAAAAAAAAAACTATTTAACCCTTTTGCTGCTTAGCGCGACTCAAGTACCTTTTGCGGACAGTGTAAATCAAGATCAGACTGCAAGGAACGTGCAGTCTGATCTTTGATCCGCACTGTCCGATACGAAGATATTTTTGTCCAAAAATAATTTTGAAATAGCGTTTTTCGGGGTTTTACAATCGACTTGAAAATTTTATTCAACTTATTTAGAAAGATAAGGGTTACTCTTTACAAGCCGACAAAGTGTCAGACATATCAATTTTCAAAGCATTTGCAGACAATACATTTATACATAGAAAACATAATGTGAAAAGGAGAACAGAAAAGCTTCTTACTTCTCCATCAGGGTCGTTAAAACTCAGGACTGTGTGGTGAAGGGTTAAACTTGTACATGAATAAATTGAAACTTTTCAGACAATAGTAAAACCCCCAAATAGTTTCTTATTGCCGGAAGAACTCCAATCGTATCGGCTGGTGTAGATCCAAGATCAGACTGCACTGTACTTGATCTACACTTTCCGCCGTTTTGCCTCTCACCAGGAAGTCTACCCAAAACCAGTGCAATTTCAACAGGTGATTTCACAAAACAGCGGATAGTGTCGACTCTAGGTTAAAGATCAGAATAGACGTTCTGTGCGGTCTGATCTTGATCTACACTGTCCGAAAAGGCAATCTTGATCTTCCTCTACAACCAAGAAAGCTCAGCACTGTCAGGGTAAAGGAGTGAACACACCAGGCCCGCGTAGATAAAACAACAACTGACGAACCTTTTGTAGCTAAGACCATACTGCTTATTATTTGCAGTCTGGTCTTACTTTGCCTGGCAATCAGGCCCTGCATATGAGTCATTCTGCTAAACAAAATACACAACTACAGTAAATTCACAGAAATATGTGGTGTTATTTGCCCTTCATCTGAAATACAGACTGACATTCAGAACATTATATTAGTGTATTTGTTTTGCAGTTTTATTTGATGATTTTTTTTTTCTTTATATAACGGACTGATACCAGTCTAGGTCTTACTTTACATTGTCGTCAAGTGTTATTTATTCTGTCTATGGCAGTGAAAGGACGAAAAAGCAGAATGTGTTTTTCACAATGGTAGATATATTCATTAACAACCTAAAGACAAGCAGTACAGTCCAATTTTCACAAATCTTCATGCTCTAGGCTTTCTTTTATAAATGGAATTAGCAGGTATTTGCTTCATCGACTAGTTCATTCCAAGGTGCGATCAATATGTGAAGACATTGTACTTACGGCACCTTTCACACCTTCAGATGCCATTTGGGCCACTGTAAATTAAAATCACACTGCTCAAAACGTGCAGTTTGATCTTTGATCTACACTGTCCGTTTTGATGAGATATCCTTGTCCCGGTGGTAAAGTATAGGACTCGTGACCTGGAGGCCCAGGCTTCGAGCCTCGCTGAATTCGCTGAGCTTTTCGTGGGAGTGTCTTTGGGCAAGACATTTCAGAGCCCTAGACTAGTACTGGTGAAACCCAGGAAATACATGAATATGTGAACTGTCGCTGTGATATGACTGGAATAATGTTGAAAGCGGAGTAAAATACCATTCAATCAATCAATAATAAGCATAAATAAATAACCCTTAGGCTGCTAAGCGCGACTCAGGGACCTTTCGCGGACAGTGTAAATCAAGATCAGACTGCACAGAAGGTGCAGTCTGATCTTCGATCTACACTGTCCGATAAGGAGATATTTTGCTCCCAGAAATAACTCTAAAATAGCAACATCTGAGTTTGTGCTATCGACTGGAAGGTAGCATTTAACTTATTCAGCAAGATAAGGGTTAAATTGCGAATGTCTTTGCTCGTATTTCTTGACTGAAAATACTGTTGGGATCATTCAGCACTTGAACGGTTTCAGTGCTTATATGGCGTGCAACACGTGAAAAGGGGCATTCGGACATTAGCGTAAAGTGTCATTCGGATCAGCCTGCACAGTCCGAGCAGGCTAATCCGAAACGACACTTTCCGTTTTTATGTAATTTTCTGTTTTGCACAAGTCTACTGTAGCGCAAAAACCAATGTTGTCGTAAAGTGCCGTCTCGGATTAGCCTGCGCGGACTGCGCAGGCTGATCCCAGATGACACTTTACACAAATGTCCGAATGCCCCTTTTCGCCTGTTGCAAGTCATATTATAATTTATGATATTCTTATTAGTGAATTACTAGGATTTCACAGTGAATAACACCACTAGTGATGACAAATATGGTATCATCACCAGTGACGATATAGTTTTAACATGTGTGCCGGTACTACTTTTTTCCTATATTGCTAATATTGTACCATACTTGATCATCATCAGAATAAAAAAAAGGGTGAATTAAGAATAAAATAAATATGATAATCAACTGGTTGTGTGTGATATTAAAAATCTGTCACTCTAATGGGGTTTGATGCGGTTAAAAAAAAAATCGTCTGACATCTGACTCGTTATTTTAACCGCATCACAACCAATTCTAGTGACAGATTTTTAATATCACACACAACCAGTTGATTATCCTCTATATTATACTTGACCCGTTTCTACGGCTGTAAATACAATCCACCGAAACCAAGAAAGATTTGAGCTATGCGCTGTGAAAAGGGGGCTGAATGCATCTGCAAAAAGTATCGACCCATGTCAGCCTGCGCAGACCGCGCAGGCTGACCTGGGCCGATACTTTTTTGCTATTTGTCAGTTTTCTGCTTGTCAAAGGACCAGTATAGCTCACGATTCAGTCGGTTGTTAGACACAAGGGACTTTGTGGATCGATAATTATGTAATGACTTGCCAGGTATAATGTATAATGGAGATACATTAAGCCCCCTTTTGCCCGAGCATGGATCATTGTTATCTTACAGGCTTGACCAAACAAGCGGACAGTATACATGTATATAGATCCAAAATCCAAGACTGCATATTCTGTGCTGTCTGATCCGTCTCTATTGCGTCCGCAAAAGCCTCTCTCTTCGCCCACGGCACTGAAAGGGCTAAAGGTTCATTTCAAAAGGGATCAGTCTGAGGGATTGTCCCCATAAAACCACTGGGGCACCTGTTGTAAATCACTGTAAATAAACGATAAATTACAAGCAAGGATTGCGGGCAGTCAAACGGCTATAATAGTTTCCCTTTGCACCCGTCTCTGTCTTCATGTTTCCCTTCCTGTCTCCCACGCACCCAAGTACACACATACATGCAAATGTGGGTCGTCCAAGGGGTTACATATATATGTAGGGTTTGGGATGGGGCTGGTGGTAGTAGTAGTGGTATTGTCCACAACGAGTAGTCTGGGATATAGCCCTGAACCAGACGACAAAATTTTGACTTCGTCAATAATTGAGAGCTTATTCAGACGACAAGTTAAGCGCGGCTTAAATTATGGAATTCGTCTGTGATGGGATAGAAACGTGGGAAAAGGAGAAAATAGCAGTATTTTCTCCTTTTCTAACATTTTTTTTCGAAAGCCTTTCTGTCATTGTCGTTAAAAGTCGGAATTGTGTGGTCAAGAAATGGGAGAGCAAGGAAACGTTCAAGAATCAAAACTGAAAATGAGGGTGTTACATAATATCATTTATTTATCATCGATCGCTCTTCTGTGAATCAATCACAATGATCATCTCTTGTTTGCAATCTAGGCAGGTTTCGTGCCAATTTATGGGTAGTTCGAGCAGTTGTATGTCTTAAAATATGGTACTCGAATACAGGTAATGATGGTAGGAGGGGTCCTACTTAAAACTGCTATGCCTCTGATTAGAAAGTAGAACTGACAAAGAAAAGAAAAAGAAACATTGTGGCACCTATATCGTACAAACGAGTATACTACATGTATTTATAAAAAAAAAAAAAGATTCTCAATCCTTAGATTGCTAAGCACGACCAAAGCACAATATATTTTCCAGACGTTGTAGATCAGGATCAGACTGCACATTAGTACCCTCTCAGTCATATCACGGCGACAGCTCACATATTCATTCATTTCCTGGGTTTCATCAGCTCTAAGCTAGGGCTCTGAAGTGTTTTGCTCAGTCTACCGCATTTGGAGAGACATCCTGTTACAAGTTTTCAACTGGTTAAATGGCGGAATGGCGGTGAAAGTGTTAACTCTTTACCAGGCGTCATAATTTCAGTCCTGACCAAAATAAAGACGTTTGCAGACTACAAATTAATTGTTAACGGTAGAAAACATTGCGAGGAAAAAAAAAAGAAAATACTGGTTACCAGCATTTTCTCCTTTTCCGTGAAAGTTTTCAATAACCTTCTTCCCCAGGGTCGTTAAAACTCGGAATAGTTTTGTAAAAAGATAACGATAGGAAGCAAAAGTGGACTGTTAATTTCTTCGTATCATCTGGATTTCTAATTATGTCTTCTTTCACATGATATACTTTTGCACGTCTGACACTTTTGGCAGACAATGGATAAAGACTATAAATATGAGCCATGCTCTGTGAAAAGGGGGCTTAATGCATCTGCAAAAAGTATCGACCCAGGTCAGCCTGGGCAGTCCGCGCAGGCTGACCTGGGCCGAAACTTTTTGCTATCGGTTAATTTTTTTGCACGTCAAAAGGACCATTCTTCCTCATGATTCAGTCGATTGTTTGACAAAATGGATTTTATGAATTTACAATTATATACACTGTATATGATCACTTGCTTGGTATCATGTATCACGTAGATGCATCAAGCCCCGTTTTGCCAGAGCATAACCCATATCTATTTGATGGTCTAGTTCGTCAGAAATGAGCGACCCAAATTGTGAGAACAAAACATAGTACACTATATCTTGACAAGCGAGACACAAGCATGGAAACGTTGTAACAGAAGACCTATCTTTTGCATATAATTGAAGGTAGTTATTTCCTTTACCTTGAATACGCCCCTTTTGTGTTGCTTGTACTTATAATAAAAGTTGGTGATCTAAAACAAGCCTGTGCTGCAATAGGTTAACTACATACATGTAAAAACAGTGCCTGTATGGGGGAAGGAAGGAAAGGGTTTAAGTCTACCAGTTTACAAACCTTTGTCCATATTGAAAGCATTTGCAGACCAAAGAATATTAGTTGCTCACATCACGGGGATTTGTCATCGAAATGGAGTAAGTTTTAAGTTTTAAACATATTTATTTTACATCGATTGAGAAACAAGTTTTCACAATTTTTACTAATCTCTCTCCATTCTGCTTCCTGGGAACTACACCAGTACTCGCGCCGAATGTGTGGGCCAATGAACTATCCCAAAGCTGACACCTGCTCCCGGGTATCGAACTCAGGACCTTATGGTTACGAGGCGTTGTTCTACATCACAACCACGGCCACCACACAAAAAAAAAAAAATGGAGTAAGAGATTATGGAAAAAGAAAAAAATTGGATCTTAGCTTCATTGCGTTATTTTCTCACGATGCTTTTTTCGGAAGCTCTGTACGTCGATGTCGTGAAATCCCGAGATCGTTTTTGAAAAGGTTTGACGAGTTTCGAGCTAATTTGCTGTTAACGACACTTGGTCTAATGAGAAAACCAGTTCTATGAAAAGCTATGACGGATTTCTGTTTGTGCCCGTGGTAGAGCGGAAACGGAAACGCAGTGACCTTGATGGGTGTCACTTTCATCTGGAGTCTGGGAAAAGTTTGATTGATATTACAGATTGGTTTAACAATTATCCCGTTGAATAATTTAAGGATAGGGCACCCTAATGGGATTCGTGTAACATCGCCTTTCATCGCCAAAATCGTCCGGGTTCGGGTTCGGCCAAGACTCGGGTAATCCGTAATCGATGCGGGGAACAAAGTGTATCGGCCGATCGATTACGGATTACCCGAGTCTTAGCCGAATCCGTACGTTTTTTCGACGATGAAAGGCGATGTTACAAGAATCCAGTTAGGGTGTCCTATACTTGAATAAAATTTTCAAGCCGATAGTTAGAACCCAAATAATGTGATTTTTAATCTTATTTTTTGGAGAAGACGTATCTCCTTCTCGGACTGCGTAGATCAAAGATCAGACTGCACGTTATGTACAGTCTGATCGGAATCTACACTGCACGCAAAAAGTCAGTGAGTCGCGCTTAGCTCCCTGAGGGTTAAACTGTTACCACACAATTCTGAATTTTAACGGACCCCGTAACAAGGGCTTTTGAAAACATTTTATTCTTTTGTCATGATCTTTTTTCACTTTTGAATACATTTTCCATTTTTTGAGTAACATTTAACCCTTTACCACACAATGCCGACTTTTAACGACCCTGGGAAAGAAGCCCTCTGAAAACATTGTGGGAAAAGGAGAAAATGTTCGTAACCAGCATTTTCTCCTTTTCCCACAATGTTTTCTACCCTATCAAAGAAAAATTGCATCATTTAAGCATCAATGAAATTGTCGTCTGCAAATTTTTTCAATTTGGGCAAGTCAAAAAATCTGCCGTGTGCTAAAGAGTTTATTAGTCGTCTGCATAGGCTTTTAATTTGGGCAAGTCTAAAATCCTGTCGTCTTGAAAAGGGTTCAGTCTGTGTAATAAGACAAAATTTAGACTTAAGGTCTACGGCCCCCAACTCTCACATTAAAAGACGGAAGCTGCCGAGATTGGCCGAATAGACTTTACGAAAATGTTGATGTTACACGATATTTACCGATGAGTTAGACAGTCTACATCCCCTAACTCTCTTATTAAAAGACGGAAGCTGCCGAGATTGGCCGAATAGCCTGTACGAAAATGTCGATGTTACACGATATTTACCGATGAGTTAGAGAGTCTACAGCCCCTAACTCTCACATTAAAAGACGGAAGCTGCCGAGATTGGCCGAATAGCCTGTACGAAAATGTCGATGTTGCACGACATTTACCGATGAATTAGGGGTCGTACACCTTATTTAGCATTTACAGACGTAAAATAAGATGTAGCTAAAATACAGAGATTCGACTTTGAAAGGGTAAAAAAAGCTGTTGGAAATAGGAGGAGAAAATGCTGGTTACCAGCATTTTTCTCTCTTTTTTTCAACATAATTATGGTTTCAAAAGCTTTCTTCCTCGGAGTCGTTAAAACATGGGATTGTTTGGTTTAAATAGTTTAACCAATGTCTATACAAAAACTACTTGAGATCCCTATACTCCTGCATTTGACAGTAAACACAACTTGCATTATACCACCATAAAATGTCCTTTTAGAATTATGAGCATGATTGATTGATTATATGGTATTTAACGCCGTTTTCAACATTATTTTAGTTATATCGCGGCGGCCAGCGCACATATCCATGCTTTCCAGGAGTTTCTTTTACCAGTACCCCGCACAGTATTCTTTCCAAGCCACTGGCTGCTTTCCCACGTAACCATCGTCCAGCGGTGAGAGAGGAAGAATCCTGCAGCAATGGCTATCATTAGTCCTCGGAAAAGAATTGGCCGAGCCGGGGATCGAACCAGCGACCCACTTATTCTCAAGTCCTGTATACTATCGACTGAGCTACCGGGGCTCGGCAATTATGAGCATGAAGAAAACTTGCAGTATACAGATAGACGTGAAAGAATAATAATATGAGCAATTTCTACTTCTGCCACAATATTTCCAAGTACAACTGCCCGCCGCTAAACCTTCACCCAACCAGCCACTAGGCGCACATGAGTGGAAACATTTTGGTATTGGTCAATTTTTTCATGTCCAAGGATCATTCTACCTCATAATTCAGACGGTTGTTAGATAAAATGGAATGTATGGATACAGAACTATAATGACTCGCTTGGTTTAATGCATCGCGGAGATGCATTAAACCATCTTTTGCCGATGTATGGCTCAAATATGGCCTGCAACACACGAAAAGGGGCATTCGGACAATTGCGTAAAGTGTCGTCTCGGATCAGCCTGCACAGTCCGCGCAAGCTAATCCGAGACGGCACTTTCCGTTTATATGTAATTTTCTGTTTTACGCAAGTCTACTGTAGCACAAAATCTAAAGTAGTGGTAAAGTGTCGTCTCGGATTAGCCTGAGCGGACTGCGCAGGCTGATCCGAGACGACGCTTTACGCAAATGTCCGAATGCCCCTTTTCGCGTGTTGCAAGCCATTTATGAAAATGTCTGCGCTAATAAGCTTTCTCTACAAATCATATTTTATAAATGTTTGTGTCCGTCCTTCCCCTGGGTTCTATCAGTCAGTCATACATCTGTTTAGCTTTGCCTTTCGACAATATACTGTATAACCTGCATCTAGCTTTTCTAAAAGGAATCTTAACTCTGAGGCCGCTTAGGCGACTCGCTGACCTTTTGCAGACAGTGTAGATCATGATCAGACTGCACAAAACGTGGAGTCTAATCTTTGATCCACACTGGCGGATAAGGAGATATTATTCCCCAAAACATAACTTAAAATAGCAATATTTGGGTTTTTTAGTATCGAATTGAAAATTTAAATTTAGTTATTCAGCAAGATAAGGGTTTATGGAAGGGATTGTTCTAGGGAGAAGTGTTTGGAAAAAAAAAAGGAAGCAGCACAGCCCTTATAGGTTCCATCCCAATAATTCCATGTCTAAATCTTTATCAGACGACAAAATTCTAGAGCACTTGCAGACGACAAATTAAACGATGGCTAAAACGGTGAGATGTGTCTTTGAAAGGGTAGAAAACATTGTAGGAAAAGAAGAAAATGCTGGTTGCTAGCATTTTCTTCTTTTCCTACAGTTTTTTTCCTCATGTTTTTTCCTCGGGGTCAATAAAACTCGGGATTGTGCGGTATAGGGTTAAATCTTGGAGTGTCTTAATTATAACCGCAAAGCACAAAGAGTATTTTTTTGAAAAAGTGGTTTCTTGATTTCTAACCTTAAAGCACAACGGTTAAAATTTTTGAAAATGCGGTGCAGGTGTGTAACGCCAGCGTGTTAGGTTCTGATCTTTGAAATGTCGGGTTCTAATCCCGAATTGGGCTTGGTTAATATTCACAGCTTGGATATGTCCGTGCAATGAAAATGCCAGTATGCAACATTAACTTCAAACCAGTATTAATTTTAAAATTTCACGACACACCATCTGATTGGCCAAGACGTTCTGCCTCGGCCAATCGTCTTTTTTATGATTTGTAAGTACAATTGGGTGCAGAGCGCCTTTCAGTTTACGATGAGAATATGAAACAGGTGGGTGAACAGATATGAATGGCGTTAAACACCTTTTTCAACAGTATTGTTTACATCGCAGAGACAAGAGCACAATCATGTCCACAATTTCTTGGGTTACCAGTAATCCATACAATATTCTTTCCAAGGCCATTCCAAGGCCTTTTGCCAACTATCGTTGGAACAATGATCAGCGATGAGACAGGAATGAACCCTGTCGGCGTGACTATATCATTAATCCTAGGAGAAAAGTTGGCCGAGTCAGGCATTCGAACCGGCGACTCCTTGGTTTCAAGCCCTGTGTTATTGACTGTTACCGGATTCGATTGTGAGATTCAACTTATTCTTGAAAAGGATACACTTTGCACGTGTGAGGGTTTTAGCCCGAGTAAAGGGCAGCAATCCCATCGGCTTTGAGTAATTTCATTGCATGAGTTTTTATGTGTATGATTCATACTCTGGGAAGTTAAGTATGTGTGATACGCACTGAGATCATAAAGCACCACTGAGATTTGAAGTACTTTCTATCACCTTTGTTCGTGCTATTGGCACGTAGAGGGGGGAATCAAGGTTATTATTGATGTAACTACATGTCTGTAAGCCTGTTTCACATCAGCAGTCCGAGTTTTTATTTTTTTACTATCTAGTACCGTAGACAGATCGTGAGACCAACCGTGAGGGTGTCTCAAGTCTGCCTTGAAGCAACCTCATGACGTCTTAAAATTGTCGAAATAAAAGCAAAAATCATGTGCATGTTTAGAATCAGTCTTGGACTTTGTGAAGACCTTGAGACCTTTAAACTCAGCGAATTTGTATAGGTTTGATATCATACATTCAGATATAACTGAAGGTCTAATGGAGCAAATGGGGATTTTAGCCTTTATTAGTTGTACGGTCAGGTGGCAGGGGACTTGGAAACTTCACGGCTGTGGTGAATCATGTCGCCCCGAGTTTTACCATTCCAAAGTGTGTTAAGCGAAATTTACCTGCTTTATGGTTTCACAAATTCAGTACGCTGACGAAGTAGAATTTCCCTTCTGAGTGCCCCAATTCAAAACTGACGTCACTGGAAAATGACGTCACTGAAATCTTGGCAAAACGTGCAGTTTGGTGCATAATTTTGATTTTAATCTTGATCGGCGCCGCCATTTAGGATGCTGTGTTGAAAGTGTAGTCATGTACACGGGGCCCCCGAAAGGGAAACTGCTTTTACGTTGGTTTTGCCAGTGTACATGATGTATATGTTCGGGGCATATTATCCAATCGGAACACGAGAAATTTCTTTGCAGTATAATAAAATTATATGTAAATTATTCTTATTTCTTTGGCATGTGTGCACTCGCAGAAAAAAGATTTCGTTAACTATACTGAAGATAAATGGAGATTATTACACTGAAATTATTCACAGAGGAGCGAAGGGTGTAGATCGACATCAAATTGGAAGAATGAGCAGGCTGATCATGGTTTCCACAATACGAAAAATATGCCGTCTTTGATCGCATTTGTTAGGGTGACTTTGCCCGGCATCCAGGTCCTGTTTTTCATTAAATTCCTAGAAATAAGTGATGAGCCATGCCCTGGCAAAACGGGAGTTAATGCATCTTCGTGATGCATTGTACCACGCATGTCATCACATAATTATTGATCTATGCTTTTTTTCCTAGAAACCGACAGAATTATGAGGTACACTGGTCCTTTGACATGCAGAATTTTGACAACCATAACAAAAGGTATCGACTCACATCAGCCTGCGCTAGATTGCGCAGGCTGACCTACGTCGATACCTTTTGCAGATCCATTAAGCCCCTTTTTCACAGAGCATGGCTCAAATATGTATTGTTATATGCCCTTTATCTAAAATACAGTTCAAATGGAAGATGTTAATAACCGGTTTTTGCATTGCAGATTATTTTTTCCCCATGAAATGCTCTTTTTATAAACGTGCTGACACCAGTCTATGTGTGACTTTGTGTTAAGTCTAAAATTCCTTTAAAAGGCAAATCCGGTAGCTCAGTCCCTGGTCCGAATCCCAAGCTCAGCCAGTTTCATTCCGAGGATTGATGATAGTCATTGAGACAGGATTCATTTCTCTTACATCGCTGATCATTGTTTCGAGCATGGTCATGTGGGAAAGGACCCAGTAGCTTTGAAAGAACATTGGGCGAAGTACTGTCAAAAGAAACTCCAGTAAATCATGAACAGGTGCACTGGCCACCGCGATATAACCGAAATAAAGTTGCAAACGGCGTTAAAGATCATACTAACTATCAACAAATTACAATGTACCTAAGGAAACAAATTGCCTCTGACGACATTAAACACAGTATGGATAACTAAATTGATGCATTAATACCTGTGCATCTGAAAACATTGTGGAGAAAGGGAGAAACGTTTACGATGAGAAACGTCGCAAGTCAGAGTAAAAAAGGTTCGTGTGCGGGTCATTATCTGTTAAAAAAAAGAGTAAAAACTGGAAACTTTTTGAAAAAAAAAAAGATAGACGGCGTGAATATGCCCGGAAGTAGGCCTAACTAAACGTGCCCATATTTTTTACCAATCGCAATTTTCACTTTATTCAATCGAAGTAGGTCAAAGGCAAGTACATTTAGCTTCGATTTAGAAACAACTTTTTACAACTTATACTAATCTCTCTCGATTCTGCTTCCTGGGAACTACACCAGTACTCGCGCCGAATGTGTGGGCCAATGAAAAATCCCAAAGTTGACACCAGCTCCCGGGTATCGAACTCGGGGCCGACGCTCTACCTCACAACCATGGACACCACAAAGAAGAAAGGAAAAGAAGAAGGGCGGATGGTGAGAAGTGGATAGACAGTTTAAGGGTCAGATTTCCAATAATTCAAACATCAAGGAGATCAGATTCGACAAGGCGGAACCTTCAACCCTTAAGTTAACAAGAGCGACTCATTTCACCTTTTCGGACAGTATAGATCAAGATATGACTGCACAAAACTTGTAGTCTGATCTTGAATCCACTGTCCGCTTCGTTGATATTTTTTTGCGATGAAAAGAATTTTGAAATGGAAATATTTCGGTTTTTTATGCCATGGAGTGAAAACTTTTATAATAATTTGTTTAACAGTTTTATCCTTTACAAAACAGTCCGAATTTTTAACGACCCTTTATTGGGTTATTAGAGATCTTCCCATTACTGTTCGGAGGAAAAAAAAACTGATCTTGGTCCACACGCTTCGCTAGAGATAAAGGTTAACATTTACAAAGCAATAAAGCCTTGTACTCCGGGAGACCTTGGATAGCTGTTCTTGCCATTTAGACGCGGACTTCAAATAAAACTTAATTTAGCCGTGACAGAGGAGCTATAAAGACTTTCTGTTTTTACACTTAGCTTGAAAATGACAACTGTTATTGCTGTTGCAGACAGTGTAGATCAAGATCAGACTGCACAGAACGTGCAGTCTGATCTTGGACCTACGCTGTCCTCTACGTACGACATAAAGTGGTCAGAAACAATCTTGAAATTGCAACATGTGAGTTCTCTTTTCTTCATTAGCGATGTCGTTATAGTTTTTTCTTAGGCTCGCTAAAGGTCAAGAAGACAGCTTCTAAGAGAAATTTAGGTCGATATTTTTCTGCCTCGTTACAAAATGTCCTTTTTCAGTGAGAGACAGTATTGTAGGGAAATAGGTGTGGTCTCTCACATCAAAGGTTCGAACCCGTGATGAACGGGACGAGCCCTGGTAGCTCAGTCGTTAGCATACAGGACTTGAGAACAGGGGGTCGCTGGTTTGATCCCCGGTTCTGCCAATTTCTTTCCTAGGATTGATGATAGTAATGGCGACAGGAATCACTCCTCTCTCATCGCTGGCATTTGCTTTGGCGATGGTTATGTGGGAAAGCAGCCAGTGGCTTGGAAAGAATATTGAGCGCAGTACTGGTAAGAGAAATTCTAGCAAAGTATAGATAGCTGCACTGACCGCCGCTATATAACTGAAATAATGTTGAAAACGGCATTAAACACCAAAAAAATCAATCAAACAACCCGTGATGAGCGAGTCACTGCATTTGAAACGACTAACATCACGTCACGTCTTCTGTTCTCCATAAGGCAAACACCGTATATTTCTACTCCATTTTAGTAGTCAAGGTAGAAACCAGCTAAAATCATTTAAAAATAAAAAAACGTAAATTCAAACTTAGGATTACGACCCCTAACTCATCGGTAAATAGCGTGTAACATCGACGTTTTCGTAAGGGCTATTCGGCCAATCTCGGCAGCTTCCGTCTTTTGATATGAGATTTAGGGGCCGTAGACTCACTAACTGATCGGTGAATATCGTGTAACATCGACGTTTTCGTAAAGGCTATTCGGCCTATCTCGGCAGCTTCCGTCTTTAAATATGAGAGTTAGGGGCCGTAGACCTTAAAAGTTTCGATATCGCCTAGAAATCAACATGAAAAGTACACTTCAACGTTTTGCGAAAAAAAAAAAACCACGAAATTTTCATTTGAAGAAAAGCCAATCCCAATGGAAGAGTATGAATAAGAATAACCTTGAGTGGTGGCAAACCGCATCTTCAATGTTTTCATTATACTATGAACTTATTTATAGCTACACTTCAAAAACGGAAACAATGTGATACCAGTCTGGAAAACATAGCCTCTTCTCGAAATGAATAGAACACGTTATACAAAAACTTTGTTGTAATTTATTTTGACTTTCGACATCTGATGTCCTTTGCGAAGTGTGTAGACGAAGATCAGCCTGCACGTCCGTGCAGGCTGATCTTGATCTACACTCTTCGATACAAAATAAAAGGTTTGATCCTTATCCAGATCTTCTGTTAGCAGGTTGATAGCGAATCGCAATCCTTTAATCCTACCAATCGACAAATTTCTAGACTTGTCCAATTTGAAAGCTTTTGCAGTACGAAAATAAAATGCGGGTTAAAGAATGGAATTTGCTTTAAAAGGTTAAGCCATTATCACTCAGTTGTTTTTATGTCTGAAGCAGACAGCTTTTGAAAACATTGTGGGAGAAGGAGCAATTATTCATCACAAGCAGTTGCTCCTTTTCCCACTATGTTTTCCAAACCATCCAGAAATGGCACTTATCTTTTTGCTCAGCAGTTTTTCCACTTTTGGTCACTGTGGTTCAGAAAATAGCCGGTGTGGTAATTCTAAAAATGGCCTGTTTGATAATTTGTTAAACTGAGATCAAATCAGAAATCAAAGCTTAATGAGTATTACAAGCAAGAGTTGCTTGCAAGGGAGGAAATTAATGATTTTAATTTACTGAAACATGGTATTATTATTTTTCAGATGGTGTAACAAACTTCTCTTGGAGAGTAAGGATTTCTGTGCTAAATGTTCAGACGATTTTTTTTCTGGGGGGGGGGGGGGTTTGGGGTGGGGGTGGGGGGGGGTTGGGTCTTGTGGGGGGATGGGGGGGGGGGGGGAAGAGGAGGAAAGCGGGGAACGGAGTCTGAATTCCATCATTGTAAAACCTAGTTCATACAAGTTTTGAGTGTTATCGCAAGATCTGGATTCTTCTATTTTAGAAACAGCCACAATGACCTGGACCCATAATTACCAACCGTTCTCAATACGATTCTAATTCTAAATTTCAAGACTAGTCCCCTGATTGGCTGAGACAAAATGTCTCAGCCAATCAGAGGGCTAGTTTTGGTATTTAGAAGTAGAACAACATTTAGAATTGTTGATGAATACGGGCCCTGGTCCACATCATCTGCTCATTACCCTCTTACCTCAGGTGAAATTTTATACTCCATATAATTTTTTTAGTTACTGCAGAATCAAGATTTTTCTATTCTTTAGTAAGAATGACCTTGACCTAAGTGAAAAACAAAATGATGTGCATCATTGCTCATTGTCCTCAAGTTTCATAAACTTACGTCATATACTTTTCGAGTTACCACAGGATCTACACTGCAGAATCCGGATTCTTTGTCTATTTTTAGTTACAGCGACCTTGACTTTGACTCCAGACGAAAGATGAAATAATGTGCGTCATTGACTTCTCGTTCTCTGTCATCAAGTAAAGTTTCATAAGTCTAGATCATAATCTTTTGAATAACCGCAGGACTCAGATTTTTCTTTTACTTTTTTGTTGTTTTGTCTTTAAACAGTGACCTTGACCTTACTAAAAGAGTCACGTGACGTGCATCGTCTGCATAGCGCCCTCACTCATCAGGAAAAGTTTCATAAATCTGTGTTAAATACTTTTCGAGTTATCACAGTATCCAGTTTCTGTAGAACGGACGAACAGACAGACACACAGACGAACGGAGGGAAATCGTAGTGACCCCCCCCCCCCTTCCTTCTTTCCGATGAAACGGGAGAAGATTTAAAAGGTGTTCATCACTTGCAATTCATATTGCCCCCTGAAGATAGGGCTTATTTTCCATCTATTACCAAAAAGAAATCATTAAAAATCTTTTTGTAAGAAACAGCAGTCCAGGGGCACATTTCACTAAACTGCGTACGCACGAAATTTGCGTACGCAGTTTTTGCAAGCAAGCATTAAGTCTGAAAACAAGTTTCACTGAACTACATAACTTTACGATTTGATTAAGAATTTGGATAACATTACGCCACTTTATATGTTTGGGTAAAGTAGGGATCCTACGTGTGTTTATTCAATCCCCCCAAAAATTGCCGTAAATCTACGCAGTTTGTTGAAATGGACCCCAGACTTTTAAATAATTTTGGCAGGAAGTGGATAACTCTTTAAAACAGTACACATGCAGATCCGATTCCTAAAAAAATGACATAGATGGCAAAGAGTGAAACCTTTTTTTCTGAACATTGCGATTGTGAAAACTTCATGCGTGTCAGAAACTGTTGGCTGTAATTTAGAATAATCTTAACGTGATAGTCACTCTCTAGCAAAAGTTTTCATGCGTCGCCAAGTTATGAAAGACATGTCCGCTAATGGGTAAGGCTTATTTTAATAAATTAGTTAAAGGAAAAATTTTTTATCACAGTCAACAAGCCCGTTTTCGTAAAATTTGACAGAAAATATTAATGAGTGCTCTTCCACAGAAATTATACATGATTCTGTAAATCATTCAATAATGATAATAAATCATTATGGATTATTTGTCATACATTTCTGAAACGAAAAACTTACAAAATCTTGTCTTACTTTAAAAATGAACTGGCGAAAAAATTATTTTTGTGGCCCATCACAAAAGTAGTTTTTAACGAAGAGGTCTCTAAGAAAACTACGTTTGTCAGAGGGCGGGGCATGTCTCAATTTATGTGAACAATTCATTACATCATATTGGTGTAATCAATTTAAGTAAATCGTGTAAGAATTTTTGGGCTAGATTCTGAAATTATTGGAGAGGTCATCAGACCTCTCCAACAGTGGTGAGTTTAAAAGGCAGACTGCCACAGAATTTGCTGTCTAAATCCATTTTTCTTGCAAAATTGTTCTGATACACAGTCTGTTTCGTCATGGTTTTGTAAATAAAGCGAAATCAAAAAACCGAAACAGGAAATAGACGTGGTTTATTTTTATATGACGAATTTCAGAAAAAAATTATTATATTCATTTGCCATGGTTGCAAATGGCCTCTCACATAAATGTAATTTTTCATTAAGCAAATAAATCTAAGGAGAAGAGAAAATAAAAATAATTTCGTTAAAAAAGAGAAAGAAGACCGCTGGACAAGATCATGCGACTTGAAAACGCGGAAAGAAGGTCAATGACCGTCATGTAAAGCATAAAAGGTTTCTACGCGGCGGCTTTTTTACTTGTTTGTTTACATGTACCAAAATATATTGAAATTAAAAGTTAATAAACTGTTTGAAAACAATGATGCTGACTTCTCCTGGCTTCTTTTGTAAAGAAGCCAACTTGTCTATGGTACTGTAAATAATCTTTGTGTGACCCTTTGCGAAAAATGCTCACGTTGTTGCGATATCTCAGGAAACATGGCCTTCAATGGGACGGTGTTTAGTTTCTATAGCTTACTATGGTGAAAGCTTTAGAAATCTTCTTGTCGAAAACCGATTTCAATTTTGATAATTAAGTAGCCAGGAACTAAATATGTGTAAACCTCTGCAAAAAATTGTTCACGCCGTTGGGATGTGACCGAAAAAAAAAAAGAGCGGGTTTTATTCTGAATAAATTGCAACTCTTAATTCTGCTGAAAAAAGACAGGGAAACACTTTTTTTAACCTTTTCCATCATATAGGCACCTTTGATACATCTGAAATAGAGAACAGTTCCAAACATTGAGGAAAAAAAGCCATTACTCGTAACGAGCAATAGCCCCTTTTTCCAGAATGTCGAGCAATGGCCCCTTTTTCCAGAATTTGTTCTACTTTGTCATGAAACTAGAAGCAATATCACGCAAATGCAAACATGTTTCCACATTTTGTCTTTGATTTTGATTGGTCAAAATACTGGATATGGAGGAGAGGGTTCAAGTGACAGTAGCATATTAGATGATAACGGTAAGTATATGGATCTTTATCTTCATGTCACGTGATGAAGTCGGGAACATTGTGGTTTATGTTTATGTTTTACTTTTGTCTGCTGTGAGAAATGATAAATGCCGTCTTCATAGGCAAAAGAGTAAAATTAATTTTTTTATTCAAGAACAAGAACAAGAAATCTTACGTTTTATGAAGGATATCCAGAAAGCAGTTAAGTAGTTTTTATTTTCCAACGACTGACGACATGTCACATTCTGAAAAATAAAGAGAGCAGAGTTAGAAATAAATGTATGAGGTACTGATAAAAAGAAATCCTGACCTGTTTATTGTGGCGCCGCATGAGCGGCGGCACTATATTTTTATTCGGTTTTGGAAACTGCCTGTGGAGGCAGCCATATTGGACTGGTTCAGTGTTTTGTTTTAACATACATGTAAAAATACAGCAGATCTACTGTACTCTCATTACCAGATCGGGACCATACTAACTTTGTTTTTCTATTTGGAGGGATTTTTTTGTTATTTAACATGTAATATACCGTACTTTCATTGCCAAAACGATAAAAAACCAGATCGTAGGTCTGTCAACTTGTTTGCTTTTAAAAACTGTAAAATACATTTCGAGAAATACATGTAAGTCACGTGATAAAATATTATCTGTCACAAATTTTCGAAGCCGCCATTTTGAATAAGCTGAATCTTATAAGAAGAATTTTCAAGCTCTTTGACCCTACAGCACTCTATGTGTTAAAACCGCATGTATATTTTTGTACTAGTAGTGTATGGATTGCAGAAATATTGTTTTCCTTTCACCATCGTGTTCTTAAGACCAGCGAGGGCTAAGTAGGTCAAATTGAAGTGATTTACGAACAATATTGGGTAACAGAGGAAATTCTTTCCGAAACGCCGTCGGTCCGATGGACATGTCTTGTAAACCAGATCAGTCCGTCAAAATTCTTCAGTTCACAAGACCGAATGTGCGGTTAAACATCAAAATTGAATATTCCTTTACAATACACATTTACAAAGTTTACATTATGCCCTTACACACATGTGTACTAAGATAAAAATAACATCGAAAGGTCATGTACTAATTTTAGAATGACAAAGGTTTTTCCCGTACACTGTTCAGCCTCAATAGACCAATGAAATCGTCGTAAGAATGAATGACGTCATACTTTGTATGATAATTTTTCATTGATCAGTTGGAAATACAGTGTCTAATGAAATTACGCGACATTTATTTGGCGATCTTTCCTTCTCTACAAAAAAGATCGGCTGCTGTCATGAAATAGAACCCGAGAACTGCCTTATACATCAGTGAAGAAGAATTCATTGAGGAAGAAATATGTAAACCTATAACTTGTTTGGTCCTGATAAAAACATGGTTTTCCCTGACCCCCTGTTTCTTTGAATTTGGACCCTCAAATTTTCTTAATGACCCCCAAAATTTTTATTTGTGCCTTCTCTACTTCATTTGAAGGGGGTCAAACGACCCCCAAATCAGAAAGTCAAGGGAAAACCCAGTAAAGGCTCATGAATTTCCTGCAGATTTTGGGTGTGTGAAGTTGGCAGTAAGTTCGATAATCGGAGTTCGATATTCAATATCGAAAAGAATATGCGGATGAGTTGAATTTCATGCCGCAGTAAATTCGCTTTTTTTTCAAACTCAAGGGATAGTTACGTAAATTAATGAAATCCCGATTTGAATATCGAAATGAATTTCATGCTAGCAGCAGATTCGCGGGTTTTTTTTATGTAGGGGCATATGGATATGAATCGAATGTCGATTTGAATATCGAAATGAATTTCATGCGAGCAGCAGATTCGTCTGTTTTTATGTATAGGCATATGGATGGTGTATGAAATCCAATGTCGATTTGAGTATCAAAATGAATTTCATGCCAGCAGCAAATTCGCATTTTTTTCATGTATGGGCCTAAGGATGGTGTATGAAATCGAATGTCGATTTGAATATCGAAATGAATTTCATGCCAGCAGCAGATTCGCGTTTTTTCCTGTATAGGCATATGGATGGTGTACGAAATTGAATGTAGATTTGAATATCGAAATGAATTTCATGCCAGCAGCAGATTTGCGTTTTTTTATATATGGGCATAAGGATGGTGTATGAAATCAATGTCGATTTGAATATCGAAATGAATATCATGCCAGCAGCAGATTCGCGTTTTTTCATGTATGGGCATAAGGATGGTGTATAAAATCGAATATCGATTTGAATATCGAAATGAATATCATGCCAGCAGCAGATTTGGGTTTTTTTATATATGGGTATAAGGATGGTGTATGAAATCGAATGTCGATTTGAATATCGAAATGAATATCATGCCAGCAGCAGATTCGCGTTTTTTCCTGTAAAGGTATATGGATGACGTTTGAAATCGAATGTAGATTTGAATATCGAAATGAATTTCATGCCAGCAGCAGATTCGCGTTTTTTCATGTATGGGCATAAGGATGGTGTATGAAATCGAATGTCGATTTGAATATCGAAATGAATATCATGCCAGCAGCAGATTCGCGTTTTTTCCTGTATAAGTATATGGATGGTGTATGAAATCGAATGTCGATTTGAATATCGAAATGAATTTCATGCTAGCAGCAGATTCCTGTTTTTTCCTGTATGGGCATAAGGATGGTGTATGAAACCGAATGTCGATTTGAATATCGAAATGAATATCATGCTAGCAGCAGATTCGTGTTTTTTTTATCTTTGGGCATAAGGGTGGTGTATAAAATCGAATGTCGATTTGAATATCGAAATGAATTTCATGCTAGCAGCAGATTCGCGTTTTTTTATGTATGGGCATAAGGATGGTGTATGAAATCGAATGTCGATTTGAATATCGAAATGAATTTCATGCCAGCAGCAGATTCGCGTTTTTTCCTGTATAGGTATATGGATGGTGTATGAAATCGAATGTCGATTTGAATACCGAAATGAATTTTATGCCAGCAGGAGATTCGCGGTTTTTTCCTGTATGGGCATAAGGATGGTGTATGAAATGGAATGTAGATTTGAATATCGAAATGAATATCATGCTAGCAGCAGATTCGCGTTTTTTTATGTATGGGCATAAGGATGGTGTATGAAATCGAATGTCGATTTGAATATCGAAATGAATATCATGCTAGCAGCAAATTCGCGTTTTTTTATGTATGGGCATAAGGATAGAGTATGAAGTCGAATGTCGATTTGAATATCGAAATGAATTTCATGCCAGCAGCAGATTCGCTTTTTTTTCATGTATGGGCATAAGGATGGTGTATAAAATCGAATATCGATTTGAATATCGATTTCAATATCGAAATGAATATCATGCCAGCAGCAGATTTGCGTTTTTTTATATATGGGCATAAGGATGGTGTATGAAATCGAATGTCGATTTGAATATCGAAATGAATATCATGCCAGCAGCAGATTCGCGTTTTTTCCTGTGAAGGTATATGGATGGCGTTTGAAATCGAATGTCGATTTGAATATCGAAATGAACTTCATGCCAGCAGCAGATTCGCGTTTTTTCCTGTATAGGCATATGGATGGTCTATGAAATCGAATGTATATTTGAATATCGAAATGAATTTCATGCTAGCAGCAGATTCGCGTTTTTTTATGTGTTGGCATAAGGATGGGTGTATGAAATCGAATGTCGATTTGAATATCGAAATGAATATCATGCCAGCAGCAGATTCGCGATTTTCCTGTATAGGTATATGGATGGTGTATGAAATCGAATGTCGATTTGAATATCGAAATGAATTTCATGCCAGCAGCAGATTCGCGTTTTTTCCTGTATAGGCATATGGATGGTCTATGAAATCGAATGTATATTTGAATATCGAAATGAATTTCATGCTAGCAGCAGACTCGCGTTTTTTTATGTATGGGCATAAGGATGGTGTATGAAATCGAATGTCGATTTGAATATCGAAATGAATATCATGCCAGCACCAAATTCGCATTTTTTCATGTATGGGCCGAAGGATGGTGTATGAAATCGAATGTCGATTTGAATATCGAAATGAATTTCATGCCAGCAGCAGATTCGCGTTTTTTTATATATGGGCATATGCATGGTGTATGAACTCGAATGCCGATTTGAATATCGAAATGAATATCATGCCAGCAGCAGATTCGCGTTTTTTCCTGTATAGGCATATGGATTGTGTATGAAATCGAATGTCGATTTGAATATCGAAATGAATATCATGCCAGCAGCAGATTCGCGTTTTTTTATGTATGGGTATAAGGATGGTGTATGAAATCGAATGTCGATTTGAATATCGAAATGAATTTCATGCCAGCAGCAGATTCGCGTTTTTTCCTGTATGGGCATAAGGATGGTGTATGAAATCGAATGTCGATTTGAATATCGAAGTGAATTTCATGCTAGCAGCAAATTCGCGTTTTTTTATGTATGGGCATAAGGATAGAGTATGAAATCGAATGTCGATTTGAATATCGAAATGAATATCATGCCAGCAGTAGATTTGCGTTTTTTTCCTGTATAGGCATATGGGTGGTCTATGAAATCGAATGTATATTTGAATATCGAAATGAATTTCATGCTAGCAGCAGATTCGCGGTTTTTTTATGTATGGGCATAAGGATGGTGTACGAAATCGAATGTCGATTTGAATATCGAAATGAATATCATGCCAGCAGCAAATTCGCATTTTTTCATGTATGGGCCTAAGGATGGTGTATGAAATCGAATGTCGATTTGAATATCGAAATGAATATCATACCAGCAGCAGATTCGCGTTTTTTCATGTATAGGCATATGCATGCTGTATGAAATCGAATGTAGATTTGAATATCGAAATGAATTTCATGCTAGCAGCAGATTCGTGTTTTTTCCTGTATGGACATAAGGATGGTGTATGAAATCGAATGTCGATTTGAATATCGAAATGAATATCATGCTAGCAGCAGATTCGCGTTTTTTCATCTATGGGCATAAGGGTGGTGTATAAAATCGAATGTCGATTTGAATATCGAAATGAATTTCATGCCAGGAGCAGATTCGCGTTTTTTCCTGTATAGGCATATGGATGGTCTATGAAATCGAATGTAGATTTGAATATCGAAATGAATTTCATGCTAGCAGCAAATTCGCTAAAGTTTCTGTACGCGTATGATGATGCATGAAAAAGAATATAGATTTGAATATCGAACTTAATTTCATGCAAGCATTAGATACGAAAATACTTTGTAGGGCCATGAAAGTGATGAATGAAATCGTTTGTAGATTTGAAAATCGAACTGAATTTCATGCTAGCAGCAGATTCGCTAAAATTTCTGTAATGGCGTGAAAGTAATGCATGAAACCGAATGTTTATTTGAATGTTGAACTGAATTTCATGCTAGCAGCAGATTCGCTAGATTTTTTGAACGGGCATAAAGACTGTGTATGCAAGTGAATGTAGATTTGAATGTTGAACTGAATTTCATACGGCAATCTTTCTATACAGTCATGTAGATGGATTATTAATCCGAATTGAGATTTCAATTTGGAACTGAATTTCATGCTAGCAGAAGATTCGGTTAAATTTTTAAATGGTCATGTAGATGGATTATTCAGTCGAATTAAGATTTTAATTTGGAACTGAAGTTCATGCTAGCAGCAAAAAAACGTGTATGTTATGCGGATACAGTATGAAATCCAAAGTAGATTTCAATATCGAACTGAATTTTATGCTAGCGGCAGATTTGTTAAATGTTTGTATGGGCATTGGGATTTTGTATGGAATTGAATATAGAGTTGAATATCGAATTGAATCTTAGGCTAGTAGCGGATTCGCTAATATTTCTTCACGGGCTGTAGATGATGTATGAAATCGAATGTAGGTTTGAATATCAAACTGAATTTCATGCTAGCAGCAGATTCGCCAAAATTTCTGCATGGGCCCGTAGATGATTTAATGAATCGAATGTAGATTTGAATGTTGAAGTGAAGTTCATGCTAGCAGCAGATTCGGAAAAAAATCTATATGGACATATTGATTGTTTATGCAATCAAATGTAGGTTTGAATATCGAAGTGAATTTTCTGTTTGCAGCAGAATCGCAAAAAAAGTCAATATGAGGATGTAGATAATGAATGAAATCGAATGTTAATTTAGGCACGAAGATGGCGTTTTAAATGAAGAGCAGGTTTTGGGTAAGCAAAAATATTTGTAGATTTGCAAAAATATCCATATGGACATATGAATGATATTTGGAATCAAATATCATTTGAAATACCTATCTGAATTTCATGCAAGAAGCCGATTCGCAAAAATACCAACATTGACATTTAAATATTGGTATGATTTCATGACGGCATTAGATTCTTTACAGAAAAATTACCCGTACTTATAATTCTTATAAGAAATTAAATATCTATTTGAATATAGATATGAATTTTATGCAAACAACGGATTTGCGAAATTTCCATATGGTCATAGGCAAGGTGTATATAGATGGGGTTTAACACCGAATAACGATTTTGAATGTCATACTAGAATATGGTTCGGAATAATTTCTCTGCGGACATGAAAATGGTCTATGAAATCAAATATAGAATTAATAATTTATACGAGTTTCATGTCGGCAGCTGATCCATGAAATCTTTAAATTTGAGCATGTAAACAGTTTATGAAATTGAATAAAGATTTCACCATCGATTTGAATCTTATGTCAGAAGCAGTTCGGTAAAAACCAACATTAATTTGTGAACATATTACCCTGTCTTACATGAAATTTTGTAGTGTCTTTTAAGGGGTCGCTAACTAGAGCACTTCCATTGGTAGTGACTGATCGATCGCTCGATTGATTGATTGATTGATCGAGTGATTGACTGATTATTTATTTTATAAATATATATTCACTTGCTCACTTAATGCATTTATTCTAGGCGTCTGTTCATTTGTCCATTTATTCTTTTGTTCCATATTTTTGTTTGGTCCATTTTTTGACCTTGCATTTCGTTATCATTGCAAAGTTCCAAAACTTGATTTTCATATTTTTGCAAGTGCCATTTTCAGGTTGTAATTTAGTTGTGCAATGTTTCTCATTCTAACCGTTTTTGCTGAATACTTCTTTTTTTTTTTCCCTTCTTTTCTGTTGTATATATTTCATTACTGTTGTTAAAATGTTCACCGATTTGGAGGAAAAACAATAAAAATGACAATAATGGATATCAATAAATGAATGCTCATGTATAAAGTGTGTACAATCTAATACTGACGCGAGTTTCATGCGAGCAGCAGTTTTCCAAACGACATTGTATTTGCATATATACATGCAAATGGTGTATAAAGTCGAATAACGATTTGAATATCAAAATGAATTTCATACTGCAGTATGATACACAAAAATTTCAACGCGGGCATACAGATGGTGTATGCAATCGAATATATTTAGAAAAGTGATTTTACGAAACAAACTAGATATGAAATGAAATCAAACAACATGCCGACGGCAAGATCAAGTATAAAGTTTTTGACAAACTGCCTTTCTGAATTGTACCAGCCCGCATTGCTCAGGTGTTAGAGCGTACCTGAATTGTAAACGTCAAGTCTTTGGTTATTATAGGGTGAGAGTTCAAGCCTCACGGCTGACCATCTATAATTACCAATAGTCTTTCGGATGTGACGTTAAACCGATTTCCCGTGTGACGGTGCCATAAACCGAGCACGTTAAAGAACAGGGCGTAACTTAGGGTGGTTGTAACCTGTATGTTGCACTATCCCTCGGAACAAAACTAACAGTCTTCAGGGGGCGTCGCCCATATGGGAAACCGGTGGTGACAATAAATAAACGCAAATTCGGTCAATCTTTCTCAGTTGACCAGCCGGCAAAGCTCAACTGGTAGAGCGTAGGACGTGTAAGCATCAAGTCTTGGGTCACTTGAGGGTGTGGGTTCGAGCCCCATGGCTAGCTGTCTAAAAATACTAATAGTCTTTCGGATGAGACGTTAAATCGAGGTCCCGTGTGGCAGTACTTTACACTGACAGAAAC
This sequence comes from Hippopus hippopus, assembly GCA_946811185.2. Classification (NCBI taxonomy): domain Eukaryota; kingdom Metazoa; phylum Mollusca; class Bivalvia; order Cardiida; family Cardiidae; genus Hippopus; species Hippopus hippopus. Next base: position 19,359,168 of record OX328101.1, read on the forward strand.
AGGCTCAACTCAGTGTGGGTTTCGTTCTGTATCCTGCAATATGCCCTGTAACAAAATAACAAGTCTTCAGGAGGTAGGCCCCGAAACATCCGTCACTAGAGGGGATATCCCCTGTCTTGCTCCCCCCCCCACACACACACTTGTTTGTGCCTTCGGCTGTCAGGGAACCCCAAATGCATTCCATTGCATTGCATTCCATAGCCGTACCACTTTTAACAAGCCGACAACAGCCCTGACTTGTAAAAAAATAATTACTGCGCATGTTCCCATGATTTTTCAAATGCGACCAAATGCAGGGTCGTAAGAAGTCGTATTTGTACAGAAGTAGGTAAAATTTGATTTTGAACTCAAATTATTAGATTTGTCTTTAATGGATCAGAAACATTGTGGGAAAAGGAGAAAGTCCCGGTTACCAACATTTCCACATTTTCCCACAAAAGCCGTCTACCTCAGGATCGTCAAATTCGGAATTATGTGGTTAAAGGTTAATTACATAGTACATGTATACCTCTCCCCACGGAGCAATCTCAAAACGATGCTTTTCACCACGATGTTTTATGAGTCTACAAAGGCTTACTAGCGCTTTCTCGATGATTTCAGTTGAAATGAAGGCGAAACAGCTTGCCTGCAGATCCAAAAACGGGTTTTAGATAGTAAGGAACCATGAATATGTGAATTGTCGCCGTTAAACACATTTGGCATGGCATTAATCACCACACATTTGAATATAAAAACTGAATAAAAATCATAACACTTGTAGACCTCTATCTTATTTAGGCCCCCGTCACACCAAACTAGTTCTTAGAACGTCTTACCCCTCCCTGACAAAATCGTCTTACCCCGCCCTGACATAATCGGAAAACGGGTTGCGGGTAGAACGTGTAATTTTTGCCTGATAATGCCTGAAGCCCCTGTCTCACCAAACCTGTTCATAGAAAGTCTTAACCCGGTCAACAAAAATCGGGCTGCGGTCGGGATAGGACGTGTAATTTCTGTCGGTAAAATGCAAACGCACTGCCATTTGATGCCCGACTACACCGCTACAGGATCGAAGTATGGCAGTTCCGTTTGTAGTATGTCAATGTCGTTTTAAGTACGTTGTCACTCCGTCTAATTACAGGAAGGGTTAGACGGCAAAAAATTTGAGCAGGCTTAAAGTTCTGGAGCACCTTTCCCGTCCATACCCGTCCATTAAGTTCGTAAACAGATCGTGAAAGGTTGCTTATACGTTCACTCCGTTGCAAAACAGTTTAAGTCCGTTTTGCAACTAATTTCGGAACGGAGTGAGAACGAGTTTGGTGTGACGGGGGTATTACCTACAGTTGATAGTAATAAAAATGGGGCAAGTTGTCTCAGAATTTGGGGCGAGTTGTGAATTTTTTGTGGGGCGAGTTGTCCTGCACCCGACAAGTGATACTAGTTTCATGGCGGCAACTGATTCGCGAAACTTTCGATTTGAGCATGTAAATTGTTTATGAAGTCGAATAAAGATTTCATCAGCGATTTAAATCTCATGTCAGCAGCAGATCGACAAAAACAAGCAGCAAGTTGTGAAAATAGTACCATGTAATTCATTGCTTCAGAATTCTAGAAGACGAGTCAAGTTGTAAAATAAAAGTGTCGTCGTGATGGTAAGTTCTTATCTGTTATTATTGTGCCTTAAAGATTCTACTCTCTGAAAGCAAACCTGAGTCGGTTATACGTACAGTTGTATGACAGATAGAGTTTTTTTAGCTCACATGAGTAGAAATTAAGACCCAGTTTGGACTTTTTAAGTAGCCGCACTGCCAAATCAAATCCAATTTCTTGTATATAGCTTTACTTCTCATGTAAAGTGAAAGTTAGTTAAAAAATAACTTATCTGCTTTAAGCCTTTTTCTTAGTAGCTATTTTTAAACAGGCAACCTTTTGCAAATAGTATGAAGTTTCTTAAAAATGGAAACGGGTGAATATATTACTGATGGATGACTACAGAATTCGAGTACTACCACTACTACTACTACTTGTACTTAATAAGTCTACACTAGTAAAGGTAATGTCTGTTCACATGACACACTTAGAATATGAAGAATAACAAACATATGCTGTAATTTTTTGCATGACGTCCAAAGGTTGTGAAAAAGAACATTTACTTACCCTTATTTAGTCTGGGGGTTTTAAGTAATTAGTCAAATTATTTTTCTCAATTTCTTTTTTCAACGTAGCTGAATGATCTTTCTTTAGTTCAATCAGCCTTGCACCGTGTTTTATTGTATCATATGGTTTTTCAATACCCATAAAACATTGACATAACGTTACTCCTTACATAGTTGCACTCCTTTCTATGTTCTAGTATGAAAACTGTACAAAACTGTACAAAGATATTCTACATAAAAAAAATGACAACATAAATGCATTATACAAGAGATAAAATGGACATGATAATGAAACTATGTCAAACTATATTTAAATCTACAGGATGACACACACACAAAAAAAAGGTCATGCATTCCTTATTTCCATTTTGTTCATTCTGTAGATGATTTTATAACTGATAAATTTCTAATATATATTCAATGCTTTTTATCTACCAATATTGACATTTCACTCACAAAAGAAACTATTTTCACGTTCACTGGTTTAAATCATTGACCTTTTTGTGAGGTGAATGCTATTTTTGTGTACATGCATACAAGAAATTACGTATCTTGTGCAATAGACGACTTTTCCCATGCGTTTTAAGAAATTCACAATCATCTTGAATAAACAGCCTATCTGACAACAATAAGTACTTAGGCATATTTAGGTGACAAATTGTTCTAAATTGTTAGCATGAAATTCGGTTCGATATTCAAATCTACATTATATTTCATGCACAGTGTTTATGCCCGTACCGATATTTTAGCAAATTTGCTGCTAGCATGAATTTCAGTTCGATAGTCATACCTACATTCGATTTCATGCATTATCTATTGCTAGTAAAGAAATTTCAGTGATTCTGCTGCTAGCATGAAATTCAGTTCCATATTCAACCCTACATTCGATTGCATACATAGTCGTTATGCCAGTACAGAAATTTAAGCGAATCTGCTGCTAGCGTGAAATTCAGTTCGATTTTCAAATCTACATTTGCTTTCATGTAGAATCAAAATGCCAACACATAAAAATACGGGAATCTTCTGCTAGCATGAAATTCAGTTCGATATTCAAACCGACATTAAATTTTTACATATCCTACGTATGCCCCTACATAAAAATACGCGAATCTGCTGCTGGCATGATATTCATTTCGGTATTCGAATTGACATTCGATTTCATACTCTATCGATATGCTCATACATAAAAAAAGGGGAATCTGCTGCTGCCATGATATTCATTTCGACTTTCAAATCTACATTCGGTTTCATACACCATCCTTATGCCCATACGGGAAAAAACGCGAATCTGCTGTTGGCATGATATTCATTTCGATATTCAAATCGACATTCGATTTCATACACCATCTTTATGCCCACACAGGAAAAAACGCGAATCTGCTGCTGGCATCAAATTCATTTCGATATTCAAATCTACATTCGATTTCATACACCATCCATATGCTTATTCCGGAAAAAACGCGAATCTGCTGCTGGCATGATATTCATTTCGATATTCAAATCGACATTCGATTTCATACACCATCCTTAGGCCCATACATGAAAAAATGCGAATTTGCTGCTGGCATCATATTCATTTCAATATTCAAATCGACATTCGATTTCATACACCATCCATATGCCCATACATGATAAAAAACGCGAATCTGCTGCTAGCATGAAATTCATTTCGATATTCAAATCTACATTCGATTTCATAGACCATCGAAATGCCTAAACAGGAAAAAACGCGAATCTGCTGCTGGCATGATATTCATTTCGATTTTCAAATCGACATTCCACTTCATACTCTATCCTTATGCCCATACATAAAAAAACGCAAATTTGCTGCTAGCATGAAATTCATTTCGATATTCAAATCGACATTCGATTTCATACACCATCCTTAAGCCCATACATAAAAAAACGCGAATCTGCTGCTAGCATGATATTAATTTCGATATTCAAATCGACATTCGATTTCATACACGATCCTTATGCCAATACAGGAAAAAACGCGAGTCTGCTGCTGGCATGAAATTCATTTCGATAGTCAAATCGACATTCGATTTCATACACCATCCATATACCTATACAGGAAAAAAACGCGAATCTGCTGCTGGCATGATATTCATTTCGATATTCAAATCGACATTCCACTTCATACTCTATCCTTATGCCCATACATAAAAAAACGCGAATTTGCTGCTAGCATGAAATTCATTTCGATATTCAAATCGACATTCGATTTCATACACCATCCTTAAGCCCATACATAAAAAAACGCGAATCTGCTGCTGGCATGATATTAATTTCGATATTCAAATCGACATTCGATTTCATACACGATCCTTATGCCAATACAGGAAAAAACGCGAGTCTGCTGCTGGCATGAAACTCATTTCGATAGTCAAATCGACATTCGATTTCATACACCATCCATATACCTATACAGGAAAAAACGCGAATCTGCTGCTAGCATGATATTCATTTCGATATTCAAATCGACATTCGATTTCATACACCATCCTTATGCCCATACATAAAAAAAACGCGAATCTGCTGTTGGCATGAAATTCATTTCGATATTCAAATCTACATTCGATTTCATAGACCATTCATATGCTTATACAGGAAAAAACGCGAATCTGCTGCTGGCATGATATTCATTTCGATATTCAAATCGACATTTGATTTCATAAACCATCATTAGGCCTATACATGAAAAGATGCGAATTTGCTGCTAGCATGATATTCATTTCGATATTCAAATCGACATTCGATTTCATACACCATCCTTATGCCCATAGATGAAAAAACGCGTATCTGCTGCTAGCATGATATTCATTTCGATATTCAAATCGACATTCGATTTCATACACCATCCTTATGCCCATACAGGAAAAAACACTAATCTGCTGCTAGCATGAAATTTATTTCGATATTCAAAGCTACATTCGATTTCATAGACCATCCAAATGCCTATACAGGAAAAAACGCGAATCTGGTGCTAGCATGATATTCATTTCGATATTCAAATCGACATTCGATTTCATACACCATCCTTATGCCCATAGATGAAAAAACACGAATCAGCTGCTAGCATGATATTCATTTCGATATTCAAATCGACATTCGATTTCATACACCATCCTTATGCCCATACAGGAAAAAACACGAATCTGCTACTAGCATGAAATTCATTTCGATATTCAAATCTACATTCGATTTCATACACCATCCATATACCTATACAGGAAAAAACGCGAATCTGCTGCTAGCATGATATTCATTTCGATATTCAAATCGACATTCGATTTCATACACCATCCTTATGCCCATACATAAAAAAAACGCGAATCTGCTGTTGGCATGAAATTCATTTCGATATTCAAATCTACATTCGATTTCATAGACCATTCATATGCTTATACAGGAAAAAACGCGAATCTGCTGCTGGCATGAAATTCATTTCGATATTCAAATCGACATTCGATTTGATACACCATCCTTATGCCCATACATAAAAAAACGCGAATCTGCTGCTAGCATGATATTCATTTCGATATTCAAAGCTACATTCGATTTCATACACTATCCTTATGCCCATACAGGAAAAAACGCGAATCTGCTGCTAGCATGATATTCATTTCGATATTCAAATCGACATTCGATTTCATACACCATCCATATACCTATACAGGAAAAAACGCGAATCTCCTGCTGGCATGATATTCATTTCGATATTGAAATCAACATTCGATTACATACACCATCCTTATGCCCATACATAAAAAAACGCAAATCTGCTGCTGGCATGATATTCATTTCGATATTCAAATCGACATTCGATTTCATACACCATCCTTATGCCCATACATAAAAAAACGCGAATCTGCTGCTGGCATGATATTCATTTCGATATTCAAATCGATATTCGATTTTATACACCACCCTTATGCGCATAGACCAAAAAACGCGAATCTGCTGCTAGCATGATATTCATTTCGATATTCAAATCGACATTCGATTTCATACTCCATCCTTATGCCCATACGGGAAAAAAACGCGAATCTGCTGCTAGCATGAAATTCATTTCGATATTCAAATCTACATTCGATTTCATACACCATCCATATGTCTATACAGGAAAAAACGCGAATCTGCTGCTGGCATGAAATTCATTTCGATTTTCAAATCGACATTCGATTTCATACACCATCCTTAGGCCCATACATGAAAAAATGCGAATTTGCTGCTAGCATGATATTCATTTCAATATTCAAATCGACATTCGATTTCATACACCATCCATATGCCCATACATAAAAACAGACGAATCTGCTGCTGGCATGAAATTCATTTCGATATTCAAATCGACATTCGATTTCATACACCATCCATATGCCCCTACATTAAAAAAAAAACCGCGAATCTGCTGCTAGCTTGAAATTCATTTCGATATTCAAATCGGGATTCATTAATTTTCGTAACTATCCCTTGAGTTTGAAAAAAAAGCGAATTTACTGCGGCATGAAATTCAACTCATCCGCATATTCATTTAGATATTGAATATCGAACTCCGATTATCGAACTTGCTGCCAACTTCACACACCCGTAGATTTTCAGTCTGAAGATGACAGTTGTCTGAAAATTGAGTTTTATACAAGAGACTGTTGAGTTTTGAATACGGCCAGGGATTCTCGATGTATTATAAAGGTCCGTGATACTGTACATGTAAATCTACCCCCATTGATATTCTTTTTGTTATTCCTTATAAATTCAAAAATTTTTCATGTAGTTATTTTAATTTAGCGATATTTTGGGTCTGGTAAAAAAAACATTCGGTAATTTTTTTTTTTTACCAGACCGAATGTCCAGTAATAACTTGGCAACTTTCAGAAAGATTGGGTCACGAGTTCGGTAAACTGGACTTATAGAGTAACTTGATCGGAGAATTCGGTATAACCCGCTGTAATGTGCCCTATTTCAGAAACAACTGGTTTGCGGCGCCATTGATGTTATGCATTAATATTTTCTTGTACCCATATTTATAAAGTAAACCATTCTATCCTTATATCATGTTTAAGAACAGTTGTTATTAGAAGGGTATCTGTTTAAGTTATTTTTGTTTCCTTTGTATGAGAAATATTTCTATTTTTTCAGCAAACAGTGTTGATCCAGATCAGATGCCACGTTCTGTGGCATCTGATCTGGGTCTACACTGTTTGCAAATGTCCCTTTTACAGGTCATTAGGATTAAATGAGTTAACACGTGTAAGGTAATATACTTGTAGATACTATGGTGTATCTGTTACCTTACTCTCAACCTATCCATGTCTTGTCATCTGTCATTTTCACGTTGCTCGCGTTGTTTGTGCTGCAAGAACCAGGTCACCTAGCAGTAAGCTGCTTCAATTATTACTTGCTGACTCACGCAATTTCAAACTTTGTGCAGTTTCATACGGTGGCGTGTCGCTTTGTACTGTTATTCCCAGTATAACTTTACTAGTATTCCACAGATATTTCGTACTAATTAACATAAACAACTGGCTGTTTTACTGTATTAGCCGTGTCCATTTGCAAACAACCTGGCTTTAAATAACTGCCATCAAGCAGCAGATTAAAATCGATCTCTCAAACTGCGAGTTGGATGTGCTGCCGACCGAGCTTTAGTTCACGACCGGCAATAGTGCCACCTGGTTCCGGAGGCACTGTATAACGGATCGGACCGAAAGCGAATCGGTGTATATGAGATTTCCATCCATTAGGATATAGGTGAACGAGCGAAAAAGATTCGCATTCGGTCCGATCGTATCCGATGTTGAACTAACACAATACTGGATTGAAATACACTAATTTTATTAAAAAATGAACGGCCTTTCAAGAACGTGTTCTGTTAACGCAATTTTCTAAGTTTCGCGAAAATTGGCGTGTACCCTTAACCAGCCTATTTGCTTCTTGCACCTCAAAGTATGTAGATGGGAAAGGCTGGAAATGAAGCTAGCAATGAAGACGGCTCAACTGGATCTAACAATAGAAATTGCTCAAATGGAGCGAATTTCAAAAATTGCTGAAATTGAGCTTCAAAACACAAGTTACCTCCTAGTAGTTGATTGGCACCGTCAAGTTGCCGAAGGGCGCCTGTACAACACAAAGAGTTGGCCCCGAAAACGCGTGGCCTTATTATGTGATTTCTCCAAATATACTCGTTTTACCCCATCCAAGTTAATTTCCTTTTGTGAAGACTGAGGAAAAAGAAGTAATTGCTCGTAACGAGCATGGCTTCTTTTTCCTCGATATTTCCATTCTGTCATAGTGTATTATTTAAAGTTTCTCAAGATATAACATTTTTCTTTATATATGTCTACAAGTTGGAAATGTCAGTAGACCTTCAATTTTATAGGTAAACCTCTATATTTACAGGTGAAGCTGTACTTTTAAAGCCTTAGACTTACAATATATTACATTGTACTGCTTATTGAAGTATGAAACCTTTTCGTACACCATATATATATATAATTATGTATATATCTTACCTCTGTAAACAGGCGTCATTACCAACTCTCGCAAATTAACACATGCATTACGCAGAACTTGTTTTACATGTTCCAACTGACTTGGAGACAGCGAGGTCTTCCTTGACCACACCTTTGTATCAAGTTTGTCCTTGATTTTACATTCACCATCGGGATCTATCTTGCGGCACCCATAGGTCACAGAAAAACCAGTATAGTCGGTATCAAGAACCCAGAAGTTCTTTTCAGTTCCAAAAGCTAAAATAAACACATACATTACTATTGTACAGATAAAATATACGATAATACCTTTATATTCTAATTTTAAATTACAATATCTTTGTTGAAATTAGAACTTTTTATATATGGTTTACTCTATCTTTTACAAAAGGAATATGGCTGAACATTTGTGGTTCCAACAAAAGTTCACACAATCTATGCAACAACTTTACTTCTGGTTTTGCTTGGGGTTGTTTGCCAGTCTTTGAGAATGCTTTCAAATATAAAATATCTTGTTAAATTTAAACCATTGTTTGATTCTTATTCATTAAGTGTTTTGAAAACTGTCCGGTAATTACATGAACTGTTTATACGTGGTCATATTTGTTTATTTATTGTATATTATATTTGGAATAAGATAGACAAATAATAACGGAGATATGAAGTAGTGTATCAAAATCGTTAGTATCCTTTAGAAATGTTTTCAAGCATTTAGTACAGTTACTCATTAGGCCTCATGCTGGAAAAATCGGTTTGGCAATGTAAAATATCCATTTGCTGAATTAGGGTCAACTATATTATTTCTGTACATGATGTCCAAATGTAGTCAGGAAAGATAAAACTTAGCACGCGTTTGAATCTAAAACCTGGCGAGTTCACACAGGCATCGCTTGATTGCAGGTCACGACATCTACAAATTCGGTGCAACCTCTGACATGTCTAAAAGGAGTCCTACAGATAAACAGAACATGTTTGACCCAAATAAGTGGTGATGTTTTACCCTTCATTTTTTTCATAGTCGGACTATTAATAGCTTTAAAAGTACCGAACCCCAAATGTCAGCCAAAACGCCAGTTCCTAAAATACCTTAAAAAGCTACCTAAAAACAGTTAACTTGTGACTAGAAACCAATTTGAAATAACTGTTCCACTGTCCATTGTAAAATAAACGCTGGTTCTGGGTTTTTATACCTCTTTTCTACTTGGTAGGCTAATCCTATAAACACATTCCTGTACATTCTTGAACATAACCATGCATATTTTCTCCATATTTATTGCTTAAATAACCGTGAATAATTTGTTTCTTGTATTGATGACATTTGTAGGAATGTTGACAATAGTTTCCAAATCTTTCACGTTTTGACCCTTTTATGGAGTTCAGTCCCTTTAAATATACAACACTGCAGTGCTGTTTGATTTATTCTTCCTATATTTTCCAAAGCGAGGCAATTAGTAAATACTTCAAACTTTTTGTGTATGTTTGCCATATTGCGTGAAACAGACTTACACGTCAAATTAAACTTCCCGCTGACACCGGTAGGCACCACAGTTCCAGTGTATAAAGTCGAACACGAACCACTGTGTGTGTCAGATGTCCTGATAGAGAAAACACACACTGTCATCGTATGTCCTGAACATCAAAGAACCCGATACAAACGATAGATTCTGAGTTACAATCACGTACCTGTTAGATATTCTTTCTTGATGCTTTAATACAAGTCATTAAGACCTACGTCATTTGTCTTTGACCAATGAAAAAGTGTCACATTAGAAAGCAGTAGCTGAATGAATACTGTTATTTGATATTAATTTAATATCATTTGTTTTCATGAATATTGGCGAGTTCTGATTGGCTGAAAAATCTTTTTCATAGCTCCATGAACAAAAAAAATCACGTTATGCCGGAACTACTTTCGCTGAAGGTTACTCAGTGCGGGTCCTACACATTGCCGTGTTCATTTACTTTCGTTTTATTGGTTAATTTTCAGTACTGGGGATCTGAAAACTGCTTCCCTATTGTATTCTTGAGCCATACAAATATGAGTGGAAGGGGCTTTAGAAACTCCAACGTTAGATTTAAAAATAAAGAAAATGAATGCAGTTTGAATTATTTCCGTGGGTGTATGTTGTCTGTAATATTAAATTATAAGGAATGGAGATAAGTTTTATTTTTTCATGGAGGTATGAAAAAAAAACCTAATCACACTTTTGTATGAAACCGCGAAACGGTTTCATACAAAAGTATGATTAGGTTTTTTTTTTTCATACCTCCATGAAAAAATAAAAACTCTCTTCATTCCTTAATACATGAAATGCAACGAATCATACTGATAGATTAATTAGCTCAGGTCATATTTCATTGTTTAGAAAGGCATGACAACCTAGAGTCTGCAATAAGGCCACGAGAGCCCTAGATCACTCACCTAGGTCTTAGGATCTAATAGAGGAAGCTCATGAATCCTGAAATGATTTGTAAACACACCCCTGCACCAAGATGCTTTTTGTCACAAAGCGTAATGGCCTGTGCACGCCAAACTTGGAAATTTTCCGTAAATCTCTTTTTAAATACATGTTACTTGACCAATCAGGATGGCTCTTTTGTAGAATCTTACCCAAGGATCATTTCTGTAGATCAATTCAACCAGGAGTTTCAGAGGAGAAGATTTTCAAAAATTGCAATATAGGATTATAGGGTAGAAAACCCCAACACCTGGCGGCGATGTTGTTTTTAACCAATCAAGATTGCCTCAGCACTTTTTGTAGGGGCTAGCCAACGGATCCTTTCTGTAAATTAAGATCTAAGTCAAGACAACAGGTCAAACATTGACATATATATGAGGAAAGGACAATACATCCCCGCCAGCACCCCACCCCCACCCAGTGGCCGTGTTCATTTTTGATCATTCTTGATGACTTGATAAATTTTGTATGAAGTTCGTGTTACAGATTTTTAGATTATAGACATCATTTTGAATATAAGCCTGGCTCCTTGTCGGCCATGTTTTTTACGGATCAACATGAATTGAGGAATTTCGGTTTTTGGCAGAAGGTTACTAGATGATAATTCACGCCGAGTGAAATTAAATTGGACCAGCGGTTTACGGAAAAAAGATTTGTATAGTTTAAAATACCGCGAAAATGAGCTTGTTTGCTAGCGGCTATTCTTCTTGAAGAATTGCACGAGCATGAGCATGATTTTGTTAAGGGTCACCAAAAGATCATTTTTGCTAAAATGTGGCCAGTGTTTTCTGACAAGATGAGATTCAATTTCCTTTCCCTTGCCATGGCAGCTAAGTCTCATATGAAATAATGTTGCGTGATTTTGTTTTAGAAAATAACTAAGCAAGGAACAATTTTGTGAAGTTTGGTTGAAACTGACCTTATAATTTAAGAGGAGAGAATCTTTTAAGCTTTAAACTATAGTAATATATAGGTGGAAAAACAGGCAATATGATGACCATATTTTTTGACGAACCGCAACGGCATGAACGAATTTGTAAAGGGTCTCCAATGACCATTTCTGTATGATTATTAAACAAGAGGGCCATGATGGCCCTAAAGTCGCTCACCTGAGTCTTTTGACCAAATTAATCCATTTTCTATTGTACACAAGTTTTTCTAAGATTTGACCTTTTGACCTAGTTTTTAACCCAACATGACCAATTATTGTATTGGTCTGAGATACCACTAAGACAAACATTCTCACCAATTTTCAAGAGTTTTTTTTTCAGTTTTGTTGCCATGGCAAGCAGAGATTTTACTGAATTGAAACTCTTTGAAAAAATTCTGGACAGGACTACGGCAGGATAATCTTTGTGAAGTTTTACCAAAATTGGATGTATGGTTTCAGAGATGTTTGAAATACAAGTTAATGCACACACACATTACTACCCCAATCCCGCTCAAAAGGAACTCATCCGACATCTTATTGTCATATATATTTTGTTAGAATATGATTAGGTTTGGTGTACATTATGTTAAAATGTGATTAGGTTTGAAGAAAAAATGAAGGAGCTAGAGTCTAAATGAAGTCAAATTCAGCAATTTTTCAAAATTCAAGGGCAAAAAACTCTGGACATACTACTCCAATCACGCTCAAAAGGAACTCATCTGACATCTTATTGTCAAATATATTCTGTTAAAATATGATTAGGTTTGGTGAAAAAGTAAAGGAGCTTAAGTGTAAACACAGCAAATTTAAGCGATTTTTCGAATTAAAGGGCAAATAATTCTGGACGTACAGGAAAATCAAGGATCCCACAACATAGGGCAATCTTCCGTCCTACGTCCATAATTCAAGGTATTTTGGTAGATGTCTACTAGACGATGCTAAATGCAAATATGACATTTCTAGCCCTTACGGTTCAGGACAAGATGATTTTTTAAGATTTCCTGCTTTATCTCTTTGTAAAATCCTGAACCCCACAACAGAGGGCCAATTTCATCCCTGGACCAAAATTTGTAGCATTTTGGTACAGATCCACTAGACAAAGCTACAACTCAAACATGAAAGCTTTAGCCTTTACAGTTTGGGACAAAAAGATTTTTAAAAAAGTTCCTTCATTATCTCTATGTAAAATCTGGGAACCCACAACATAGGGCTCATTATGATACTATGGTTATAATTTGAAGTCTTTTAGAAGGGGTCCACCAGACAATGCTACATGCCATATATGAGAGCTCTAGCCCTTAAGGTTCGGGACAAGAAGATTTTTAAAGATTTCCTTCTTTATCTCTATGAAAATCCGTGACCCCACAACAAAGGGCCAATTTCCACACAAGGGCCATCATTTGAAGTATTTCGGTACAGGTCCACTAGATGATGCTACATGCCAAATATGAAAGCTGTAGCCATGAGGATTTAGGACAAGAAGATTTTTAAAGATTTCCTTCTTTATCTCTATGTGAAATTCGAGACCCCACAACATAGGGCCATTTTCCACACCAGGGCCATAATTTGAAGTATTTTGGTAGAGGGTCACTAGATGATGCTAAATGCCATATATTAAAGCTCTAGCCCTTACGGTTTGGGACAAGAAGATTTTTAAAGTTTTTCCTTTCGGTTGCCATGGCAACCGAAAGAAAAAACTTTAAAAATCTTCTACAGAGTTCTTCATGGAATTCAAATCTTTGAAGTATTCTGAAAGTGCATCACCTAATGATCATTTCTGTGAAGTTTCATTGAAATCTGTTTGCCGGTTTCAGAGAAGAAGATTTTTTTTATGAAAGCTCTAGCCCTTAAGGTTCGGGACAAGAAGATTTTTAAAGATTTCCTTCTTTATCTCTATGTAAAATCCGTGACCCAACAACATAGGGCCAATTTCCACACAAGGGCCATTATTTGAAATATTTCGGTAGAGGTCCACTAGATGATGCTTCATGCCAAATATGAAAGCTGTAGCCCTTAGGGTTTAGGACAAGAAGATTTTTAAAGATTTCCTTCTTAATCGCTATGTGAAATCCGAGACCCCACAACATAGGGCCAATTTCCACACCAGGGCCATAATTTGAAGTATTTTGGTAGAGGTCCACTAGATGATGCTACATGCCATATATGAAAGCTCTAGCCCTTACGGTTTGGGACAAGAAGATTTTTAAAGTTTTTTCTTTCGGTTGCCATGGCAACCAGAGTTCTTCATGGAATTCAAATCTTTGAAGTATTCTGAAAGTGCATCACCTAAGGATCATTTCTGTGAAGTCTCATTGAAATCTGTTTGCCGGTTTCAGAGGAGAAGATTTTTTAAGTAATTGTTCACGGACGGACGGACGGACGGACATACAGACGGACGGACGGACGGACGGACGCCGGACGGTGATCGATCACAATAGCTTACCCTGAGCACTACGTGCTTAGGTGAGCTAAAAACCTGGTCGGTGAATTCTGACAAGACTATTTCTTCATTTTACCCTTCCCGTAGCTAATCATCCGGTTACATAAAGACGACTGATAAACGACGGACAATGAGTCACGGATCACAAAAACTCATCTGAGCACTTCTTGCTCGGGTGTGCTAAAACATTCTGTCCCGTCATTGACAAGGCTAGTCTTGAAATTTAGAATTAGACTAGTATTTTAAATCGTTGCTGGATACAGACCCCGGACTGGTAGTCAGGTGCAGTACCGATTGAGCACTAGATTCGTCGCATTCCGTTAATTTTGCAGGAGTTTATTAAGAGGCGGATAAAACAAAAGAAACATGTATGATTCCTGTTGACGTTATGTCTGATAGCTTCAGTCTTAGAGCAGGGGCTTGTTTACAGTTCATTTCAGGTTTGAACTGTTAATGAATACGGAACCAGAATTCAGGTTTTAAGTTGGCTTTTCCTCTTCGTCGGGCCGTCCGAATATTTATAAGCGACTTCATACTTACCTACCAACACCTTCTAAAGCCATACTTCCGTTTGGTAGCAAAGTATAAGTTTCAGTATAATCCTCCCACACGCTGTCAGGTTCGTAAATGCTTTTTAGAATGAAATAGATTTCGTGCCATGGTCCAAGGTACTGAAAAAATTACCTTATTTTACAAGTTTTCCCCGTTTATGCATAGTGGACTTTCCTGAAGTTCATTAGTGAAGTTCATTTGTCATTAAAGTGGTATCTGGTTAAGGTATTGTTGTTGTTGTTTCCAGTATTTACCATGAAATGTAGACCCTGACAAGATGCCACATACTATGGCAAGGTCCGAATTTATATGATGCTAGGTTTAAGTGGGTTAACAATACTTTTCAATGTAATTTTAAAGGGGTTAATTCATCAGACTGTGTTTCAAGATTTTGCCATTGTGAAGCCCCCTGCTGTCTCTCCTTTATTCAACCACAGGCCTTTAAAGCTCTATTGGTCTCTCACGGAACACTAAAATTTTCCTTGGTCGATCATCGAACACTTATAGCACATTGGTGCATCGCCTGTATATCACGGAATATACACATATATATATGAGCCATACTCTGTGAAAAGGGGGCTTAATGCATCTGCGAAAAGTATCGACCCAGGTTAGCTTGCGGAGTCCGCGCAGGCTGGCCTGGGCTGAAACTTTTCGCTATTGATCAATTTGCTGTATGTCTAAGGCCCAGTATACATTATGATTAAATCAGTTGTTAAAAAAGTGGCTACAATGGATCCATAAGTATAGGATGGCTTGCTTGGTATCATACATCACGGAGATGCATTAAGCCCCCTTTTGCCAGAGCACAGCTCATATATATTGAACAGAAAATGGAGAAATAAACCGAATTACCGATGCATATGGGTTCACAAATGATTTTTCTTCTGTATCCTGACCCTCAAAAGTTCCAAACGGCTCTTGCCATCAAGCAATAGCTTTCATCTCAGAAAAATTAAAAAGCTTCCACATTTTCCGGATCGCCATGCGCTGACGTCACACAATTCATTATGACGCAGCGAATTATAACTCAGTGAATCTGGTATCAAAAGAAGCTTTTGACCAATGAACGGTAATAACGCATTTGAAAATATGCGAAATGGGAGATGAAAATTAGATGAAAAGATTTTTATAAATTATATCAGACGAAAGGTTAATTTAATAATTTCATCAATACACAAACACACAAAACAAAATCGATCTATGTTTGGAAAAAAAGAAATTAATTATTATTCGCTGCAGGATTATAAATCGTGTGACGTCAGCGCATGGCGATCCGGAAAATGTGGAAGCTTTTGAAATCTTTTTGGATGAGAGCTATTGCTTGATGGCAAGAGCCGTTTGGTACTTTCAAAGGTCAGGGTACAGAAGAAAAATCATTAATGAACCCATCTGCACCAGTAACTAGGTTCATTTATCCGTTTTCGTTTAAATATTATCTCTGAAAGGGGACGGGTGTCAATTTTTCTTCGATTTCGTTGCACACCTAGTCTTACTATATTCGATACAGAGGGAATCCCCAATGTGCTATTTATAGTAACTGTGTCCGATAATGAAAATTTCGTTATCCTTTGATAGACCAATGGACTTTCAGAGGCCTATGATTCAACTTTCTTCCCTAATTAAAAGTAAAACTTGGACAGAATGCCCTGACTTCTGCCAAGGGTCTAATATATATTTTTCTTTCTTCTTACCATGCCACAGGTTATATAGAATGGTTTCTCAGAAATTTTACAATGGTTTTCCTTTGGCACCGTCTATAGACGTGCATAGCAAAGCAGTAGCAAGGTGCTTGGAAGGAGCAGTTGTTCTGAGTTTTACTTGAGTTAGGTTCCCATGCCACTATGCTAAGCCTCAGCCATTTCTTGTCATATGTTCACGGCCTCATATATCTACAAACTCCTTCGTAAATTTTACATTAAAGATACTAAAACATTAAATATCCGATGGTTGCAGTACTGACCATAAACTTGGATCCCAGCAGACTTGCTAAATAGATGAGTTAAAAACGAAAGGAAAGACGGACAAGCTATAGTCAAACATAACGATATCAGTTTCACAAATAGTTCGATCCACCGTTCTTGTGCCGAAACATTGGCAAATAATCTCCGCAGGAAACTCTTATAACTCTCGTTTTAGAGATTTATGTTCTTCTATACAGATATGGTAGGAGCTTCGGCTTGTTTCTCTGTAATGTTATGCTCACATCCATCGTCTAAAGACTTTTAACAAAAAGCGGTACAGCAAAACTCTGTTGTGAGGGTACTGTAATGCTGAAGAATGACCATTTCATTTGTATATTCTAGAACAAGAACGTTTCAACACCAAAATCGCAAAAAAAGAAAGACTTCTTACCCTAGAAATGTCAAAATTCTGTTTGGTTCGCATCTCTGTGACCCTGCATGATGGCGATGCCGCGGTAACTAAACTGACTGACACGAAAATAGTTAGCTGTGCGTATTTTACCATTGCTTCAATTGCTGACTGAATGCAATCTGATGGTTTTCAGAATATAACTGCGGTCCGTATTCACCAACATTCTTATCATAGCCAACTTTCACGGACATGCCTTATCAGCAGTCTCGCATATTGTAGAGAGGGGCGTGGGAGTTATGTTAAATATGCGCCGGTATCCCTTTTTTCTATCAAGTTTATTGACAAATCGTGACGATTCTCTACAAAAAGAAAATTATAATAACATTAAATTTCATATTCAATAACAAATCATCAACAGGGAAAAGACAGTTAATACGGGCGGAAAGGCCGCGAAGCGGCCTTGGAGCCCGTCTACAGGTAACACGTATGTGTACCAGTCTACAAAATCGCACTATGCTAGGGAAAAAAAATTTCCGAGAAGTTGCAAAAACGAACAGGGAATACTTCGGCTTTCTAGGTGCGGTTACAATGGTAGAGTCCACGTGCAAATTCGTGTCGAAAAGGTGGGGGGGGGGGCGTAAACATCACTCGGGAAATATCGGCGATTTGGTTTACACATATTGGAGGTGTCTGGGATCTCTTGCATATTCGAATATCTGTCCCCAAATCAATGTAAATTTGCGTCACAACAGTTATTTGTCATTAACAACGGATAGAGAAATTTCTTTTGCCGATTTTAATGAAGTTTTCTGTAAAGTCAATTAACAGAATAGGTACTCGAGAGATTCCGGAGAGCAAATCAAATCTAACCGGTTCAGGTTACAGAAATGGCCGAGTGACGAGAGAGTTTACAAACATACCGGTGGATAAGGGATTTCCCAGAGCTTTCCATACACTAATTTTTTAAGCGCTTTCAGAGCTCCCCAAACGTATTTAGGATTATTGAAATCGTTTTGCTGCTGAACAGATGGCATCATCATTTCACTGGAAAGAAGTTTTATTCTTAAAGATCTTCCGAGGGCTGAAATTACGAACTTCAACCGAGCGAAATTTGCGAAGCGGACAAACCCCATACCGGCATTGCACTACAGTAGCCCTTGGCCTTACATAGGTAAGATAAGAATGTCGGTGTTTTATCTTTTAACTTTCTAAATGTTAATTTTTGCCATCATCCCTTTCAAGAACGATACGCGCCTTCAAACTTGCAAATAAATATGTAAAGGCGAGGGGGGGTGGGGGGGGGTTTGCAGAAGGGAAGCGACTCTACGCAACTTATAACGACCACCATTTTCTTACACGGTATGTATTTTCTTATGTTGTTGCAATGACACACTAGATTTGTGTAATTTCTGTAAGCAGAAAAAGTGTAACACGATTATTGCAGTTATTGCACTCTTTGCATAGGTACTGAAGAAAGCCTAGAGTTGATGACGATATTGAAATTGGTTTTCGTGCACCATGAAACACTGCACAGGTCACTAGCATTTTCTCCTTTACCCACAATGTTTTCATAAGCCTTCTCTCATAGGGTTATTTAAAGTCAGGATTGTGTGGTGAAGGGTTAAGAGTTGACATCTATACCAATCTGAATGTTGAAAAATAAAAACATAGTGACAAGTACAGATACTATTTTCTCCTTTGTCACAATGTTTTCAATAGGGAAGCAGAGGTAGGGGAAAAAAAGCTTGAATTTCGTTGAACTCCAAATAATTTTATAACTAGCCAAGGTTGATAAAATGATCTTTTTAGATTTTCAATATCATCCCAAACTTCAATATCTCATGACTGAATATAGATCTAGTATGACTTTTTTTAACAGTGTTTTATGCCATTTTCAACATTATTTCAGACATATAATGGCAACAGCTAACACATTGGAATTTAGCATGGTATTAGTCTGTAATTTTAACTACTGATTAGTATGAAAGAGAAGTATGACAGAATTTATGGAATTGTATTTCCATAAAGATACATTCTTGCAGCCAAAGAGACAAAAATGCTGTTGAAAGTTGACAGAGGTAAGAATGGTTCAGAAGTAAGTCATGTAAACATAGATAAAACACCAATATATCATCGGTTTACTTCCAAAACCTCGTAACTACAGCTTGTAACAAGCTGTAGTTACGAGGTTTTGGAAGTAAACCGACGATATATTGTAAGGGATGAGGGATTTGTCTTTAATTTAAAACCAGAGATGACAGCAGTTGTTTCTTTGAAGACCGCAAGAAAATGATATGCATTTTCTATCCGATGTAATCTGTGCAACCTTCAAACCGTTTGGGACAACATTTAGTATGAAAATACAAGTATAGTTTCATAAAATAAATATGAAATGGGTTTAAAAAAAAATGGCTGAAAAATGAGTGTAGATGCGTGTTTACTCCTTTCCTACAATCAGATTGGTTCAATTTGAATGCATTTGCAGGTGACAAATGTGCCACAAACAATTGGTTTTGTCATTGAAAGGATAGAAAGAAATTTATTGTCAGCAAATTAATTCAATTTTGACAAATCTCAAATTTTGTCATAAATTGTGGTGAAGAATTTACCGTAGAAATGATTTGCAAAGGCCTGTGGGGATGTCACATGATCAATTTTATATGTCGATTATGTGGGATCACATTCAAATAGTTACAGTGACGTCATTTCCTATCTCATGAAGATAGACAGATTTCACGACTGCAAAATGACTGTCCCCTTATCCAACCTTTGAAAAGCAACACTCAGATTGAATAACTAATGCAGACAGTTCAAAATGAGCAGTTTTATCTTGAATCCACAATTTGCTTCTTTGCCAAATATTATGGAAAAACAGCTTTGAAATCACAGTATATGCAGCTTTAGTTCAGACTTAGAATATCCATTTCATTTGTTTAGCACTATCAGTGTTCCACAAGTAATTCCCACTTGCAGTAGAAAATTTAAATACTAGTATGCACTGAGCTGCTAGGTTTTGGCAGTACATGTATTTCTTATACTTTACCATAGTATTTTAACCATGCTGTCTGAAAAAGGGGCTTAATGCATCTGCAAAAAGTGTCGACCGAGGTCAGCCTACACAGTCTGTGCAGACCGTGCAGGCTGACCTGGGTTGAAACGTTTTGCTATTGGTCTATTTTCAGCATATCAACGGACCATTCTGCCATCTGATTTATTCAGTTGTTAGACAAAATTAGTTTTATGGATCCATAATTATGATATGACTTGTTTGGTAAAAAGGATCACAGAGAAGCATTAATCCTTCATCAAACAATCCCTGGTTTAAATGACCCTGAGATAGAAAGTCTTTGAAGACATTGTAGGTAAAGGAGAATCGCTTGTTACAATTAATTTCTCCATTACCACAACATTTTTTACACTATCAAGGAACTTTAGCTCATTGGTATCATTTTTAAATTCGTCATCTAAAGATGCTTTCAACTTGGATATGTGCAAATCTTTTCACTTGGGACAGTGTTTCTTTTGCCGGAACGACACATTTATTACAAACTATGCCTTGAAAAAATGTTCCTCAGACATTTTTATTTAGAAAATCCAGTCTTACTGGAATTTTCTTTGACCAAAGTAAAAAGAAAAATAAAGGTGAAGAAATGTTAATCTTTGGAAATAGAATATTGCTCACTTATGTGAAATATCTAATGAGATATATGTATACCAGAAAAACTTTATTTTTTTTTCTGTAAGCAGGTAAACATAAGGAAAAGCTCACAGACAATCACAAGCTTTACACAATTACATGCTGCTTCTCTAATATTTCAATATTTTTATTTCTTTCAGATGCTTGCATAAAATTACAAGTTTGTAGCATTCAGGAGGCCAGAAAAGAGCTAGAGAAGTATTGGTAGCTAGATAAAGAAACAGTCAGCTACCAGAGAGTTTGAGCAGTGAAAGTGATGTGGACTAATTAGCCACTAACCATACCATTAGTGCTGATATTGACAGCTTGAATTGGACCTTCTTTTAGAACCCTAATCAAAACTGTATGATAAAAGGCACATTTGCTTAAATATACATTAAAAAGAACACACTGTAGTCCCTTTTCTCACAAATTTTGTTAGCTGTGTTGCAAATCACTCTTGCAAGATGCTTCATTTCACAATTATAGCTTAACTCTTTACCATATGAAAAATTATAGTCTTGTTCAAATTGAAACCAATTGCAAACAAGAAAATGAATTAAACTCAACAACTAGAATTTGTTCTGGGGAGGGCAGAGAACATTGTAAGAAAAGGAGAAAATGCTGGTTACCAGCATTTTCTTCTTTTCCCACAATGTTTTCAAGAGCCATCTTCCTTAGGGATTTTGCTAAAGGGTTAATAGACTTCAGCCGTAGAACATGGTAAAAATGCTGCAAAAGGAGGAACATATAATGTATTTGTCAAAAGCAACTGCTCCTTTTCCAACGTTTATGCAAATAGAATCATTGCAGATTATTTCTCGCATGTGCTAAAAAATCTAGTTTGTGATGCATCTTAGGCCTTTGTGAGTGGTAGCTATGTATTTGACCTGTACAGTGTGTACAGTAATGAGTTAAACTGTAATAACTGGAAACGAATTGGTCTGCATAATTCTATGTATTATTTAAGAACAAAAAATAGCAATCTATGAAAAAAAAAAGAAAGTTGGCTAATAAATTTTTATCTTAAACATGTCTTAATACTTTTTCAACCTTGCCCTTACCTGTTTGACTCAAAGTCCCATGTTGGCACAACCCTGGAGGTATCTGAAAACATTGTGTCCTGGTTCAAAAGTAAATTACTTTAGAAGGCACATAGACATGGATGGTCAAAAAGACAAATTTACAATATTGCCATCATGTGAATCTAAAACCAAAAGGATTTGTCATAACCAAATAGAGTTTTACATGATCACAGCTACTCATGTATCAAAAACAGAAAATTACCATGAGTGGTGCATTTAATTTCTGTTCTCCAGACCTCAATTTGATTTAGTCCAAAAATTTTTTTTTTGTTTGGGAAAGGGTTAAACAGTGCTTTTCCTTTTCCAACAATGTTTTCTACTGCATCAATATCATGTTATTGGAGCCACTTAACTGTTAATGCTTTCGGTTTTGACCAGTCTAACATTTAGTTATTTTGTAAAAGGTTAGTGCGGAGTTTTTTTTTTCATTAGTAAATGAATTGTAAAGCAGCAGGGGTTTGAAGTACCATAAGATATCATAGTGATCTGTACAAAATAATTGTTTTTGTATAATGTAAGTATGAATCCCATGCAAATTGATTTCATTTTGCAAAATGGAAGTTGTTTTCAGTTTGCAACATGGAAATTTTTTGGCAGTATGATCATGATTTGTAACATTTTAGTGTTACTAGTTTCAAGTCATTGTAAAATATATATTTTTGTGATACAGTATTTGAATTTTAAAAATTGCTGTTAAATTGTAGAATCTAAAATGGTAATTTTGCTTTGCCTTTCCGCCCGTATTTAGGCTTTACCTATTTTCATATTACAATGTTAAAACAGTGTTTGAAAATGTCGTCTTCTGTCGAAATTCTTACAATGAACAATAAATTTCACCTTTAAATTATTTGTTAGTGCTATTTTAACATGTACAAATAAAATAATTTCCCTAAAATAATTATCGCTTGAAATATCAATCGATGGAAAACTTACTGAACAGTAACCGATTTTTACAAATCCACCCTTCTCTATTGGCGGAAACATTCAAACTAAAGTTTGGTAAATAAACCGACTGTTATTACGTAACGTCGCGCGCTTACGTGCGTTTTGACGTTCAATTTGTAAAGCGCGCCAATAGATAGACGTATAACTTGCATTTCTTCAAAAAAGACGGCGTAGCGTATTTTACACATATCAACAAATCGATGAAAATAATCGATATCATACGTAAAGTTTCGGGAGTTTCCGGAGTTTGGCGAACTTAAACCGTGTATACTAGTAATCCGTATTCGATAACCTGCAGCTGTAAAAGATAAGAGAAACGTAACATTACGTAACTACGGAATACCGTTAGGGCCATCTCCTATGAATTTGTTAATTTTAAACGCGATGCTCGATAGTACCATGGTGATAAAGCGATAGTACGATGGTGATAAAGCGATAGTACGATGACGATAACGCAATAGTACGATGATGATAACGCGATAGTACGATGGTGATAACGCGATAGTACGATGATGATAGAATACCGTTAGGGCCATCGCCTATGAATTTGTTGATTTTAAACGCGATGCTCGATAGTACGATGGTGGTACCCCGAAAGTACGGTGACGATAACGCGATAGTACGATGATGATAACGCGATAGTAGTATGGTGATAACGCGATAATGCGATGATGATAACGCAATAGTACTATGATGAAAACACGATATTATATCGCACTATCATCATCGTACTATCGCGTTATCACCATCGTAGTATCGTGATTTCGCGTGTGCATCCACGTTCATTTACTCTAACGGTTCTGAGCAGTATTCAAAATTAATATATGTTCTATAAATGATTTTGATTTCTCCTTCTTCCCCACTTCTTTTTTCTTAATCGAAGGCAGTGGAAATTATACAAATCAAAACCATCAAACCACACACACAAATAAACAGATGCAAAGACATGGACAAATCTATATGCTTTTACCTCCTGAAAGAAAGGGCATATATTCCTATGAAGGTTTCACGACTCTGTGTCATACCCTTGGAGCAAGAAGCAAAAACTCTATTTTCACTAGTTCAAGGGCCATAACTTTGCTAATACAGATTTTATTGTCATCAAAATACCTTGGTGCACAACTTCACATACTGATGTATACTAATGTAGAGTTTCATGAGTCTAGGTCATATACTTTTAGAGTTAGGTGTGACACAAAATTCGGATGGGTGAACACACTGATTGACGGACAAAAGACAAATCTTTATTGCCCCCCCCCCCTTGAAAGTGGGGGGGGGGGCATAAAATTGTAGCAAACGTATTTAAGCTTACTACATCAATACAGTAACAAAGAGTGCAGACCAAGATCAGTCGGAACAGACATGCAGGCTGATCTTGGTCTAAACTTTTCTCAGAGGACATCAGAGGTAGCACTAAGCAATGTATCGGTTAACAAAAAAAGCTGATAATCCAAGCAGTGTTAATTCATGCAATTTCAAGGGTAATTTTATGACACTAGCTTGCAGGGAGGACTAAACTAAGCAACTCAGACACAAGGGCGACTACAATGTTTATCTATTTGGTTTTTACGACCCTTTCAACAGAATTTTATAACAGGTACTGGTTATGTTTCCAGGTAGCAGACATTGAGTGTAATCAGCATACTCAGCCGAATTCATTCACTGGTTTAAAGATCACCTCACATTAAAATCTTCCTTCCTGGACAACTCTTCCTATCTGAACCTGGTCCTGACCAAAAAGACCTAATCACACTTTTGTATGAAACCAAAGCGGTTTCATACAAAAGTGTGATTAGGTTTTTTTTTTTCATACCTCCATGAAAAAATAAAAATTCTCTTCATTCCTTATAATTTAATATTACAGACAACATACACCCACGGAAATAATTCAAACTGCATTCATTTTCTTTATTTTTAAATCTAACATTTGAGTTTCTAAAGCCCCTTCCACTCATATTTGTATGGCTCAAGAATGCAATAGGGAAGCAGTTTTCAGATCCCCAATACTGAAAATTAACCAATAAAACGAAAGTAAATGAACACGGCAGTCATTCGGCATACCTCGGGTGATGGGAGCCATCATATCCCTCGGCTGTAACTGGTGGATTGATATGCACCAGATCGGTACATACCCGGAAATACGCCGGTTAACCGTTCTGAAAATTGTAAGGCTCCTCTTAAAAAAGAAAACTTGAGTTTCAATTTTCTATCGAAACCTTTCTAACTATATTTCAGTTCAGTTGACAAACAGTTCGTATATTCATTATTTAACGTGGTTTATCAATTTCGATTGAAATTTTTACCGACAGATAAACAGATGTGAATAACTTCATTGAGGTTGTTTATGTCGTTGCTAAACGACTGTCAGTGGCGCGCTATATATAGAATCACGTGATTCTCGTTTCAAAATGGAAATCTCCTTGATACGGACGAGGTTAGATGTAGGTACGGAATCGGCCGAGTTGTGACGAGTGCACGGCAGTGTGTAGGACCCGCACTGAGTAACCTTCAGCGAAAGTAGTTCCGGCATAACGTGATTTTTTTTTTCATGGAGCTATGAACATTTTTGTTCAGCCAATCAGAACTCGCCAATGTTCATGAAAACAACTGATATCAAATTATATTTCTATGGTTTCCCTATAAAGTCTAGGTAACAAAAGAAATTAAACCGTTACCAAAAGTGTTTGTCTTTCAATATTGAAAAACTGTTTACAAAAATTTTAAATATCTCGAGTAATTATCATTGCTCTTACACACAGCGGAAAACATTGTGGAAAAAGAAGCCATTGCCGAGTATCGGCATTTTCTCCTTTTCCCATAATGTTTACAAAAGCATTTTTACCGGGCTGTTTTTTAGTAAAAGGGTTAACTCCGATTGATTGATTGATTGTTTGGTGTTTAACGCTGTTTTCAACATTGTTTTTGTCATATCGTGGCGGCCAGTGCACCTATCCATACTTTCCTTGAATTTCATTTACCAGTACTCCGCTCAATATTCTTTCCAAGCCACTGGTTGCTTTTCAACATAGCTATTGTTGAAACAAGGTTGACTCCGAGATACACGGAACGAAAAATTTCAACCAGTGGTAAAACCCAAATACGTATATCGCGATTAAAACTTCGTTTTCATCGAAAATCTCACAGAATCGTACAGGGTAAACTC
Organism: Hippopus hippopus; assembly: GCA_946811185.2. Taxonomy (NCBI): domain Eukaryota; kingdom Metazoa; phylum Mollusca; class Bivalvia; order Cardiida; family Cardiidae; genus Hippopus; species Hippopus hippopus. The sequence goes on from OX328101.1 coordinate 19,385,367, forward strand.
AAGATCAGACTGCACGTTCTGTGCAGTCTGATTGTAATCTACACTTTCCCCGAAAGGGCATTGAGTCGGTGGTAGCAGCTTATGTGTTTTCCATACAGCAAAATTTTTTATTTGTCCAACCCCAAAGTAATGTGACTCAAATGGCAGGATTTGTCTTTGAAAGTTTAGAAGACATTGCCGGAAAAGGAGATAGTTACCAGCATTTTCCCCTTTTCCACAATGTTTTTTAAAGTCCTCTACACCAGGATAGCTGAAACTCGATATTATGTGGTAAAAGGTGAAGCATTAACCTTTAGGCTGATGAGCGAGATTCCAGGACCTTTTGCGGACAGTGTAGATCAAGATCATACTGCATAGAACGTGCAGTCTGATCTTGGATCTACACAGTCCGATAAGGATATATCTTTCCCCAAAAATACCTTTGAAATAGCAAAATTTAGGTTTTTACTACCGGTTTGAAAGTTTCATTTCTTTTATTTATTAGCATAGAGATTGCCGTTTATTATTTCCATTTTGCAGGATATTAAAGACACTGAAAGGGAGTAGTTGGCCTTTCACTGATGCACTTTTATGTTCCTCTTGCAATGACCTTAAAAGTACAACAACAAAACAACATTTAAGCCATGCTCTGTGAAAAGGTGTCTTAATGCATTTGCAAAAAGTATCGACCCATGTCAGCCTGCGCAGTCCGCGCAGGCTGACATAGGCCGAAACCTTTTGCTATCTTTAAATTTTCCGCATGTTACAGGACCATTCTACCTCATGAGTCGTTAGCTTAAATAAAATAAATTGTACGGATCCATGATTATGTGAATATTTGATTGGTATAGTGCATCACGGAGATGCATTAAGCCCCCTTTTGCCAGAGCGTGACTTATTTATATAAGTCACCATTTTATTTTTTTCCGCGGGAAAAAAAATTGACTCGACTGCCATATACGGCTGAAAATACAACCAAACTAAAACTCGGAAAGATTTCTATCTTACAGGATAAATAAACAAAGGGACGGTATGGATCAAAGATCAGACCGCACTTACTGTGCAGTCTTTATCTACGATTCGTTTCTATTTATAGCTGGTGATTGTTCACTGCATATCGACTTGTTTGGTCAGTAAAATATTCTCCAAATAAAAACATAAAAAGAAAGCGATAATTATTGATAACACAAGAAACATTGTACTGTTTGCAAGGCTAGGTCTGCAAGCCGCCCATTATGAGTACCAGTAATATACGAATCCACCAATTAAGCTAATTTCTACATGTGTTACTCAGAATTACTTATGTAAATATACTTTCTTCTCATGTATATACATGTAGGTACATGAACTTAGTCAGCTAGGTCCTGTATAAAAATACCTTTAACCCTTTGGCTGCTAAGTGCGACTCAACAACTTTTTGCTGACAGTGTAGATCAAGACCAGACTTCGCAGAACGTTCTTCCTTTTCAAAAAATATGGTTCTAGATTATGTTATAGTAGCTTTTCAGGGCCCAGTTTCAGAAAAAAACTTAAGTCTGTTACTTTACTCAAATCCGCTAATGCACTCAATTTCTGACCAAAGTTGAGTTTGGTATTTGGGACGCATTTCACTTACATTAACTTTATGTAATGTTCTCAAATCCTGAGCTGACAAAACGTTTCAGACCCACCTCAGCAAAATAAACTGACTCAACTCAGTTAACAGACTTACAGACTTAAGTCCACCGCCCTGAAGGGTTTTGTTAGCGTGCGTTGCTTTTATTTGAACCGGAGTATCCTACACAGTGATATTATTGCCAAGAAGTAGTCCATAAGCCAGCGTGTTCAGCTTTACAAAAAAAAGAAGCCTATGGTATAGGGGTACATCCTGTGATCGTAGGTCCGTAGCGTAAAACTCTCTTATCCTTTGTTTTGTTTCAATTTCTAATCGTCAATTCAATTCGGAGAGGTGTACTCGATTGACCTGCATTTCAAATCAAGTGTTTGTCATTATTTTAGATGTTAACGATCCACAGAGCCATTTTATTTGCGTCTCGCCTATGGGAATACGCAAAAAATGACGAAAAGTGCTGATAAGCCCTATTGGCAATCAATTGGCGTTAGGATCAGTGCAGAATTATAAAAAATCGGACTCCCCTTGAAGATTCAATCGTATGAGCTAGAAATATAGTCTTCCCATTTCGATAGGCTACTCTAAGTAATCTAGCCTGGGTTCCAGTCAGTTCATTTTTTTCCTTTTCTATCATTCGGACGTTAATTTCTCAAAAATGACGTAATAATAACGGGAGCGATAAACACATAACCAACAGGAGAGCGTGAGACTAAGTAATTAACAAATTTTTACTGCCTGGACCCAGGCTAAAAGTGATCATACGAATCCTTAACCTTTAGGCTGCTATGTGCGACTCACTGACCTTTTGCGGACATTGTAGATCAAGATCAGACTGCACAGAACGTGCAGTCTGATCCTTGATCTACACTGTCCGATAAGGAGATATTATTCCCTAAAACATAACTTTGAAATAGCAATAGTTGGGTTTTAACTATCAAAATGAAAATTTCATTTTAGTTATTTAGCAGGATAACGGTTTGATACCGTTTGACGATTCCGGAAAAGCATATAATTTTCATTTAAGGCGTATTCTGTGAAAATGTTTTTTTTTTTTTGCATATGTAAAAAGTATCAACTCAGGTCACTCTGCGTAGTCCGCGCAGACTGCCCTGCGTCAAAGTCTTTTTGCTTTTGGTAAATTTTCTGCATGTCAAAGGACCACTCTGCCTGATAATTCAGTCTCTTGTGAGACAAAATGGACTTTATGTATACATATAAGTTGATTATGTGATGACTTGCTTGTTGTCATGCATTATGGAAATGGATTAAAGCCCTTTTTGCCAGAGCTATGCTCATTTATAAGTCAAACGGACGAACTACGGACGGGCGGACGAACGAACTGATAGACAAATGGACGGACGGACGAACGGACGTGCGACGGAAAACACGCCATGACACAAGCCATCTTAGCATTCGACTGGTAGAGCTAAAAACAAGACAACTAGTATCGTACGAAAGAACATTATCAGCGATACGTTACGAACGCGTCAAACAATCTCATCTTTATCTCATTTCGACTTCTAATCGTCAATTCAAACTGAGGAGATGTACTCGGTTGACTTCCATTTCAAATCAAGTGTTTGTCAGAATTTCAGTTGTCTACCCTTATCCTGCAAAATAAATGAAATGAAACTTTAAAGCCGATGATAAAAACCTAAATTTTGCTATTTTTAAGGTTTTGTGTGTGTGTGTGGAAAAAATGTCCTTATCGGACGGTGTAGATCAAAGATCAGACTGCACGTTCTGTGCAGTCTGATCTTGATCTGCACGGTCCGCAAAAGGTCAGTGAGTCGGGCCTAGCTGCCTGAGGGTTAACGATCCGCAGAACCATTTTATTTCCGTCTGGGCCATGATGAAGCATTGCAATTTCTCATTAGAAAAATTGAAGAGAAATTTGCAGCCCTGTTCTCTCGTTAGCGGACGACAAAATTTTAGACGAATTTCGAAGAATTTGGACACAACATTAAAAGTTAGCTCAAATGAAATAACCTGTTTTTGAAAGGGCAGAAAACATTATGGAAAAAGGAGAAAATGCTGGTTACCAGCATTTTCTCCTTTTGCCATAATGTTTTCAAAGACCTTTTTCCCCTCAGGGTCGTTAAAACATTGGGGTTGTGAAATAACATGTTTAACATTGAAATGGTTTCCGTAAAGTGTTCATTTTTTTTTTTTTTGTTAATATAATGTCTTCGGTAGGCGACCTTTTTCTTCTTGCAGTAGAACCACTTCTGAAAACAATCTGGCTAACGGAGAAATTGCTTGTGGCGAGCAATTTCACCATTTACCAGTATATTTTCATCTGTATTCACGTAACTAACCTATGTTATTAGCAGATATCTTTATGCTACAGGAATGCCTTCATAATCACCTGCAGAATATTTGTTTTAGGAGGCAATATGTTTTTGCATGGCTAGCAGAATTACTTCCCTTTAATGAATGCAAATGAGATCGTCTTAGCAAAGTGCTGGGGTGCTTAAGTAGGTATATCAATGGAGGCTAAATAGTCCCGGTAAAATGTCCGTAGCCTCAATCCATTTCTTGGCATTAATTGTCCATGCTAGGTGTTCTCGCCGTATTTTTCTGATTTGTCTAATTTGACCTTTGTTGCGACGGCGACATGCTGGTAGTAACAATATTGAACAAGAGGCCGATACAAGAGTTGATGTTACATATTAAGTATGTTTTCTTTTTTTTTTTAATTAATATGTAAAATTTTGCATTGAAGTTAAGCCTGGGTATCTTATTGAGATTTGATTCGTGGATTGTTAACCGAAACATAGAATACAATTACAGCCAAACATTTGAAAACGTGCTTGCGTGTGGATTCTTCATTTGGTCTCGAAAATTTCTCAGGGAAACATTTTCTCGTTCAACTTTTTTTGTCTGAAAGGCTATTTAATGTCTGTAGCGTAACTGTACTCTCAATTTGGCTTTATTATACTATGGTAACAACGACTGCTTCTACATGGTCTTTTGAAATCCTCGATTTAAAAAGTATGACCGATTGAAGACATGGTACTTTTGAGAATCAGGGGGAGGGAGAATATTGAGATAAGGGCGTTATAATCATTAAAAAATTTCATGATCCAATCAAAGTTCAAATATGTATATAATTTAGTAAGCGAATAATTTGCAAACAATCAACAAATAAGAAGGAAAAATGTAAGAAAAAAAAAAAGGAAGGGATGGAATTGTTCTTGATTGAATACGTAGCCTCCTATTCTAAGACTTCAAGCCAAAATTTCACCAAGGATTTTTTTTTTAACTTCACATGATCGATAAAACGGGTTGTTTACGTGGGATCGTATTCAAATGAGAACGATGACGTCATTTGAAAACAGACGGAGTTACCTTTTGCTAAACGACCATCCTGTTTTTTTAAACGTCAAGTACGCTTGTTTTTTACACGTTCCTTGAAAAAATATATTTTGTACCATTTATCTGTGATTTGCACTAGAGTATTTGATTCGAGGAAAAAAAAATCTAAATGGGCTCCTTTAAAAATAGGGAGATTTCATATGTCTGTAATCGCAGAAGGCGGTCTCAATAACCTACAAGTAGACGAAAACATAATATTTGAGCATTCTCTGTGAAAAGGGGGTTTAATGCATCTGCAAAAGTATCGATTCATGTCAGCCTGCACAGTCCGTACAGGCTGACATGGGCCGACACTTTTTGCTATCTTTAAATAATCTGTATGTCAAAAGATCATTCTACCTCGTGGTTCTGACAATTATTGGACAAAATGGATTTAATGGATCTATAATTAATGGGATGCCTTGCTTGCTACGGTGTGTTCACAGAGATGCATTGGACTTTCTTTTGCTAGAGCGTGGCTAATCTTTATTTCAATGATATTATAGTTTGTCTTATCTCATTTGATGGCAACAAAACTTTGGAGCCCGTACAGCGCTGGAAACGACTTAAGTTTCATTTGCAGACAGTGTAGATCTAAGATCAGACTGCAAAGACTGTGCAATCTGATCCTAGCTCTACTCTATCCGCTTCTTTGTGACATAGTCAGATGGAAACAACCTTTAAACAGCAATAATTGACTGTTTCTTTTTCCCTAATTCAAAATGTCCAGTTCAATAACAGAGCGTTTAAAGAGTTAATGGAATAGAAAATAATCAGTGATCCTGCTTGTCAACAGGAAATTACTGTTATCATACAAAGTGTCATGTTTATGCACTTGTATTCGATAAACTAGTACAACTCCATTATCCAATAGTCTGCTAAGCACGACTCCAGGACCTTTTACGGACAGTGTAGATCAAGATCAGACTGCACAGAACGTGCAGTCTGATCTTGGATCTACACTGTCCGACAAGGAGTTATCTTTCCTCCAAAAATACCTTTCAAACAGCAATATTTGGGTTTTTGCTATCGGCTTCAATGTTTCATTTCTTTTATTTAGCAGGCTAAGGGTTAAAGCAACAAGAAAACGCTGATAATATGGTCCTGGGTACAAGCCCACATTTTCTGAAAATCCAAATCAACGAACGCCGCATAGCCGCCGTCGGCTTTTAAATAGTGGTACAATCATCGATTGCCTCTGGCGTTCCCTGAAAACCCGTGCATGTTACCTTCTCTATACGAAGTTATTATTATTATCAATATTATTATCATTAATATACCACCAGTGAGAGGAGAGCATAAGAGGCAATTCGGGGGACCTCAGTAGAAAAAAAAAATCTCTTACACGTTCCTGGAAGCAATTCTAATGCTTTGTGAGACCATTTTTGCTTGTGAAACTCAATTAGCTTTTGGAGTATGTGTTGTATCTAAAACGATAACATCAAACTTTCCGAATAAAATATACGTACATGCATCGCACGCGGATAAAATCGAACTTGACAGTGAAAAATCCGTATCCGCACAGTATCAAATACGGTCCCTAATATGCATGGTACGGCGACGTAACTTGCGTACGAATTACATCCAGCTTTGTTCTGACTTTACCGTCCGAGTCGTAGTAGTCAAAAAGCAGTGTTTTATCACAGAAAATAGAGGAAAATGTCCGAAATGTGCTTTCAATGATGATTTCTGGAGAAAATGACTTCAAGTTTGTTAACTCTTTGGGAACTATTTTGTGCCTATGACCATAAAAATTAACATGGTATACTACCCGGATCTTTTCAGGTGTAGTTGTGTTTAAGGCAGAATAGAACAGAAAAAGTAATCAGTTGAGGGGCTCATTTCTTTACTTGAGTAGGCCACTGGACATACATTTTAAGAAACAAACTACAAAACTCTTTGGTCTCTAATAAAAATACACCAGAGGAGCAACGGATGGTAGTTTTCACTCTTTTCTCAATGGCACCTGAATGGTCGAAATGTTGTGATCCACAAATATTTTCGATACGGACAATTCTAAAATGATGTCTTATGGTAGCGATAATGCTTGTTTTACTGTTTCAGATTCAAGATCAGAATGTACGTACGTTACGTGCAGTCTGACCTTTGTCTACACTTTTCAAAAGAGTGTCCACTAATACAAGCGCTGAATCAAGGCACATCTGAGAGAGAATTATCTTTATTTTCTTTCTTTTTCATTTGTTAAAATATTATTGCTTCGTTTCATTATACGAACCTCCCACCCTACAAAAAATCATTAGCATATAACCTTTTTCACTGCCAACTTTAAAGAAAAAAGAAAATAAACTCTTTCTTCTGTGTGTGGTATAAAAGAGGATTCAATTGCCATAGAAAATGTTTTTGTTACATTTTAATAACGGTTGGCGGACGGTTGTAGATCCAAGATCAGACTGCACGTTCCGTGCAGTCTGATCTTGATCTACAACGTCCGCAAAGGATATTCGAATCGGTCTTGGCAGTGAAAGCGTTGATCTAATTACGAAGTGTTATGACTTCAAATCTAAATCTTAATTAAGAAATTACTTAATATAACTTGACTGATTATAATCAATTTAAAGTCGGTTATAAAGATGTAAAATCTGGATTTGCTAATTGCCTGCAGGTTTGGTTTTCTTTTGAAGTTGCCCTATATGATTGCGTTCCGCTAAAGGTTACATGATAAAATCTCTTTCAGCCCTAACCCCTCTTTAAAACTAACCGGCCTGTTTTGTGAATATTTAAATAGGCATTTATATATAGCTTTTTTGCTGTCAATTAAACGTTTTTTTTTTTTTTGTAAAACACTGACAACTACAACAAAATATACTTTCTTTTTTTTCCTGCAAACGTAAAATAACTGAACGGTTACATGTAGTAACAAGAAATATCTTTAAAAAAAGACAGACGGCGTTAATTTGCCAGCAAATAGATAGGGGCCCTTAGAATAAACTTGTCTACATTTTTTAACACAGGAGCCTTTAGAATAAACATGTCCACATTTTTGTCCAATCACAAATTCTGTTTATTCATTTGTTATCAGTACAAAATGTAGGTCAAAAACCAGTACATTCAGCTACGCCGAAAAAAGTGCAAACTTGGCTTTCAAATAATGGACTGGTCGCTTTGCAATCGTCAAGTCTGTCTGTTTCTATGGGATCTAATATGTCGTCATATTTGAATACAATCTAACGCAATTGACGCCATTCGGTAACCTCGGGTGATCCGTTGATCAAGTCGCTGATCACGTAGATTGATATGCACCTACACGGTAAATTTCTTTGCCAGAAATACACCGCTTTATCGTTTTTAAATCGTGATACTCCACTTAGAAAAAGAATACAATAGTCACTATTTTCTATTAGAACCTTTCCGTTATTCATTTCCGTTGAGAAACAGTTTGTACGTTTATTTTCTAACTTGGTCTATCAGTACCGTAGGCATTTTTTGGCAGCAGATTCTTATCACCATGGCTTTTTTTTTTTTGCCGTTGCAAATCGACTTACATAGGCGCCACTATGTTTAAGATCATGTGACTGGCAGTATTTCAAAATGGAAACCACCTTTATTTGTTTGTTTGTTTGTTTGTTTGTTTGAATGGTGTTTTACGCCGCTTTCAATATTATTTCAGTCATATCTCTGCGACAGTTCACATGTTCATGTATTTCCTGGGTTTCACCAGTACTAAGCTAGGGCTCTGAAGTGTTTTGCTCAAGGACACTCCTGTGAAAGGCCCAGTGGAGCCAATGAGGCTCGAACCCGGGGCCTCCAGGTCACGAGTCCTACACTTTGCCACTGAGCCATACAGGACCCTGAAACTCCCTAGATACAGACAAGGTTAGATATAGGTACGGAGTCGGCAGAATTGTGACAAGTGAATCAACGTGTGCTGTTGATCAAGTGAAATTCCTACGCGTCGTTGCAAAATTCTGGAGCGGTACTTTAAGAGGCTACGTAGTCCTTTAAGGAAACACCACTGAAAGGACTTTTTCCTTGCATTTATCTTTTTTCTTTAGTGACAATGTGCCAGCCATCGTCATACTCAACTCAGTGATAGATCAGTTCAGCGAGATTTAGTGAGATTATTAAACTCTGATGTGCCAAATAAAAGATAAGACAATATTTTAGCCAATATAATAGACAATATATTTATATAGAGGCAGCACTTTTAAAATAGTTTGAGGCGAGAATAGCTTGTGAAATATTGGACAGTATAGAGCCAAGATCAGTTTTCTTTAAACATATTTATTTTACATCGATTGAGAAACAAGTTCTTATTACAGATACTAATCTCTCTCGATTCTGCTTCCTGGGAACTACACCAGTACTCGAGCCGAAATGTGTGGGCGAACGAACAATCCCAAATTTGACAACCACTTCCGGGTATCGAACTTGGAACCCTATGGTTACGAGGCCGACGCTCTTCCTGACAACCACTACACCAAGATCAGACTAGACGTAGGAATTTGCCTTTCAAAAGGAAAGAAAACATTGTAAGAAAAGGAGAAAATAGTGGTTACTCCCCCTTCACCCTACAATGTTTTCAAAAGCCGGAAGCATTTCCAGACGGCGAATCTAATATAGGTCAAATGATATACACTGTCTTCGAAATGCTAGATAACATTGCGGGAAAAGGAGGAAATGCTGGTAAGCAGCATTTTCTCCTTTTCCCACAATGTTTTCAAGGGTCTCCTTCCCTAGGGTTGTTAAAAACACGGAACTGTCTGATAAATTTAACTCTTAGGCCGCTTAGCGTGGCTCACTGACCTTTTGCGGACAGTGTGGATCAAGATCAGACTGCACAGAACGTGCAGTCTGATCTTGGATCTACACTGTCCGATATGGAGATTTTTTTTTTACCAAAAAGTAAGTTTGAGGTAAGATTATTCGGGTCTTTACTATCGTCTTGAAAGTCTGATTTAACTTATTTCGCAAGATAAGGATGAACAACCGGAACTTCAGCATAATTCATCAATCCAGCTCGAGGATTATTTTGATACATTATCTGTACATATCGTAATAGCATAATATTACCCCTGATAATTTTATCTACAGACCAACTGAGTTTGGAGGAAAATCGTGGAAAACCTCTGACACACAAGAATTTCGGATGCTATTTCTATGTCAAGAACTCTTACGTGAGCTAGATTGGCTTCCGATTCAACAGCATTTATTTTCTTTTCCACGATATTTTCAAACCTTTAAAAGATTTATTCCTTCCCAAGACTACACAGAATTTATCTTTCTATGTATTGAGCGAGCCATAGCCGAGCCAGTCTGTAGCGTACAGGACTTGAGAACATGGGGGTCGCTGGTTTGATCCCCTCCTCGTCCAATTTCTTTCCGTTTAATGAGAGTCATTGCAACAGGATTCATTCCTCTCTCACCGCTGACCACTACGTCGACGATGAGCCTTAAGTGGGAAAGCAGCCAGTGGCTTGGAAAGAAATTATGTGGAGTACTGCTAAAAAAACTTCAGGAAAGCATGGATATAGCTGAAATAATACTGAAAACGGCGTTAAACACAATCAATCAATCAATCAATGAGCTAGCCTTAAGTTTTGTCGGTAGGCAGGCGGTCGTGCAGGCAGGCAATTCAAAGGTTTCAAATCGGACATTGAGCGCTTTCTTCTGCATCGGATATGATCTACTTTCAAGCCGATAGTAAAAACTCAAATGTTACTTTTTCAAAGTTATTTCGGTGAGAAAATATCTTCCTATCGGACAGTGTAGATCCAAGATCAGACTGCACGTTCTGTGCAGTCTGATCTTGATCTACAACGTCCGCAAAAGGAGGTCGAGTCGCACTTAGCAGCCTAAGAGTTAATATGCAAAAGAATATTTACGGAACTGTTTTGAGGACATATTGCATGAAATCAGTATAAAAACTGTTAAAAATATAGTATTGCTCGATTGCATTATATTGTTTCGATAACAAATGAAAGAAAATAGGCCTTCTTCTTCTTCTTTTTCTTTTTCTTCTTCTTTTTCTGTTTTCTTCTTCTTCTTCTTCCTCTTCTTTTTCTTCTTCTATCCTCCTCCTCCCCCTTCCTCCTCTTCCTCGTTAACCCCCTCCTCCACCACCACCACTATCACCTCCTTCTCCCTCTCCTTCTTTCCTTTTTTTTTGCTTTTTTTTTTTTCTCTCTCCTTCTTCTTCGTCTTCCATCCTCCCCCTCCTCCTCCACCACCACTATCTTCCTCCTCCTCCACTTCTTCCTCCTGCTCCTGCTCCTTCTTCTTCTTCTTCTTCTTCTTTCTCCGTAGCTGATGGTGCTACCCGTCAGCCTCCGAAAAGGACTAACACAGTTTTAAGGTATGTGGTACTATGTTCTAGGAATAAATACAATAGATACGATCTCATGACAGGAGTATTTTGAAAGGTATGTTAAGGTTTGCAGGAGATGAAAAATCAGATTAAATATTATCTGCTATCTGATCTTAGATCTATACTCTCCGATATCTTGAGAGATATCCTTTTCAAAAAAGCTTTTATAGATTGAAAGGTGTTACATACGCGGCTTCAAACATTATTTCAGTCACACCACGAGGACTTTTTATTTATTCCAGTGTGTCTTGGATTTCTCATGGTAAGTGTTCTGAAGTGTCTTGCCTAAAGATGCTCTCACGACGCTCTCAGAGTAACGACCGCATCCGGGGCCTCGGGCTTTCAAATCTTTCGCCTTCACTGCTCAACAACACAGGGCCCCTAAAAATCGCCATCATTCATTAATCATATCAACATCTGAGTTTCTTATTTTCATTTTCAAGAACCGTTCCATTCATTTTTATCGGCGCAGCTGAATACGCCATTTTTTGACCAACTTCTTAAAACATTTATCAATATACTCGTATAAATAAGTAGTTGTTTGCGATTGATAAAAAACGTGAGCAACATTTTTTTTTCGGCGGGCGCCTGCAGCCCGATTTGCTGGCACAAATACACGCTTATTCTTATTTGCTAAAAAAATATATATTCCATGCTTTCCGGTAGGTTATCAAGAAATATCGGTGAAATATTTTTCGATATTTCATGGTTACGACCAGTGAAAATACCGATTCTTATATTCTAACTCTTCAATTAAAGGCGGAAACAGTTGTTCCCGCGCACTAGTTACCTAGGTAAAATGCGCGTGCCTCACAACCAGATGAAAATATGACGTAATATACCTTACATTTCTCGCGCTTGACGTAATATTGTAATGTGTTGCTATGCGGAGGGGGTACACCACGGGCAATAACCGAAAAGAACTGTACTGGATTTTGATGTAAGTCCCCCCCCCCCCCCAAAAAAAGGGGTAAAAAGCTTGAAATAAATAGAATATTTCTTTTTTTCGGTGAAAGATCGAAATTTATTTCATCGAGTGAAGATCATCGCCACTCGTGAAAATATTACCAATGATCTTCACTCGATGAAATAAATTTGAAAATTTCACTGTTCAACAATATGCAAAACAACAAGAAAAATTTGCTTTGCTTGGCAATTGCTTGCGAGGTTACTTTGATATTACTCTTCATATTGAACCCCTGAAAGGTTTCAATATTTGTGTTCGAGTACCTTTTACGCCGTTTTTTTTGTAAGACATTTCTTGTCACACCAATGATTAAAATTGTTAGTTCATATTACCATGTCAGTAAGTAGTAACTGGGGCGAAATTGTCGTCCTCTATAAAAAACAAAGAGGGGTTTAAGGGTCGGGCACCCTAATGGGATTCGTGTAACATCACCTTTTATGGCTAAAATCGTACGGATTCGGCTCGGGTAATCCGTAATCGATGCGGGGAACCAGCTTCTATCGGCGGATCGATTACGGATTACCCGAGGCCTAGCCGAATCCGAACGTTTTTTCAGCGATTAAAGGCGATGTTACTCGTGCACGAATCCAATTAGGATGCCCTATCCTTAAAGAGTGTTAAAAAATCAAATGTCATAATGGACAACCCTAAAAATTGTAATTTTTGAAAAGGAATGACCGAATTTCAGTTGAAACAACTTTTGCCTCGTCAGTATATTATTAAATATGTAGCAGTATACATATTGTATAGTTTTGTAAATTTTATCATAAAGGATAGGGCACTTAATGGGATTCGTGTAACATCGCCTTTCATCGCCGAAAAACGTACGGATTCGGCCAAGACTCGGGTAATCCGTAATTAACTGGCCAATAGACTCTGGTTCCCCGCATCGATTACGGATTACCCGAATGTTAGTCGAATCCGTACGATGTTCGGCGATGAAAGGCGATGTCACACGAATTCCATTAGGGTGCCCATTAGGTAAAACAATATGTTTACTACACAATCCCGAGTCTGTGGTAAAAGGCATTTGAAAACATTGTGGGAAAAGGAGAAAATGCTGGTAACCAGCATTTTCTCATTTTCCCACAATGTTTTCTACCATTTCGGATAAAAAATCCCATCATTAGAGATTAATTAGATTTGTCGTCCGCAAATGCTTTCAATTTGGACCAGTCTAAATTCTGTCGTTTTTTTTTTTATAAAGACTTAAACGAAACGAAACCCGCCTTCTTACTGCAATATCCCATTTCTTTTCTTCTCACTGCACAGCGTCTTATTTATTCATCTATGAGTTTAATGGATAGCTAGCAGGTTCATCATTTACGATTACTTGTCGTAAATGTTTTTGTTTATTACTAGATGTAATTAAACGTAATGAAACAATATTAAACGGGAAACGTTTATTTTGAGCCATGCTTTGTGAAAAAGGGGCTTATTACATTTGCCATTTGCGAAAAGTATCGACCCATGACATGGGCCGAAACTTTTCGCTATCTTCCAATTTTTCTACATGTCCAAGGACCAGTCTACCTCATGATTCAGCCGATTGTTTGACCTAATGCATTTTTATTGAGCTGTTAAGTGTAATGATGTGCTTGGTATGATGCATCACAGAGATGCATTAAGCCTCCTTTTGCCACAGCATGGTTCTTTCATCCTTTCTCTTTCAGCACCAAATATATACACTCGACCCATTCTCGATTGCTTAAAAGACAATCCAGTGACTCCCAGAGAAAAAATTATCCACTTAGCTTGACTGGACATGAGGACGGTGTAGATTAAAGATCAGACTGCACGTTCTGTGCAGTCTGATCTTGGTCTATGCGGTCCTCTGAAGTCCTATATTTCACCTCTGGTGGTGAAAGACTTAATTAATAGAAACTCAGCAGGCCGTGGAACAAATAACTTATGCCCGGCTCATTATGAAATGAAAAATGGGGTAAAGTAAATAAAGCCTTGGAGCGCTTAGCAATGTCTTGATTGTATTCTGCCTTTTGCGGACAGTTTAGATCATGATCAGACTGCATAGAACATGCAGTCTGATCATGGATCTAGACTCTCTTTTGAGGAAAAATATCGGTAAAATATCCTTGAAACTGCAATGCACTTGTTTGCTATCCTGATCACGAAAGCCCATTTCTCTAAAGTTGTGCTTTGAGGTTTAATTTTGTAAATGAGCAAATTATGTCTAGCCTGTCTGAGATCTTCCTGTGGTTTCCAGATAAATTAAGAAAAAATACAAGGCAAATAACAAAAACAGATGATTAAAGCGATATATGCTGAGAGAGAGAAATAGAGAGAGAGAGAGAGAGAGAGAGAGAGAGAGAGAGATAAAGATAGAGGGAGGGGGTGAAGGACGGCAGGCAGTGAGGCAGGCAAGCAGGCGAGCGGACGGACGGACGGGCAGGCAGACAAACAGACAGACAGGCAGGCAGGAAGAGAGATAGACAGATAGACGGACAAACGGACAGACAGACAGCAATTGGAGATGCTAAAGAAAATTCGATTCTTCAAGCACTTCATTTTTTCATGCTATAGCTAATGACTTTCCTTATAATGTTCACTTTCTACACAACTTATCAATTTCTACTTAACGAATTTAAACATCTTTCTTTTCTATATTTCTTTCTCCGTTACATCTTTATATATTCGCCATGTCCCACGTTGTTTCGTATATTATATGCTCAACTGACGATGTACTTTGTACAAGTCATAATAAAAAATGTTCTGTTCTGTTCTGTATAAAAAGTAAGCCAAGAAATGCTCATGAAAATTCGATTTTTAAAGCACTGAAGTTTTCATGCTGTAGCAAACGTCTTTCCTTGTGAAAAGTAAGCCACAAGACTGATTTGCGATGTAAACAATCACAGTACACTCTAAAGCACATCGTTATTCACAGGTATTTCATAATAAATATTGTACTATCAAACTGAGTTATTTCTGGTATGCTCTCTGATCTATGAAAAAAAAAACGTGGGATTTTTTCATTACATGATATTACTCTCTATGCAATATAGCTCGCTCTGTGGGATTAAAAATGCTTTGAAATGAAAGAAAGAGGAATTATTCTAGAGCAATCGAATCCCTTTTCTTCCATCTGAAGCGAGATATACCAGCATGCATTATCAGCTACTGCCAGTGTTTTTTTTTCGGCGTAGCTGAATGTGCTGGCTTTTGACGTACTTCTTGATATTGATAATAAACGAATAAACAGAAATTTGTGATTGGTCAAGAATGTAGACATGTTTATTTTAAGGGCTCCTGCCTATTTGCTGCCAAATTTACGTCGTTTATCTTTTTTAAAGATATTTCTTGTTTTTCCTTTCTAGAGCGTTTTCAAAAGCCTATCGTAAATCGTTACAATTCAGAGGGATTACGAGTATTCGATTCCGGGTTAACTAATGCAGACGATTTAATGTGACCTGCGGGAGACATTCATAGAAAACATCGTGACAAGAGACGATATTCGCAAGGACTGTTTATGACCCGTATTTAAAGGGGATTTTTACTGTCATTTTCTGTAAATTGGTTTCAGATATTTATGAGTCAATCGAAACAAAGTAAACCAAAACAAACTTATTGGGAAAAAAATTACGAAATATCTAAAAGATGCTAGCTGTTGGTTGGTGTTTTAAAGCCTTTTCAGTCAGTTATTGTACAGTGACCAGTGCAGATGGTGACCATCTTTTACCCTTTTGCCAAATTGTTTTCTGTCGTTCTAACCCTTAACATCACGAAGAAATTTTAGATTGATTATTTGATTGATGGTATGGTGTTTAACGCTGTTTTCAACATTATTTCAGTTATATCGCGGCGAACAGTGCACCTATCCATGCTCACCTGGAGTTCCTTTTTTACCAGTGCTTCGCACAATATTCTTCCAAGGCACTGGCTGCATTCCCTCATAACCATTGTCGAAACAATAGTCAACGGTGTGGAATGAATCCTGTCGCAATGACTATCATCAGTCCTCGGAAAGACATTAACCGAGCCGGTGATCGAACCAGAGACCTCCTGTTTTCCAGTCCTGTACGCTACTGACTGAGCTACCGGGGCTCGGCAAGAAGTTTTAGACTCATTCAAATTAAGCGCGTTTACAAGTGACATTTGAATTGTAGTTCCATTGGTGAAATTTGTCTGTAAAAAGGAGGAAAACATTGTGGGAAAAGGAGAAAATGCTGGTTACCAGCATTTTCTCCTTTTCCCACTATGCTTTCCAAAGCTTTCTCTCCGAGGGTCCCTAAGACTCGGGATTATGTGGTAAAGGGTTATATACAAAAAAAAAAAAATAATAATAATAATAATCATATTAGCAGTACTGAATTTGTGGTCTGCGAATGATTTTAATTTTTACAAGCCTGAAATTGTATCCATTGATGAATCAAAGATTCAAACAAATCAAAGTTTTCTTTCCTTTGAACTTCAAAACATTCTTGGGAATTAGACTTAACTTGCATCTAAGAACTGTTTATGCTAAACCTGTTACCACGCAATCCCGTATTTTAACGACCCTATGAGAGAAAGCTTTTGAAAACATCGTGGGAAAAGGAGAAAATGCTGGTAACCAGCATTTTCTCCTTTTCCCACAATGTTTTCTACCCTGGTATACAAAAATCTCACCTTTTGAGCGTTATTTTATTTGTCGTCTGCAAATGCTTTCAATTTGAACCGGTCTATGATCTCGTCGTTTGGTAAACTATTAAACGCACCTGAGCTATGCACCGCACCTGCTTTATGCAAGTAGCCGGTAATTTCATACGTTCAGTGAGTCAGTATAATATTCAGTATTAATCTGCTTGTTTCTTATTGGAATGAATATAACCGAACACCAGAGGGATTCCAAATAGAGACCTCAGAAATAAAAAAAAGACCATTTCCGCTACCAATTTACTTTCCCACACCAATGAGGGGACAAAGAATGACTCAGTGGTATACCAAGTAATCCCAGGCTTTAGCGACCCTGGTAGCTCAGTCGGTAGCGTGCAGGACTTGAGAACAGGGGGTCGTCGGTTCGATTCCTGGCTCGGCCAATTTCTTTCCGAAGATTGATGATAGTCATTGCGACAGGATTCATCCCCATCCCACCGCTGACCATTGTTTCGACGATGGTTATGTGGGAAAGCAGCTAGTGGCTTGGAAAGAAAATTGTGTGGTGTACTGGTAAAAGAGACTCCAGGGAAGCATGGATAGGTGCCCTGGTCGCCGCGATATAACTGAAATAATGTTGAAAACGAAGTTAAACACCATACAATCAATCAAGCGACCCTTAGAAACCAGTACTTTGAAAACATTATCGGAAAGGAAGACAATGCTGGAAGCTAACAAACCTTTCGAAGGCCATTTTTTTTTTTTTTTTTTTGCTGTGTTTAACGCCTTTTTCAACATTATTTCAGTTATATAGCGGCTGTTACTGCACCTGTCCATACTTTCCAGGAGTTCCTATTACTAGCACTTAGCACAATACATGTATTTCTTTCTCAAACCACTGGCTGCGTTCCCATGTAAATATTTCCGAAACAATGTTCAACAACGGAGAGAAATGAGTCCTGTTGCAGTGAATTTCACCAATCCTTTGATAAAATACTACTAAAGCCGAGTTAGGGAATGTAACCAGAGCACTCCCTTCCCCCTCCCTGGTATCAATTCCTGTAGGTTACTGATTGAGCTTTCAGACCATTTATTAAAACAGCCCCTATACAGGCTTGGGTAATAGCTTCGGTATAAGCCCTACTTTTCCCCTGTATATGGGATGGGTGATGCGTCATTGCAGACAGGTCCGATCTTCGAAGAATATGGCATGCGCAGACAACGCATGGATCGTACACGAGGATTCATATGCAAATCAGTGCGATGACGTCATATCTGATCCCATAAAGATAGACGGAGTTATCGATTGCAAATCCATGAAATCGACCATCCCATTTCTACTTTCCATTTTATGTACACTATATACATGCCCATACAGAATTTTTGGCGAATCTGCTTCCAGCATGAAATTCAGTTCGATATTCAAATCAATACTCGATATTACACACCAACTTCATACCAATACAGAAATTTTAGCGAATCTGCTTTTAGCAAGAAATTATGTTCTATACTCAAATCTATAGTCGAGTATTCACCATCCATATACGCATGCAGAAATTCTTGCAAATCTGTTGCTAGCCTAAAATTCCTTTCGATATTGAGTGAAATCAGGATTCGTTGTTATCGGCAACTATCCCCTGAGTTTGGAAAAATAATGAATATACTACTGCATGAAATTCACCTTACTAGCATATTCATTTCTACATTGAATATCGAACTCCGGTTGTCGAACTTAGTGCCAACTTCACACACCCCCATTACTAAGGCGTCAAAGTTTTGATTTTTCTTTTAACTAAACGTAACCGTACATTTTCTATATGATTTTAAAGAAAAATGTATAAGCCATACACAATGAAAAGGGGGGCTTACTGCATTTGCATAAAGTATCGACTCAGGTCAGCCTGCGCAGTCCGCGCAGGCTGACCTGGATCGAAACATTTTGCTTTTGATAATTTTTCTGCATTTCAAAGAACCGGTGCACCTTATGATCCAGTCGTATGTTATACAAAACGGATTTTTATGGTTCTATAATGCTGTGATAATTTGCATGGTATCGTTCGTCATCGAGATGCATTAAGCCCCCGTTTGCTAGAGCGCGGCTCAATTATTATGAGCCATGCTCTGAGAAAAGGGGGCTTAATGCATTTGCGAAAAAAATCGATCCATGTCAGCCTGCGCAGTCCGCGCAGGCTGACATGGACCGAAACTTTTCGCTACCTTTAAATTTCCGCATGCCTAAGGAAAGTTCTACCTCATGGTTCAGTTGGTTGTTTGGCATAACGGATTTTATTGATCCATAATCATGTGATAACTTGCTTGGTATCATGCATCATGGAGACGCATTAAGCCCCCTTTTGACAAAGCATGGCTCGTATAAAGTTGTATTTATTGGTGTTGAAAAAAAAAAGTGATTTATAAAAAAAAACTTGTAAAGAGCTCGGGTGCTGGCTCTGTTATCAGAAACTCGACGTTCGATTCCGAATAACTGCACTAGACTAGTCAAAGTGGCCTCAGACTAGACACTCCACAACCCAAGCAATTCCGAGTTTCACGACTTTGGGAAAGAAGGCTTTTGAAAACATAGTTGGAAAAGGAGAAAATGCTGGTAACCAGCATTTTCTCCTTTTCCAACAATGTTTTCCATTCTATCAAAAACAAATTTCCATATTTTGAGTCACATTTACTTTGTCGTCTGCAAGGGTTTTGATTTTGGACGGGTCCAAAATTTTGTCTTCTTGTAAAGAGTTTGTCACTGTTTTATTTACCGTGAAATCGAGAGGATAATTGTTATTACATCGTGTTTCTATAAAACATAATGAAATGCAATGAAATAACCAGGTAAAAATGTAAATAGATAAAAAACGGAGTAACGATCCATTTTAATTACATAATGGAATCAGCTGTTTGTGTTCTAAAATAATTTTTGAGCCATGCTCTGGCAAAATGGGGCTTAATGCATCTCCGTGACGCACGATACCAAGCTAGTCATCATATCACATAACTATGGATGCATAAAATACACATTGTCTACCAATCGAAAGGACCTGGATGTACAGTGGTCCTTTGACATGCGGAAAATTTACAGGCTGAAATGGGTCGATACTTTTTGCAGATGTATTAAGCCGCCTTTTCACAGAGCATAACTCATTTATACTCTTCAGAACAGGCGAAAAGCTAGAGAAGAACTTTAAGGAACTTTAAGTTTCTTCTTCTTCATTTTCGTTCTTTGTTTTACTTTAAACTCTTTATCATACGATGCATTTTAAGACTTGTCCAAATCAAAATTTTTACAGACAACAAATTAAAGGTGGTATAAGGGTTTGTCTTTGAAGTGCTAGGCAAAATTATGGGTTCAGGAGAAAACTCTGGTTACGATAACTTTTTTTTCCTCCTTTTCTCCACAATTTTTTCAACAGCCTTATTTCTAAGGGTCGTTAAAACCTGGGGTTATGTGGCTAAGGATTACATTTCTTGACTGTTTCTTTATTCAGTTTGAACCCTGCCAGACAACAAATTTTCAAGTTGTCCCATTTGATTTTTTTTTTTTTTGCGATGTTCGTAGTTGTGAGGTAGAGCGTCTGCCTCGTTGCCATGAGGTCCTGAGTTCGATTCCTAGGAGCAGGTGTCAAATTTAGGACCGTTCATTGACCCACACAATCGGTGACAGTACTAGTTTAATTAAAACATATTTTATTGACATCATTTACAAATTTTTTACATAAAATACATTTTTACATAGAATACATATAAGAAAAAAGGGTTTGGCCACAAGTGCTCACAACTTAGATTCGGCCATCCCCTTATTAAACATACATAGTATTCAGTCTTCAAAAGAAAAATAAAGAGGAGCATATCCTAAATAGAAATGTTTTAACAGAATATGATTGAAGACAGTTTTGTTCCAGCTATAGAGATTTTCTTGAACGACAATAAATAATATGGAAGACATTAAGAACGTGTTGTGAATAGCAATAATAACATTCTATTAAATAGGGAAAAAAAATAGTAGCTGTGACAGTACTGACGGAGTTCCCAGGAAGTAGAATCGAGAGAGATAAGTATAATTTGCCAGAACTTGTTTCTCAATCGATGTAAAATAAATACGTATGTTTAAACTTAAGTTTTTGCAGACGAAAAATTAAACGTGCCTAAAATGATAGGACATGTTTGTCTTGAACAAGTAGGCAATATTGCGAGGGAAGGAGAGAACGGCAATCAGCATTTTGCCCATTATCTCACATTCTTTTCAAATAAAAAAAATCTTCCCAATGGTCTTTTGAACAATAGATTATCTGGCAAAGGATTAATGCATGTCTGTAGAACTGTTTCAAACGTCTTTTTTTTTTTTTAGTGACATGTAAAACCTATATGGAAAACATGGTTGGAAAAGGAGTAACTACTCGCTGAACCATTGTCTTCCTTTTTGGACATAGTTTTCAAAAACACACTTCACAGCAGGGGCGTGGAAAGTCGTTATTCTACATCATTTCTTATCCTGCTAAATAACTAGATTAAACCTTTCAAGCCGATAGTAAAAACCCAAAATTTGCTACTTCAAAGGTACTTTTTGGAGTATAATATGGCTTTCAGCACGCGAAAAGGGGCATTCGGACATTTGCGTAAAGTGTCGTCTCTGATCATCCTGTGCAGTCCGCGCAGGCTAATCCGAAACGACACTTTCCGTTTTTATATAATTTTCTGTTTTGCGCAAGTCTACAGTAGCACAAAATCTAATGTAGTCGGAAAGTGCCGTCTCAGATTAGCCTGCGCGGATTGCGCAGGCTGATCCGAAACGACACTTTACGCAAATGTCTGAATGCCCCTTTTCGCGTGTTGCAAGCCATATGTCCTTATCGGACAGTGTCGATTCAAGATCAGACTGCACGTTCTGTGAAGTCTGATCTTGATCTTCACTGTCCGCAAAAGGTCACCAATACGAGCTTAGCAGCTTAAGGGTCAAAGTATGAAACTATCGTAACACCTAGACATTGAATGCACAAAATTTGGACCATGCTCTGTGAAAAAGGGACTTAATGCATCTGCGAAAAGTATTGACCCAGGTCAGCCTGCGCAGTCCGCGCAGGCTGACCTGGACCGAAACTTTTCGCTATTTGTTAATTTTCTGTATGTCCAAGGACGGTTCTACCTCATGATTCAGTCAATTATTATAAAAAAAAATGTCTATTATGGATCAATAATTATGTGATAACTTGCTTGATATCATTGTATCACGGAGATGCATTAAGCCCCCTTTTGCCAGAGCATGGCTCATTTGTTTATGCTGGGTGTTGCAATTGTTCGCAATAAAATGCATCGAACGCTATAAATGTCAAGAAAAATTGTCGATAACATTGTATTTTGATAATCGGTCTGTTTATGTAATCAAACAGTATAATTATGATATGCAATCGGCTTTAAACTCATTGAAGCGCTGAACACAAATTAATTTCAGTGCTTTTACGGACAACGTAGATCAAGATCAGACTGCAAAGAACGTGCAATCTGATCTTGTATCTACACTGTCCGCTACTTTGACTGATATTCTGACAAAAAAAAAAACCATTGAAAATGCAATTAATATATCTATAGTGCTGGTTGAGGATGGCCATTGCAGATTTTGTCATGCTCTGTGAAAAGGGAATTTAAAGCCACTACAAAAAGCATCGACCCATGTCAGCCTGCGCAGTCTGTGCAGGCTAACAATGATCAATACTTTTTGCTATTGGTCAATTTTCCGCATGTCCGAGAATCATTCTGCCGCATGATTCAGTCGGTTGTAAGACATAATGGATTTTATGGATTTGTAATTGTGTGACAACTGGTTTGGTATAACGCATCACGGAACTGCATTAAACCCCCAGACAGACAGACAGACAGACTGAGAGAGAGAGAGAGAGAGAGAGAGAGAGGGAGAGGGAGAGGGAGAGAGAGAGAGAGAGGGGGGGAGAGAGGGAGGGAGGGAGGGAGAGACAGACAGACAGACAGACAGACAGACAGACAGAGAGAGACAGAGAGACACAGAGAGAGAGAGAGAGAGAGAGACAGAGAGAGAGACAGAGACAGAGACAGAGACACAGAGAGAGACACAGAGAGAGAGAGAGAGACAGAGAGAGAGAGAGAGAGAGAGAGAGACAGAGAGACAGAGAGAGAGACAGAGAGACAGAGAGAGAGACAGAGAGAGAGAGAGAGAGAGAGAAAGAGAGAGAGAGAGGGCTGTATGTGGGTCACCCCTGTGAAATGATATGCGTAAAAAGGCCATTATGTGCAGAATCAACCCTTGTAAAAACCTATTCTTTTCTTCCTTTCCCACAGTGTTTTGAAATGATATCTAGCATCGGGTTTGATATAAGACGTTTGGCAAAGGGTAGCCATTATAAAAACTCATGGCATAAGGGCAATGATAAGGCGTTTTTGAAGCAAAACAAGTTCGTTCCATTGTTAGCCCCAAACCCTTGCCTAAAAGATACTGCAGATAAGGCTTGCTTGCCGGTCCAATAAATGGTAGAACGCACGCACACACTTGTACAGAACATTGATAAGCATTGATAAGCACTGTTATATGTATGAGTGATGCCCTGTGAAAAGGTGGCTTAATGCATCTGCAAAATGTATCGACCCTTGTCAGCCTGCGCAGTCGGCGCAGGCTGACATGAGTCGATACTTTTTGTTGGTGGAAATGTTTATGCTTTTCAAAGGCCCATTCTACCTTAACCTCATTATTCAGTCGATTTTTAGACAAATGGATCCACTATATGTGATAATCTGCCCGGTATATTGCATTACCAAGATGAAGGAGGTCGCTGGTTCGAATCCCCAACTCGGCCAATTTCTTTTCGAGGATTTATGATAGTAATTGCGAGAGGATTCATTCCTCTTCCAGCGCTGATCATTGTTACGACGATGGTTATGTATGAAAGCAGCCATTGGCTTAGTTTATACATATTTATCTTACATCGATTGAAAAACAAGTTCTGCCAACTTATACTAATCTCTCTCGATTCTACTTACTAGATTCTGAATACTACACCAGTAGTCGCGCCGAGTGTGTGAGCCAATGAAAGTCTCAATGTTGACACCCACTCCTGAAAATCGAACTCGAGACCTTATGATTACGAAATCGATGCTCTACTTGACAGGACACCACAAGCCATTGGCTTGGGCAGAATATGGTGCGAAGTACTGGTTAAAGAAAATCTAGGAAACCATGGCCGCCGCGATATAACTGAAATTATGTCGAAACGGCGTTATACACCATACAAGCATACAAACAAATTATCCCCCTTTACACGGACTGCTGGTCATATATTAACGTTGAAAAAAAATATCGTAAAGAAACGTAAAAGAAAGAAACCTTTGAGACCTTGGCTTGTTTATACCAAGCTTTCTTTTGTGTAAGACAAATCTAACATGATATATCAAAATTATTTAAAGGTACATTTGATGCAATACATAGAGGATAATCAACTGGTTGTGTGTGATATTAAAAATCTGTCACTGGAATGGGGTGTGATGCGGTTGAAAAAACGAGTCCGACGGACGAGATTTTTAACCGCATCAAACCCAATTCGAGAAACAGATTTTTAATATCATACACAATCAATTGATTATCCTATTTATTATATTCTTAATTCACCCTTTTTATTCTCGTTATTATCAAGAATGGTACAATATGAGCAATATAGAAAAAAAGTAGTTCCGGCAGATACTATATCGTCACTAGTGATGATACTATATTTACCATCACTTGTGGTGTTATTCACTGTGAAATCCTAGTAACTCACTGATAAGAATATAACATTTTTTTTTTAATTTTAGCGCCATAGACGAAACCAAAGACTTTAACAGGCGTTATTGATCAAGCTGAGAGAGCACCAAAAGCTACTTACTCAAGGTCGTTACCATATGGATTTTTGTGGTAAAAGATTAATCAGGCATAAATGTATGTGTATACTAGTATGGAAATCTGGTCTATATGCCGGTAATTAGACATATTCCTTGAGCAAAACCATTAAATCAAGGGGAAAGAATCTCAAAAACAAATAGATCGCGTAAATGGTACCGGAAAACGGATGTTAAAACTCTTTGTTCAGAGGTCCGAAAAATAAACATGGCCACATCTTTGACGCAAATAACAATTTTATACTTTACAAACTATTACCAAGTAATAGGTCAAAGGTCAGCTTATAGGAAAAAAACAAACGAGGTATAAAGACAAAAAGAGTGTACATAGTTAATGATCTCCTTTATTTCACCAAACAATATCATTCTGAAACATTTGGGCCATGCTCTGGAAAAAGGGAGGTAAATGTATCTCCGTGATGCATTATACCAAGAAAGTCATTACATAATTATGACTCAATTAAATTCATTTTGTCTAATAATCTACTGGAGGTATTATGGTCCTTTGACATGCAGAAAATTTGCAACTAGCAAAACGTTTCGACTCAAGTCAGCCTGCGCGGACTGCGCAGGCTGACATGAGTCGATACTGTTTTACAGGTGCATCAAGTCCTCTTTTTACGGATCATGGCATGTTTGATTATGAAATAATTATCACAGTTGCACAATGTACACAGCCCACAAAGTATAATTCTGTGTTCCGTTGTAATAAACATCAAAAAGAAACTAAATTATCGCATTATATACAAGTTACTATGATTATTATGCATGCATTCCAAAAAGAACAGTCGTACATTTATCAGTAATTGCAAAAATTATTCAACTTAACGTACTTACTTATAGTGACGTTAAACGTTTCTGTCATATTCAGTAAGTATCTGTACTTAGTGACAACCTTCATTAAAGTAACAAGAAAGCCCAAAAGTAAACAAAGCGGGTGTTTAAAAGCATTTGGATATATATCATACCATTTAAAAGTGGGGAAATTATTGTGAAGATAGCAATCTGTCATTGAACGGTTTGTCCAAGTGTTAGTTGCTGACGGAGAAATTGTTTTTCAAAACTAGGTTATAACCTACCAGGTACCTATGTCTTTTGTTTACTTTTTGCCTGATTTTAAAAATCTTTTTTCTGCCAGCGACTAACATATGGCCCGACCAGACGATAACAGACTGTCATCTCTACAATATTTTCATACTTTTAAATGGTATGATTTAAATTTAAATGTATTATGACACCTTCTTTGATATTTTGGCCTTTACTGGACCTTTAAGTAAGCATAAACTGAGATCCAAGAGTAGGCAAAACTGTTGAAATAAACATGTTTTAACAAATGACAAAATTTTAGAACTCTCCAAGTTGAAAGGATTCGCAGATGACAAATAAATGTGCCTCAATCGAAAACAACTGTACTGGATTTTGATGAAAGTCCCAACACAAAAAGGGAGGGGGTTAGAAGCATGAAATAAATAGAATGTTTGTTTTCTTTTTTTCGGTGAAAGATCGAAATTTATTTCATCTCGTAAACATCGTCGGTAACATTTTGACTCGTGACTGCGCCACTTGTGAAAATATCACTGATGATGTTCACTCGATGATATAAATTTCGATCTTTTACAAAACAAAAAACAAATATCCTCTATGTATTCATTTTCTATCGTCTCACTAACTCGTCAATTTTAAAGTGATAAAAACTCGGCAAAGCCTCGTTTTCATCGTTTAACCCTTAGGCTGCTAAGCGCGACTCACTGGCCTTTTGCGGACAGTGTAGATCAAGATCAGACTGCACAGAACGTGCAGTCTGATCTTTGATCTACACTGTCCGATAAGGACATCTTTTCCGCCAAAAGTACTTTGAAATAGTAAAGCTGGGCTGTTATTATCGGTTCAAAAATTTAATTTCACTTATTTAGAAGGATAAGGCAGAAAATTGATTTGTTGAATAAAGACGATTAAAAACAGGCTACTCGTATAATACTAATTGGAAAGTGTAGATCCTAGATCAGACTGCACGTTCTTTGCATTCTTAAGTTGAACAAAAATTCTTCATTTTCAAATGCTTTTCCTTTTCTTTAGTGAAAAATATAATTGAAAAAAACCAAAAAAAAAAACATGTAAAACTTGAAAGAAACATTCGAATATCAGTTTTATGTTTAATAATAATCGACTTCTGTCCGAGTGTAGATAGATAAAATGAGGGTTTTCCCCGTTAAGAAAGAAACTTTGAAGTTGCATTACTTTGGTTTTGAGTATTGGCAGGTTTATGAAATGGAAATGGCTGGAAATTTACATTTGATGTATCTAGCAGATGTAGAGTTGTTTTATACATTTTTATCTGTATTGAGATATCGAAATGAGCCCTGCTATTGGAAAAGGGATTTTCATGCATCTGCAAAAAGTATCGACCCATGTCAGCCTGCGCAGTGTGCACAGGCTGACATGAGTCGAAACGTTTTGTTATTTCTAAATTTTCTGCAAGTTGAAGGACCATTCTACCTCATGACTTGTTCGGCTTTTAGACAAAAGGGAGTTTATGGATTCATAATTCTGCGATGTCTTGCTTGCTTTACTGCATCAGGGGAATGCATTAAACGCCCCTTTGCCGGAGCACCGCTCAAATATACTTCATGTATATACGGAACGCGATAATTTCACTGTTGGTCTGCAGATACCGAGTAACTCCATGTAATTCCAAGCGCTACCCATTGCACTTTTGCCAGCATTGTAAATCAAGATCAGACTGTACAGGACGTCCAGTCTGATCTTGTATCTTCAATGTCCGATATTATGAGCTTTCCCGGAGATTGGAACTTTGACGTTACTCTGCCAAAAGGGGGTTTGATACATGTCCCTGATGCACTGTACCAAGGAGTTGTGTATTCATAAAATCAACTTTATCTAACAACCGGCTGAATATGGAGGTAGAGTGGCTATTTGACATACAGAAACTTAATCAATAACAAAAAGTTTCGACCCGGGTCAGCCTGCGCGGACTGCGCAGGCTGACCTGGGTCGATACTTTTTGCAAATGCACTAAACCCCTTTTCACAGGAAGGGCTCAGTTTCACTGGATCTGTCTAACAGGCGTAGAGTTGTTTATATATGTTTTGCAAGTATTGCGATGAAAAATTGAAATATATTTACTGTAGGCTATTATTAGAACGCGATAGTTATAATATTTGTCTTCTAGTACCGTTTTGTTCCAAGTTATTGACCACCTTGTTGAACATATTTGGATAGGCGTTAAGTTGTAAATAAAGTTGTTTTTACCCCTAGGTTTCTAAACGCGACCCTCTGTACTTTTACGGACAGTGTAGTTCAAATAGATACCTAGTCTTGAAATTTTATATCACAAGTGGATTTCTAACTGGTTAGTGAATATCTATGTTTACAGAGCTGAACCCTTCTACACACTTTCAATTTTTTTCCTAGCTGTAAGAATGTATCTTTAAAATTATAAATACAGTCCAACTTTCATCAAGCGTGCACGTAATGGACACTCAAAAAGTGCTCGCTTAAGACAGGCGCTTACCTAGCACGGGTTAATTTCACCAATATTTTCCTTCCATGGAAACTCAATGTAATTGAGCTATGCTCTGCCAAAAGGGGGCTTAATGCATCGCCATGATGCATTTGTACCAATCAAGCCATCATATGATTATGGATCTATAATAACCTTTTTTTAACAACCAACTTAACCATGAGGTAAACTGGTCCTTGGACATACAGAAAATTGACCAATAGTGAAAAGCATCGGCCCAGGTCAGCCTGCGAGGACTGCGCACGCTGACCAGGGTCGTTACTTTTCGCAGATGCATTAAGTCCTCTTTTCACAGAGTATGGTTCCTATGTCAACAGGTTGGTTGCTTATAGGGGCGGTCACTAAGACAGTGCATTAAATAAATTTTAGAGCCAGTAGCCGAAATCCAATATTCCAATGTCAAAGTTCTCAAAGTTTCTCCGGTAAAAATCCTCATCATATCGGACATAGTAGATCCAAGATCAGACTGCACGTTCTGTGCAGTCTGATCTTGGATCTGCACTGTCCGCAAAAGCCCGCTGAGTTGCGTTTAGCAACCTAATGATTCAGAGTTTATACATGTATGCGTAGCAAGCTTTACACTAAGTGTTATACGGTAGCATCTGTACAAACACTTAACGCATCCGAAAATACAATTTCCTATTGTCGTTTATGGATTATGTAAGGGAAGGGCAGACACTCCTGACCAAATGTAGTTTATAATTATCGTACTGTATCGTATAGTAACAAATACTGCTTCTTCGTCGTGCAGTTAACCCTTAGGCTGCTAAGCGCGACTCACTAACCTTTTGCGGACAGCGTAAATCAAGATCAGACTGCACAGAACGTGCAGTCTGATCTTGGATCTACACTATCCGATAAGGACATTACATTTCCGCCAGAAATATCTTTAAAATAGGAAAATTTGGGTTTTTACTATCGGCTTTAAAGTTTCATTTCACTTATTCAGTACGATAAGGGTTAAAGCGTGCTATTCAGTTTTATATAATCTCATCAAACTTAAAATGATTCATCCCTGTACTAAGTATGGTAATATCTGGCAAACCGTTAATACAGAAAAACACAAATGTAAGAAAAAAAAAAGTTATAAATGGTATTATCTTAATGAGCTACGTAGCCATTAAAATTATTTTCCAGAATTTCGCAAAGACTTGTGGGAATGTCACGTGATCACGCTTCACATATTTTAAGATCGTATTCAAATTAGTACGATAACGTCATATTTGATAGCATATAAATAGAGTTACCGATAAAAAAAGCGCCCAATTGAACAGCCCGCATAGCTCGGGTGGTAAGCATAGAGTCTTGGGTCACTTGAAGGCGTTGGTTCAAGCCCCACGGCTTTCCATCTAAAATTACTAATAGCCTTTCGGATGAGACGTTAAACATGAGGTCCCGTGCGACGGTGCTATACACCGAACACGTTAAGGAACCAGGTATAACTAATGATGGGTTTTATCCTGTATCTTAGCACTATCCCCCGTAACAATACTAACAGCCTTAAGGAAGCGTCGCCCATATGGGCAACCGGTGGCGATAGATAGACGCAAATTCAATCAAAAGCGCCCAACCCATTATTTGAACGCGTCTTTCGAACCATTCAATGCAAGTAACTGTCTCGTGTCTTTATGTTGGTAGGGAAAAGTATATGAACCACGTTCTGGCAAACGGGAGTTTTATGGATCTCCGTGTTGACTTATATCAAGCAAGTCATCACATAAGTATGGCTCCATAAAATTCATTTTTTTTTTTTTTTTTTTTTGAAAACTGGCTGAGTTATGAGGTAGAAAGGTCTTTTAACACGCAGAAAATTTTTAAATAGCAAAACGTTTCGACTCATGTCAGCCTGTGCGGACTGTGCAGGCTGACATGAGTCGATACTTTTTGCAGAGGCATTAAACCCCTTTTTCTCAAAGCGTGGTTCATATTTGGCTTGCAACACGCGAAAAGGGGCATTCGGACATTTGCGTAAAGTGTCGTCTCGGATCAGCCTGCGCAGTTCGCGCAGGCTAATCCGAGACGGCACTTTACGACTACATTACATTTTGTGCTACAGTAGACTTGCGCAAAACAGAAAATTACATGAAAACGGAAAGTGTCGTTTCGGATTAGCCTACGCAGTCCGCGCATGCTGATCCAAAACGACACTTTACGCAAATGTCCGACTATCCCTTTTCGCGTGTTGCAGGCCATTTTGTAGCATCTGTCAGGAACAAAAAAAAATTTAAAAAGACCACTTTAACCTCTTTCCTGCTAAATAAGTGAAATGGCACGTTCAAGCCGATGTTAAAAACCCAAATGTTTGCTGTTTCAAAGGTAATTTTGGGGGAAAAAATTTGTCAATATCGGACAGTGTAGATCAAAGATCAGACTGCACGTCTGTGCAGTCTGATCTTGATCTACACTGTCCGCAAAAGGTCAATATCGGACAGTGTAGATCAAAGATCAGACTGCACGTCTGTGCAGTCTGATCTTGATCTACACTGTCCGCAAAAGGTCAATGAGTCGAGCTTAGCAGTCCAAAGGTTTAGATTTAAGCGTCTTTCACAACTTCAGCTGCATTCGTGAGTGTCTGATCTTTGACTCTACACAATCCGCTTAGCTTTAACATTCTGGAAATAAGCAAATTTAAAATGGCAGTTATTTGGTTTTGTTTACTTTTTACTAAAAATGTCTACTTGGTTTATAAGAGGTTAGTATTTCTTATATGGTTTCAAGCCTCTGTAAAGTACGTCGACTCATTCAAATCTGAACCAGACAATCCTGTATTTTAACAACCCTGAAGCAGAATGCTTTTGAAGGTTTTTGAAAAACATTGTTCGAAAAGGAGAAAATGCTGGTAACAAGCATTATCTACTTTTTCCAAAATGTCTACCACTGTTAAAACCACTTTTGAAATAAAACGGATATTTGAAATAAAATTTCAACTTCGCTATATTCCTTTAGTTTTCACCCATGTACTTCAAAATGGATATACGTCGTATATAGATGATTTTTATCCAAAACTTTACAGAAACATCATGAAAGATGGAAAAAATCGCATTTGAAAATTTTATTTCAAAAGGCCGTTTCATGTAGAAATTTGAAATAAAATCAAACAAGAATACGGATATTTCAACATACCATCCTTTTAAAGACGAATTCAAGCATTTGAACCATATCTAAATTGTCGTCTACAAAAATTAATGCTTTCAAATTCGGCAGCTCTAAAATTTTGTCGTTTTGTTAAAAAAAACCCTTTAATCACCAAGAAACATTTCATGCCATTCTACTAAAACTCAGACATGCAACATGCAAAAGATTCAATCCTTATCCTGCTAGATAAGTTAAATGAAACTTTCAAGCCGACAGTAAAAGCCCAAATAATCTTATTTCAAACTTATCTTTTGAAGAAAAATATCTCATGTTCAAATCGGACAGTGTAGATCCAAGATCAGACTGCACATTCCGTGCAGTCTGATCTTGATCTACACTGTCCGCAAAAGGTCAGTGAGTCGCGCTTTTCAGCCTAAGAGTTAATACATAAAAACATCGTGGCAAAAGTAGAGATTGCTTGTATGAACATTTTCTTCTTTTTGCCAAAATGATTTGATCAAACCCTTTACCGAACAATCCAAAATTTGAAGTCCCAGAGGGAAAAATATTTTGAAAACATTGTGGGAAAAGGAGAAAATGCTGGTGACCAGCATTTTCTCTTTTTCCCACAATGTTTTCTACCGTACGAAAAAAAAAAAAAAAATCCAATATGTGAGCCACATTTAACTTTCGCCTGCAAATTCTCTAAATTTGGACAAGTCAACATTTTTGGTATGTGGTAAAAATTTAAAAATTTGCTTCAAGGCAGTCTACAAGAGGTAATTTCTCAGCATCTGGAGTCTTCATTCATGCTGGGTACATTTTGAGCCGGCGTAAGTGACATTTGAGCTTTTTTGGAAAACAGTTGCAGAATTGCCCGTCTGAATTTAGGGTCCCTAATCCCGTAAACGATTGGAAAAACCGCACAAATGATGGAAAAACTTCCCCTGTGGAAAATTACAAATGCAAGGAGTTTCGCTTTCGATACGCTGAGAGCATTGCGGTTCATGTCTTCCGCGATGATATGTAGGCAGAAAGTAAGGATGAGTGCCACTATACATGTGATTGTTATTATTAATACTATGAGAGTTTTGCGCATGATCCTGTTACGCACACCCCCTCGAGATATACTCGAGCCGCTTGTTCGAAGTACCCCCTTTTGTTTGCCTTCACTTTTAAAACTGTCTCGATTTCTTAGAAATATTCGAATCACTTTGCTGAACGATTTTGGAGGGCTCTTTTTCTCCACTTTTGAGTCACCGTTTGAAGATTTACATTTCCGAGTGGGAGACCCTTCCGGTGTATTATTTGGGATCACTTCAGCCACAGGGGTGCTGCGAGGTATCTCACTCACAACCAGGTCATTGGCTACTTGTGTACTGGCATTTTTGTATAAACTTTGAAGCTGTACCGCCGTTCCTTGATAAAATTGTTTAAGGATAAGTCCATACAATGCACACGTGACAACAATGACGACTGAGACTGGAAATCCACCGGAAATTAGAAGAAAATATATGGCCCAGTCCCTATTTTGATACATATCGTCAGTTGCACAAACTGTCACTGTAATATTTCTGCCTTTGTATGACGTCACAAAGTTATGATGGCCGCTGATAATTCCAGGCGGCAGAGCAAAGACGAGAGCCGCGACACTGACCAAGATACAGAGATTTCTGGCCGTGTTTGCTTGTATCTGCCATCCGTACGGCCTGCAAACCTTCCTAAATCGATCTATCGCTATTAATAACAAAACAAAATAACACGCTATCACGGTATATCCAAATACATAAGCGGACACTCGACATAGCCAAGATTCCGGAAAGACGAACCAGTAGTGCATTTCCGCCGCTTGTGTTGGTAGCATCATCGAACACTGCACGACCCCTATCAACCCCATTACAAACAGGAAATACTTAAAATTGCACCGTTTATATTTCAAGCCGTATATGTAGACCACAATCATATTAGACACGAAACCCAGGACAGCCGTGAGACCGAAAATTACACTTACAGGTAGCACTTTACGGAAATACTCTGAGTTGAACTGTTCACGGTAAAGTTGTTCGTCATATGTTGAATTTTTCAGAGAATACAGCGAACTATTGGCGTTTTCCATCCTGGTAAAAATAATAAATTACTTCAATCCAGACCAAAATCCACATTTATTCATTTTAACATTCTTCGTTCAATCCATTAATTTTTATCCGTGATGCAGCATTGTTTAAAATACCAGAATGCAAGTCACTTATAACATCCATTCTTCACTACTACCTTTCATTAAAAGCCAAATGAAATATAAAATTCGAGGATTATAAAACAAGTTACAAAAATTATTCAATAAATTGTTCTATTGTTTTAATACCGAAAGTGATAAAACTGTATAAAAAACGAAAAAATGTAATTTCCCTGATGGTTGCACCAGCATCCAAAAATATTCTCTAATTCCGATTAAAATTGAATACTGCTAAACTGTCGCACAAAATACCACTGAACAGTTCTGCAACAGCGTCGAGTTGAAGAAAAACTCCAATACTAGTACCGCTGTTTAAAACTTCCTATCACTGTACGGTAAGCGCCTCTGTCTGATTCGATGCATGAATAACTTTGATAGTAAAACTACGAAACCGAAGAGCGGGCATGTGTTACTTCGAAATGATTCAGTCTGTTTCCCACACTTACTCTTCTCTTAACCAAACGACAAAATTTTAGATTTGTCCAAATTGAAAGCATTTGCAGACGACAAATAAAACATGGCTCGAATAATTAGATTTTTTTCGAAAGGTTAGAAAACATTGTGGGAAAAGGAGAAAATGCTGGTTACCAGCATTTTCTCCTTTTTACCACAATGTTTTTAAAAGTCTTATTGCCCAGGGTTGTTAAAACTCGGTATTGTGTGGTAAAGAGCTATTCATACATAGCCGCAGAACAACAATTCCGTTCGACGTCTTTTGCTGTTTTTAACATGCGATCAAAGTCTTACAGCATTTTGTGGCAAAATGTGACACGATAATGTGGATTTTCTGTGAAATGGTAGTAGACATCGTGGTAAAAAGAAGCTTCAAATCTTTGTCTGCCTCAGAATCGAAATGACACGAGTTTTTTCTAATCATTATTATTTTCATCCCTTTACTCTATCAGTTGGTGTATCTTCACGACTCGATGGAAGACGACTGCTGAAAACGTGTTGGGAAAAGGAGAAAATGCTGGTTACCAGAATGTTTTCCTTTCCTCACAATGTTTTCAACCATTTCATAGAAAAATCGCATAATTTCAGTCATAACTGATTTATCATCTGCAAATGCTTTCAATTTGGACAAGTCTAGAATTTTGTCGTCTGGTATAAACAACTGACTATTTCACTACCACGTAACTATAAGCCATGCTCTGTAAAAAGGGGGCTTAATGCATTTGTAAAAAGCTTCGACCCAGGTCAGCCTGCGCAGTCCGCGCAGGCTGACCTGGGCCGAAGCTTTTTGCTTTTGGTCAATTTTCTATTTGATCAAGAATCATTGTGCCTCATGATTAAGCAGTTTTTTTTTTTATACAAAACGGATTTTAGGGATGTAATATACTGTGATGACTTGCTTTGTATCATGCATCACGAAGATGCATTAAGCCCCCTTTAGCCAGAGCATGGCTTATATTAATTCAAGCTCTTCCGACGGCTGAAAGTAGGATCCATTGGAATTCTACCCGCATACTTTTCCACGTACTAGTAATCAAGCTTGCCGACGCAATGTTCAGCGCTTAGAGTGGAATGAATTCTGTGAAATTGACTACTGTCTTCAGTTCTCGGAAAAAGTTTGGTGCAAGCTGGGTTTCGGAGCCACGACCGCTGAGGTACCAGCCACGTGTATTATCCACAAACTACCAGAGTCGTTTAACTACGGATCAAACTGGTAGTGTAGATCAAGATCGTATTACACAAAAATGTAGTCTTTTCTATCTCAATGCTTGGTAAAACCTCATCGTTTTTCCTCATTGAAAACAATTGTAGACGACCAAAAAAAAAAAATAACAAATGCCTCTAGTAATAAAATTTGTCTGAAATGTTAGAAAACGTTATTGGACAAGCTAGTTAACAGCATTTTCTCTTTTTCCAACAGTATTTTAAGAACCTTCGTTCTCAAGGTCGTTGAAACACGTGATTGTTGGGTACTAAAGAATTCATTGACCCGGTAGTCATAGTACTCCTTTGTGATTGCTGAAATATACATGGACCATGCTGTGTGAAATGGGGGCTTAATGCATCTGCGAAAAGTATCGACCTAGGTCAGCCTGCGCAGTCAGCGCAGGCTGACCCGGGCCGAAACTTTTCGCTTTTGGCTTTTGGTCAATTTTCTGTATGTCCAAGGACTAGTGTACCTCGTGATAAATTTGGTTTTAAAAAAAGTGGTATATTATGGATCCATAATTATGTGATGGCTTGCTTGGTACCATGGATCACGGAGATGCATTAAGCCCCCTTTTGCCAGAGCATGGCTCATATACTTTTGCAACAGCTAACAAATTTTGCCGGAATCGATCGGTCCTTCACCTTTTCAAATCCAAAGGCGAAAACAGCGACTTTTTGTCGACGGCATAGATCAAGATCAGACTTCACAAAAGATGCTGTTTGATCTTGGATCCATACCGTCCGCCCGTTTTAGTCATTTAGTCAAGCCTATGAAATATTTAGAACGCTTTCTGAATGGTTATCGACCTTAGCGACCAGGGAAACAAACTGCAAAGGCCAATAGCAAGGGCCCGCCCGGGTAGCTCAGTGGTTAGCGTATCGGACTTGTGACCTGGTGGTTGTGAGTTCGATACCCGGTTGAGGCAAAGTTTCTTTCCGGCGAGTTTTCACCTCTCACCTCTGATGCATGTGAGAAAGTAGTCAGTGACTTGGAAAGAAAGTTGTGTCAGTACTGGTGTGAGAAAGCCAGGAAACACATGCGTAGGTGCACTGACCGCCGTGATATGAGCTAAGCTGTTAAAACGGCGTTAAAGTCCATTTCAATCAGTCATCCAATCGCAACTTCTTGATGATTTTTCCTTCTTAGAAGAATATTTTCAAAAGAGTTTTCTTCAACTTTTGAGTGTAATAAGGGGTGTGGTATTGTAGGGTAAACTGTCTTCCTTCCTTTCAAATCACTGTATCTAAACTTGTACCCGTTGTAGCTTCCGTAATCGCCCGTTATAAATGAAAAACGATAACAGGCTCCCAGTTTATCACTGCATCCCGACATGACGTCAAAATATGTCGGTAAAATTTACCTATACAGATTAGCCCTCTACCTGCTATATAAGTGAAATGAAATTTTAAAGCCGAAAGTAAAAAACCCAAATGTTCCAATTTTAAACTTGTATTTATGGGAAAACATCTCTATAACTGACAGTGTAGATCCAAGATCAGACTGCACGTTCTGTGCAGTCTGGTCTTGATCCACACTGTCCAAAAAAGGTCAATGAGTCGCGCTTATATCAGTTTAATGGTTAAGTCTTTACCAAATGCACGCAATCCTGTATTTTAATGACCGCTACATTAAAAGACTGCCTTTGAAAACTTTGTGCGAAAAGAAGAAAATGCTGGTTACCAGCATTTTCTCCTTTTCCCACAATGTTTTCTGTCCTTGCACAGAAAACTTCCACTCTTTGGGATTCACTGAGTTCGTCGTCTGCAGATGCTTTGAATATCGACAAGTCTACATTTTTGTGATCTGGTAAAATGTTTGCTTTGAAACCATTGTAGGTAAAAAAGAGTATATTGGTAATTAGTATCTACTCCATTTCCTTTATTGTTTTTAACACTCCCCAAAACAAATTCCATCATTTGACCCACAGTTAATTTGTCATCTGTAGATACTTTGAATATGAACGACTAAAAGATATCGGTCGTCTAACAAAGACTTGAACATTTTTGCTCGCTGATTATTGTATTCACAAATATATTTTCAAAGCCGTCTACGTAGAATTTTTGCCGAGCCCCGTCGTTTTGGTCATTGGTTCAATCCCTGGCTTGATGGATGATAGTCATTGTGACAGGATTCATTCCTCTCCCACCGCTGACCATTGTCTCGACGATAGTTCTACGGGAAAGCAGCCAGTGGTTTGGAAAGAAAATTGTGCTGAGTACTGGTAACAGAATCTCCAGGAAAGCATGGATAGGTCCACTGGCCGCCGCGATATAACTGAAATAATGTTGAAAACGGCGTTAAATACCATACAATCAATCAATCAATCAATCAACGTCAAATTTTAAGGCTACGACTGGAGAGATGCAGACGAGTGTATCCATTATCCTTCACTATCTAATCGCTGCATTCTGACATGGCGATGTTAAATATGTCGGTATTTTACCGATATAGATAAATCTTTTACCAAATAACCATGCGTTTACAAGACCCCGAGAAGGAACGTTGTCGAAAATAGTGTGAGAAAAGAAGAATACCTGGTTCCCGGCAATCTGGCTCACAATCTAACAACAAACTTAAGAGGTTACGTAGCCCATTAAGTAAATACCTATAAAAAGTATACTTTTCTTACACAATCATGTCTTCCTTTTTTACCGAAGATTTGCCAGCTAACGTCTCACTTATTTATCTCTTTACCACAAGACAATACTGTAGATTTGTCCCCACTGAAAACATTCGCAGACGACACTTTAAATGTAACTCAAATGATGGAATATGCCATTGATAGAGAAGAAAATATTGTTGGAAAAGGAAAAAATGCTGGTTACCAGCATTTTCTCCTTTTCCCACAATATTTTCAAAAGGCCTCTTGCTCAGAGTTGTTAAAACTTGGGATTGTGTGGTAGGAGGTTAAGCGATGAATTATACATGTATTTAAAAGTTTAGTGAGATGATGAAAAATCTGAAAAGCTCCTTTAATGACACTTCTTGTTGATTACCCGTTTTACAAATGCGCTTTTTCGAAGGCGAGATTTTCATTCTCGCCTTCATATGTCAGCGCTCGGCAGTTTACTGCAAATGCCTCTGAACAGCATTAGCCAAACGCCTTGCCTTTCAAGTAGTTCGATACTTCTCGAGTACATAAGAACAAAATAATGTCGAGACCATTGTAAATTTAATCAGATCAGCAAGAAGAAACTTCAAATTTCTAGAAGGAATGAAATCGAATTCTTAAAAAGCATCGTTTTTGACAAATGCAAAATACTTTGGATCAGTTTATTGTTACAATGGTGTTGCTACAGCAACAAATAAACTGTAGTTGTAATAAGCCAATCGAAACCTACTAAAATGACGTCATTCGGACCTACTTCCACTCCACAACGCATAAACAACTAACCAGAGGGATCGTATATGTAAATTTACGACCCCTGAACTAACCAATCGGATAGCTTTTTTGAATGACGTATCGCTGACAGACCTCTTTTCTCTGTTGACAACATTATTCTGTCTTTATGAGAAGTAAAATTTCAATGAAATAAATTCCTTTGAATCATCAAGTATTTATACAAAATTTTCTCTTTCAAAGAAATATCTTTTTCTTCTATCAAAGTTGTCCTTGACATTATGATTAATGAATAGGTTATTGTTAGGCATCAGCGTGGCCCAGTTTTGATACCGGAGACCCGTGAAAAGAAAAAGGTAAATCAGTTGAAATCACAATATGTGTCATTTCGAAGTAGTTCCGGCAAGCATAATGTACCGATGTATAGCAGGGGATATCCTGGGCTCCAGTCTTATCGTTTCTATCCTTATATACGAGTATGATCGGACTTTACTACGTCAAAAATGACAATAACATGATCTGTAACCGTTTAATCACGCAAAAAGTTTTAACTTCTTCTTTTGATCGTCACGGTGCTTAACGTTCAGCAAGTATTCATAAATATTTAACCGTTTACCACTCGCTTGTAACGACTCTGAAAAAGCAAACTTTTAAAAACATCGAGGGAAGAGGGGATATTGCTTGAAACCCTCCTTTTACCACAATGTTTCTACCCTATCAAGAGCAAATTTCGTCCCTAATTTTGGGCCACCCTGAATTTGTCGTCTGCAAATGCTTTCAACTTAGTCTGAAATTTCGTAAAGAATAAACGCTTATTGCAATGAATTGTTATCATAATCACTTACCTCCATCATTATTAGAACTGAAATCTTTACGTAATATAATCCGTTTGTTTACCTCGAAAAAATTCCCTTCAACTACACTTCTTTTCAAAACTGAATAACACAATGATAAAATTATCTTGACACAGAAAATCCAACAGTCCTAGAATGCAACGGACGTGTTCATGTTTTTCTAAGGACACAGACCAAGGGCCTGTATCTGTGTAACTGTATCCGATATATTGTTGTCGAACAAAGGAATAAGGTGTATCTCAATTGACGGGTAGGCATTCATTTTGCTTTCATGTTTGCCGACAAGCTGAACGTACATTCCGGTTACGCGGGATAAATGAAACACAAGCGTTAATGTCAATGAACCCTTGGGCCGCTTAGAACGTCTGTCTCTTTTGCAGACAAGGAAGATGAATCTATGGTCTGCACAGAATATGCAATCTTATGTCGGATCTGCAGTGTGAGCTACCTTGTAATAATCCGACTAAAACAGCCCTGGATGGAGTTGCAATAATTAAGCATTTTTCCCGACATGGAAAATGCCAATTTCATCAATCCAGCGCTCTAAGGGTTAACAGGGTCAGAGATTACAAGAATCGTATAAACAGAGAACATCCTCGGACGTCCCTCATAGGACCTATGAAGTCAACCGTCAAATGATGTTGGTTATCCTTAATAGGATGGTAAACATTGTGCGAAACGGAGAAAATGTTCATTGCCAGTATTTTCTCATGTTCCTGCAAGGTTTCAAAATACTCTTCCTTTTTTTTAAAAGCCCCATTCGTTAAGGTCATTAAAACTCAGCACATGTATTGTAATCTAAAAGTTAAATCTCCGTTTTGAACATCGAAAGTCGTTTGTTTTGAAACTCTTTTCAATCTTGATAAAATATATTTCAAATAAAATAAAATGGTAAACAATTTAAAAAAAAAAAGGCCTTTTAACCGAAAGAAAATTTTTACAACCTCAGGGAAAAAAAAAAAACACTTTTCGAAATACTTTTGGAAAAGGAGAAAATGCTAGTAACCAGTATTTTCTCCCTTTACCATTATGTTTTGTAGTTTTTCCCAGCCAAAC
The DNA here is from genome assembly GCA_946811185.2 of Hippopus hippopus. NCBI lineage: Eukaryota > Metazoa > Mollusca > Bivalvia > Cardiida > Cardiidae > Hippopus > Hippopus hippopus. The sequence goes on from OX328101.1 coordinate 19,425,858, forward strand.
GGCACATTTTCAGCTGCTCTTAACTTATCATCTGCTAATTGCTTTAATGTAGACGGCCCTAATTTTTTGTTATTTTCTAAAGGCTTTTGTAAAGGGTTACTAAGACCAGGGATCGTATATTCACATGTAAGATCCCTGCTAAGATGGAAAAAATTGTCAGAAAGTCAAAAAAATAATGTTGATTGTCATTATTTGCAATTTTCCTACAATGCTTTCAAAAGCCTCTTCTTCAACATTGTTAAAAGTCAGTATTGTGATCTAAAAGGCCGAATCTCAGTTTCTATACTCTGAAAGGCACCTTTCTAGAAACTCTTTGCTCTCTCAATAAAATTGTCTATGGAATAAAATGGTAAAGACTTTCAAGAAATAAATCATCTCATAACAGTTTTAGACCTATCAAAATTGATTGCATTTTCAAGCAAAAACTATTCTTCAACCCTTTACCATACCCTATCAAGTACTGTTTTAACAACCGTGAGAAAGAGGCCATGTAAAAACTTTATTTTGAAAGGGAGAAATTTTCTTAACTCTTTACAGGTAGAAAAAATTTCAGACTTGCCAAAATTGAATGCATTTTCAGGTAGCAACTTAAATCTGGCACCATTGATGGAACCTGTCTGAAATAGGATGGAAGACATTTCAGGAAAAGGAGAAAATGTTAGTTAGCACCAAAGTCTCCTTTTCACACCAAAAGTTCACACGCCTTCTTCCTAAAGACCTTTTAAACTCATCATTGGGGTAATAGAGGGGTAGATCTAAGTTTCTATACAACGAAAAAACATATACGGGTAATGGTAAATCAAAACTCTTTGCTATCACATAAAATTTTTCCTTCAAATAAAATGGCAAAGAGTTTCAGAAAAGTCCTTTCGTTTTAATTTTTTTCAACACATTTTCACAAGCCTTCTTCTCCAAGTTTGTTAAAACCCAGGATAGTCAACTGGTCTCCATTGCACAGGAACATTGCACAACCCTATACACTTTGCTGTATCAGGAGAGGCGATTGAACTACAGGAAAATGTATCGCAATATGTTATGCCTATATTCCAAACTCGCCTTCATACTGTACTTTCAGTACTTTGATTAAGTTGTTCGCTGCACATTGTAAAAAATAATGACGGGAGTGATGCTAACGAATGTATTATTTTCCTTCCTATCTAATCACAGTATCCTGACATATAGTGATGTTAAATATGTTGGTATTTTAACGATATAGATAAACCTTTTATAAAATAACCCCTTCTTTAAACCTTTACCAGACGACAAAATTTTAGCCTTGTTCAAATTGAAAGCATTTGCAGACGACAATTTCAATGTGGCTAAAACGGTGCAATTTTTCTTTTATAGGGTAGAAAACATCGTGGGAAAAGGAGAAAATATTGGTTATCAGCATTTTCTCCTTTTCCTACGTTTTCAAAAGGCTTCTTTCCTAGTGTCGTTAAAACTCGGCATTGTGCTGTAAAGTGTTAAAAGACCTGAGAAGAAATCCTTTTGAAAACACTGTGTGAAAAGGAGAAAATGCTGGTAACCAGCATTTTCTCCTTTTCACACAGAGTTTTCCGCCCTTTCTTAGACAAATACCGTCAGTCTGGCAAAGATATATATTTCAGCCATGCTCTGTGAAAATGCATCTGCGAAATGTTTCGGCCCAGGTCAGCCTGCGCAGTCCGCGCAGGCTGACCTGAGCCGAAACTTTTCGCTGTTTGCCAATTTTCTGCATGTCCAAGGACCAGTCTACCTCATGATTCCGTCGGTTGTTAGACAAAATGGATTTTATGGATCCATAATTATGTGATGACGTGGTTAGTATGATAGATCACGGAGATGCATTAAGCCCCCTTTTGCCAGAGCATGACTCATTTGTTGTCTGCAAATGCTTTCAGTCTGGAGAAATCAAGAATTTTGACGCCAGGTAGATAAAGGCAAGTCGACTTTCTTGAGAATATTTTGGCAAAATGCAAGATTCGCATACTGAAAAAGCATTCAAGATCAACTGTTAACGTCAGGAACATTAGTTAACAGAAGTAAAAGAAAAATGGCGCTTTTATGTAACTGAAAGATACAAATATCTTCATATCTTAAAATTCCGATATTTCCGATTAAGACTTCGAGAATGGAAGGGTTATTTTCGTTAATTGACCTGTCAGATTTAGTAGACATTTTGTTATAGTCTCATTAACAAATAATCAATCAACAAGTTCAGTTATGTTGATTAACATTCTGCCACGAGAAATAGCGCGATTTGATATTAAATTGCTTATGCGATATTTGTTATCTGAATATTCTTACGAACAAGGTCCGCAACAAATGCAAATGAACAAATGAATAGCAGAAATACAGGGACCGGGCAGGATTCGAACCTAGAACGCCAGGACGAAAGGCCAACACCATAACCACTGAGCTAAAGAAAATTATTCCTAACGCAGTTGTTAGGTATTGTATTTAAATCGGGATGAAGCCATGCATGAAGGGGTGGTCTCCCGTAACAATATGCCACTTTGAGATTCATTCATTCAATTCATCTATTCTTTCATTCGTTTGTTCGTTCGTTCTTTCATTCATTCATTCAAGAGAAGTAGCGCGCTGTGGTATTAAAATGCGTAGTCTGTATTTGTTATCTGTATATATTTATGCTACTTCGAGATTAATTAATTAATTAATTAATTCATTCATTCATTCATTCATTCATTCATTCATTCATTCATTCATAATTTCATTCATTCATCAGTTATTCATTAAATCATTCATTCATTCATTCATTCATTCATTCATTCATTCATTCATCATTTCATTCATTCAATAGTCATTCATTCATTCATTCATTCATCAGCTATTCATTCATTCATTAATTCATTGACAGGAATAGTTACAAACAGTGAATCCTATATAAGTCATGATCTATGAAAAGGTAGTTTTATGCATCTGCTGAAAAAAATTGACCCATGTCAGTCAGCGCGGGCTGCGCAGTCTGACCTGGCTTGGTTTGATTTTTTATTTTTTTTAAATATATATATTGTTATTTTTCTGTATATCAAAGGACCATTCTACCTTATGGTTCTTTCTGTTTTTACAAAATGGATCCATGTTATCCAACGACTACCTTGGTATAGTTGGCATGCAACACGTGAAAAGGGACATTCGGACATTTGCGTAAAGTGTCGTCTCGGATCAGCCTGCGCAGTCCGCGCAGGCTAATCCGAAACGACACTTTCCGTTTTTATGTAATTTTCTGTTTTGCTCAAGTCTACTGAAGAAAAAAATCTATTGTAGTCGTAAAATGCCGTCTCGGATCAGCCTGCGCAGTCTGCGCAGGCTGATCCGAGACGGCACTTTACGCAAATGTCCAAATGCCCCTTTTCACGTGTTGCAAGCCATATTGATTTACAAAGATGCATTTAGCTCCCTTTTCGCCACTCATATGAAATTCAAAAAGATAAATAGTGCACGTCGAATAATGAGTATATCCGAAATTTCATTATTTGCGTTGTTTCAATGGTCTGACATTCGTGCACGATTTCTGTCTTCCTGACATTTAATCAAAAGTATTAATCTTGCCTTATTGTTTCAAAACTCTTGCAATTGGCAGGTTGCACCAAAAGTTAGTTAGAATACAATGTACTTTAGACCCGTTACACGAACCCTGAGACCGTTTTTTCACCCACAATTCTCAACTTATTTCTTTTCCTAAATTTCAAGACAAGCCATCGGGGCCAGTACTCACCAATTATTTAGTTCGTGGGTCTTGTACTAGATTTAGAGAGTAACGTAATTTCCGATTGGCTGAACCATTTGCAGCTGTGCATCCGTAAGTTTTCGACTAAGTCCCTGCAGGGGTGACGCTGGTACTTTGGCATGGCACCGCAAGGCCTCATTCCAGGATGACAATCGTGAAACAAATGAGCCGTGCTCTGACAAAAAGGGGGCTTAAGGTAGTGAACCCGTAATAGAAAACAGCTATTTCCACTATAAAAATATCCTGCAAATTTTGCTTTGATAAAAAATGAGTATTATTGTACTACTTTAACCGATCCACTTTTTCCTTTTTTTCCTTCTTAGAATTATCATTTATAAATCTAAAACCACTAGATTCTCATTACAAAGGGAGATAATAATTACCTCCCTTTTCTTGAAACTAACAAAAGTATCAACAAATAATTTCAAGATAGACATCAAAGGAATTTCTGGTCGGTTAAAAAATGTGCAAAAGTATGATATCAGTATAAATCCTTATTTATCAACTATCAAAAAATTTTATTCTATGTTGCACTAGAAGCGTTACGGGTCTACTACCTTAATGCATCCCCGTGATGCACGATACCAAGCGAGCCATCACATAATTATGGATCCGTAATAGCCACGTTTTTTCTAACAACCGACTTAATCACAAGGTAGACTGGTCCTTCGAGATACAGAAAATTGACCAATAGCGAAAAGTTTCGGCCAAGGCCAGCCTGCGCAGGCTCACCTGGGTCGATATTTTTCGCAGATGCATTAAGCCCCCTTTACAAATTTTTTCTAACAGTGGAATAAATAGAGTTATTTCATCAGCTTGTGGTTAATATGGGGAAATATTTGCCGAAAAAGGGAAAGGTATGCGAAAATAACGAGTTTGCGGACCTTTCCCTTTTGAGGCAAATATTTCCCCATATTAACCACAAGCTGATGAAATAAATTATATATTATATTTTCTCTGATTATTTTGTCAAAGAATGCCACTTTTAAAACTTAAAAACTTCAAAAACTTAAAAAAAGTAGTTCCAGATTTTCGGCAGGAGGAAAATATTCACTGTGACGGGGAAATAATTCCCCCCAGCTTAAATTACGACATTTCTTTACCCATAACATTTCTAAAAATAGACACATGAAATATAATATAAAACATTCACCATTTCTCAAAAACTAACACGATGGTCCCCTATTTTTTTCATTTACATCTTTTAAACATATATTGACCTATGTAATGCAAAAAAAAAATTATGAGTTTCCATGGAAGGGTTTTTCAGAAAACTGCAAAAATGTAAAATTTTGCCGAAAAATGTTGGTCTTTTTTTTCCAATTTTAGGGTTAAAAACCAAAAAAGGATTATGTTTTATGCAGTTCAAAGGGTATAAAATATTATTTTTGTATAGGTGTATTGCTATGGATGTATTAAAAACAGATAAAGGCATAAAAAGTTGTTTATTTCGATTGTATTTCACATTTAAATCAGAAACGTGAAAATTAAGATAATGTCAGAAAATATGTAAAAAATGACCAGACACCTATGATAGGCGGCGGATAGTTTTGCTAATTATCCGATTAGATGACCCCCTGTTTTCTTTGCATATTTGGATTTAGCATACTTTAATCTATAAGATATGAAAAAATGAAGGATTTCTATGGCACGAAACTAATTGTAGAAATCGTCCTTAAAAAGACAGATAAATCAATAAATTTTGGGTCGTGTTTTACAAATCGAAGAGCAACATGTCATTTTAAGCTGATTGCAGTCATTAAATTTCCAAAAATAAATATTTTTATTACCACAACATTTCCTGCCAGTGGAACCGACCTTCACCGCTCAGCCATCTTGACCTAACTATAGCTGCTCTACCCCTATTGCACCTGTATCTCACACTATATCAAAGTTAATTGTTTGCTCTTTATTTTGAAGCAATAAATGTCCTTGTGATTCTTTGATCTCTAGATTTTATGATGTGCAACCTGTTTTTGAATCTAAACTGTCTGCTTTGTTTCAAACATTAAATTTTTTGGTTTTTAAGTCCTAGAATGTGATACTAAAGTCTTAACTTTGATATGTACAAGCATTTCTGTGATTTGTCGTTTTCCTAAAATAGTATGCAGCCTTCCTGTGATTTACTTAAGCGTTTAGCATAGATCAAAATGTTTGTCTTTTGAAATGTTTCATTCTCATGTCTCTCTACGTCAAGCAGTCAACACTTAAGGACCACAATGGAAATGAGGGATTCTTTCCCTTTCTTGTGATATCCTTGGTGCTGCTGTGCCTGATATACTTCTATGCATTTCCATCATATTTGACCTTTTATTTGAATATGTTGTGTGCTACTGTTTAAACCATATTATGTATATTCAGTGCTAAATAAAATAAATAAATAAATAAATAAATATGATACTATTTAAAGGCCCAGTGGAGGCAAAAATATCAGAAAGAGGTGCGATAATACATTTAAATTTAAATCATACCATTTAAAAGTATGGAAAATATTATTAAGATGAAAGTCTATTATTGTGTGGTCGGGCCATGTGTAAGTCACTGGCAGAAAAAAAAAATCAGGCAAAAAGTAAACAAAAGACACAGCTACTTGGCAAGTTTTAACCTAGTTTTGAAATTAATTTCTCTGTCAGCGACTAATACTTGGACTGACCGTGCTGATTGTCATTTTCAAAATAATTTCCTTATTCTTAAATGGTATGATATAAATTTAAATACATTTAAACACACGCTTTGTTACATTTGGGCTTTATTGTTACTTTAACCATTTACAAAACAGTCCCCAAGTTCTAACGACCATGAAGAAGAAGAAGAAGAAGAAGAAGGCCATTTGAAAACATTATGGGAAATAGAAGAAACTGCTGGAAACCAGCATTTTCTTCCTTTTCCCCTAATGTTTTCTACCTTATCACAGACAAGTTCTATCATTTGAGTCAAATTTGATTTCTCGTCTGCAACTGCTTTCAGTTTGGACAGGTCTATACTTTTGTCATCTGGTAGAGGCTTACCGCAGCAAGCTGCAGATTATACAAAGATAGGAGGTGAATGCCACTTATAAGTTGGTTGTTTTATGCTGTCGATGACCAAATGTGAACCCGATTTTTTTTAACTCTTTACCAGACAACAACATTTCAAGGCTTGCCCAAAATTAAAGCATTAACAGACGAAAACATTAAAGGTGACTCAAATAATGGAACTGAGAAACGCTGGTAACCGGCATTTTCTCCTTTTCCGACATTGTTTTCAGAAGCTTTCTTTCTCACGGTTGTGCAGGCGATGCATCAATGTGCTAAAAGCGTTCAATGATCGACCAAGGAAAATTTTAGTGTTCCGTTATGGACCAATGGAGCTTCAAAGGCCTGTGCATTATGGCACTTACAAAATCCAATTTTCCAGACGACATTATTTTAGATCTGTCTAATTTGAAAACATTTGCAGACGAAAGATTGAATGTTGCCGTTCTTATTTTGCCATAACTGTTGTCTTCAATAGGAATGAAAATATATATCTGTCTTAGAAGATAAAGTCTTACAACATTACATTTTAGCCATGCTCTGTGGAAAAGGGGTTTGGTTATTCTATTTGAAGCTGAGAGGTAAAAAGAACTCAACGTCTTTTCGGTTTTCTGATTTACTACCTTTTTCTTTTCTTTTGAATCTTGTTTTCCAAACAATAACGTCACGCAGGACGTTACGTAACGACGCTCGACGTATTTGCCCGGTGGCGCTACGACGTCCCACGGCTTAAGGCGTTCCCGACAGGGGGCTTAATACACCAGCAAAAAGTACCCTACTACACTTCGTGTGTGGAAACTTATTATTATGCTATTCGTCAATTTCTGCATGAAAAAGGACCTATCTACCTTATGATTCAGTCGGTTGTTAGACAAGATAGATTTTGAGGATCCATAACTGTAATGATGACTTGTTTGGTACAGTGTATATCGGAGATACATTAAACTCCCTTTTTACCAGAGCATAGCTCATTTTTTTTTCTTCTAACTCTTCGATTCAGTACAACATAACTCGACCTCTTCCGGCGGCTGCAAAAACAATCCATTAAAAGCCAGAAAAGTTTTATTTTTTACCCCAGAGGCTGGACTAAAAAAGCGGACTGTATATATCCAAGATCAGACTGCACGTTCTGTGCAGTCTGATCTTGATCTATACAGTCCGCAAATCGCCCTGTTTTCGCCTGTGGTCCTGATCGTGTTAATTTCCTCTTGCCCTAATTACAATGTGTTATGATACTTTTATGACGAATTCCTCTTATAAATATGTTATCTTATATCCTACGGTCGTATAATTCATGTAGGGCCACAATGTTACGATCAAACCAGGTCGATAATTATAATAAATACGATAATTGAAACAAAACTGATACTGTTGAATTATTCTTTCAGGTTGTTTTTCTTTTGTACGCCACTTAGCTCCATAACCAAACGACGTAATATTACACTTGTCCTAATCCATAATAGTTAATGATGGCACATTAACTGTTGCTCAAACACTGGAATTTGTCTTTGAAAGGATGCGAAGTTTTGTGGGAAAAAAAGGAGAAAATGCTGATCACCAGTATTTCCTCCTTTTTCTACAATGTTTTCAAAAGCCTTCTTCTGCAGGGTTGTTCAAACACGGGATTGCATGGAAAAGGGTAAAATTCCAAAAAAGCATGACTTATGTTTAAACTCTAGGTACATAAAATAATCGGTTTAGTTGGACAAAAGTGCTGCCTGATCTTGGTCAATATATTGCTTACAATTCAGCATCAAAATTTGGACCCGGTACATGACCGGTTGATCATTTATAAAGTCTCATTTTTATTTTTTCAATTTTCTTATTTTCGTATTTGTTTTTACAATATGTCAGCTATATCTATATAAAAAGAAAAGAAATTATGTTCGGTGTAAAATCCGTTCTAAGTAACCGGTACTTTAACGTACGAAGGAAGCCCGAGTGCCTTTTCGTATGTAATCTTTTCGCACTTTACCATACATAGAAGCCATGCTCTGTGAAAAGGGGGCTTAACGCGTCTGCAAAAAATATCGACCCAGGTCAGCCTGCGCAGTTCGCGCAGGCTGATCTGGTCCAAACTTTCTGCTATTGGGCAATGTTGTGCATGTCAAAGGACATGTTCACCTCATGATTCAGACACTTCTTAGATAAAATGAATTCTACTGATCCATTATCATAGAGCTCTACGTGATGAAATGTTTGATATCATGCATTACGGAGACGCATTAAGCCTTCTTTTGCCAGAGCATGGCTTATATATATCCCAACAAAATTTCAACAGCACCACTCAACCATACGATGAAATATTCAACTCTTTTATATTGAGGACACTTACAGACAACAAATTGTATGTTGTCAAAATGAAAGGGTTTTTCTTTTGCAAGGGTAGAAAACATATATGTTGTTTTAAAAGGAGAAAATGCTGATTATCACCATTTTTCTTTTTCTAAAAGATTTCTCAAGGGTCATCAGTGTCGTTAAAATACGCAGTTGATTGGTAAATCGTTAAGTAAATGAACAAGTACAAGACAAAACAAAAAAAGGTGACAAACGCTAGCGACCTGTTTTGAACAATATTTCTCAACAAGTCAAAAGCTCCCGTTTTTTAATAGCGTTTCTTATAACTTAACCCTCAGGCCGCTAAGCGCGACTCAAGGACCTTTTGCAGACAGTGTAGATCAAGATCAGACTAAACTTTCTGTGCAGTCTGATCTTGGAATTTCACTGTCCGATAAGGAGATATTTTTGCCCACCAAAATAACGTTGAAATAGCATCATTCTAGGCTTTTACTATCGGTTTGAAAGTTTCATTTAACTTATCTAGCAGGCTAAGGGTTAACCCTTTACCATGCGACACCAACTTTGAACGACGGCTGAAAAAGAAAGCTTGTGAAAACATTGTGGGTGAAGGAGAAAATGCTGGTAACCAGCATTTTCTCCTTTTCCCACAATGTTTTCTATCCATTCAATGACATATACTATCATTTGAAAAGTATTTGAATTGCTGCTTGTAAACTCCTTCAATATACACAAGTCTAAAATTTTGTTGTGTGGTAAAGGGTTAGGAAACAATAAGCGGATTCAAAAATAAAGAGTGTTCCTATTTGCGTGTTTAGAAGTTTAAAAGTTCAAGGCTTGCCTTTTATTAGAAAGCTTTGAACTCAGAAATGACCTTAAAGAAACTGAAAGTTTGATTGAAGGAAATTTCTCTGTAATTCTATTATTGTTTTCGTTGTTGTGGTTATAATAATAATTATTATTATTATTATTATTATCATCGCCGTCGTTGTCGTCGTCTTTGTTGTTGTTGTTGTTGTTAAGGGATTCTTGCTCAAACAAAAGTGCCGGTGCATTGATTTCTATGAAAACACATCATTGACATTTGTATGAAGATAAAATGAGCTAATTTTAAAAATGTTAAATCTTAATCTTAAAGAACTGAAAGCTTGATTGAGGAAATTTCTGTGTATTTCTGTTATTATTATTTATTTTTTCATTTTATATTTTTATTTTATTTTATTTTTTTTATTATTTCTTTATCATTCTTTTTTTATATTTATTACTTTTTTTATTTTCTATTCATTTTTTTTTTATTTCTTATTTCTTATTATTTTTTCCTTGTATTTGTAGAATTCTTATTCAAACAAAACTACTGGTCCATTGGTTTCTATAAAAACATCTTTTTGATATTTGAATGAAGATAAAATTGGTTAATTGTACCTTTACCATGCAATCACCAAACTTTTACAATGACCCCGAAGAAAATAAAAGTGTTTTGAAACATTGTTGATAAGAAGGAAAGTAGTACTGGCAACTAGCATTTTTTCTTCTTTCCCCCCCCCCCTCTCCCTTGCACTCCCCTTTGGTTTTTCTACCCTTTCAAAGAAAAATCTCTTATACGAAACTCCTGGAACAGAAAATGAATCAACTAGTTAAATCCGGTAATTCGATACTCACATACCCCCGAATTTTACGACCATTTGGGGAAAAAAAAATATGTATATTACAAATTGTCGGAAAAGGAGAAAATGCTGCATGGTCACCTTCATTTCCTTCTTTGCGTACAATGTTATCTATTGTTTTGGCGTCTGCAAATGCTTTCAAATTCCGATAAGCCTCTAGTTTTTTCGTGTGGTGAAGATTTTACACGTGATTTTCCCCGCTGCGACATGGGTATTGCATTTCACTAAGATTATACTCATATTTTATAGAACATTATTTGGATATTTCTGAAACTACAGCCATGCTTTATCATCGCACTTTCTAGTTTTTACCATCAAACAATAAAACTCCATTTAGAATCATTGTAAATGTATGAACGCTAAAATGATTCGAAGTAACCATGGAAACAGCATGTGCAGATGAAATTTAGCAAGTTATTCTTGTCTCAGATTGTTTTATTAAACTTTACGGTTTTGAAAATTTCTTTATTCTATACATTAGCAAGTAACTGCGATCACGTGACCATTTAAACACTATTTATTGGTACATACACTGACGGCTTAACTCTAACCCTGCCGTTCACGATCATGCATGCTTTTTGCGGAGTGTAAAGCAAGATCAGCCTGCACATACGTGCAGTCTGATCTTGCTCTACACTCTCTGCTGCTTTCTGAGTAGTTTAGGTCATTTGGATACCAATAGGAGCCAATAAATGCTGCATAATTGATTTTTGTGATAGGTTACAATTCACTTTCGGCATGATGAGGATGAAGTTGTAAGGCTGCCGATCCTTACTTTCTGAGTCCTTTGTAAGAATACTATGTCTGCAATCATTTGAATTTTTCACTCGCACGTACCTTCAATAAAGCTTAAAGTGACAGTAAAGGCCAAATGTAAACAAAGCGGGTGTTTAAATGCATTTAGATTTATATCATACCATTTAAAAGTATAGAAATTATTGTGAAGCTGACAATGTCATTGTACGGTCGGTCCAAGTTTTAGTCGCTGACAGAGAAATTACTTTTAAAACTAGGTGAAAACCTTCCAGGTAGCTGTGTCTTTTGTTTACTTTTTGCATGATTTAAAAATTCTTTTTTCTGCCAGCGACTAACATATAGCCCTACCACACGATAACAGACTGTCATCTCCACAATATGTTTCATACTTTTAAATGGTATGATTTAAATTTAAATGTATTATGACACCTGCTTTGATATTTTTGGCCTTTACTATATATCCCATATAGATCTATCTGAAATAGAAAGAAGAAAGGAACCCATTAGCCAATTTCTAGTAATAAAATTTGACTGGGAAAAAATTAATAATCCAACGAGCAGTCAGAACTAGTCCTAATGAGCTTTAAGAATATCTCAACAATGATAATAACCTTATAATGTAGCAACTCTCTGCAGGACTGAGGAAAGAAGAAAACAAAAGCAAACGAAGGTATGGCTGGAATAATTCATGCTGTCACGTGTGTTATCCTTTAACCCGATATAACACTGAGTTAATGAAATGGACTCTTTGAATTCTGAAAAGCAGACGGTATACAGGCATTTCACAGAAAACATGTAATAATGTAACAGACAGTGAAGATCCGAAGTCACATGTTCATGTGCCTGACCTTGACCTTCACTGTCCGCAAAATAAATAAAGACCTCTTTTAGTACTTGAGTGCGGAGCCCCGGTAGCTCAGTCGGTAGCGTGCAGGACTTGAGAACACGGGGTGCAGGGCTCGGTCCCTGGCTACGACCCCTGTCTCGGCCAATTTCTTTCCGAGGATTGATGATAGTCACTGCAACAGGATTCATTCCTCTCCCACCGCTGGCCATTGTTTCGACGATGATTATGTGGGAAAGCAGCCAGTGGCTTGGAAAGAAAATTGTGCGAAGTACTGGTAAAAGAGACTCGAGGAATGCATGGATAGGTGCACTGGCCGCCGCGATATAACTGAAATAATGTTGAAAAGGCGTTAAACACCATACAATAAATCAATCAATCAATAGTATTTGAGTTTTAGTACTTATGTTTCCATGGATCCAAATTAGTTCTCTGACGTTTTCACAAAGTGGGTTTCAGCCTCACGAAATTGAGAAGTATGTCACGGACACATGTTGATTAAAAAACAGAGCTGTTTGACGCCATTTGACTTTGGCTAATGTTGCCCGGTGTTAACCGGTACAAAATTGGTCATTTCAATCAGATACCCGTCAAAAACTGAAATCCGGTCTTAAAGTTGTGTACATATAATTTCAGAACATGTAATATCGCTGAAATGACGGATCGAGTTAAAACTTAGCGATTGCATCATTTCAGCTTATTTAGTACGAATTCACTCCTTACACCAACAAATATTAGACCCGTCCAAATGTAAAGTATCTGAAGTCGCCAAACTAAAGGTTGCTTAACCCTTTACCAGACGACAAAATTTTAGCCTTGTCCAAATTGAAAGCATTTGCAGACGACAATTTCAATGTAGCTCAAATGGTGCAATTTTTATTTGATAGGATAGAAAACATTGTGGGAAAAGGAGAAAATGCTGGTTACCAGCATTTTCTCCTTTTCCCGCGATGTTTTTAAAAGGCTTCTTTCCCAGGGTTGTTGAAAGTCGATATTGTGCGGTAAAGGTTAAATTATAGGATTTGTTTCAAATGGATTGAACACATCGTGGCGTTAGGAGAAAAGCTTGTTATCAGCATTTTCTCCTTTTTCCCAAAATGTTTTCCAAAGGCCTTGCCCTCATGGGTCAATAAAACACCGGATTGTTTGGTAAAGGGTTAAAAATTACAGTTTCCAAAATTAGACAACACACTGCGTGAAGTGTGATCATGATTTACACATGTATGCTATCCAGAAAAGGTCCTAATTTTCACATAGGAGTGTCCATTGGCACGACACATGTTAAACACATTCGGCATACCTCGGGTGATGGGAGCCATCAAATCCCTCGGCTGTATCTGGCGGATTGATATGCACCAGATCGGTACATTTCATCGCCCGGAAATACGCCGGTTTACCGTTCTGAAAATTGTAAGGCTCTTCTTAAAAAAGAAAACTTAAGTTTCAATTTTCTATCGAAATCTTTCTAACTATATTTCAGTTGACAAACAGTTCGTACATTCATTTTTTAACGTGGTTTATCAATTCCGATTGAAGTTTTCACCGACAGATAGATAGATGTGAATAATTTCATCGAGGTTGTTTATGTCTTTGCTAAACGACTTACAGTGGCGCCGCCATGTATAAGATCACGTGATTGGCAGTTCAAATGGAAACGACCGTTATACGGACGAGGTTAGATGTAGGTACGGAATCGGTCGAGTCGTAATGAGTGTTGTTAAACACAGGAAAAACATGAATGCGCATGTCCACGTGATACCAAAGTGTGAACCGGTACGCACTGGGTCAAATCGACCAAATATCCCTGTCAAAAACTGGAACTTTGCCATGCTGCAATAAAATTTTGTCAAATTATTCTTAAAATTACAGGTCAAAGTTAGGATTAGCGTTTTATTTTTTTTTTATAATTACACCGTCTAAACTCCTTCTTTGGGAGATGCTGAGGTGAAGACGTTTGAAAATGGAGGGGGAAATATCTTTAAAAAAGATAGACGGCAGGGGCCCTTAGAATAAACATGTCTACATTTTTTACCAATCAGAAATTTCTATTCATTCATTTGCTATTAGTACCAAAAAAGTAGGTCAAAAACCAGCACATTCACCTACGGCGAAAAAGGAGCAAATGCAGGGTACCAGCAGGGTCCGTATTAACCAACCATTCTTAGGAATATTCTTAGTCTTGTTATGTTATATTTTCTCTATTTGAAAGTAACACAACTTCTGATTGGCTAAACCAAATGGTTTAGCCAATCAGGAGTTGTGTTACTTTCAGATTTAGAAAATTCTGGAGAATAAGACTAAGAATGTTCTTAAAAATGGTTGTTGAATATGGACCTAGGATATTCTCCATTTTTACCGTTTCTAAAAAGTTGCTGAATAAACCATCTGACTCTATATACTAAAACGTAAAGTGTTTGTGTTGTTGTACTTGAAACTGAGAAATCTCACAATATAAGTACCTCAGGAACATGCTATTTTCTTTCAAAATAATACACAGTCATAGTGCTGAGTGCTTACAAAAGCATTGTTTAGATATTGTCAAGCATTTGTGTATTGTCGGTTGAAGCAATTGCCAGACATGTATTTGTAAATATCTGTCAGAACATACATAAAACACTGCCTGTTTTCAGGTAAAAGCAATTAGGCACAAACAAAATATATGTGTGGCTCCAGTTACATACTTTTGAGAATCAGAACGTTTTGTGCAGTTTGACCTTGATCTACATTGTCCGCAAAAGGGCTTAGAGTCACGCTTAGCAGCCTAGTGATTAATCTATTGTCTGGCACTAAATTTAAAAAAAAAAAATGATAATTACCGTTTAGTGAGCAATGTACAAGTTAAGGTCTACGGCCCCTAACTCTCATATTAAAAGACGGAAGCTGCCAATATTGGACGAATTACCTTTACGAAAACGTCAATGTTACACGATATTTACAGATGAGTTTGTGAGTCTACGCTCATATCAATAAATGGAGGTTCCGAGATTGGCCGAGTAGCCTTTACTAAAAAGTCGATGTTTACAGATGAGTTAGGGGCCGTAGACCTTAAACATGCCGAGTGATACATTTCAAAGGGGCCGAGAGTTCTGTACAAAATCATAAGCATCGATCTGATTATAAAATAAAAATCGTGTCAGGAGCATCATTTTATAGATAAAGTTTCCAAATCAGTAAAGCTTTATCACTTTTTTTTTTCTGACTTTCCACTGCAAAATCCTCTTCGCTATGACGAAAAATCCTGATTTTCACTTGGGGTGTCTATGGACAAAGCAGTGTAGAGCCCTGTCCTAGTCTTGGGCACGTATTTACCAACCATTTTCAATAATTTAGAAGGTAAAGCAACTTGTTCTTTGCGTTACTTTCAAATTTAGAAAAATCTTGAGAATAAGACTGAGAACATTCTTAAGATTGGCTTGTGCATACGGACACTGGTAAAAACAGGAAAAGACAGGAGTGACCGACATACAGATGAAAGCAGAGTAAAACCCGTTTCTTATTAACGATAGAAAACCAAATTTGCACTCGGCTCCGATATGTTTTCTCGATCCTGCCGTGGACTAACAGAAACATAAATGATTGACTTCGACCTCGATAGCTAGGCCAAGGAGTACACTGCATGTAATTTCTTCATGGTTCTCCAGAAATCATATTTGAGACTGAAAGTGGGCCTCAATGAAACGTCTATTATTACAGTAGTTTCATTTTCACAACATTAGATCGAAAATACGATGGTAACAATTATGATTAAAACGCTACAAAAAAATATTGCTACAGGACAGTCTAGGGATCATATAGGTATAAAGTCTCACACTTAGTTTTCAATATACTAGCCAACTGATGAACACGTACCCATAGACAAAGTACAAACGGAAAAAGATATCAAAGATATCAAATAGTTGACCTTTGAACCTTCATGAAATGACTAATCAGTCTGCTTGCCCTGAGGTTGCTAAGCGCAAAGCAATGAGCTTCTACGGACGGCAGAGTTCCAGATCAAATTGCACATAATATAGAGACTGATCTTGGATCTACACTGCCGATACAGTGAGATATATCCGGCGACAATAACTTTGAAACCGCGATATTTTTAGGTTGCAATACAGACTGGAATGTATGTTTAACTCTACCATACGACAAATGTTTGTACTAAGCCAAACTGAAAGCATTTGCAAACGAAAATTAATGTAGCTAAAAGGATCATTTTTATCTGTAATGGGATAGAAAACATTGTGGGAAATGGAGAAAATGCTGGTTACCAGCATTTTCTTCATTTCCCACAGTATTTTCAAAAGCCTTCCTGCTAAGGGCCGTTAAAACTCGGCATTGTGTGGTAATGGGTTAATTAACCGAGCAGTTTCAGGGTTAAAAGATAAGGCTATCATCTGGTAACAACCAGGTAAAGTTCAGGTATCCTATCTAATTAGCAATTATCCACTAATTGACCGTCTATCTTCTGTGTATATCTTATTGCTTCCGGTTGAATGTGAATGGTCACCATTTTTACAGCGAGTGGAAAAAAAAATTAAAGAAATATTAAATTCATACAAAAAAAGAGGAGCTATAAGTTTATTTCTATCACTTAACAATGGCATCAATGGATTTAACCTACGGGGATGATAAATCTGATGAAGATTCGCATGAAAACGTGTTTTTTACGCAAAATCGTTTTGAACTACTCAATGGCGGGAATGGCGGGAACCCGAACAAAGAAGAAAATGGATTATATACAGTCAATGAGACGATGGTAGAAGGTCAAAGTAAACATTTAAGTGAAGCTGAAAATGTTGAAAATGTTGAAAATGTTGAAAATGGAATACATTTATTAAATAATTGTGAACATGGATACACAACAGTTAAAAGGAAACGTGTAAATACTGATGGAAAAAGTACGCAAAACATTAGTGACAATGAATACAACGAAATGAGCACAGATGATAAATTAACAGTTATGTTTAAAGAAATGAAATGTATCAGCCAGAAGGTAGATGATAGTCTTTTACTTCATTGTAAAGTACATAACATGGAACGTTCCTTGTCAGATTATGATCATCGTTTGAGAGTCCTTGAATACAAATCTATTGACTTAGAGGCCAGATCCCGTCGCAACAACCTGCTTTTTAATGGTATAATTGAGTCAAGGGATGAAAATTGCTTATCGCGTATTGAACAGTTCTTACGTGAACAACTTCAAATAGATAACTGTCCACAAATCCCACGTGCTCACCGTCTTGGAAAATATAAACGGGACCACATCAGACCAATTATAGTATACTTCCTTGATTATAGGGACACTGTGCACATTTTGTCACAAGCTAACAAACTGAAAGGGACTAAATTCAGTGTCAATAGGGATTTTCCTAAAGAAATCACCAATGCACGCAAACGACTATGGCCTGAGTTTAAACGATTGCGCCAAACTGACCCCGATAGCAAGACGAGTATCGTTTATCCTGCCAGACTTGTCTCCAACGGACGGACAGTAGCAGACGAATTCCCTGAGTGGAACCTTTTGATGCAATCCAGCAGGTTACCAACACAAAAGGTCGAATGCCCAAGTGAGCAGCCTAATGTCTCGCCAAAACAACAACGCGCACGTGTGAACACTACTAAAAATACATCCAGTGTCAATAATATAAACACTGAATCACGTCATCAACACATTAGGCAATCTGGAAATACACAACGTAGGTCCAGGCGAGTCCAATCTGAGTCACCTCACCCTAGCAGACGCCGCAGCCACGCCCCTGTATCTCAGCGATCTCAAAACCATCCATCGACCCAGAACTTTCAGCGACCATGGGCCAATCCACCATCGGTACCAACAGCGTCCGACTCCAGTCAACAGTCACAGAACTTTCATACACAATCTTTGTTGGGCAATTTACCCCACTAGGATAATGGGGGGATAGACTCTGATCTGGAAAAAAAAGTATTGAAATTAGCTTGTTTAAATGTGAACGGACTTAAAAAACGTTTATACTATCCGGACTTTACCGATCTTGTAAGTAGCTATGATGTTTTCTGTCTATGTGAAACACATATTGATGATACCGACATTGTCGATATCAAAAATTACAACTTTATTGCTAAAAATAGAAAGCAGTCCTATAAACGCAAATCGGGAGGCGTCGGTGTTTATGTCAGAAATGAAGTAACTCCTTTTGTACAAGTTTTGCCGAATGAATCAGAATATGCATTATGGCTCTCAATTTCAAAAGACTTCACTCATTATGATGAAAATCTGATCTTATGTACACTTTACGTCCCACCTGAAAACTCGCGTTTCTTTACTGAAGAACATTTTTCTTTACTAGAAAACGAAATCAGTAAGCAATGTGACGAAAACAAGTATGTTTACCTGGTAGGAGATACAAACAGTCGAGTAGGAAGTATGCGTGACTTTGTCCTTTCTGATCCTCATCTAAACAACGCCGTCGAAATTGACGATGAAATCCAGTTAGTACTAAAGTTATTTGATCATACAGTCTTACCTATTCTAACATACGGTTCCGAAGTGTTCGGATTTGAAAACTTAGAAATTCTTGAAAAAGTACACACTAACTTCCTCAGGAAAATTACTAACAGTAGGAAATCTACTCCACTACATTTTCTTTACGGTGAATTAGGGCGATACCCAATCTCTATCGTTATAAAATCCCGAATGATCTCTTTCTGGAATCGCATATTACTTGGCAAGAGTGAAAAATATTGCACAAAAATATATAAGTATATGTTATCATTACCCGAAGGAAGCTTCAAATGGCTGGATAAAATTAAAGAAATACTTACCTCGGTTGGAAGACTTGATCTTTGGGTAAACCAGTTCCTAATCGAACAAAAAAACATACACAAAGGCGTAAAGCAAATTTTAATCGACCAGTTCAAACAAAACTGGCACGATCAATTACAACAATCAAATAAAGGCAAAATATATAGTAACTTTAAAATGACTCACGAATTTGAAGACTATTTGACACAACTAAACCGACGCGAGTACCTACAACTTTTCAAATTCAGAACAGCAAATCATCTACTGCCGATTGAGACCGGACGTTATGACGGTACTCCCTTGGAAGATCGAACATGCACTCTATGTAACTCAAACGCTGTTGGTTCAGAAATACACTATCTTTTTTATTGCTCTTTTTTTAACGATAAACGTGAAATGTTTTTGTTAAATAATTTCAGTCGACATGAATTAAATGTCAAAGATATGTTCAACCTCAAATCAGTTGTGAAACTCAAACATTTATGCCAGTACGTTAACTGTATTATGCAAAATTTCACGAGATAATCGACATCTGATGTCTCCCTTTGTCGTTTTCCTATAATGTATTATATATCGTTAAGTCATGTTTATATCTTGAGCGGTGCAAGACCACCGTAATAGCTAGTACATTGTATATGCACTCAACCCCCTTGACCTATCCACTTTTCAAAATGTAACTCTTAGACAACAATGTAGCAATACGTCCAACTTATTATTTTTGTTTTTTCAAGAAACTTTCACATAGACAGAGAACAACATTTCCTACTTACCTTTGTTAACTTAACTTTGTCAAACTGTTTCAAAGCTAGACATAAATAACGGGATACGCATGCACTGATAGACCGAACGTGTTGATACAGGCGTACTGTAAATATCTGATGAGTAGTTTCGCACGATTGGTCGGTTACAGATCATTCCGCGCAATGTTGTGACTGGCTTAACTGACCAATCGTGTGTGACATTTGGTTTACTTTGCGGTCAAGTGATGCACATGAGATTTATTTTAACTATCTGACTTAGCATGTATATATAATTTTCCAAAATAGCATGTATATATAATTTCCCAAAAAGAATATATTATTTTTTATGAACGCTCTATCCGGCAATTGATCAACCAATTTTCATTTTACCGTTGTCCCCACTTTTTTTTTTGTTCCCTCTCTCCTGCTCTGAATAAACCTATGGAATGGCTCTAGTGTGTGGCACAGGCGTGCAGCATTTGACATGTAAATATTCAGAGCAGGTTTTTTTGATACTTCATTCTGATCTTTGTTATGAAAGATCTTGTAGAAATCAATATTCGCATTATTTCGTTGTTTTACAAGTTTTTTTCCCAAATGTTCAAGTATATATAAATCCCGTTTTTCGCTATCAAAAAGGTTTATTGAAATTATAAAATTCTATCCCCCATAAATAGATGGGAGCGTCTTTGTATTTGCAGTTTCCATAAGGATGCTGCACCCACAAAGGCTCTCTCTATCTTTGTTTCTCTCTCCCTTTCTACCACTACCTCCCTCCTCCGTCTTGCTCTCTCAGAAAAATTGATACCTGGAAGTTATGTATATACAATTAACAGCTCTTTGTCCCAACTGCATTGTTATTTAAACCCACTGAATCTACAGTTATTTTTTCTAACTAAGGCAGCTATACGCAGTTGGGACAAAGGGCATATTCATGTTTATTATTTCATTTGCCCATGTTGTATATTTGCTATACCTGGGTGTAAATAAAAGATATGTTCTGTTCTGTTCTGTTCTGTTGTTTTTCCAGGCCGACGAAGAGCTCGCTGACCAGTGGAATCAAATCAAACATAAGCATATGTATTGGTTGTAAGAGCATTTGGTTGTATGAATGAATGATTGCTGATGATGCAGTGACTTCAGAGGTCTTTTAGAGCACAATTCTGTGTGTGTGTGATAAGACAAATAATGATAACGAAGGGCTCTCTGGCAGAAGGGGGTATAATGCATCTGCGTGACATTATATCAAGCAAGTCATCACATAATTATTAATCCACAAAGTCAAGTTAGTCTAACAACCGACTGAACCAAGAGGTAAACTGGTCCCTTCAAATGCAGAATATTGAACAACAGCAAAAAGTTTCGACTAGGGTCAGCCTGCGCGGACTGAGCAGGCTGACCTTGGTCGACACTTTTTGCTGATGCGTTAAATTCCTTTTTTTTGGAACATGACTGGTGTTACAGAATTTGGTTGTATGAACGACTTGCTCGTGTTTTATGGTGAAATTATTGCTTTGGTTATTTAGCGCTCAAAAAAGTTTTGGTAGGATAATAGATCTACAAACAATTCAGAAAAAAAGTAACAAAAGAGATGTAAAGCTTGAGCTTTAATTTTAATATAACCTACTGCTTTGCTTATTAACCAACAATGAACGTAAGATGTTCACGCTTGTCCTGAAAAATAAACGTGTTTTTCAACTTTTACGAAAACAAACAATGTTTGCTATTTGTTTCTCATATGTTTTACTCACAGGAACCCCTACTCATCAACCATTCTTGATTTAGTTCTTAATATGGCTTGCAACACGCGAAAAGGGGCATTTGGAAATTTGCGTAGTGTCGTCCCGAATCAGTCTGCGCAGTCCGCGCAGGCTAATCCGAGACGGCACTTTACGACTACATTAGATTTTGTTCTTCAGTAGACTTGCGCAATACAGAAAATTATATAAAAACGGAAAGTGTCGTTTCGGATTAGCCTGCGCGGACTGCGCAGGCTAATCCGACACGACACTTTACGCAAAAGTCTGAATGCCCCTTTTCGTGTGTTGCAGGCCATATAGATTCAGTACAAGCCACCTGATATGCTATGACGTCTTAGCCCATCCAATCAGATTAGCAGTATTTAACCGTAGAATAACAACAATAGCTAGAATTGTTAGTGAATTCGGCTCCACAGTCATCTTGTTTGATAGCTTCTACATTCACACTGAGATATTCAATTAACTTCTAAAGTGATTTATGGCGCTGTTGGAAAAGAAAACTGGCTGCAAAATGATAAATAATGGTTTAAGATTTGCTACAAAAATATTTAATAGAAATAGTAAATAGACGGCACTCTGGCAACAGGGGGTTTAATGCATTTTCGTGACGCATTGTACCAAGCAAGTCATAATATAATTATGGAACCAAGCCATAAAAAAAAAAAAACATTTTTGTCTGATAACCGACTGAATCATAAGGTAGACTATCCTTTGATAGGTAGAAAATTGAATAACAGCAAAAAAATTTCGAGCCATGTCAGCCTGAGCGGACTGCGCAGGCTTACCTGAGTCGGTACTGGTTGCATATGAATTAAACCTCCTTTTCACGGAACATGACCCAAATAGTTTCACTGTTTCTCTTCCTCTCAAGAATGTAGATAGAAAACTTATCACTATAAAGAAAAAAAAAAAACTTTCGAAAACAATTTGCGAATTGGCTTAGGGAAAATGCTGGTAACTAGCTTTTTTCCTTTACCCACAATGTTTATACCCTTGAAAAACCATATCAATTCATTTGAGTCAAGTTTGATTTGTCGTCTTCAAATGTTTTCATTAAAAAAAAGTGTAACTGTTTGTTGTCCGGTAAAAAGTTAATACAGAATGTGAACTATTGGCTTTAGCAAATTTTGCCATCTTCGTTTGCAGGAAGCAGTTTTAAGTATTTTCTGCCAACATCGTAGCTAAAGACAAGATTGCACAAAATTTATCACATAACCTCCCTTATTGATTATCGCAATTTTTATTGTACGCTTCTTTGAGATAAGAATTGAGTGACGTCATATGTGAAGTCATTTTAGTCTTCTTCCTGGAAAATGACCACGTTTGCATGTATGGTTTCTGCATAGTTATTCTGACCTATAATTCGTTGAACGTTGTTTTGTGAGAAAAAAAAAAAAGAATATGACTTCGTTTGCTTTTGAGATATAAAGAATGTGACATAAGTTGGCATTTGAGGTATAATATTATTAAAGGCGTCTAGAGAAATGTATAAAAGCGAGCATCTGGCGAACTTAATGACATTTCTGTGGACGAGTTCAATAAAATTTTATCTCAAAAGCCTACGAATGTCAAATCATTCCATCACATAAAGATGTACCATGAATTATCGGTTTTAAATTTATTTATTTATTCATTTTTTAAATCATACATGGATCTACATGTGAAAGTAATATCCATAAAACCCGATTCACTTCTCTACATGACCTATGACGTCACATGTGACGTCACACAATGCTTTTCTCAAATGTGTGCTAGATAAGAAAATTATGTATGTTACAGTGAAAACATGGAAGGTTATGTGATACAAATTTTTATTAACTTGACTTCAAAAATTTTATTAAGCGAGCTTCTGGCGAGTTTAACAACATTTCTCTAGATTCGTTTAATGATTGTTTACCTTGAATGTCATCTTATGTCAAATCGTGTATGTATCATAGATTGGTCTGGATCTGCTCGGTCCTACGTTGTGTGACATTATTAGTTGTACGGTCAGGTGGCAGGGGACTTGGAAACTTGTTCACGGCTGTGGCAAATCATGTCGCCACCTTGCCTTCGGCTCGGGGCGATATGATTTGCCACAGCCGTGAACAAGTTTCCAAGTCCCCTGCCACCTGACCGTACAACGAATTTATTATACTGCAAAGTTTTACCATTCCAACGTGTGTTGAGCGAATTTTACCTGTTTTTGGTTTTAAAAATTGAATTCGCTGAGGAAGTAGAATTTCCCTTCTGAGTGCCCGAATTCAATGAAGACTGACGTCACTGGGAAATGACGTCACTGAAACCTTGGTAAAACGTGCAGTTTGGTGCATAATCTTGATGTTGAAAGTGTAGTCATGTATACGGGGCTCCCGAAAGGGAAACTGCTTTTACGTTGGTTTTGCCAGTGTACATGATATATATGTTCGGGGCATATTATCCAATCAGATCACGAGAAATTTCTTTGCAGTATAACAGAGCCTACTCTAGCCTTTGAGATTGCAGTCTAAGTCTAAATGCAGTATCTGGGTTCGTATTCTCCAACCAGTCTTAAGAACGTTCTTAGTCTTATTCTGAAAGATTTTCTAAATGTGAAAGTAACACAACTTCTGATTGGCTTAACCAAATGGTTTAGCCAATCAGAAGTTGTTTTACTTTCACATTTAGAAAATTCAGAGAGTAAGACTAAGACCGTTCTAAAGATTGGTCTTAAGAATGGTTTGTGAATACAGACCCTGGTTTCTTTTATACTTTAATGAAAATGTTCATTTTAATTCTTTGCCATTCCAAGAGTTATTTAATCTTTTAACCACACTCACGGAATAGCCAGACACGGGCAAAAATAAAGAACCTAGATAAAAAGAAATCTTTCTTTTCTGTAATCTTACCGTTTCAGCCATATGCTTAAACCCTTACCGGACGAGAAAATTTTGGACTCATCGAATTTGATAGCATTTGCAGACGACAAATGAAATGTGCCTCAAATCATTGAATGTTTCTTCGACAGACCAGAAAACGTGGGAAAAGGTGAAAATGCTGCTTAGCAACATCTTCTCTTTTTTTCACAGTGTTTTCAAAAGCTTTCTTTCTCAGACCTGTGCGTGAAAACTCGGGATTGCTTGGTAAATGGTTAGGGACTCAAAACAGCTTTAAAGATCTTCGTCTGAATCTGACGGGAGCCTAAAGGAATGGCGATGAATAGGGACAGAGACTTCTTTGATGAAATATTTTTCAAATTAGGCAATCATTTCCAGATTCCGAGAGCACTGATTCAGCCATTTCATCAATCAAATCACTATTTATTGTGCTTACCGCAGGATTTGATAAGTCACTCTCATTCTCGCGATAGCAGAGACCATTTGGTTCCATCGGATATAAAGGTCGACACCAATCAACAAATAGACACTTTGTATTGGAAATCCCAATAGAGCGATTGATGACAGAATGTAATCTATCAGTTTGACGCCATATCTTTTAGAACACGAAGTACTTCTAGTAAATGAAATTATCCATACTTTGGTAAAAGGGGGCTTAATGCATCTCCGTCATACTTAATACCATGCCGGTCATCACATAAGTAAAGATCCATAAAATCTATTTTGTCCAACAACCGAGTGATTCATGATGTACACTTGGCCCTTGACATGCAGTAAATTTACCAATAGCAAAAAGTTTCGGCCCAGGTCAGCCTGCGCGGACTGCGCAGGTTGGCCTGTGTCGATACTTTTTGCAGACGCATTAGGCCCTATTTTCACATGTATGGCTTAAATAGCTTTTACCCATCATGAAATACCGTCAACTACACTGCAAACAGCCACATTTTCAAAATCCTACTATTGGCAAGTAGGTTTCTCCTAGTGAAAGGTAGCCGGTAAGCAGGACAGAACCGTGATGGTTCCATCGCTTAAAACGCGTTTCCGGCGTGACACTTGATACACTGATAGAGTGAATGTCACTTGAATCTTTGCCCCTCTGCTGCTTTTTTACCTGACTAAACGGTAGTTTTGTTGTTTATTCCCTTGATATGTATGAGCAATAACCTTTTCAAAGAGCTAGGGAAAGCGGCGTCATGGGCAACGGTAGTCCTAGCCACTCCTTAAATATATCTACCTTCAAACAATCAGAGAATAAAGAGACCAGTAGGTTATTTATTGTAGACCATGTTTCGTAATACGGTCACAGATTCTAAATAGTTCACTAAAAATTTTACAAAGATACTCTCTTACTACAGAAACGATATATTAGATCTATAAATATCAAGAAACATATTAACGACCCCACACTTCTTCTTTTCTGCTGAAACAGTGTTGCAAAAGTAACAAATATCAAACTTCAAATTGGGACTACTTTTGACCGCTGTGACCCTGAAGCATTTCGCTCGGGGATTCACTTGACATTCTACAAGTGTTGCCTGGTTCAGGAGCCGGCCCTTGTAGTTTTAACATTAACTATCCAGGCCAAGCTATCTTCATTGCTTTTTTTTCCAGGCTAGTTGGGAGGCAAGAGATATAGTCCCCAGACCCTCAAGGCTATGGAAACAGAACGTGCAGTCTGATCTTATATATGTGCCGTGCTCTTATTAAAGTAACAATAAAGCCCAAATATAAACAAAGCGAGTGTTTAAATGTATTGAAATTTATATCACACCATTTAAAAATATGGAAATTATTGTGAAGATGACAATCTGTCATTGTACGGTCAGTCCAAGGGTTAGTCGCTGACAGAGAAATTAATTTCAAACTAGGTTAAAACCTGCCAGGTAGCAGTGTCTTTTGTTTACTTTTTGCCTGAATTTAAAATTCTTTTTTCTGCCAGCGACAAACACATGGCCCGACCACACAATAACAGACTTCCACCTTCATAATATTTCCATACTTTTAAATGGTATGATTTAAATTTAAATGTATTATGGCACCTCTTTTGATATTTTGGCCTCTACTGGGCCTTTAAGCCAAGCATACAAGATGAAAATCTTTCGGAGTTTTAGTGGATGGTATATTGCAGCCATTGAACAAGGTCGAATGTTTTGGTAGAGCTGAATGCACTAGCTTTTGTCCTACTTAATGATACTGATTAAGAATGAATAGATGGTAATTTTTGATTGGTGCAAAATGTGGACATGTTTATTCGGCGGGTCCCTACTGCCATATTTTCTTGCACATTTATGAAACCGCTATTCACAAGTATTGCTACCGCTAATCGATGGCCTTGGCCTTGGATCATACCATAGCAAATTGATGCAGTGGAGGGTGATCCCTTTCTTGTTCTATTTCGAAATTTAATATTGTCGAGAGCGTCACCCAATTATCCAATACTACAAAAATAAAAAACGGTGAGGAAAAAGAGACAATTGCTCGCGATGTTACTTTTTATTATTTTTTTCATATTGAGCCACAAAAGAATTTAAATATTCATATTTCAGTACTTCGTACGCCGTCTATCTTTTTTAAAGTTATTTCTTGTTTATATTTTGCGCTGAAAAATATAGCCCTTGACCCGAGTTTGAACGGCATTGAGGAAGAACGATTTGAAAGCATTGTAGGAAAGGGGGAAATGCTGGTAACAAGCATTTTCTACTTTTCCATAATGCTTGCTATCCTTTTAAAGACAAACCCAATCTTTACAGCCACATTTAATTCGTCGTCCGTCAATGCTTTGAATTTGAACAGGTCTAAGTATTGATTCGTTTGGTAAAGATTTTATGAGATAAATGTAAGATACGCATTGCTGTTGAGATCGATGAATATTATAGTGTAAATGATTTATCTATTTTATCGGTTACAAATATTTCTGTCTAATAGAGCTATTTATCTCAGCACGTGCCAATCAACACATGTCTAGTTCCCGTTTTTCTCTCATCGTTTATCTCCTTACTTCATGAACCTTTGAGTCATTCTCTGTGAAAAGGGGGCTTAATGCATTTGCAAAAAGTTTTGACCCATGTCAGCCTGCGCACCCTGCGCAGGCTGACATGGATCAAAACTTTTTGCTATCAGTAAATTTTCTGCATATCCAAGGACGACACTACCTCAAGATCAGGTCAGTTGTTGGACAAAATGGATTTTATGTATCCACAATTATACGATGACTTGCTTAGTATAATGCATCACGGTGATGCATTAAGCCCCCCTCTTGGGAAAGCATGGTTCAAATATTTCTACCCATCCACCACAGTTAGTCTGCGAAATCATTTTTTTTATTTCCATGTAGGTCGATATCATATTCATGGATAGTTTTGAAATAAAGTGACGTTTTCCTTTTTCCATTTTTTTTACTAATTTGTTAGTCAAGTTACCTGTCCTAATTCGACAAGGATACCCTTTTAACTTTTTCGGTGGTAAATATCTAACCCTTTCGGCGCCATAGGTGAAATCCAGGACTTATGCGAGCGGCATAGATCAAGATCAGACTGCACAGAACGTCAAAAAAGGTCAAGTTTAATATTAGGCACTGAAAGAGTTTAAACTCAGCCTCTCTTGACGGATAAAAATAAAATCCGCGGAAATAATTTTGTTTTTAATTTTGAGACTGAACAGGCGGTCGGTACAGATCCATCTTCAGACAGGGTGTTCTGTGCAGTCTAATCTTAATCTATGCTATTCGCAAAAGGTTTTTTTTTTCTTGCGTCTTTGGCGCTGAAAGATAAAACATTCGATTTTTACAAATGTCTACCTTTGTTCCAAAACTGACTTGTTTAACGTTGTAAAAAAGTCTGAAGAGGAAAAGAAGGAAAACAAGAGGGCGTCTCACAGTGACTTTCCCTTTCGACTGCACCAGCTCGTCCAATTTCTTTCCAAGAATTGATGATACTCATTGCGAGAGGATTCATTGCTTTCTCAGCACTTATCATTGTTTCGACCATGGTTGTGTGGGAAATCAGCCAGTGGCTTCGGAAAAATATTGTATGAATAACTGGTAAAGAAACTCCAGGAAATATTGTATGAATAACTGGTAAAGAAACTCCAGGAAATATTGTATGAATAACTGGTAAAGAAACTCCAGGAAATATTGTATGAATAACTGGTAAAGAAACTCCAGGAAATCTTGTATGAATAACTGGTAAAGAAACTCCATGAAATCTTGTATGAATAACTGGTAAAGAAACTCCAGGAAAGCATGGATGCATGCACTGACCGCTGCAGTATAACTGAAATGATGTTGAAAGTAGCTTTAAACACCAGACAGGCAAACAAACTGATCTTCATCTATGCTCCACAAGAGTCCCTGTTTTCGCCTATTGCACGGAAAGGTTTAACATTCGTATTTGTACAAATGCCTACCCGTATTCATATGTTACGTGTTTATCATCTATAACCTTTATTCTGCTAAATGAATTAAATAAAACTTTTAAGCCGATAGTAAAAACACGAATAATGTTATTTTAGACTAAATGTTTTTGAGAAAAATATCGCCTTATCGGACAGTGTAGATCCAAGATCATACTGCACTTCCGTGCAGTATGATCTTGATCTACACTGTCCGCAAAAGGTCAGTGAGTCGCGCTTAGCAGCCTAAGGGTTGAAAAGAATGAAGAAGAAGGAAAAAGGAAAACAAGAAATTGCCTCACAGTGAGTTCCCCTTCGAGCTGCTGGCATGACGGACAAAAATTGTTCTACGTCAGATTTACTGGAAGTTATTTGTAATAACCGACAGAGACGTAGTATGTTATCATTAAACTGTCTCAATAGCCCATTTATTGGGTGCATTCTGGGAATAATCAAGAGGAAAGCTGAGGCATTATACTAGTGGCGCTCTTGGAAAAATGGGGTCTAACGCATCCCGGTGGTGCATATGGATCCAGGCAACTATTTTGTTTAACCCTTTACCAGACGACAGAATTTAAGACCTGTCTAAAATGAAAATATTTGCAGATGAGAATTTCGATGTCAGTCAATATTTGAAATATATCTATCATAGGGTAAGAAAACATTATGGGAAAGGAAGAAAATGCTGGTTATCAGCATTTTCTCCTTTTCCCACAATGCTTTCAAAAGCTGTCTTCTTCAGGGTCGTTTAAAGTTGTGATTGTGTGGTAAAGGGTTAAGAACATCTTGAGGTAGACAGGTCCTTTGACATGTAGGAGAGCAATAGCAAAAGGTATCGTCCTAGGTCAACCTGCGCGGACTGGGAAGGCTTACCTGGGTCGATACTGTTTGCAGGTGCACTAAGCCCGCTTTTCACAGAGCTTGAATTAGTTTTATTGCTTAGCATCCAAAGCTGAACATCCCGTTTTAAATGTTTATTTCTGACATTCATTTGAAAGGCTAAAAGTATGAGTGCTTTGGCAAACAAATTCTTTTTTCGTATGGAGGTCTATTACAAGATTGTGATTGTCATTCCTACTCCACATTTGCACACTTTTGTACATCAAAATGTCTCGAAGATAAGGTTAGCGATTTCCAGACGCTATACATATGAGCCATGCTCTGGCAAAAGGGGGCTTAATGCGTGTCCGCGATGCATGATACCGAAGCAAGCTAATCACATACTTATGGATCCATAATAGCCACATTTTTTTTTACAATCAACTTCATCATGAAGTAGACTGGGCCTTGGTCATACAGAAAATTTATCAATAGCGAAAGGTTTCGGCCCAGGTCAGCCTGCACGGACTGCGCAAGCTGACCTGGGTCCATACTTTTCGCAGATGCATTAAGCTCCTTTTTCACAAAGCATGGCTTAATTATATATATATATGACATATTCAAGAGCTTTCGTTTCGAGCAGAATAATATCGGGGCCATGTTAATGCTTTACCAAACGACAAAATTCTGGACTTGTCAAAATCCAAAAGGGGTCCTGCGTGGCTCAGTGGAAAGGTGTAGGACTCATGACCTGGCGACCCAAGGCTCGAGCCTCACTCGATATGATTGAATTAATGTTGAAAGTATTCAAAAAACTTCTTTGTCACGGTCGTTAAAACTCGGGATTGTGTGCTAAAGGGTTGACTTATCATTCTAGATTTTGTTAAAATCTTAAATTTCAAGGCTAGGTAACTGATTGGTCGAGACAGGAGGTCTAAACCAATCAGATGGCTAGTCTTGAAACTAAGAAATATAGTCGAATTTACCTTTAACTACTTTAATAAACGGCAAAATTATAGACTGATCCACTATCTAAGTATTTGCGGACGATATATCAAAGATGGTTAAAATGATAGGATTTGTCTTTGAAAGATGCGGAAAACATCGTAGGAAGAGGGGAAAAGGCTAAGTCTCCTTTTCTCACGATGATTACAAAAGCTTTCTCCCTAGAGGTCGTTAAAATTCGGGATTGTGAGGTAACGGTTAAAATGGTACATCAGTGACATGAAATTTTCCAGCCAATAGAAAGAATCTAATAAGCGTAATTTTAAAGTTATTTTCATCGGGAAAGTATCACCATATCGGACAGTTAAGATCAAACATAAGACTGCAGCTTCTGTGTAGTCTGATCTTGATCTAAACTGTCCTCAAAAGCGTATTCAATCGCGTCCAATACGGGTTAAAATGATCAGTGAATACGTGTCCAACAAGTAGGACAATGTCTTTTTTGACAATATACAGTATAACAATATACACGTAAACTATACAAGTTCTTGCCTTAAAAAATTATATGAGCCATGCTCTGTGAAAAGGGGACTTAATGCATCTGCGAAAAGTATCGACCCGGGTCAGCCTGCGCAGTCCGCGCAGGCTGACCTGGGACGAAACTTTTCGCTATTGGTCAATTTTCTGTATGTACAAGGACAAAGACAAATCTACATCATATTTAAGTCGGTTGTTTAAAAAATGGCTGTTATAGATCCATCAGTATGTGATGGTTTGTATGGTCCCATGGATAACGGAGATACGTTAAGACCCCTTCTGCCAAAGCATTGAACATATACATGTAACGTAATCAAAATGATTAAAAATGATCCGCAATCATGTATATTAACTTACAAATCCATGAACAGCGAAGCAAGTAATAATAATAATAATAATAATAGTAATAATAAAATGGCGATTGGTTAATTTTCTGAATGTCAAAGAAGCACTCTAATTCATGACTGCATTTTGCCAAAGCGCTTCTAATTTAGATTTAAGGACCGACGGGGCGAGGGGTTGGGGGAACGAAAGAAGGAAAAATAGATGCTAATGAGACCCAAAGCAACACATTTTGAATTTAAGTAATCATTAGGAGCCTCATCCGCCAATAACAATAATATTGCTCTGATTCTAAACTCCAAAAACTAGCCATCTGGTTGGACAAGAAGTCTAATTGATGAAAACAATTAGATTGCTGGGCTAGGAATTTAAAATATAGAGCTTTAGTTTGAATGTTAGGTAAGTACGACCCCAGACGACAGTGGCACGCGATAACTGAATATGGGGACCACTCATTCATCGGAAAATAATTGAAGGTTTTCCGCGAGAATGGGTCAATGAAAGAAAGATATATTACATGTATGCCATAAGGTTTCTAAATATACTTACGACAGGAAATAGTTCTAGGATTATATCTATTCAGGAACACAGATTGTGTCAAGAACACAAAAGTCATGATACAGAGTAGATAATTGTTCCGATCGTGTTCATGTTCTAGTCCACTGATTATTATCGCTGTAAAGAAATCCTTTCATTTGATGATAGTCATTGCGACAGGATTCATTCCTCTCTCACCACTGACCATTGTTTCAACGATGGTAATGTGGTAAAGCAGCCAGTGGCTTGGAAAAAACATTGTGTGGAGTACTGGTAACAGAAACTCCAAGAAAGCATGGATAGGTGCACTGGCCGCCGCGATATAACTGAAATAAAAATGAAAACGGCGTTAAACACCATATAATCAATCAATCAATCAATCATATCCTTTAATTATGATTGGTTTTCATAGTCGATGATCACATAACTAGATAATTGATTATAAAAAGGACAGAAAAGGAAACAATGATAAAATACGGTAAATCTTTTATAATCCAAGTAAAAGTATAGGACCAATTAATCAGCTCAAGTAACCGATTTAAGTCAGGCTCTGTGAAAAGGGGTGGGGTTTTAATGTACATGTATCTGCAAAAAGTATCGACCCATGTCAGCCTGCGCAGTCCGCGCAGGCTGACATGAGCCGAAACTTTTTGCTATCTTTCAATTTTCTATATGTCAAAGGACCGTTTTACCTCACGATTCAGTCGGTTGTTAGACAAAATATTTTTTATGGGTCTATAATTATGTGACAACTTACTTGGAAAGTGCAACACGGAAATGCATTACACCTCATTTTGCGAGAGTGACCGTAATATAGAGTCACAACTTTACCATGTTTGAATGTTATCATTTCCTTCCTGGTATCTTACTGTTGCCCTTTTGTTCGAGCTTATAAAGATGGTTGATTGGTTGTATGGTGGTTAACGCCGTTTTCAACATTTTTTCGGTTATATCGCGACGGCACCAGTGCACCTATCCATGCTTTCCTGGAGTTTCTTTTACCAGTACTCCGCACTATATTCTTTTCTAGGCCACTGGTTACTTTCCCACATAACCATCGTCAAAACAATGGTCATCGGCGAGAGGGGAATGAATCCTGTCGCAACGGCTATCATCAATCCTCGGAAAGAAATTGGTCGAGCAGCTTATAAAGAGCCCAAAGTCGTATTTACCATTTATTTTTTCGGCGTAGCTGAATGTGCTGGCATTTGACCTACTTTTTGGTAGTTATAATAGATGAATAAATAGCAATTTGTGATTGGTCAAATATGTAGACATGTTTATTTTCAGGGTCCCTGCCTATTTGCTGACAAATTTACGCCGTCTACCTTTGTTAAAGATGTTTCTTGTTTAGCAGTTCTAGACTTCATTCCAAGACTAGTCTTCTGACAGAGAGAGACATTTAATCTCAGACAATTAGATCGCAAGCCTTTAAAGCAGTCTAAGAAATAGGACTGAATTTAGAATGGTCCGTAAATACTCTGGTCTTTTGAAAGTCTCTTAACTGTACTCGTGTTTTAACGACCATGTAGCAAAAAAAAAACTTTCCAAAAAGATTGTGCCACAAGGAGAAAATACTGCTTACTACAACGCTTTTAACCCTTTCAAAGACAAATACCATAATATCATCCATCTCTTATTTGTCGTCTGTAAGTTATTTCAATGTGGATATGCCCAAATTTCTGTTGCAAGGTAAAACGATATAAGATTGGTTTGCGAATGTCCCAGTCAAGTAGGTCACAATGCTTGCCACTGCCGCTTGAAGACGGCTAAAGAATCCTAAAAAATAAAAGCCATGATTCAGCAAAAGGGGGTTTAATGCATCTCCGTTATGCATTATTATAACAAGCGAGTCATCACATCAAGATGGATCCGTAAAATCAAGTTTGTCTAACAACTGACTGAATCCTCAGGTAGAATGGTGCTTTGACAAGTAGAAAATTTATTATTAGCAAAAAGTTTCTACCCATGTTAACCTGCACAGGCTGATATTAATTGATGCTTTTCGCTACATGTATTTAAGCCCCCTTTTCACAGAGCATGGCCCATATGTATGTTACATTTTCTCTTGTTTCAATGGAAAATATTCGGCATTTACTGTATAACAGGAATCGTTCATCATGTGGTGTGCACCATGCGAAAAGGGGCTTTCGGACGTTTGCGTAAAGTGTCGTCTCGGATCAGCCTGCGCAGTCCGCGCAGGCTAATCCGAGACGGCACTTTACGTCAACATTTGATTTTGTCCTACAGTAGACTTGCGTGAAACAGAAAATCACACAAGATCGGAAAGTATCGTCTTGGATTAGTCTGCGCCGACTGCGCAGGCGAATCCGAGAGGACATTTTACGCAAATGTCCGAATGCCCCTTTTCGCCTGTTGCAGGCCATGTAAAAATTTATACAGGACTTACATGTGCTCAGGTGTGTAACATATTTTCTTTCATTTACGATAAATTCCAATGTATTAGGTATACTATCGAGAAGAAAGAGAGGGCCTACATATTTCCTAGAAATATGAACCATGGAATGTGTTATAATGATAATATACGTCACAACCTACCCGGGGGTCTTCTACATGGTCATATCCGTCCTAGTTTTCGGCGATACAGATTTTTTTTGTGCTACAAATATCATTAGATTTTCAGGTTACATGGATCCGTGTTCCGTTTGCAGCCGACAATGACGTGACATGTTCTTAAACATGGCGGCACCCTGTACATCGATTAGCAGCCACGGTGATCATTCGGCATACCTCGGGTGATGGAAGCCATCAAATTAGATGTAGGTACGGAATCGGCCGAGTTGTGACGAGTGCCACGGTGATAAGTAAACAAGTGTACAAACTACTTGTCATCGAAAATGTATTTAGAAAGATTCCCACGGAAAACTGTGACTAACGTTCTCTTTCTAAGTGGAGTGTTACGATTTTAAGTAAGATGAAGCGGTGTTCTTCCGGCGAAGAAATGTACCGTGTAGGTGCATATCAAACTGTCACTCGTCACAACTCGACCGATTCCGTACCTACATCTAACCTCGTCCGTATAACGTTCGTTTCCATTTGAACTGCGAACCACGTGATCTTATACATGGCGCGCCTCTGTCAGTCATTTGGCAACGACATAAACAACATCGATGAAGTTATTCACATTGTTTGTCTGTCGATGAAAACTTCAATGGGAATTGATAAACCACGTTAAATAATGAATGTACGAACTGTTTTCCAACTCAACTGAAATATAGTTAGAAAGATTTCGATAGAAAATTGAAACTCAGGTTTTCTTTTTTAAGAGGAGCCTTACAATTTTCAGAACGGTAAACCGGCGTATTTCCGGGTATGTACCGATCTGGTGCATATCAATCCACCAGATACAGCCGAGGGATTTGATGGCTCCCATCACCCGAGGTATGCCGAATGATCAAACTGTGTGATACAGCCGAGGGACTTAATCAACGGATCATTCGAGGTTTGCCGAATGAGAGTAAAAATTAATTTTTAGACTCATCCATATTCAGAGCATTTGCCGATTAAAACTCATTAATGGCTTTCATGAAATGATTTGTCTTTTAAAGGGTAGAAAATAATTTCTGCTCTTGTTCCCTTAATCTTTTCAAAGTTATCTTCTCCGATGTCGTGAAAAGACGGGATTGCTTGGTAAAGGGTTGAAGTAAGCAAGCAAACTGGCTGAAAACTACCTGAAAACGACTATAGATCTATCTTTGATAAATGAGAGTCTTTGTTTGTCATCGTGCTACTTGCAGAGGCACTAGTGAAATTGAAAGATCATGTACAAACTTAAGAGCATGAACTCAAGACATATAAGCACCGGCCTTAAGCTTTGAAAGATTTCTCACCATTTTCATACTAACTTGTAAGGATGCCCTCCGTGGCTAAAAGGTTTACATCATAGACTTATAACAAAAAGTTACTAGGTTTGATTCTGCTATAGAAGGAATAACCATGGTCAAGGGACTCTTAGTATCTGAGCCTGGTACTTCTAAAACCCAGCAAACTCACGAGTCAGAGAGCTATTGTTGTGACTCTACTGAAACAATTTTGAAAGAAACGTAAAATACAATGCAAACGATAAATCCTAGGAAAGATTTTACACCGAAGCCACGTGGTCACATTTCTCCTACCTTTCATTTGACCACCTCCTGTGCCCTTTAAGGTCTACAGCCCCTAAACTCTCATATTGAAAGACGGAAGCTGCCGAGATTGGCCGAATAGCCTTTACGAAAACGTCGATGTTACAAGATATTTACTGATGTGCAATACAGAAAATTGATCAACAGCGAAAAGTTTCGGCTCAGGTCAGCCTGCGCGGGCTGCGCAGGCTGACCTGGGTCGGTACTTTTCGTACATGCATTAAGCCCCCTTTTCACAGAGCATCGCTCATATTTTTCTCTTCTTATTCTCATATCAACTTGCCGAGTCCGGTAGCTAAGCCGGTAACGTATATCACTTGAAACCAGGATGTTGCTGGTTCAAATCCCCTCTGAACCAACATTTTCTCTTTTCCCCACATTTTTTTCTAGCGTCAAAGGCAAATGCAGTTCTGATTGTCTGAGCTTCATATAATTTATCGTCTGCAGTCCGCGCAGGCTGACCAGGGCCGAAACTTTTCACTATTGGTCATTTTTTGTGTATGGCGATGGCCCGGTCTACCTCATGATTAAGTTGGTTGTTAAAAAATGTGGCTATTATGGATCCATAAGTACGAGTATGTGATCGCTTGCTTTGGTAACATGCATCACGGAGATGTGTTAAGCTCCCTTTTGCTAGAGTATTGCTCATATTGAAAGAAAACTCCCCGAAGAACGTCCGTGGTGAACCATGCTAAAAAGTGGTGGTCTCGGCGAGTTGATATGAGAATGATAAGTGAAAGCCAAAAAAAATATTGAAAGAAAACTCCCAGAAGAACGTCCGTGGTGAGCCATGCTAAAATAGTGGTGTCATTACCGTTCATTACCGAACTAGACGTTTGAAAGCCGTTTTTTCTCTCCCAAGATTTCATTAGGACAATCGAATAAGTCAGTCAAATCTTAAATGTTCCATATCCCTAATGCAAGATGATTGTTTAATGGGCTCTTTCACGATATATTAAACTCTTTTGCTATAGGATGAATCCCGATTTAACCCATTACAGCACAAATAAGTCCCAACAGTTGCCAGCTTATGACAACGCTATGGGAAAAAGGAGTTGTTGCCTTTAGCAAGTTATTACTCCTTCTTTCACAATGTTGTACATACAATCTAAGAAAGTCATTCAATGTTCCTTTAAATCCTTTTCATTATATGCTATTTGTATTTATGTACTGTTAGTCCGAGCAGTTAAAGGTAAACTCTATATATGACGGGACAACAACAATCAAGACTTGTCCAAGTTGAAGGCATTTGCAGATGCCACTTTCGATCTGACTTAAATGATAAGGTGTTTCCTTCATAAGGGTAGAAAACGTTGTGGGAAAAGGAGAAAATGTTGATTACCAACATATTCTCCGTTTCCCACAATGTTTTCAAAATGCCTTTTCCACAGGATCATTAAAACCCGGGTTTATTTGTTAAAAGGATAATATAGGTGTAAATGAATCGTTAAAGATACGACCAGCAGTCCTGGCTGGGCCTGCTAGTACAGTCGGTAACGTGCGAGGATAGTAAATCTGGAGTTGCGAGTTGGAGTTCCAACTCGACCATTTGTTTTTTTATTTAAAAAAATAATGATGGTATTCCTCTCCAACCCCTCAAGATTGGTTCGCTGATGTTTATCAGGGAAAGCAGCCAGTGGTCAAAAGTTCTGTATTAACATACTGGCAAAAAAGACGTCCATGATTGGTGCACTGGCCGCCATCATGTGACTGAAATAGCATTAAACCTTATCCCGCTAAATAAGTGAAATGAAACTTTCAAACAGATAGTAAAAACCCAAGTTTTGCTATTTCAAAGGTAATTTTTGGGAAAAGATATATGTATCTCCTTATCGGACGGTGTAGATCCAAGATCAGACTGCACATTCTGTGCAGTCTGATCTTGATCTACATCGTCCGCAAAAGGTCTTTGAGTCGCAGCTTCGCAGCCTACGGGTTAAAATGGTCCTGAACACCAAGCTAACAAACATTTGTCCTTGAAGGATACGAGACAAATCCGCGGTTTATTTATAACGAAAGACGGACGCAATTACCTCCCTTGGGTTTCCTTTTCGAAGGAACACTCGTAGTAACAACGTAATTGTTCAAACATCCTTATCCCGCAGACAAACAAACCCATGGTCAAGGGTCTGCCATGCTTTATGGACCGTTTTGAAATACATTATTACTGATACAGTATTTCTACTAATAATAATGCAATTAATACGGAAAAGACAGCTAGTATTCTTGTCCCAGGACAGTTTTATTTAATCAGTCAGAATGCTGTGTGTAATATTTAGACCAGTGCTCATTTGGTACAGCGTAGGACTCGTGAACGTGATGTTTCCGGTCACTTGAGGGTGTGGGTGCAATTCCCACGGTTGGCCACCTAAAATCACTTATAGTCTGTCGGGTGAGACGTTAAACCGAGGTCCCTTGTGACGGGGTGGACGGACGTTTTGGCCACTGACGTCTTGGCCAGATAAAAGTTCAAAGTAGGACGTTTAGGCCAAATCTTTTTTAACACAGAAAATGTATTAAATCAACTTTCAATGGTTTAACGTACACAGTTTAAGAAAAAGAAAAGCATAGAAAGTCTGTTTCATGCATTTTTTTTAACGATATTTGGCCAAAACATACCTAGACTTTTTATTTTGCATTCTTTTATTGCAAAATACTGAGATTTTTCATACTTTGTTGCAAACTAGTGTTGCAAATTTCAAATTATTGTTCAATCACCATTATATGACAATAATGATAACTGACAATTAAAGCAATCATAAAACACAGTTTTGTCCTTAAAAGAGTATATTAACAAAATAACACTTGAAACTAACTATTTATAACGCCAATCAATTAAAAAGTGAAAAAAATGTTCGAGTACTATTAGTATGTCTAATAAATTGAAAAAATTATCAAATAACCCATTACTCCATATATGTCAAACATGGCGATTTCTCCTTTCACTACAATGTTTTTAATCATGGTTTGTAGGGCTCAAAATCACAAAATCTTGCAAATAAGATTTGGCCAAAACGACCTACTTTGTAATTTCAGTTGACCGAAACGTCCGTGGCCAAAACGTCCGTGGCCAAAACGTCCTGGCCAAAACGTCCGTGGCCAACGTCCTTCATTTTTGTGACGGTGCTATACACCGAGCACGTTAAAGAACCAGGCGTAACTCAGGATCTGTTTCGTCCTGTATCTGCACTATCCCCCGTAACAATACTAACAGCCTTCAAGGGTTGGGGGGGGGGGGGGGCTCGCCTATTATATAGGCAACCGCTGGAGATGAAAAATAAACCCAATTCAATCTGTAATATTTCGTGTAATCAAATTATGCAAGGAAGAAAACAAAACGTAACAAAATCGCGAATTCCAATTAACCCGCTACTATCAAAGGCACACTGGCGGCCAAAAGTAAAAAAGTGAGAGACTCAAAATGAAGACAAATGTATTTCATACCATAAAAGGTAAGAATATCATAAATCTGATAACGTGGGACAGCTGAATCTGGAAGTTGCCAACTTTGGTTCTCGTTTTACAATATATTTTTCTGCCAGCGACAGGAACTTTGACATATTCCACTGTACCACATTATCAGACATTATTAGACTCGTAATGACATCCGTACTGTAACAATATCCGTACTTTTCAATGGTTTGAATAAAATTAATTTGGTAACTTAAAGGTTCAGTAAAACATACCGATGACCCCGCCCCCCTCCCCAATGAAGTTTCACACAAGGGACAACATTTGCAAACAATTAGTGGTCTTCATCTGCATCATGTGCGTGCTGAAATGCCGAGCCCCGGTTACTCAGTCGTAACTTTGTAATCCTGGGCCAGTATTCATGAACCATTCTTAAGAATGTTCTTTGTCTTATTCTTCATTATTTT
This sequence comes from Hippopus hippopus, assembly GCA_946811185.2. Lineage (NCBI taxonomy): Eukaryota > Metazoa > Mollusca > Bivalvia > Cardiida > Cardiidae > Hippopus > Hippopus hippopus. The sequence continues at coordinate 19,465,883 of OX328101.1, forward strand.
CTAACTTTGAAAGTATCACAACTTCTGATTGGCTAAACCATTCGGTTTAGCCAATCAGAAGTTGTGTTACTTTCAAAGATGAAAATAAAAAAGAAAACTTGGAGAATAAGACTGAGAATATTCCAAAGAATGGTCGGTGAAAACGGACCTACGAGTCGCAACTTCGAGTCCGAGCTCAGAACCAATCCACACTTTTGTTTCAGGAGGCCAGAAACAACATAAATATGTCCAGAACCCATCCACACCTTTGTACAGGGGCTAAAAGCATGATACGTTTAAAACTCATCCAAACCTTTGTATAAGGGGCTATGAACAATACACGGTTCAAAACCAGCCATACATTTGTAGAGGGGGCAAGAAACAACACACGGTTAGAATACACCCATACCTTTCCATAAGGGGTCACAAACAACGTATAGCTACGACGCATCTAACCTCTTGTATACGGGGCCAGAAACATCACATGGTCGGCGGCCAACCAAAGCCTTGTATATGGGCTTGATTAAAAAAAAAAACATTATGGAGAACTCTTCAACATCTTTTTTTTTTTGTATCACGGTGTCAGAACAACACATGTAATGGGTCCGTATTCACTAACATTTCTTACGAATGTTCTTAGTTTTATTCTCGAAGAGTTTCTAAATTTGAATGTTACACAACTTCTGATTGGCTAAATGCTTCAGAGGACATGTTACTTTCAAATTTAGGAAATTCTTGAGAATGAGACTAAAAATATTCTATGAACAGTTGTTGAATACGGATCCAGGTCCCATTCAAACCTTCGTATAAAGGGCCAGAAACAACACAAGGTCACACCTATTCACACCTTTGTATAAGGGGCCAAAAACATCGGATGTCATAAGTTGACAGAATGATCATACAAGGTACCTTTTTTTGCAAAGTGATGTCCACTGCACACGTGACAAGTTTTGGTCATTAATGTCACTTTCACCAATTTGTTATGAATCCTAATTTATCATTGTTTCATGTCTTCGTCTGGTCTGAGTAGTCACAGCCGTATTGCACAAGCTTTCGTGATAGTATATTTGGACTGTATTTACATAACTTTGGCAATTATTTAAGGAATAAAATAAATGTAAAAAAAAAATAAGAAAAAATATCATAAATGAAATAACTGAAAGCTGAACCATATTATCAGTAATTACTTAAAACAACAATTAGTGTTTTAGTATGTAAACTGCTGGCACAATGAATAAGTTCGTTCGGTAGAAAAAAAAATACAAAAAGATACGTGGGTATAAAAGTGCTAAAATAAACCGGAAGCTGAAAGTACCAAACAAAAAAATGGACGTCTTGCTCACAGTTGGATTTTTATTCACAGTATTGGTTGCAATGGGTGAGTTGTCTTTTAATTTTATTTCACATATTTTGACAGAAAATTGGAGTGATGGCCTTTTAACAGATCCTGAAGAAGGGGAAAAAAACAGAGTAACGTGAAATACATTTTTTTGTCGGCGTAGCTAAATGCGCTTGCTTTTGATTAATTTCTTGGTACTAATAAAGAATGAATAGATGGCAGTTTGCGATTGGTCAAAAATATGAATATGTTTATTCAGTGGGCACCTGCTGGCATATTGCTCGCGCATTAAATTTATGAAACCACTATTTACGAGCGTTGCTACTAATCGATAGCTTGGGTTCATACCATAGTAAAATAATGTGATAGAGAATGGTCTTTTTTGTTCTATTTGGAAATTTGATATTTCATAAGCGTCTCCCAATAATCCAATATTATTGCTTTTCGACAAAATGAAAAAAAAAAAACGGTGAGGAGAAAGAGACAATTTCTCGTGAGGTTAATTTTCATTATTGCTTTTCATATTGAACCACAAAAGAATTTCGATATTCATATTCCAGTATCTCTTATTTCGTCTATATTTTTTAAAGATATTTCTTGTTTGTGATGTAGTGAGAAGTATGGTCCACCGAGTAATTTATTTCATCACTGTCTTAAGGTCTACGGCCACTAACTCTCATATTAAAAGACGGAAGCTGCCGAGATTGCCCGAATAGCCTTCAAGAAAACGTCGAAAATACACGATATTTACCGATGAGTTAGCGAGTCTACGGCCCCTAACTCTCATATTAAAAGACGGAAGCTGCCGAGATTGCCCGAATAGCCTTTACGAAAACGTCGATGTTTACTGATGAGTTAGTGGCCGTAGACCTTAACAACACATATCAAGTATTTTTCTACAAATTTGACAGTTGAAAACTCATTTCAGGATCCTGTAAATTAATGAGTTCGTCAGGATAAGGAATGACGGCATATTGAAATGTTATGTTCATCTTTGACCAAAATATCAATGAGTTATGCTCTGTGAAAAGGGACGTTTAAAGCATCTGCAAAAAGGTATCGACAATGTCAGCCTGTGCAATCTGCGCAGGCTGACATGGATCGAAAATTTTTAATATTGGTTAATATTCTGCCAGTCCAAGACCCATTCTACCTCATGATTTAGTCGGTTGTTAAACAAAATGAATTTTATCGATCCATTATTATATGACGACTTCCTGGTTAGAATGCATCACGGAGATTCATTAAAACCCCTTTTTCCAAGACCACAGATTCTTTTATCATAATGATCTTGTAACTTACGTATGAGCTCACACTGTAATGTAGTGTCTGTATCAATTAGCTTTTTATTTAGACATGACCAGTCACTTATCCTATGTAGAGAAAGGTTTATTCTTTTTTGTTATTTTTTCGGCGCATGTAAATGAGCCATGCTCTGTGAAAAGGGGGCTTAATGCATCTGCGAAAAGTATCGACCCAGGTAAGCCTGCGCAGTCCGCGCAGGCTGACCTGGGCTGAAACTTTTCGATATTGTTTTATTGTTTAATTCTCTGTATGTTCATATACCAGTCTACCCCATGCTTAAGTCAGTTTTTTATTTTTAAGTAGCTATTATGGGTCAATAAGTATGTGATGGATTGCTTGGTATAATGATTCACGGAGGTGCATTAAGCCCCCTTTTGCCAGAGCCTGGCTCAAATAATTTGAACGAATAAGCTCGTATTTGTTTGATCCATTGCCATACTTGTCGGATTTACACCAACAGTAATAAGTACAAGTGACAAATAAAGGGGAAAAAATATTTGAAGGAATTGAAATTGCATGTATTTACTTAAATTTTAGGCTTCTAAGTGTGACCTGAGTCGCCCTTTAGGTCTGTGTAGACTAAGATAAGACTTGAAAGTGCACAGAAAGTGCAGTCTGATCTTCGATCTACACTGTCATAAAAAGTGAGAGCAATGAATTTTGAGATGGCCATATTTGGGGATTTGCACATTCTTTTGGAAATTTCCATTCAATTTATTAGGCAGTTCAGCTCTTTCAGAGCCCAAGCGAAATCACGGGCTCTTGCGGACGGCATAGATCAAGATCAGACTACCCCTGTAAATCTAGGATCTTTATCGTCCGTTTGTTTAATACAGCATTAATGAGGTCGACTTTACTTAATTGACCACAGTTGCTTTCACTGCATGGACCTGTAACGGATTTGCGCGTTTATACGCTTTTAAGAAACATTCACCAACACCCATTTGCGATCTACTTTGTGCATAAAATATAACTACGAGGGCTGTTCGATAAATTCTTGGATTTTTTTTTTTTGTAAAAATAAAACCAGCAGACCAATTAAGATAACATTTTGGATACAGGTTAAACAATATATATCCGATACATACGAATTCATAAAGAGATACTTTTTTCAACGGAGAATTACAAAACACATATAAACGTACTTTGCCGGGCTCCGGACGTGAAAAAAGTAGCGTCAACGTCATTACAGTCAAGCTTACATAATACCCTCAATTATTCACAAATTTCCTGTGCCTGGACACCCACATGCTAAATGTATATCTATACCAATCACTGTTGAAGGATCGCATTGTATCCCTTGTCATCCGGCAATACACGAACAGTAACCCGCCGGTTATCATTCACCTTGCCATGCACAGTATCAAAAATTGACAGCGCTACTCTAACCATCCGTCCTTCATGAGGATCACCTTCAAGCGATGAACATTCTCCCATTCTCTAATCGCTCGTGCCACTTTGAGACAAAGAAATTACTACAGGACTTGAAGCTGTCGATCCCTTAGTCATTTCTGTGATCTGTTTTGATGTTTTACCGAGTCTGACACAAAACTGTATTATTGTTCGTAATTCAACATCCACCGAGGACGTCATTGCGTTAAAAATTACCTGGCACTGACGACACAAAAACTATGTTTTACAGTAACCTGATATGCCTCAGCGATGATGTTTTACGAAAATGTTGCCATGATGTTACTTGGCCATCAGCACAATCGGCGCCATGTTTACACATGTTTGAATGTTTGTTTTACACAGAAAAACATGTTTCAAATCGAAAGAAAATAGGAGCCCAGTAATGAGCGTTACATGGGTTACTATGGTTACCCATATTTTGTGTGTAAAATGTTTTAAAACACCAGAATTTTTATATCAAGTTTGTAATATGCTCATGCTATCATAGGCAAACTTTCAGCTTAAAATACCTAGAAACGTGGTTTTAGCAACAAAGTGCCACGAATTTATCGAACAGCCCACGTACGAGTAGTCAACTAATAATGCAAAAGAGACAAAAGCCTTGCTTTCGTCAAGCTTTATTATCTCAACGTTTAGGCTATGTACATGTTTATTTCTGATCGTTTCTCTTCTTACAGGCAGTGGCCAGTCATGTCCCCCAGTACAAAATGGTAAGTTTTATTTGTATAGACCTATTTTGATATTCTTTATGGCAGAATTACTGCAAGTATCGGTCGGCGTCGAAAGCTTATTTATTTGCCCAAGGAATACGCATTCTATTCCCGTCAAGAGCGGAATGTCCGTGGGGGAGGCCTAGTGCTACTTCGGACAATAAATGATTGCCTCATCCTTAATTCTTTACCAAACGACAAAATTCCAGACTCGTCCAAATCGAAAGCAACTGCAGAAAACATGTAAATTTTGGCTCAAATGAGAGGGATTTGCCTTTCAAATGACAGAAAACATTGTGCGGAAATGACAAAATGCTGGTGACTAGCATTTTCTCCTATTCTCACACTGCTTTCAAATGCGTTCTTTATAGAGGTCGCTAAAACTCATGTCTGTATGGTATGAGATCAATTAGGGCCTGTTGTGTTTTGCAGTCTTGCCTCTAAGACAGTCACAGAAGAAGTGACCGTGTCATTTACATGGTTAACAGTTTAAAATAATCGGCATTTGAAAAGCCCTAATTATTAGAACGCATGAACACAACATATTTTTTTTTGCAAGTAAAGGGAATTAACAACAGTACTGTGTAATATCAAATATTATTTGCTCGATTTATTCGACTAACCCTACTTTTACACTATTTTCCCGGCAGCCACGCCAGCCCCGTTTTTGATAACCGTGGACAAAAAGGGATTGACGTAATACAACGCAGAGGAACGGGATAAGCAAACATGATCGCATCAGAACTTACCAGCACGTAACAAGCCGTAACAAGACTCAGAGACGATCCGTGTTTAGACGTGGAAGACCTTGTTTCACCGGTATCCATCAGGCCGTAGTAGAACGCAACGATCAACCCGTTCCGCTACGGTCTGTTAGGTTTCTCATCAGCACCGGGACTGCAGTGGCAAATTTTCTGACAGTCAAAAAGTCTGGCACGGCAACCCCCACGATCACGGTCTGACAAGTTTGCTTATCCCGTTCTTCTGTGTTGTATTTCGTCAATCCCGTTTTGTCCACGGTTTTCAGAAACGTGGCTGCCATGGCTGCCAGGAATATGGTGTAAACATAGGGGTTCCCTTCACGGCTTGTCATAGATACCGTGAGGTACCGTAAAGAGACTTAACTAAACTTTGTAAATGGAGAAAAAACGAACAAAATCTCACGGCACACCACGTTTCGGACAAACGGGGCTGCCGTGCTGCCGGGAACATGGTGTAAACGTAGGGTTAATCTGAAAAATATAGATCGTCCTTCTTCGTCTTTATATTTCTGGCACAAAAGTACACGTCGCTCCAAAATCAGTGTTTTTATCTCATTGCAAATTCCATCGAAGTAATATTTATCTGACGCGAAGCCAAAATCAGGCCAAGTGACGGAGGAAACGCCATTTGAGCTTAAAAGGTACATGGCATCGAGTCCGTGGTGAACTGCAATTTAAACCGTAGACATTCTACACAATACTGATGAAAACAAGATACAGATTCCGTTCCACCGTGATCACATATACGGAATATGTATCACCGTGGGATGGAATTTGAGTCTTGTTTTTATCACCATTTTTTGTGTGCATTGTCGAGGCTTTTCACTGCATTTCACCCCAAACTTGGAACTCTGAGGTGGACTTGCAACATACTGTATAAGTGGAAAGTTTTGCGATGTGGAAATTTTTGCGATTTTGCGGATTTGTAAAATTCGCAAACTTTTCTGTTCGCATATTTTACTTCATGTATACCAATACATAACAAGTGTCTTGAATTCCGTACGCAAAATGTCCGTAATAGGTAATTCGCAAATTTTTCGACACGCGTATACATCCACGTATACCAGTACATGAACCACCGGGAGGAAAAAACCTTGTTTATAAATTCTACACCTAACAACCCCGAGTTTAACGACTTACATAAAAAGTTTTTTACCACATTATAGGAAAAGGAGAAAATACTGGTTTCTCCATTTCCCACAATGTGTCCTACCCTCTCAGAAAGGTAGAAACCATTATTTGAGCTACTTTCATTTTGCCTGTTAAGTGTAAAATTCTGTAGAATGGTAAAGAAAAAATTTGGACATGGAATAGTTTACTGTTTCGTTCAAGGGGGATACCTTATAGAATATACATGTAAATGTGTATTGACACTTTAACGATGAGGTCATCCATCAAAATCGATGTAAGAGATGGATAATATTTGACGGCTAATGGGAGAACAGTCTTCTAACACTTTGTCTGTCGTGGTTTGTAAACAACTGTCACTACAAATATACATGTACATGTTTAATTATGCCTGGATAACGGTGAACGCGAGAAAACATGGTATGATCTGCGACAAGAGGGTCAGCATGCTGTATTAAAGCCAAAATACCGGTCAAAAGTAAACAATGCAGGTGTTAAAATGCATTTGAATTTAAATTATATCTTTTAAAAGTATGAAAATTATTATGAAAATGACAGTCTGTTATTGTACAGTCGGTTAAAGTGTTAACTGCTAGCAGAGAAATGAATTTTAAAACCAGGTAAAAAAATTGAAAAAAAAAATAACAAAGATAAGAAACCTTTGACCTACTTTTCAAATACATTTTCTTACTAACCACTAACACTTGGACCGACCGTAGAGGAACAGATTGTCATTTTCACAATAATTTCCATACTTTAAAATGGTATGATTGAAATTTGAATGCATTTTGACACTCTCATTGTTTATTTTTGGCCGCTATTGGAGCTTTATAGAGACCTTCAAAGATTTTTTTTTTTTAACTGCGATTTTAATCGGTTTAAAACTGATAAACAGTACAAAATATTATTTTCTCTGCAAAGGTAAAGAAAATGGACGATTCATTGCGTGAAAAAGGTACAACCTAGGTGTTCAGATAACGAATTCGTCGCTATGCAATCGGTTACTCCGTCAAACAGGAACACCAAATGCACTGGCTGCCGTGATACAACTGAAATATTGTTGAAAGCGACGTGTAACACCAACCGCACAAAGTTTTAGTTAATAGATTCGAACTAGGGAAACATTATGCGACAATGAAATGTTTGACTCCTTGCCAAACAATGCCATGCTTTAGCGGCCTTAACAAAAACGGGTTTATTAAAATTTTGTGGTGGCAAAAGAGATAATATTTGTAACCTAACATTACAAAGACAAACTTGGTCGTTTGAGAAATAATAACTGAGCCATGCTATTTAAAAAGGGGTCTTAACGCACCTGCAAAAAGTATCGACCAGATCAGCCTGCGCAGTCCGCGCAGGCTGACTTCGGTCGAAACTTTTTTTATTTCGGCAAATTTTCTGCTTGTCCAAGGACCATTGTACCCTAGGATTCAGTCGGCTGTTGAACAAAATGGATTATGTTGGTCCATAATCATTTGATGACTTGCTCGGTATAATGGTTCACGGAGATGCATTTAACCCCCTTTTGCCAGGGCATTGTTCATTTAATTAATCGCCTGAGAAGGTTCAAGTATGGACGGGTCTAAATATTTGTCTCTATTAGAGAAAAAAAAGCGAAGATGAGTTGCAGTAAGTGACAAAAGAAAAGTTGTTGCGGTTAACGGAGAAGATTGTATTGGGAGAGGACTGGGGAACATTTCTTTTTGTTGATCCAGCAACAGCCAGACTGTCCAACATTTTGATACAAATCACCGCTTATTTTGATCTCGAAAGTAATTGGGACGATAGAATTGGGTGCGGTCTACAGTTGTGTTCTCGCTTTTTTCCTCATTTTTTTTTTTTCAGCGGCGTAATAACTTGAATAGAGAAATATAGTCAAAGATAAGACATGGATAAACAAAACGATTTAATGTTTATAACATGAATATACAAGTAAAAGCATTGTTGAAAAAAGAAATTGCTCTGAAGGGCACTTTTGTGGACCGCGTAGATGAAACACGGACTACACAATCTGTATACCCTGATCTTTCATCTACTCTGTCCAGTCAGTAAGTGATATTTTAAACGCGCAAGAACCTTGAAATCTCTTTTTTTTTTTCGAATATCTATTTCTTTTATTTAACTCGTTACCTCTATAGCAAACGACAAAATTTAGACTAGTCTTAATTCAAAGCATTTGCAGACGATAACTTAAGTTTGTCTCAGATGAGGGGTAGAATTGATTGATTTATTGAATTGGAGTTTAACGCCGTTTTAACAGCTTAGGTCATATCTCAGCGGTCAATGCACCTACGCATGTGTTTCCTGGCTTTCTCACACCAGTGCTGACATAACTTTCTGTCCAAGTCATTGACCACTTTCCCATACACATCTGAGGTGAGAGACGAAAAATCACCGGAAAGAAAGTTTGCCTCAACCGGTTATCAAAATCACAGCCACCAGGTCACGAGTCCGATACGCTAACCACTGAGCTACCCGAGCGGGCGATGAAGGGTAGAAACATAGGGTAAAAGGAGAAAATGCTAGTTACTAGCATTTTCTTCCTTTCCTAGTGTTTTCAAAGGCATTCTTCTTCAAGGTCGACAAAAGTGAGGACTATTTCTAGGACTAAGGGTCAATAGTAGCTATTTTATCGCTCTCATACTCTACTGATCATAGCTTTACTATGTATAATTATTGCTTTGTTTTGTATGACAACTATCGAGATTGGTCAGAAATAAGAATGACTAAAAGGGCTGTAAGGGTCTGACAGCTATTGTCAACTGTCATGTTTGACTACGTGTAAAACCAATCATCACGACACTGCGGCAAATATAGTCCAGTTTTACTCTTTGTGTTGGGTCTGGTCATCGAAGCCGATCAGCCTACAATTACTTACTTTGATTCGTCTCTTTTGCTACATATGGGCTGTACTCTGTGAAAAAGATGTTTAATGTACCTGCAAAACAGTATCGACCCAGGTCAGCCTGCGCAATCCGCGCAGGCTGTCCTGGGTCGAAACTTTTTGCTATTGGACAATATTCTGCATGTCAAACGACCATTCTGTCAAATGATTCGGTCGGTTATCAGAAAAAAATGCGATTTATGGATCCATAATTATGTGATGACTTGCTTAGTATAAATACATCAAGGAGATGCATAAAACCCCCTTTTCCCAGCGCATGACTTATGTACATGGTGTTGTTATCACTTTTTGCTACTGTAGAAATTTTCTAGGGGTTCTACGTGGCTAGAGGATGGGTTTGATCCACGCTAGCGGCTCTAGTGTGGTTAGAGTGTCTTTTTGCATAACAAAACCCGAGCCTGCTTGCCCTCCTAGTGAAAGACGGGATACATAGATAACATAACTGTTGCCGTGATATAAATGTAAATTCCATTAGAAGAAAGCATTATAGAAGATTTCTTAACAGACGAACTGGCTTGCAACACACGAAAAGTGGCATTCGGATATTTGCGTAAAGTGTCGTCTCGGATCAGCCTGCGCATTCCGCGTAGGCTAATCTGAAACGACAGTTTCCGTTTTTATGTAATTTTCTGTTTTACGCGAGTCTACTGTGTGACAAAATCTAATGCAGTCGTAAAGTGCCGTCTCGGAATAGCCTGCGTGGACTGCGCAGGCTTATCCGAGACGACACTTTACGCAAATGTCCGAATGCCCCTTTTCGTGTGTTGCTGGCCAACTATGAATTCGGACGTTCAAGCTTTTTTTTTTCATGATTGGAAATTTCGATTTGAGCTGATGAGAAAATGTTATACTTGCACCTCTCTGTGGTTGCTTATAGAATCGATAATTAAAGTAATGTGTTTTAAGTCTTTTTAGTGCCCAATAAGCTATCTAAAATACAGATGAAGATACGGGGTACAGATCAAAGCCCCATGGAACGAAAACCCCATTGGACAATTTTAGCCCCATCCACTTAACAGAAATATGGACAAAAGCCCCATGCTGTTAAATTATGAATATGTTTTTACTTTTTGACTTATTACTGTATGTTTATGAGAAAAAAAAAAAACGATTATTATTTACTGATTAAATTTTGATGATTAAAACGTCAAGGATCATAGAATACTACCCAAGATAAAAAGGTAATAAGAAAAAAGCACTTGATTTAAAAGTTTTAAATTATGTTTATACACTGTCTTTTCTCTATGACTGACCTTATCATATCACTTGAAAATATCCTCGAAAAGTAGATACAATCAAGAAAAAAGTAAGGTTCAACTTGTTACCAAACGCTTTGAAAATATAGAAGTCCCTGCTCATCCGATCTGTATACATACATTTCAAATGATTATCATTTAGATCTGAGGTTGCTTTAAAACACGAGAACATTTCCAGAAATTATATATCATCTCGTATACCACAATAGTTTCCTTGTTTTTAAAACACAGAAAATCAATCGCTAAAACCAAACTTGGTTTTCAAATTGGAGGATATAAAGTAACTTGTCATAATGTTTTACTTTCTTCAATAACATTGGGCTTTTGTTCCATGGGACAACTGTCCTAGGGGGCTTTTGTCCAACGGGACTTTTGTTCATGGGGCTTTTGTTTTACACCCAAAAAATACAATCCGCTGAAACTACACATTTTGTTGTCTTTTTTGGTTTGAATAAGCAACTGGACTAAGGGGGTAAGATCAGACTGTACACTCGACCGTTTAGGTTAGTTGAGAGTGTCATGAGACTATGATTTTGACGGTTCGAACCTCTGTTACGGCAAATATCTTTGTGGTATCTATTTTTTCCCCAACTATGAATGAATGGTCAATGATTTTTCCCTTCCCAAATATTTAATTTCTGCTAAAAGATTTTTTTGTGTCAAAATATTATTTTCATGCAGCTTTTACAAAATGATCTTTAATCATACAATATTAAACAAGTCCCCAAGTTACAAATCTAGATTTGACCGTTAACATGACGCCTACGGCAAGAAGGTTTTCCCTGTTAACATCTTCAGTAACCTATCATAAATCCTGACAGTTGAATGGTCATTTTTACACGGTTTTGTCTGTGTATTTAACCATTATTACTTCATCTGTCCGTCATCTTCCTACGCTCTGTCCGTGGGGTATAAAACGTTCGTTAACCCTCAACCCTTTACCTGCTAAATAAGTTAAATGAAACTTTTCAAGCCGGTAATAAAAACCCATATATTACTTTTTTCAAAGTTATTTTTGGGGAAAATATTTCCCTATGGACAGTGTGGATCCATGATCAGACTGCACGTTCTGAGCAGTCTGATCTTGATCTATATTGTCTGCTAAGAGTCCTTAAGTCGCCCTTAACAGCCAAAGGGTTAGTCCTTTAACAAACAATCCAATATTTTACCGACGCTATGGAGGAATGCTTTTGAAAACATTGCAGGGAAAAGAGAAAATGCTGGTGACCAGCATTTTCTCTTATTTCCTGCGATGTTTTTTTTTTTTTGACCTTTTAGAAAAAGAATCCCATAGTTTGAATCACAATTGATTTGTCGTTTGCAATGGCTCTATATGGCCAAGTCCCGAGTCCGTATTCACCAACCATTCTTAAGAAGGCACTTAGTCTTATTCTCCAAGATTTTTCAAATTTGAAAGTAACACAACATCTGATTGGCTGAAGCATTTGGTTTAGCCAATCAGAAGGTGTGTTACATTCAAATTTAGAAAAATTCTGGAGAACTAGACTAAGAATGTTCTTGACAATAGTTAGTGAATACGGACACTGCAGATGTTTGTTATCTAGTATAGAGTCAATGCACTGAGCCCAACACAGGTCTTTAAAACATAATCTTAGACTCATCTGTACTGAAAGCATTTGCAGACAATAAATAAATTGTCGTTCGCATGATAAGTTTGTTCTTGGAGAGAGTACGAAAGTTATGGGAAAAGAAGAAAGTGCTGGTAACCATCATTTTAGACCATGTAAATACGTAAGCTGAATGATAAGTTAACTGCGTTTTATTGCCCGTCGACAGCTATGGAAATGTTAGGAACAAAGGAACGCCATACTAAATATAGCATTCACGTCAGGTTTGACGATTTAAAGTGAATGCTGGTAAAATGTTTGAATTTGAACTTTAGAGGGTTTGAAAACATTGTAAGAAGAGGAAAGAATATCAATTGAATCCAGGATTTTCGCGTTTTCCGGAAATATTGTCAACAGCCTTTTTCTGCGTAGTCGTAGTGTGTCGAGCCTGTGCATGAGCTAGAACAATTTGTTCTCAGCTATCATATGGTCTTGATGTACGTAGACAATTATTCAGAACAATATGAGTTTGATTTCTAACTTCTCAAAATTAGGCAAATATCGGTCTCAACTGCAAATCTTAGGGTAAGCGAGGACTTTGGTAACTGTTTAAACTGCGATATTACCGAAGGTAAAGTTCTATGTGGTATTAAAAAATCAAGGTGGAAAAAACACTCGGAATGGGTGGGATCGGGGCTGAGTTTTGTAGACATCCACAGCATATCATTATACCAAATGATATGTCAAATTTAGAATGAACTCTGTATTAGTGGTTGCTTTGCACATAGTTGGACTGAAAGTTTGGTTGTATCTGTATGCTGGTCAAGTTCTGAAGATCAGTCTTCTTGTTATATAGGTATTTCTCTATAGATGGTCTAATAGAACAAGTACATTGTTTTAGTAATAGAATATTGTTTAAGCAATATAAATGTGCCGTGCTCCGGCAAAAGGGGGCTTACTGCATCTCCGTGATCCAAGGTACCAAGCAAGTCATCACATACTTGTGGATCCATAATATCTACCTTTTCTAACAACCAACTCAATCATAAGGTAGACTGGTCCTTGAACATACGGATAATTGACCAATGGCGAAAAGTTTCCGCCCAGGTCAGCCTGCGCGGACTGCGCAGGCTGACATGGGTCGATACTTTTCGCAGATGCATTAAGCATCCCTTTCAAAGGGCATGGCTCAAATGTCTTTCACTATTGCACAAATAATGAGCACCACATTTAACGACGTATATCACAAATGTTCGCGCGCATCCTACTGCGCATGTGTTTTTGGTCATAGAAAGGGAATCAAAAGTGCACCTATGTATTTTTCGCACCAATGGTAATACTATTGGTGCACTGAACCAAGTAGTCTATTGGTCTATATATAACATGCATATTTGTACATTTACCATGCTCAAAATCAGGCTTTTATATATTTTTTGTGCAAAACTAAATGAATTTTCATTAAAATGATGTATATTTGTATATTCTTCCGGTATGTTTAACTGACTATTAAAGAAAAGCGTGTTATATCCAATATAAGCTGAGTTTTGGAACTGTATATACCTTTCTCAAAGGCAAATTTCTCTGAAACGAGCACGGTGACCCAAATCTTTTGTTACTGTAATCTCCTGGAGATATGATGAGCTTTGTATGTGCAAAGTCTTAAACAAATCTGTCCATAAGAAAAAATTGTGATATACGAGTACGTCGTTAACATGCAGTGTTTACTAGGCTACTGTCGCAAAGGTTGCTCTAACAAAGAGGCAGTCATACGTTTTAATACCATAGGCATCTGAAGCTCCATTGGTGTATCAAGAGATAACGAAATTTTCATTATTGGACACCGTTACCATAAATAGCAAATTGGCGATTCCCTCTTTATCGTATATAGTAAGTATATGCGATAAAGAGGGAATCGCCAATGTGCTATTTATAGTCACGATGTTGATGAAAATTTGAGTATATTCCGTGATAGCCTGTACAGGCGATGCACCAATGTGCTATAAGTGTTCGATGATCGACCAAGGAAAAAATTTGAGTGTTTCGTGATAGACCAATAGAGCTTCAAAGGCCTGTGTTAATACTGACAAACACACAGTGTCCCGGGTTCACCTTGTCCCAGTCATAAACTTTAAGTGCATAAATTTGGTCCAAATAAGGATGCAGACAAAAATGCTATGTACATGATGTGGGAAATGACTCCATACCAAACCATTCCCGAATGCCATTGGTTAACCACTCCATGATGTCACCACAAAATCTGACATCGGCGTATTAGTCTATCTTGACAATAAAATGAGATATTTATTCACCGCGTACATTAGCAATTTATATGACAAACAAACAATAAAATGACAAAGACCCATAACATCGTATAAGAAATATCTATATTAGTACATCTTCATTACCAAATATTAATCACTATTTTATGTATTGTTAATTGTTAAGGTCAACCACGTTTTTTTTTTTTTTCTTTTCTTTTCAAGCTTAAGATTGCAATGGTTACTATTGCCGTATGGTTTTAGTCTCAAACCCTTTGGCTGCTCAGCCCGACCCACTGACCTTTTGCAGACGTTGTTGATCAAGATCAGACTGCACAGAACAGAACTTGGATCTACACTGTCTGATGACGAGATATTTTTCTCCAAAAAATAAATTTGAAACAGCATCATTCGGGTTATTACTATCGGCTTGACATTTTCATCTAATTTATTTAGCAGGATAACGATAAATGATAGCATCATATGTTTATTATTATGTTTATTAATCCTCGGAGAAGATTTTCATTTATTCTTTACGTAAGTGCTCTATAAATTATTGCATTAATAAAGATGTTAATCAAATACCGAAGAGGTACACAAATGTGTCTGTGGTTTGAAAGCCTCGGTTTGGTCATACGGTTTATCGAGTTTTTTTTTATTCGCGTCCCAAAATTTTCGCGAGTTTGTTCAAAATCAATTTTTCACATTTCTTATTTCCACGGACTTATTGGTATGTTTATATTTTTCGTGAAATTGTAATTATATTTTAGCATCAAACCCACCACAATATTTATCGGTATGTCTGGTATTACATGACGGACGCATTAGTGCATATGCAAAATGGAAAAAAAACTAGAATCACAATATTTACCTTGAAAGTCAGGTATTTCAAAATCTCAAAATTACTCCTTTTCCCAGTGATTCCGATGGTACATGTATATAAAATACATAAGTAAGAAAAAGATTTATTCAAATCTTAGACTAACTGTATTTCCTAGTCGTTTTATTCATTCACAATTCATAGTATCATTTGACTACAAATGGATACGGAAACTAAGGGAGACAACTTTGCTCAAACTTCAGTATAATAATGACCGATATCTTACGACAACTCTCCCTATACATGTATAGATCATTATGTTAAGTCTGTCTTTTTTTATAGGAATTTTTTTTCTCTTGGTGTTTCGTATCAAATTTTTCAGATTATAGGGAATATTTGGCGAATATCATTTTCGCGAGAAGGACCCACTCGCGAAAATAGCGAAATTTTCCTTCCCGCGAAAAAAAACGATATACCGTATTACTTTTTGATAATAGCAATATTAAATTACGTCTACTAAGATGTATGTTTGGCCTTGGAAACGTTTTCTCAATTCTAGTCTTATATACTGAAGTCTAATACAAACTCCGGCATGAATGAAAATATTAACCAATACTGAAAAGGTATAGAAAAGTAGTTTTAAAGCCTGGCTTTCGTCAAATTTAAGTGTGCTGTATGGAATCCTCACATTACTGACCTAATAATTCTAATTTAAATCATTCATATAAAAGTAACACGGTTTCTCACAAATATACTATAAAACTAGCTCTGTCTCACAGTAAGCTATTGCTAGAACCGCTTTTGAACAATTGATCTTCCTTTATTTTTAAAATATATTTCCAAATTAAGGAAGCATGCTTTAGCAAACGGGGGTTAATGCATCTTTGTGATGCATTATACCAAGCAAGTCATCATAATATATAGAGGATATTTGTTTTTTTCGGTGAAAGATCGAAATTTATTTCATCGAGTGAACACCATCGGTAATATTTTCACGAGTGGCGCAGCCACGAGTGAAAATATTACCGATGGTGTTCACGAGATGAAATAAATTTCGATCTTTCACCGAAAAAAACAAATGTTCTATTTATTTCATGCTTTTAACCCTTTCTGTGAGGAGCTTTATCAAAATCCAGTACAGTTCTTTTCCGTTATTCCCCGTGGCGTACCCCTCCCGCATAGCAACGCATTACAATATTACGTCAAGCGCGAGAAATGTAAGGTAAATGACGTCATATTTCCATCTGGTTGTGAGGCACGCGCAATTTACCTAGGCAACAAGAACATGAAAATCGGTATTTTCACTGGTCGTACCCGTGTAATATCGAAAAATATTTTCACTGCTATTTCTCGATATCCTACCGGAAAGCATGAAATAAAATTATGAATCCATAGAATCCATTTTCTCAAACAAACGTCTAAATCATGAGGTAGAACGGGTCTTGCGATATGCAGAAAATTGACCAATCACAAAAACTTTCGACCTAGGTCAGCTAGCGTGGACCGCGGAGGCTGAAATGAGACGGCACTTTTTGTAGATGCATTAAACACCCAGTTCATAGAGCATGACTCACTTAGAATTTGACTTCGAATCAATATAGAGTGGTTTGTTACTACAGGCCCTTAAAACCATAAACCATTGCTAGCAGATCAAAGAATCAATAAGGTTTAACTTCTAAATTTAAAACACATTTGTATCGTAAGTGCACTATTTTCATTGTTCCAAAGAACTACATGTTTTCCATAGCAAATCACGTACTCTATAGTTTCTCACACAGCCACCACTGTCGACATAGGTAGACCTAACAATTATGTAACTTTACCTGTGGTTATTCCTATCCTCCAATGGCTATCATCCCTTTTTATAGTATATCATTTATGTTACGACGTGTGATTTTAATTTCAACATTAATACAGTTTTCACTCGGTAAGTTTCATTGGCTAATTCATGCATTAAACCCTAGACTGCTAAGGGCGACTCAATGACCTTTTGCGGACAGTGTAGATCACGATCAGACTGCACAGAACGTGCAGTCTGATCTTTGATCTACATTGTCCGAAAAGCGAGATTTTCTTCCTAAAAAATAAGTTTGAAAAAGCAACATTCTGGTTCTTACTATCGCGGCTTGAAAGTTTCGGTTAACTTTTTTAGCGGTATAAGTGCTAGTACAGTTTCGCCCTGTATTTTTCATTGGCTTATTTCGGCAATAAATAGAGGATATTTATGGTTCTTTTCTCTGAAAGATCGAAATTTATTTCTTTCGACGAGTGAACGTCATCAGTAATATTTTCACGAGTGGCGCAGCGAACGTCTTACATTAAGAAGATAAATAATAAAATATTCTAAACCGAAAGATACATGTATATGTTTCATCCTATTCAGGATGTTTATATTCCAAAATAATTTAAGCAGCGCGCTGGCAAAAGAGGTTTTAATGCATTTTCGTGATCCATTATACCGAGCAAGTCATAACATAATTATGGATCCATAAAATCCAGTTTGTCTAACAACCGACCGTATCGTGAGGTAGAATGGTTCTAGAACACGCAGAAAATGCACAAATAGCAAAATATTACGACCCATGTCAGCCTGCGCAGACTGACATTGGTCAATACTTTTTGCATTAAAGCTCCTGTTTACATAGCATAGCTAATTTGTAATCGAATAGATGTAGTTTTGCTATGCAGTAGAAAGCATAACATTCTTTATACAACTCTCTCTGTACAACATCGGAAAAGGTTCACCTTGTTGAACAAAAAAAAAAAACACGTTTTGGACCATGCCATCAAAATATTTCGTTACGTGTTAAGATTTTTTTAAAAAAAAGATTCCATTTTGTTGACATTATCATAAAAAAAATTACGTTTCTTTCATTTCAGTTGCCAAGGTTTGCAGTTCTTCAACTTACACAGGTGCCCGTGTTTTGATGGACACTTCCTACTATACGGACAGCGCCAGAAATTGTACCTGTACTTTCTCTACTACCGCTAATACACTCAGAATCGTGACGTATGCAGCCCCGAATTACCAACAATGCAACTCGGCAATAAGGTGAAAAAATTATCACTGACTGTCCAAAGGGGATGCCTTGACAAGTTTCGAGGAAATCTTACACCCAAGAATGGTATCTTTTTGACAAAAATTACCATTCTGCCTTACCGTCGCTGGCTACACTTGGCGTCTTGCAGTGGACAGACTTTTAAAAATATTATGGCAAAAGACGAAATTGCTCGAAACGAGCAATTTCTCCGTTTGTCTTAATGGTTTTATTTGTGCTCAATTATATTGTTTTTTTTTTATAAATAATTTGGTATGTATTTGGGCTAGTGGCCTTCACTTTCAAAAAATAATGAATGACCTGTTGATTTACCGAGATCCTTTCTTCTCTGTTTTTTTTTTTTTTTTGTTACTCAATCCTTCTTTGTTATCTTTTTGTTATATGTAATTTTGTTCTTTCAACTCTCCCTTTTAAATTCTCCTCTTCTTTCTTCGTTTCACTTTACGCATCAGTCAACATAGTCTTTCCTTCTCGTCTCTTTTGACCTTTTCTCTGTCATATTCTTCCTATTAGATCTATACGGCAAAGTCCACGATAAGAATAAAATCTTCCTCGTCGTGCATACAGTGTCCTTAGATCACATTATATTTTTCGTTACTTTAAGGTTGTATTCGTCCTCCGGGAATGCAATGCGATTCCAATGTTTGATGTCTGGGACATATCTGGACACGTCTGTTCATAAAGAAGGTGGTGCGGAGTTCCAGACATACGGACCTGTGTATGATAAGAACTACTGTCTGGTGTTGGAACATTTGGGAAGTAAGAACATGCTTATTATTGTTCATAACAGATTATTATCGTTTAATTGTAGTTTAACGCCCAAAATGTATCACTTGGCAAGGTTTAAACCAGTTTGACTCAATATAGATTAGGTAAAATATGACGATTGAATAAATTTTTTAAGCGATATATATAGGATCTGACATGAGTTGGTGTTTGAAATAAAATTTCATTAAACGAGTCTAGGGAAAACGCTATTAAGGGAGCCTTTGGTGAGCTTAATAACACTTTCTTTCTTGACGAGTTTAGTAAAATTTAACACAAACGCTAACGAATGTCAGATTCTTTTTATCACATAACGATATTTCACAAATTATAGATCAGAAGATGCCAAACTATCTATAGATGCACCCCGGCAATATCCATAAAACCCATTCACTTCTATGAAATACGTACAAAATGACGTCAAAAATGACGTCACACAATTGTGATATTAAACGTGTGTAAGATAAGAAAATTCGTAATGGCTATTTTACACTGAAAACAAGGGAGGTTATGTGATAAATTACGGTCCAAAATGTTCAAATACAAATATTCCAAATTCGCATTCCATAACACCCATTAATAAATTTGGCGTGCAACAGGCGAAAAGGGGCATTCGGACATTTGCGAAAAGTGTCGTCCCAGATCAGCCTGCGCAGTTCGCGCAGGCTGATCCGAGACGACACTTTCCGATCGTGTGCAATTTTCTATTTTACGCAAGTCTACTGTAGGACAAAATCTAATGTTGTCGTAAAGTGCTGTCACTTTACGCAAATGTCCGAAAGCCCCTTCTAGCGTGATGCAGGCCATTTAGTGTTTATGTCGGACCTTTGTTTGTACAAAAGTGACACAATAGCCTCATTTAAGTATGACATATTCACAAAACGTTCTTGAACATATTAGAGGTACACTTTGTGAAGCATTATTATATAGTTTGAATCCTACACATATACACACAAATGCACGCAATCCGATAAGAATGATGTTATTAATTAAAGTTTGTCATTTCAAATGGGTACCCAGAACAAAGATTTCAGTGACAAATTATTGATTAATACGAAATTCCGCAGAGCAAACCTGATATATAAATTTACGTGTAACATCTTTCAATTACAATTTTGTAACACAAGATCGCTAGTCCTTTTTTTCTGCAATTCTTGTTCCCGTGTCTTGTTACTACAACTACACTCACTTACAAAAGAAACTCATATTGAGGTATCTACGAAACAAATTCACAGCCTGTATTCTGAACTGGTTATTCAGAACTTTTCATCTGTTTATCCATGACCAAACAAATTAAAAGTTTCATGTTTCTCCAGCTGACAATACCTGCACACACAGTGGAAATGAAGTAATAGATTGTTATAAGCAATATCACCTTTACCAACAGTGCTTTCCATATAAATGAAAATGGTTTTATATAATGTTGCTTCTGCCCGTATAGCCTATTCTAGTTGGCAGAATGTCTGAAAATACTTGAAATCGTTTTCTATGATATTTCTATGATATGTCCAATCTCATGATCTATAACGTATATATTTTTCAGCTATAGCCGACAGCATCACTATATCTTGTAACAAAAATGAAGACATACACAAATCTGTAAATTTGGATGGTACAACATCAGCCGATCAGACAGTCACAACAACAACATACCCCGATGCTACCTCTACTTCGAGTATCTCAACAAACGCAGATATTTCCACAACCACGACTGATAGTCTTCTGACGCTTTCAAATAATAACCTTGATCTAAACTTATCAAATAATAACATGGCGTTTAATCCCAAAGAAAACGAAACAGGACAAATTTCACAAGTTACTGAATTAACAACATCTTCAGAGCTAAAGATTTCACATTTCCAAGACACAACGAACGAAACTTCCAGTGAAAAGGCCACAATCTCAATTGCCGTTGGAAACACCGTTAAAGAAAGCAGTAAAAGAAGAGATATCGATACGCTCATACTTAAGAATAGTCCAAGAGATATCATCACTTTTGATAAAATCGCTAGAGAAAACGAAGAGAGTACAACAGAATCGTTTACAATGATCGTTGAATCTAACGACACCGCAAAGAATGACATGGTAACAGTTACAAGTGACCTTAGAAGGTTTGGATCTGATGTGATTGCTAACGAAAATCAAACGCTTCTTCCTAATTTTGACATAGCATTTGGAAACGATGCTGTTAGAAAAGACACCGTGACATTAAATCCTGCTGTCGTTACAACGGTAGACCCAATAACATTCGGGAATGACATTGTTCTGAAAGATAGCACAAATGAACCTCCTCTTAATGAGATTCGAGATCTTTTGCTACAAAATGGTTCGGTTCATTCCAATGATGGTGGAAAATCAATATCAAACGAACAGATATTTGGCAATGACGCAGTGACAAGAATCTACACAAATGTTCAAAGTACAGTTGTTGATACAAGAACCTTCAGATCTGATGTAGTTGAAAACAAAACAATCGATCGTAATCTTGATAAAACATTTGGAAATGAAGGGATCAGAAGAGACGCTGGAACATCTAATTCTGTAGTCTTTACAACAGAGAAAATGGTCGCTTTTGGGGATGACGCTATACATAAGGGAGTTTCAACAAAAATTACTCTGCAAGAGGGAACGCGTGATCCCTCTCTCCAAAATAGACTTGTTATAGAAAAGACACACAGCGAGGCTACATCTGGAAGGCACAACTTCGGAAGTGATGCTTTTAGAACGCACAATAGCCCAACTTCAACAAGTTATCCGAAAACATTTGGATCTGACGTAACTTTCGGTGGCAATCAGAACTTTGATATATCTTTTGATAATGTTGCCCTTAGAGGGGACACTGTGACCTCAAGTTCTTCTGACATCACCTCGGAAAAAATAGCTATGATTGAGAATGACACCTTTTCAAACGAAATAATCACAGACAAACAATATACTGGAACAAAACATAGTAATGCAATGTCCGACAATGCTAACCTGAGCACAGATGCAATCACACATACAGCTACCTACATACAAACGACAAGTTTCGACCTTCAAACCCTCGCACCTAATCTGGTTGTCGATGAAAACAAAACGTTTGTTAAGGACATCAGTGTTTCTTTTGGAAATGATGCAATAAGAAATGAAAATGTTACAACACCGTCAAAAGACCGAGTAACCTTCGGAAACAAACCAATAGTAAAAGATGTCCTAAATATTGAAAATAATACATACGAGAGCATGTATTTAAATATAAACAACAACAGTAACAAAGAATCTTTAGAAAGATCAAATGGCGAGAATTTAACCATGACATCAGATATAAGGCCAACAGTTAGAGTTGATACAGTCCATGGTGAAAATCATACGTTTGGCCCAGATATAGCCTTAAAAGAACGAGCAACGTTTGGGAATGACGCCATTCGACCTGTTCCGACAGTTCCAGAACCGACTACCCCTCTTAGACAAAATTTTGGCGCTGATGCTGTTTCGAAACAGAGACCTTTGTCAACTAATGCAAACAGAGACAGTGCAAACCTATTACTGCATGATATTGCTAATGAAAGAATAAATTCCTCACTCTCTTTTATCACAACAAATGAGATACAAACATTTGGTTTCGATGTTATTCCGAAGGATAAAACTGATGATTTTCAAAATGAAAAGCACACTTTCGGCTCAGATATAACTTCAAAAGAACAAACAACATTCGGAAGAGATGACATTCCACCTGTTTCTAAAATCTCAGAACCAACCACCCAAACAAGACAAAGCTTTGGCGCTGATGCGGTTACAAAACAGACTGCTTCGTCATTTAATTTAAACAGAGGCAACGCTAACCTATTACCAGGTGATACAACCAGTGAAAGAACCACCCTATACCCCTATATTAGCACAACAAATACAAGACAAACGTTTGGGTTTGATGCAATCCCGAAGGATAGAGTCGTTGGATTCCACGGTGAAAAACAAACTTTCGGTCCAGACATAGCTCCAAAAGAACGATCAACATTCGGAAGCGATGCTATGCCACCTGTTCCTATGGTCCCGGAAACAACCACACAAAGAAGACAAAGTTTCGGCGCTGATGCGGTAACAAAACAAAATTCTTTATTATCCAATTCAAATAAAGAATGGGCTAACTTTTTGCCAGGTGAATTAATAATTGAAAAAAGCACTTCAAATCCCTTTGCAGACACAACCAGTAAAGGACAAACGTTTGGTTTCGATGGTATCCCAAAGGACAGAATCGATAGATTCCCAGGTGAACAACATACCTTCGGCCCAGACATAGCATCAAAAGAACGAACAACGTTCGGAAATGACGCTATTCGACCTGTTTCGACGGTATCGGAAGCAACCACACCAATTCGACAAAGGTTTGGCGCTGATGCCGTTACAAAGCAAAATTCTTTGTCAGTTAATGCAAACAAAGAAAAGATAAACATATTACTGGGTGACATTACTAAAGAAAGAATTGTCACCGATTCCTTAGTTGACACAACAAATATTAGACAAACATTTGGCTTTGATGCTGTACCAAAGGAAACAACAACATATGGATCTGTTTTTTTAAACAAGGACGGGGCGAACATGTTTAATACTGTAGGTAAAAATATTATAACAACTCAACAACCGAGAACAACTGCAGCTGTAGCGAGTTTTTGGCCGGATGAAAAAAACGCCACTTTAATGGATATCTTAAAGAACGAGACCTTATCCTTTGCAAATGGAACTAACGTTACTACAGAAACAAACATAACTACCGAAACACTACAGAGCAAAGTTTTACTTGGAAATGATGCGATACTGAAAGACGATGAACTTCTAGTAACAAGTACAAGTAGTCCTAATAAGTTTTGGCTTGACTCAGATAGAGTCAAACAAATCCCATTGGAGACAATTGCACCTTTGTCAACCGCGGGTTCTCAGACCATCAAGGACTCTTTAAACTCTCTGCAATCTGAAGTACTTACTCCAGAGCAAAGAGCAACTTTTGGTAATGATGTCATCCTTAAAGAAACTTTAGCGAAGACTTCTACAATTCTTACGTCTACTGAACCTCCGTTTGTAACCACAGAGTTACGTGCCATTTTTGGTCCTGACTTTCAGAGGGAGAATGTAGCTTTAATGGAGGGTCAAAGGAATGTATCCTCTTTCAGTGACGATACCAGACACAGTGTTCTCTCTTTTGATGACACACAAGATTTTAGAAATGACACAAGTGCAGAATTGTTGGTATTTGACGGACTTTCAATTCTAAACAGCACATCAGTCGCAGTTAATTCAACGAATAATCAAAAATCGACATTTGGCTCAGACGCTATAGGAAAAGAACTTTTTACAGATAGTCCCATTTTAAATAATGAGAGCAAAATTGATTTTGGTAAATCAGTGGTTTTACGGGAAACACTTGATTCTGTTAAAGTAATAGAGAATACGTCTGCTTTGGCAAAGGAGGGTTTGATCGAGCTACCACGTATTTCACTTGGGAATGACGTATTAAAAAAGGAGGATTTATTGCCTAAATCATCAGTCAGTCCCGACATCACGCAAATAAACCATGCATCTTTGTTAAATAACGTGTCTCCGAGCAGGGTGCATGAACTGTTAGGAAGTACTGCACAAACTTTAGATTTGGACATAACAACACGGACTGTGCCTTTGGAAAACAACGTGATTGCTGAAAGGCCTATCGCACCTTTAAGTCATTTGAACACGGAGGTCTCTGCAACCTTCGGACACGATGCAATATCTGGAGAACTATCTACTGTTTCCACCTCAATTCAAAGCGATGATCAGTCAACACGGGAAATCTTTGGCGATTTTAAATTACGTAGACAACTTCTAACCACCACAGAGTCCGTTAATGTTGCTACTGCTACACATGACAATGTAGGACCTGTTGCGAATGAAATGGACAATAATAACTTTGAAACAGTGGTTGAAACGGTCCAAAACGACGTGATATCAATGGAAAACACTTCATTTGAAACAAACGTTTCTCGAACTAACTCAGTGATCAGTCGTGATGATAAATTTATGGTCAGTGCTGACTTTACGACGACAACAATGCAATCTGAGGTCAGTGATACTATCTCTAAACAAAAAGACTCATCTTTATTAAGCAGCATAAACGAAATCCGTCCAGACGTATTAAATACTCTTGTAGGAAGCATATTAAAGACACATAGCGAGACAGTTTCAAACATTAATGGAAACATTTTAAGAGTATTGTCTGGGAATAATGAAGACATAACCACATCAACAGAAATGTCAACAATGCCGTCTGATGTGATACTAAACGACGTACAGAGTTCAACAGATTTCATAGCTAGATCAGGCGAGGTTTTGATACCAGGAGATGTAGTTTCTACTTCAAAGGAAGGTCTGCCTGTTACAACAGCAATGGATGGATTAACGATGATATCAGAAGCTGCTGCGAGCAACGAAAAAGATGTCACAAATAAAGAAGTTCCAACTATCCAAGTTTCTACTGTAGTTGAAAAAGATGTAAGTGCTACAACAAAAACAACGCCAGATTTTCTTGAATCGACTTCTTCAATAACAACGGATGCCACAACTTCATCGGAAAGACCGATGATGAAAACAACAAAAATAAAATCAACGAGTACGCAATCAACTTTACCGCCGATAATCCCAGGCCAACAAGGTGCGTTCAAGCCTACAGTTCCTATAATAAGACGAATGTCTACTACTGATGCTAGAACATCCACAGAGAGCACTCATCGTACGACGAAAAAAATATACCATGTGATGGTAGGTGAGCCAAGCGTCACAGATGATAGAAACATTGTCGATGGTAGTTCAAATATAAGGTCCAGCAAAGATCAGCTGAATGTATCCTTAGACGATGAAAATGAGAGACCCTTTTTCAACATGAATAACAAAACTTACAGTAAGTAAAGGCATTGAAAACTATCCTTTATTTCATGCTTTCCGGTAGGATATCGAGAAATAGCAGTGAAAATATTTTTCGATATTCCACGGGTACGACCAGTGAAAATACCGATTTTTATATTCTAGTTACCTGGGTAAAATGCGCGTGACTCACAACCGAGATTGAAATATGACGTCATTTACCTTACATTTCTCGCGCTTGACGTAATAATGTAATGCGTTGCTATGTGGAGGGGGTACGCCACGGGGAATAACTGAAAAGAACTGTACTGGATCTTGATAAAGTTTCTCCCAGAAAGGGTTAAAAGCATGAAATAAATAGAATATTTGTATTTTTCGGTGAAAGATCGAAATTTATTTCATCTCGTGAACACTATCGGTAATATTTTCACTCGTGGCTGTGCCACTCGTGAAAATATAACCGATGATGTTCACTCGATGAAATAAATTTCGATCTTTCACCGAAAAATACAAATATCCTCTATTTCTTTTCTGTTAGTTATCTGTATGAATCACAAAAACCAGTTAACTTACGTTGACTTTATTTTATTCCTTTTTATCTTTTTATTGTAGAGTTAAGTCTGTCTGTCTGTCTGTCTGTCTGTCTGTCTTTCTATCTATCTATCTATCTATCTATCTATCTATCTATCTATCTATCTATCAATCTGTCTATCTATCTATCTATCTATCTATCTATCTATCTGTCTGTCTGTCTGTCTGTCTGTCTGTCTGTCTATCTATCTATCTATCTATCTATCTATCTATCTATCTATCTATCTAATCAAACGATGATTTCTTAGGTGAAAGATTCTCTTTCAAAACATATTACTTACGCTTTTGCAGATTCATGTTTATAACATACGCTGAATTGATCACGGAGATGCATTAAACCCCCTTTTGCCAGAGCATGGCTCATTTATTATCAATTGTTGTTGTTGTTGTTGTTGTTCTGTTTTGCTAGCATAATAGTCGCGATTCTTAATTCTGTCTTATTTCAGTTATCGTAGTGATAGCAGTGGCTGGCTTCATTGTCTTAGTGGCTGTCATTTCAGTAATAATCTGCAACAAGAGGAAAAGGTGAGAGTACATGAGCCATACTCTGTGAAAAGGGAGCTTAATGCATCTGCAAAAAGTATCGACCCATGTCAGCCTGCGCATTCCGCGCAGGCTGACATGGGTCGAAACTTTATGTTATTGGGGTCAATTTTCCACACTTCAAAGGACCATTCTACTTCCAGATAAAGTCGATTGTAAGACTAAATGGATTTTATGAATTAATAATAATGTAATGACTTGCTTGGTATAATGAATCACGGAGATACATTAAGCCCTCTTTTGCCAGAACATGGCATAGATGTAATGCCATGGTTACATAGTTATTTCCTCGACTCCTTACCTGAGCACAACATTATAAACCTGTCTATATTGACAGTATGTGCAGACAACAAATCAAATATGGCTCAGATGATTATCGTATATGTCGTCTCTGACAGCGTAAAAAAAATGTGTAAAGAAGAAAATGCCATTTACCAGTATCTTCTTCTTTTTCTCACAATGTTTTCAAAAAAAACATCTTCCTCAGAATCGTTAAAACGGGATCGTAACATACATAGATTACTGTGTAGTTATCCTTAATTGAAACATGTTTTCGGGCATCAGCCAAAAACGGACTTTGCCAAAACAAAAATTCAGACCGGTGAACCGCTGACTACAACATTCTTCTCTCACTTAATTGTACATTTAAAGTAACAATAAAGGCCAAATGTAAACAAAGCGAGTGTTTAAATGCATTTGAATTTATATCATACCATTTAAAACAGTGGAAATAATTGTGAAGATGACAATCTGTCATTGTACGGTCTGTCCAAGTCTTAGTCGCTGACAGAGAAATTAATTTCAAAACTAGGTTAAAACCTGCCAGGTAGCTGTGTCTTTTGTTTATTTTTTGCCTGATTTTAAAATTCTTTTTTTCTGCCAGCGACTAACATATGGCCAGACCACACGATAACAGACTGTCATCTCCACAATATTTTCCATACTTTTAAATGGTATGATTTAAATTTAAATGTATTATGACACCTGCTTTGATATTTTGGCCTTTACTGGGCCTTTAAGTCATTAGCAATATGTACTTGGTATTGGTTTAAATGCGGAAAATTTAAAGACAGCTTTTGGGGAAAGCAGTAAAGCCGTTGTCTCAAGTAAACTTATTTGAAACAAGGTATGACAAAAGTTTCCAGAATACACTGAATACTGTGCGGGTAGCTTTCTTTCTTTCTGACTGCCTTAATATGACCAAAGCTGTTAAAACGGCGTTAAACTCCAATTCAATCAATCAGTCAATCTTTCTTTCTTTCCTCCTTCCTCCCTTCTTCCTTCCTTCCTTCCTTCCTTCCTTCCTTCCTTCTTTCTTTCTTTCTTTTTTTCTTTCTTTCTTTCTTTCTCTTCATCTTCTGCTTCTTCCCCTTCTTCTTCATCATCCTCATCATCTTCTTACCTTCTTCTACGTGTTTCTTCTAATTTACTTTTCAGCCGAAGTGCTAAAGCAGACATAACTAACGGAGTAACAGCTACGAGTATAAGCCATAACAACGCTGTATATGACAACGACGTCTTGGACGCCGAACGAGGAAACGTACCTGCAGCAAGTAACGGTGTAGACACTGCTAAACCAGTCGAGGTGATAGAACCACAGGTCAATGGTTCAGATAATAATCTGTCCGGAAATTTGTGATCATAGTAATTTAGACGATCCCATTAAACCTACATTTTGTACTTACATTGTTCTGTTGAAGAAGGCTGTTTCATTTCGATCTCATTTCCTTAAGTCTTTACCAGACGAAAATTTCTGGACTCATCCAAATTGAAAGCAGTTGCAGACGACAAATTAGATGTGACTCAAATGATGAAATTTGTCTTTGGAAGGTTAGAAAATATTGTGGGCAAAGGAGAAAATGCTGGTTGCCAGCATTTTCTCCTTTGCCCACAATGTTTTCAAAAATATATTTCCTTAAGCCCATTAAAACGCGGGATTGTTTGGTAAAGAGTTAAGTAAAGAGATTAGAATAATTAAAGTTGATCGGTTGTAATAACGTGACGTGTCCCACTTGAGACATGTTTCCCATAATTTGAGTGAAACTGTGCATTCTGTGGTATCTAATCCTTATCAACGCTTCATGCGAATTCCCTAAACCATAAAACGCAGAGGGCCAAAGACGTAACAGAACTTCATTTCCTTGAGGTCAAAGGCCCATGATCAATAGGATGAGAATTTCTTTACAATCACCTTGATCATCAGGTTTTTTTTTTTTCAGTGAAAGATCGAAACTCATTTCATCTGGTGAACATCATGGTAATATTTTCACTCGTGGCTGCGCCACTTGTGAAACTATTACCGATGATGTTCACTCGATAAAATCAGTTTCGATTTATCACCGAAAAAAAAAAAACAAATATGTGTTGGTGAATACTATATGTATTCACCAACCGTTCTTTATTCAACTCTAAACCTTAACTCTAAAACATGCCATCTGATTGGCTGAGATGGTCTGTCTCTGCTAATCAAACCGCTAGTCTTGGAACTTTGAATTAGAAAAGTGTTAATACGGCCCCTTTTTTTTCTTAGGTATCTCGCACAAATTCTTCCCAGGCTGCTTACTGCTTTCCCACAGGAACAAAGTCAACACAATAATTATTTTCACTGATAAGAGAGTAATAATTTTTCATCAGTTCCCGGAAGAATTTTAGCTCATAGTGGAATCGAACCAACAACCTCGAGAGACTACAGGTCCTCGGTGCTGCTGACTTAGCTTTCTGGGTTTGTCCTTGTGTGAGTTGTTCATAGACTTGTTTTCTTGTATATTGTACATGTATGTAAATACCATTCATTTATAAATTAGCGTAATCGCTAATCTTATTAAACCATTTATAATCCTCAAAACATAGTTTAATCTTATATTGGGAAAAATTCTGTCAAACACACGTCCCTTTCGCGCAAAAAGTCAAGTACCTTTACCCAAATGTAATTAACCCTTAGGCTGTTCAGCGCGACTCAAGGACATTTTGCGGACAGTGTAGATCAAGATCAGACTGCACAGAAGGTGCAGTCTGATCTTGGATCTACACTGTCCGATAAGGAGACAATTTCCCCCAAAAAAACCTTTGAAATAGTAAGGTTTGGGTTTTTACTATTGACTGGAAAGTTTCATTTCATTTATTTAGCAGGATAACGGTTCAACCGCCAGTCCGGTACTTGTCTTCATAATGTACCAATACACGACAAGCTCATCTAGCCGAAACAAAGATATGTCAGAGAGGAACATGAGGCCAACACAATCAAGTTGCAGCACAACACATGAACTTGACTGTGTTGCCATTGTGTTACCATTATATTCCTAACTGAAGGTGTGGAATTTGAAACTCTGAGGTCTCGGTTTCGATCCACACTCCCGTTGATGGTTTGTTTCGTGTAAACGCTCTTGGGCATGACACTTTAGAGACCAAGCCCTGGTAGTGGCGATACCCAGGTCACAGACGAGTAAATGTGCTCTCGGTAAAATGAAATAAAATACCATACAATCAATCACTTTGTATCTTACAACCTTATGATATGGGGTGCTTGTCGATGTTATACCAGAACCTTAATTCTATAACCCATCTTTAACTCATAGAGCGCCGAAAAAAACCCAACAGGTATTTCAAGTCTAGACATAAGACCCTAATAAGAGCAATGTTAAGGTTGCCCTTGTTCAGAATATAGCAACTGAGCGGACAGTGTTCACCAAAGATCAGACTGCACGTTTTGTGCAGTCTGATCTTGATCTACACTGCCCGCAAAGGCAACTAAAGTTGTGACAGGCACTTTAGGGGTTAAGTCTTTACTGGAAAACACAATTTCAGACTTGTCCAAGTTGGAGGTATTTGCAGATAGCGAATTAAATGTGGCTAAAATGATGCAAGGGGTCTTTCATCCTTTACCACACAATCTCGGGTTTTCACGACCTTGAAAGAGAACGCTTTTAAATATCATTGAGTGAAAAGTTAAGCATGCTGGTAACCAGTATTTTCTCCTTTTACCACAATGTTTTCTACCCAATGAAATTATTACTTAAGATACACTTAATTTGTCGTCTGCAAATGTTTTAAATTTGACCCAACCCAAGATTTTGTCCTATGGTAAAGGGTAGAAGTTCCTAGCTTCGAAAAACGTGTTTTATCCCTTTACCAAACAATCTCTGGTTTTTACGACCCTTAGATAAAAGCCTTTTGAAAACATTGTGGGAAAAGGAGAAAATGCTGGTAACCAGCATTTTCTCCTTTACCCACAATGTTTTCTACCCTGCTGGAAACAAATTTCAATTTTTGAGTTACGTTTATTTTGTCATCTGCAAGTGCTTTCAATTTAGACCAGTCTAAAATTTTGTCGTTTGGTAAAGAGTTAAAAGGTTTCTACCTATGAGTCCTTAATTCATGGGAATGCATGGAAAGAAAGGTGGAAGGAAAGAGGTCCTTGATAGCTCCGTTATAAAGATACTAATCTTCTGAATCAAAGTCTAACTAGCCCCAATAGCTCAGGCGGTAGAGCATGAGACTGCTGGAGGTCAAATCTCTTACCACTTGAGTGACTGAGTTCTATCCCTACGGCTAGCCAACTTAAATTACTAGAAAAGTCATTTAGATGAGACGTCAAACCGAGGTCCCATGTGACGGTGCTATACACCGAACACATAAAAGAAACAGGCGTAACCTAGGATGGGTTTCGTCCTGTATCCTGCACTATCCCCCGCAACAAAAAAAAAAACAGTCCTCTGGTGGTGTCGCCCTTATGGGCAAATGGTGGCGACGATAAATAAACGAAAATCAGCCGATGGATCCAAGCCTCTGAGCACAAGCAGGAATGTCGTTTTGCAAGGTAAAACATCTTTTTCAAATTACTGACAAGACAAATTTATGATGCATAGCATCATAGAAGCCGCAATCTTTTGGTGGACAATTTCAGAAATATTGACTCTCTTGAGAAACTGTGATTACATTTTTTGTATCTGTTTTTACCCCCACCCCCCACCAACGGAAAATCATTACAATTGGTACTAAAATGCAAGGAAAAAAGAAAATAATATGTACATGTATTCTAATTCTAATTCTTAAAAAAAAAAGTTTACAGAGGAATCTTAAATAATCTTGTTATTATATTCAAAAAAGAAACCGAAAAAGCATCGGAATTTTTAAGTTTCTACTCGAAATTTGAAAATGGAGAAATTGCTCATTCAAATACACCATTTTCCATTTATCAAATGATTTTAGAAAGGAAACTTCTGTAGCGGCATCAAAGGCAATACTACAGAATTATTTAAGTTACCAATTATTCAAAGTGATATTAAGATTGTTTTTCACATATAATGTTTACATGTATTTACATTTTTTATCAGTGATCTCTTGTTTGTGTTTCATTTGAAAAAAAAAAACCTTAAATTTTTCTAAAAGATGATCTTCTTGCTTGTCAAGAAGTATCTTAGCATGCTTGTAACACAGTGAATCTTTACGTTTCTACTGTAGAAACAAAAAAAATTTGCATGGCATCTCCAAAATTATTCTGATCATAGTCTGTACAGTTGGCACAAACCACGTTACTATACATATTTCGTTTACTTAACAGTAGTTTGAACCATTTTTTGCATGGGCCTTGTACAAACCTAGTGTAAAACTTCTAATATAAATTTCAAGAGCTATTCTAAACCTTTGACCAGCAGCGACGTAAAAAGTTGTATATTCACAATAATAGGTTTTGTAAAAACTTTAACCTTTCGACTACATAACAAAAAAAAAATACACTGAATAACGAAAACAAACAAGATTTTTTTATGTTTCATGTTTACGAAATATCTTATAGAATATTAAAAAAATATTATACGGGCTATGTGCTGTCTGATCTTCATCTATTTCCGTCATTTTCGAGCAGCTTCAACCCTTAGAGCACCAGGCACCACCATGATAATTACTGTAGTCAATGTACATCACGATCCATACGTCATGTTTCAAGGGTTTTGTAGATCAGGACCATACCGTACAGCACGTACAGTCTGATCATAACAGCTTATAGTAAATATAGTATGGTATATGTAGTAAATGCTAAATTTTACAGGTCTCACAAGGTAGATGTTCCGTGTAACAAAAATGCATTCGGTTAAAGTGTCGACGAAAGGGAAGAAAAAGGGTTATCTTTCCGCAAGTATTCTATAAATAGCTGATGTAGACGCCTCTTGTGTAGGGAGGTAACCACACTCGTCACAACTCGGCCGATTCCGTACCTACATCTAACCTCGTCCGTATAACGGTCGTTTCCATTTGAACTGCGAATCTCGTGATCTTATATACATGGCGCGCCACTGTCAGTCGTTTAGCAACGACATAAACAACCTCGATGAAGTTATTCACATATGTTTATCTGTCGGTGAAAACTTTAATCGGAATTGATAAATAATGAATGTACAAACTGTTTGCTAACTCAATTGAAACATAGTTAGAAAGATTTCTATAGAAAATTGAAACTCAAGTTTTCTTTTTTTAAGAGGAGCCTTACAATTTTCAGAAGGGTAAACCGGCGTATTTCCGGGTATGTATCGATCTGATGCATGTTAATCCACCAGATACAGCCGAGGGATATGATGGCTCCCATCACCCGAGGTATGCCGAATGGAGGTAACCAGTCTATACCTTGATCAAAGGTTAACTCCCATTTTGTCCTTTACAGATAAAAATTTGGACGAAAAACTTGTACATAAATTTGCTTCTGATTATCATATTCTAAGATGCTCTCTATTTCATAATCATCATTATTTTGTTTTGTAAAAAAGTAGACAAATGTGAAAACCATTGAGAGGTGGGAAAGCTTATGATAAACGGAAAGCATAACAACTTCGTTTGGGAAAATAGAAGGAATCCTATATGTTTGAAAACTTCGGGGGACTATCCAATTAAAGGATGTTTATCTTTCTGTATTTTTTATTGTTATTTGGGAATGAACTATATGTTGCAAGAAAACCAGGCTTGAATTTCATGTAGGTCTGTTTGAATATTTAAGAAAGAGTAATGTGAAGTAATTCCGTCACAACAACACATTATTAGAAATTTTACAAAAATAATGACCAATCGAATAATTACTGATCATCTACATGGTAAATAGTTTCGGTACATTCCTACTGAAAGCCGCTTTCGAGCGGCTTCCAATGAAAATAGTAAATAGTGAACGTAGAGTTTTGTCAAGTTTACTCTTAAGGCCTGAACTACTGTTGAGAGCGGCGTAACATCGTTCAAACAAAGGACTTCTTCGATTTGACCTTGGTCAGGCTTAACAAACCACCAACTAAATGATTAGTCATGCTCTCGTACCTTAATTCGAATGTATAGCCGCTGGAAACGACAATACACCAAGTAAGACTTTTTAATCCATAGGTTGCTGTGTCGCCTTTGCGCACAATCTGATCTTTGATCTACACTGTTCAATATGGTTAGATTTTTTTCTGGTGGAAACAAATGTTTGAAATCGCAATATCTAGACTTTTACTGAGGCTGGAAATAATCATTTCGTTTACATAGAGCAGTAAACGGCATAAGAGATAAGGGGGAGAGATGCTGAGACAAAGAGAGACAGAATGACAGACACAAAGGCGATTCAACACTTAACGGTTATTCATACAGATGAAATGACGGTACAGTGACAAAACTGTGGATTACTTCCATTTAATCCTAATCCTTCTTTAAAAAATTATTAACGAACTAAAGAAAGCAACAAATTGTTTTCAACAATTGACGAAAACATGCAATCTACTGAGTTATCAAGAGAGCAGCCTGGGATGAGAGGACATCGAAAACCAGCCCATTCTAGTGGAAGGATACCTAATGTCGCGATAAACAGAGACTCACCTAACATAGAGAAGAACAAATAACACGAATGTTAAATTGGTACATTCCAAACAATGCTTAAACGGTATGTGTTACACAATGTGGAGTTAATCTTAATAGGAAATAGAGAACAATAGCTTTATTCTTACAACGGAATAAGGTTACTCATGAATTTCACTCAACAGTAGTAATTTATGAATGCTCCTTTGCAAATATATGTCAAATACATGTAGTTGGTATTAAACTTTGGAAAAGCAGAGTTGCACAAGACATCTAAAATATCAAGACTATAAATGAATTCAATCGATGACTTGCTTTGTATAATTCAGTCAGAAAATATATTAAAACCTGTTTTCCCAGTTTCGTATATATCAATTTAAACAGAAAATCACCTTTCCAAACCGAGGATCACACAGTACTACACTCTTCTGTTCGAGAGAAGTGAGACGGTGCGTCATCTTTGGTTTGGGCAGATAATTGATAACTTCGACAAACTGCTATAAAATTCAACAACACTCATTCAAAATAGACACCAAACACTAAGGCAAGTACAAGAAGAGACTTATTCCTGTATGATACGCTTGTGTAATTGTCTGTGGTATGATCCCAGCAGCACCGGCTAGCCACCTCGATACCTTGGTCTGCGATCTGACTTATAAACACGTTGGCAGCAATCTTGTACCTTGGAAAACCTAAATCCTTGACTTTATCTCTTATCTTTTCGGACAGTTCACAAGCTAGTTTACTGGTATAGTCTCTGTCGTATTCCATACCATCACACTCGTCGTGCAGTACTTGGGAGACTACCTGCTGCACCCTGGATGACGAAAACTGGGTCCCCTCGTCCGGCTTCATTTTATACGTGTTCTCCTTTTTGACTTGAGGCTTTACCATTTCCGAGGAAACGTCCGACTTGGCTCTCATGATAAGCGTCATCCGACGGACCGCACCAGCGCCTTTCATGAACTGTAAATCTTTTATATTTGATCGCCTTCGTCCGGGAGCGTCGGGTACCTTTAATATACTACCGGATGGATTTTGAGTGGAATCTTTCCTAGCACGCCAAGCATTGAAGATATTTTCATCTTTTTGGCCTGCGTCTAGTGTATTCTTCGTCTGAAAGATACAATACAATGTTTGAATGATTTTTTTTTTTTTACCAGACCATACATCAAAAATCACTTACCGTGTTCCTACCAACGCAAGGAAATAACAGGTAGCTGGGTACGAAAGAAAAACAAGCAGATGTCGCTATACTAGCTGAGGAATGTCCGTCGCCAATTTCAAAACACGATATTCTTCACTTTGGTGCTTGATCGATGATAAGTAACCATATTTTGCAGTTTTTATCATTCGGCCAAAACTCGTACTTAACGCTTTAGATTTGTTTAGAATGTTAGTTCATGTCACAATACGCCCGTAGTTAGTCGCAAAAGGGACATAGAGACAGTGAGAGCTGCCGTCCATGAGTCTTCGCCCCATGTTTTACTCTTAGAACCGTCATTCAACGTGTGGTATTTCTAAAACGGATTGTCTTCAAAGATAAACGAGGGTTGCAAGTTATCTACACTAATTTCTTCGAATAATGTCACGAAAAGCACGTTAATATTTCACTACTGTAATGAAACCTTTAATGCTTTGAGCTATTAACAAAGCTATACTGTCTTTTATCGGGCGTGTATCAAACTTCACTCTTACCTGTTTCGTGTTATCTGTTGAAGTCGACATGATTGTTACGTCGGTTTAATCTGCAATAAAAGGAAAGAAAAAAATTGATTTTTGTTAATATTTAACCCTTTGGCTGCTAAGCGCGACTCACTGACCTTTTGCGGATAGTGTAGATCAAGATCAGAATGCACAGAACGTGCAGTCTGATCTTGGATCTACACTACCCGAAAAGGAGATATTTTTCTTCAAAAAATAAGCTTGAAGTTCAGGTTTTTACTAGCGACTTGTAAACTTTAATTTAACTTATACAGCAGGAGAGGGGTTAAATCCTTCGACACCTAAGGGTGTTATGGACGAACTATATCACTATCAGACAGCACAGAAAGAGCAGACTAAATCTTTATCTATACAGTCCGCTTGTTTAGGTATGATATTATGATAAAAAAATTTCTTAGTTTCATTTGATCGTTGTTTAATCAGTCGAAAGATGTCGACTTTAGCACTAAAAGAGTTATCTACCCTTAAAGCGCCAATTCATTGCCACCGATGCCTCAGTGAGGATCCAGTCCATAGCTAGCAGTTTTGACCCTTTACCAAACTAGCCCGAGTTCTCAAGACTCCGAGGAAGAAGGCTTCAGAAAACATTGTGAGAAAAGAAGAAAATGCTGGTAACCAACATTTTCTCGTTTGTCCACAATGTTTTCAACCGTTTCAACGACAAAAAAAATATGTTTGAGTTACTTTCAATTTGTCCTCTGCAAACGCTTTCAGCTTGGCTGAGTCTAAAATTGTGTCGTTGGGTAGAAATGTTAACCGCTGAGCCACGACCCTCCGCCCCTTTCTTCCCCCACCCCCACCCCCGATCCTAATTCGAAACCGACTGTTTAAAATGTCTCAAAAACTTTGATTTTACCCGTGGCTTTTCAAAACTATATGTTAATTTATTCATATTTGAATCAGCCCAAATGATTCATTGTGAAACAGTTTTACGATTTAATACTTACTTCACACCCTAGTATATTCTACAAGTCTTATCCAATGAAAAATCAGCTCGGGATTTTCCCGTACAATATCTGTAGATTCAGTAACTTTCACCACAATATTTAGTCAACACTTATCGAACTGATAAATAATTGTGCTTTTGTGAAAAAGGAAACTTTATTACAGTACTGTTATTCATTTAAATTTCATTGGATCAACTAACTATGTACCGATTCAAACTCACTGCGTAAGTAATTCTTCCTATATAACAATAGAATTAATCTTTAATTTTTTTTCTGTCCAATTACAATTAAGACCGAGCTCTAACCTTAATATATATACATAAGACTTCGCTGCTCGCTGTTTTTGCGGGATTGGGTTTTAATCGTGGAAAACAGCCACAAAAGCATGAACTGAACGTTGAACTTTTGATCGACCAAACAGTCTTAACTACAGCTTTTTGTTATTCAATTTCTTTTTACATATGTAATCCGCGATTAAATGTTCCAGGATTAATAGATTAAGATATATATGGCCTTGTAAGTAAGTTGAGATCATTCGGTTACTCACCGGGAAAAAAATGTAAAAAAAAACTCCTTAGCAGAGGACAAAATTTTAGACATGTTCAAATTGAAAACATCAGTATGTCTGACGTGATAGAATTTGTCAATGAAAGGTAGAAAATATTGGGGAAAAAGGAGAAAAAATGCTAGTGCTGGTTATCAACATTTTCTCTTTTTCCTACAATGGTTTCAAAAACCTTCTTTTTCAGGCACGTTAACCCTTATCCTGCTAAATAAGTGGAATGACACTTTCAAGCTAATAGTAAAAACCCAAATTTTGCTTTTTCAAAAGGTACATTTTTGGGAAAGATATCTTCATATCGGACAGTGTAGATCCAAGATCAGACTGCACGTTCTGTGCAGTCTGATCTTGATCTACACTGTCCGCAAAAGGTTCTTAAGGCGCACTTAGCAGCCTAAAGGTTAAGATATGAGATTGTTTGATAAATGGTTAACCCTTAACCACACAATCCCTAGAAAGAGGTGACCAGCATTTTATACTTTTCCTACAGTGTTTTCTTTTCCTTCAAAAGCAAATCCCATCATTTGAGCCTCATTTAAATTGCATTCTGCAAATGCTCTCAATTCAGGCATGCCTTAATTTTTTTCGTTCGTTTAAGAATTAAAAGCGTCATGTCTCTGTGTAAATGAATGAAGTATTATTTCCCCTTTTTGACTAGTTAACCTCTAAAATAGATTGCAAGAGGCGTAATTGATTGATTGATTGGTTGATTGATTGATCGATTGATTGATTGACTGACTGACTGACTAACTGACTGACTGACTGATTGATTGATTGATTGGTTGGTTTGTTGATTGATTGGCGTTTACCGCCGTTTTCAAAACTATTTCAGTTATACCGCGGAGACCAGTGCACCCATCCATGCTTTTCTAAAGTTTCTCTTACCAGTACTTTGTACGATATTCTTCCCAAGCTACGGACTGCTTTCCCAAATAACCGTCGCCGAAATAATGATCAGCAGTGACAGAGAATGATCAGCAGTGACAGAGAATGAATCCTGTCGAAATGACCATCATCAATCTTCGGAAAGAAATTGACCAAGCTGGGGATTGGAAACAGCGACCTCATGTTCTCGAGTCCTGTGCGCTATCAAACTACGCTATCGGTACTCGGCAGCGAATTTGTAAACGTTTAAAATTGTAAAATATGGATAGTCATAGTCAAGGTAGACTTGAATAACAATTTCTAAAAGATTAAAATGTATGTAGATCTAGACATGTCTATTCATAACAAAACATTGTGTTCATTTCTCCTTTTACGAAAATGTTTCCAATTTTAGTAGTCAGCTGCAGGATGCAAAAATTTGTCTGAGGCGACTTACTTACCCACTTCCATCCTTCCTTCCTTACTTCCATCCTTCCTTCCTTACTTCCATCCTTCCTTTCTTCCTTGCTTACTAACTTACTTACTTTCTTACTTACTTGTACTTTCTTGCTTACTTACTTACCTATTTACTTGTACTTACTTACTTGTACTTACTTACTTACTTACTGATTTGTACGCATGTTCTTGATCATGTGGCGTTCCCACGAGTCTCAGCAATTTCTGGCTCGAGATCTAAAACTACTAAACGAATCTACATAGCTCATAAGGAAAAACCATCGAAAAATTTGTTTAAGTAAATTTAACAGACTGCTAACAGTGTGGCAGGTAAGATAATGTCTAACTTTGAAAACAGTTGAAAACAGTTAAAATGGCTCAGCATCCGTTTCTCGCCAGCTCTTCGAAACCCATTTCCTTATTTCTTTTAAATCGAATGTCAGGATTTACAGACAGGTTTTGTCAGACTGAAATGATACGGACATGATGTTAGTTTAAGTGAAACTGTATACAGTTTTAAACGCAGTCTAAACAAGATTTGGAAGAATTTATCTGTCTAGTTTGAAGCCGAGTGCTTTCGACTGCAACACCGATTGGTAAGAAATATTATTCACACTTGTAAACAGTAAGAGACTGACGCCTAAGAATGCCCGTGAAACGGTAAAAACTCACACGGGCCCAATTTGAGAAAAACTTGACATCCCCATTTTTTATTATTTTTTTTTTTTAGTGGATCTACCCAGAGACATTACTTCAAGATAAGTTAGAAAATAACCATGCAATGGCATTTTATTTTTCTGTACATATTTATGGGTTTCTCAGGTCCAATCCCGTTCCTGTTGGTGAACTTACCGGCGTCGTTGTCTGCGCATGTCATATTCTTCGAAGATTCGACCGGTCTGCTATGGCGCATCACCCATCCCCCAATACCTGGGAAAAGTAGGACTTATACCGAAGCTATTAGCCTATTACCTAAGCATGTTGGGGCTGTTTTAATAAATGGCCGATGCATAGGTTACATGCTAGCCGATCATAGCTGAATGAATCGCATCAGGTAGCGTTTTATTGAGTAAACGTTTATTTCATTTTGAAATTCAAAGTAAGGGTTGTTGTTTTGAAAAGTAGTCTGGTTCTGTACCCAGAATGCACATATTAGATAGGTGTGTATTTGTAGAATGCCACCTAGCGGGAGATAATTTACCGACGTCTCATGTGAATATCATTTGATTTTATCACCATTCAGGAAAGAAACTCGGCTTAGGTGAATCATGGGTAATCAA
Source organism: Hippopus hippopus (assembly GCA_946811185.2). NCBI lineage: Eukaryota > Metazoa > Mollusca > Bivalvia > Cardiida > Cardiidae > Hippopus > Hippopus hippopus. Next base: position 19,506,787 of record OX328101.1, read on the forward strand.
TAGACCGAAAAATAACATTTTAATCATCAACAACAACCAACAAACCTAGCGTTTCTCTCAAAGCATTTCTTCATTTAGAAATTTGTTAAAGTGGACGAAAAAATTATGTACGGACAATACGAGCGCTGAAGCAGAGAACCAGTCCTGTTTCAACTACTCTTCACAAAGGAGAAATGTGCACGTTTGTTTGCAGACAACAGTGGATACTGAAATAATTTATTTTCAGTCTGTAACTAGTGGTAATAGATTTGATGTCATTCGAGGGAATATCCTTAAATCCTTGCTGGTCTGTTCTTCCTAGTTCTTATGTACCCAATCAGACGTAAACGCATTTACAATTTCAAGAATCAATTTGCATTTGTAACAATGAGTTTTCGTTGTGTGTGTCATTTTTACGAACTTCGAAGATGAAATACCTCAGGATATGGTAAAAGTAACATCTTTTTCCATTTCATATCAGATAATATACATAATAAAACTGACAAGTTTTTTTTTTTTTAAATAAGATAGGGTGTTGGACATCGTTTCTTAACTAAAAAGAGTACCATTGCACAGTCTTATTTTTGCTTATTTCTTCAACTATAATAATTTTGACACAACACCAAAATATTCTTCTGTATTTTGTTACAGGATCAAGTTTGAGTGCACAGTGATTTCGACATACAAATGGGAAAGAAAAAGCAACTAAAGGAAAACTCTGCTAAGCCTCTGGAAGATAGGAAAGGTAGAGCCGGGAACACTATGAATAAATAACATTGGTTTAACTCATTACTAGACCAGAGAGTTAAAGACCTATCTAATTTGAAAGCATGTGTAGCTATGTTTATGTTAATTGTAGCATCATTTTCGAATTTTTTATTTCAAAAGGTGGAAAACATGGAAGGGATAAATGCCGTCCACCTTGTTCCTGCAAGGTTTTCAGAAGGCTTTTGCCGAAGGGTTGAAAAAATACAGGATAATTTAGTGGGGAGTTTTTATCTTTTTTTTGTGTGGTAAACTGAACCTCATTATATTTGGACCTTTTTTTTTGTCACATATTAATATTGATAGAGATTGTTTTGTTTGGTGGTATTTATTTAAAGAAATATATAACTTTGGACATGCTACATCTTTTGCCTTGACTGAAGTGAGCTAAAAATTGACTACATGGAGTTTTGCATTTTGAATTTCCTTTTGACAGAACATCTGGATGTTTTCATAGAAACTTTGGGGACAAAACTTATTTTCATGGTTGAAAGTTTTCCATATTAATTTTGGAATTCCATATTTTCAGGTCCTAACTAGATAATTTTTCCAAATGGTCTAAATCCAAGGAGAAACTTTAGGGGGAGGGGAGGGGGAGTACCCCATAATCTTATATCTCCAGCATATTGCAAGTCAACTTATCTCCAGGTGCCGTATCAACAAAGGTCATTGCCTCTCTGCATTTACTATATTTGAGGCTCTTCCTGACCATTTATGGCTCTCATAGAACATCTGGTAATGGAGATTCCGATACGGAATCAGCAGAGTCAAGTGGCCAAGTATACTCAGAGTATATATAGGAGCATTTTCAGTGGCCTATTTGAAAAACGTCTTTTGATTAGACCAAAATATATTGGTCAACCAGTAGATACCTGTTTAACGGAGAAAGTTTGCTTGGCATCATAATATGGCCACCGACTTAAAAACGAAGATTGTCTCTGTTAAAAATATAGTCCTCCCCCCTACAGATAATACTAAAGCTAAAAAAGTTCAAAGGTTCCAAACAATGCATAATAGAACATGCTTTTCAATGCATCTACCCTAATTCAGCAAAAACCATAAATTGAAGACTTGTTTCTCATTCCCTCAAAACAGCTATTATGCCAGTGTTTGTCCAGCATCTAAATTCAGATATAATTTGAACACAGAATCTTATTCTTGAAAGTTTGCCAACAAAAAAAGGCTAACATTGATATCTGCTTTTCCATGAGTGAACAACAAGGACTGGATTTAGTAAAAAATTGCTATAATTGGGTAAAGTGATTAATTGAAACTATTCAAAGCAGACTTTTTTTCATCGGTAGGCCTTGCCTGCATATGCATTAAATGCCAACCTAATACGATCATTACCAAATTAAGGTGTTTGTTTGCATTGGAGTTTAATGCTGTTTTAACAGCTTAGGTCAAATCATGGCAATCGGTGCACCTAGGCATGTGTTTCCTGGCTTTCTCACACCAGTACTGAAACAACTTTCTTTCCAAGCCACTGACTGCTATTCTCACATGCATCAGAGGTGAGGGGTGAACGATCGCCAGAAAGAAAGTTTGCCTCAACCAGGTATCAAACTCGCAACCACTAGGTCATGAGTCAGATAAGCTAACCACTGAGATACCCATCCAGGCTAAAATGAAGTATAATGATGCTGTACACGAAATGAAGGTTTGTTTGGAATTTTTGGATTTAATTTTCATTGTGCCATTTTGATGGGATGGTTAGGGACAAAGGCTTATTAATTGAGAGATTCGCAAAATGCTGGAGCCCAGGTGCAACCCTTAACATGTATCATACATTAAATATATTATATGCTTAGATGGAAAATCATTGATAAAAAAGTTAAGTTTTCATTTAAAAATTCTGCTTTTCCAGTTGGCAAAAATGTATATTCTCTACCAACAAACCAAAAGACACAAGACTTTTCAAAGACAGCTGGTGATATTTTTCCAAAGGTAACTATCATTTCAGATTAGCCTTCTAACTGAATTTAGGTTTTAACCCAGTGCCAAACAACCCTGTGCTTTAAGGACCCTGTGGAAGATGCCATTTGAAGCTTTGTGGGAAAAGAGGCAAATGCTTGTAACCAGCATTTTCTCTTTTTCTCACAATGTTTTCAATTGTTTCTAAGGCTAATTCCATAGTTCAAGCGTTGTCTGCACATGTCATATTCTTTGAAGATTCGACCTGTCTGCTATGACGCATCACCCATCCCCGAATACTTGGGAAAAGTAGGGCTTATACCGAAGCTATTAGCCTATTACCTAAGCATGTAGGGGCTGTTTTAATAAATGGCCGATTCATAGGTTACATGCTAGCCGATCATAGCTGAATGAATCGCACCAGGTAGCATTTTATTGAGTAAACGTTTATTTCATTTTGAAATTCAAAGTAAGGGTTGTTGTTTTGAAAAGTAGTCTGGTTCTGTACCCAGAATGCCCAAATTAGATAGATGTGTATTTGTAGAATGCCATCTAGCGGGAGATAATGATAGTTCCAGCTACATTTAATTTGTAGTTTGCAAATGCTTTTGAATTGGACCATTCTAAGATTTTGTTATTTGGTAAAGAGTTAAGTGTTATCAAACAATCCCAAAAAGCTTGTAGAAAGGTTTAATAAAACTGTAGGAAAAAGTTGTGCGAATATAGTATATTGTTTAATATGATTTTTAAATATTTAGTTTTTTCTTCTTTTCTCACACTGCTTTCAAAAGTTTTCTTCCTCAGAGAGGTTAAAATACTCGATTATTTGGTAAAGGGTTAATTTGTTCACTACAAAAATGGAACAATTGCAATTGTTCAGTGGCTACAAATACAGTTCCACTACAAGATGAAAAGACAGTTTAGTCACAATCTATAATAAAGTAGCTGACAGTGTAGATCAGAGGTAAGGCTGCATGTTCTATGCAGTCTAATCTTGATCTACACTGTCAACAAAAGCTTCTTGTGTCGTCTAGGGTAGAGTAAGAGTTAATCTGAATTTTTAAACCTGTCCACATTAATTACTTTTAAGCCACCCTGCTGTGAACGAGACATAGTTGTCAATGTCGCTTTGGTATATGTGCATGGTTACATGCATGCATCTGTCCATCCAGATTATGTCCGGATCAGAACTTCTACATTTATGGATGGATTTCAAAATAACTTGATACAATTGTTGAGTAGAAGTGCCATTTGCAACATTTAGTCAGTTAGGTCCAAGGTCAAGGTCACACTTGAAGGTCATTTACCCAAGGCAGGCTCGATATGTTGTCCCTGGGCAGTCTTCTAGCAAATGAAGGAAAGCAGGCTTACTCTGAAATTTTTCAGTTGCTCCAAACAGAAAAGGAAATTACAATAGACTTGCAGGTCTTTAAATATTCAAATATTTGGGATGTCTTAACATGAATAGTGCTAGGCTTTTGAAAATATTGTGAGAAAAGGAGAAAATGCTGATAACTAGGATTTTTCTTGATAATCAATGAAGGCAGTTACTCAATTTAAATTAAACTTCAATACCCATACAATGTAGCTCCGCTTTCTCTTTCAATGAACAGGTCAGCATACCAGGAGGTCTGGAAAAGGAGCTGGTAGATGTGATACTAGCCTTGAACAAGGAGAGAAAACTAGACAAGGAAATCTCACTGAGATTAACAAATAAGAAATTGATGGTAATATTCTTATGGTTATTCTGTCATACTGCTCTGTATTATCATTCATCAATGAAGTTCTTTATTCCTTACCATAAAACAAAATTTTTATGGTATTCCATAATGAAAGCATTTGCAGAGAGCATGGTAAATCAGGCTAAATTGTCGAGAATTTTGCTGGTAAAGGTAGAAAGCATTCTTTCAGAGAAGAAAATCATGATATCAAACAAGCTTTCCTATGTAAGATAGTGAAAATATCGCATCTTTTAACTCTTTACCGAATGACAAAATTTTAGGTTCATCCAAATTGAAAGCATTTGCAGATAGTTTTGATGTCACTCAAATGATGGGATTGGTCTTTGAAATAGTAGAAAACACTATGGAAAAAGCAGAAAGTACTGTTTTCAGAAGCTTTACTTCTCAGGGTCATGAAAACTTGAGCTTGTTTGATATTAAGCCCTTTACTGTGCAGTCCTTACTTTAACCCTTTACTCCACAGATACTCATTTTGATGCATCAAGAACAGACAGCTTTTGAAAACATTGTTTTCTACTCTATCAGATATCTGTATCTCCATTTGTCCACATTTTTGACATCATATCTTTATTTGCTGTTGAACTGGAAGAGTCTAAAATTGGCATCTCTGGTAAAGGGTTAAACAACCCTGAAGAACAAGGCTTTTGAAAACAACTTTTGAAATGAAGAAAATGCTGATCACCAGACCAAATTTTGTCGTTAGGTAAAGATTTGATAGAGGAATAGGTGCTGTAGGGTAGGGTAAGTATTCAGGAAATAAGCATGGCCTTCTTTTGTGGAATATTACAGTGTTTGTTTCAATTATTTACCTCGATCAAAAAACTTTTCTGCATTATAGCAGGTTGCTGTTAAAAAAAACATGGTGGTAAAAGGAGAAATTGCTTATGACTAGTATTTTATGGGGGATTGTCCACATTCTTAGACCAACAATTAAATTACAAATTGCTGCACAAAGTATTGCCACTTTTAGTATAAAGTTCAGATGCCTAGGTGACTACCATTATTTGGTATAATATGTTACTTCCTTTCAATGTTTCAGGACATTTATGCTAATTTGAGTTCTGCTGGATTTAGTCACAAACAGATAGAACAGGCAATGGAGAATACAATATTACATGGTGGTGATCTGATTGACGCTCTGGATTGGCTTTGTTTAAACCTGACAAATGGTTGGTAAAAAATCTTCTGAAACAGTAAGGGAAATGTTCAGTAATATTTATGTTAAGGTTAAATGATAGAACTGCATAAATTACGATCCTAGAAGAACATTCTTTTTCTGAAAGCAGCCTATAAATAGATTGCAAAACCATACTATGATCAGAGCTCCAGATAAGAGGGAGTGATTGCATTCTAAATCTGTTATTTCTCTTCCAAACCCTATGTTGTGGGTACTCATTAGAATCGTCTCGATGAGACGATTCTAATGAGTACCCATAACATAGGGTTAAGTGGAGAATAATTAATATTTTCAATTATAAAATCAAAAACTTCCTCTATCTGGAGCTCTGTATGATCATGAATAAAGTCAATGGTACATGGTATATTCCATTTTGTTTAACACTCTACCAAACAACAAAATTTTAGAAAGGTCCTTAGGGTCGTTAAAACACGAGATTGTTTGGTAAAGCGTTAAGTGAAAGGTACTATTAGACAAGTCTGAGGAAGAATAAGGCTAATGATAAAAAGACAGTCTCGGTCATTTAGATACAAGTAGAAACCCCTTGTATGTGAAAATGGCTGTCATTTATTTTCATTGTGATTGCAATAATTTCATTTTATCTTCCAGAGAAATTACCGGCCAATTTTTCTCAAACTCTTCAAATGGAGGAAGAAAAGAAGAGACCAAAATTTGATACAAGCTTGCAAGTAGACAGTACACCTATTGCAAGCTCTCCAGGTAATGCTGGGAGAAACCCAGAAAATGCAGTGGCTCCTAGAGAAGTTAAACTAACCAAGGTTTGCTTATGTTTGATGACTTTGTCCCTCAAACTATCTCATTTATCTTATAACCTTGTGCAAGCAACTTTTTTTTGTTGTAAGCAGACCTCTTTGCAAACATTGTGGCAAAGGGAGAAATTGCTCAAATAAACCAATTCTCCTTTTACCACAAAGCCTTCATTTGTGTCAATGTAATTAGGTTTAACATTGATATTGATTATCCACATTAAAGAAGGACATATTTCGTATTCATATACTAAAATCTATTTCAATAAAGTATGAATCAAACTGTAGTGAGTCACACTTCATTCCAACAATTTAGATTATCATCTTTGTCTGATGGCTCTGTTTAATTGATATTAGACTATGTGACTTTCTATCTATGCTGGAAATTTCCAGTTTAATCCTTTACCACTCAATTGGGAGTTTTCATAAACTAAAAGAAAAAGGACTGTTGAAAACTTTGTAGGAAAAGGAGAAATACGGGTATTCAGCATTTTCTTCCTTTCCCCACAATATTTTCTACCTTTCAGTGCCAAATTCTGTCTTCTGAGTCACATTTATTTTATTTTCTGCAAATGTTAAAATTTGAAGAAGTCTACGGATTTTTTATGTGATAAAGAGTTAGTACATGTACTTAGTTTAATGATCAAATCTCATAGTCATGTACATGTATCTGGATCTTATATCCCCAAGAAAGTATGAAATGTTTATTAGTTCTTTTTACATTTGAGGCATGCTCTGTGAAAAGGGGGCTTAATGCATCTGTGAAAAGTATCAACCTAGGTCAGCCTGCCCAGTCCGTGCAGGCTAACCTGGGCCAAAACTTTTCGCTACTGGTCGTTTTTCTGTATGTCAAAGGACCAGTCTACCTCATGATTTAGTCAGTTGTTAAAAAATTGGCTATTATAGATCCATAATTATGTGATGGCTTGCTTGGTATGATGCATCACGGAGATGCATTAAGCCCCCTTTTACCAGAGCGTGGTTTATTTGATTCAGTTCAGAAAACAAGAATATTGTTATGTCTATCAACAGGGAAACAAATAGCTGATGATGCATGTAAAAAGTACTTTAATGTAGAGCATTATATGCTATAACAATGGGTAGAAGAAATCATCTGTGCTTTGCTTGATTTCAGACAGATTCTACAGCCAAAAGTGACATATCAGCTAAAGACTGGATATTGAGATATGCTGAACAGTCTTCATCAGATGATGAAACTGAGAGTGAAAATCCTGACCCTGTAAGGTTTTCTATACTTAAACATATTAAATACTTCTCAGGAAGAATTTACATTTGTTCTGTGTTCTAGAGAATAGGCAATTTTCAGTGTTTATATCGGAACATTTTATGTGAATCAGCTTCCTGTCTCACATAATTTATTCATGGCAAAAATGTTGTCTCATATTTTAGGCCATGTTTAATTTGTCGTTTGCAAGAACTTTCAATATGGATAAGTTAATAATTTTTTTCATCTGGTCAAGGGTTAATAATGTAGTATAAATTAGGTTATTGCAAGTAGACGTTTTTCATTTGGTAACAATCTTGTTGCTTGATATCTTTTTCAATTTTTCCATAGAATGAGAGGTACCTGGAGTTAAGTGCCCTTCTGTTAGATGCTAAAGAAGAAGCTGCAGAAGTTAAAAGAGTTGGCGTAAAGGCCAGACAGAAAGAGCTGTCCAAAAGGATTAGAGAGTACATTGTTGGTAAGTCTGGGTGGCTTTCTTTGCATGGTAAATTTTTGTGACAAATTAATTATATAGCATGGGTTATGCTGTTTAACTTTTTATACGCCCGTCAAAGATGGGCCGTATTATTGGATTACCCATGGCGTCCGGGCGGGCGGGCGGACTGCGTCCAGTTCTTTGTCCGGAGCATAACTTTGTCATCTCTAGTCCGATTGACTTGAAACTTGGCATGTGTGTTTGTTGCAATAATATGGAGTGCAGTGCGAAAGAACCATAACTCTACCTCGTGCTGTCTTTGAGTTATTTCCCTTTGATTGTCATTTTTACAGCATTTTCTGCTTGTCCGGAGCATAACTTTGTCATCTCCAGTCCAATTGACTTGAAACTTGGCATGTGTGTTTGTTGCAATAATACGGAGTGCAGTGTGAAAGAACCATAACTCTACCTCGTGCTGTCTTTGAGTTATTTCCCTTTGATTGTCATTTTTACAGCATTTTCTGCTTGTCCGGAGCATAACTTTGTCATCTCCAATCCGATTGACTTGAAACTTGGCATGTGTGTTTGTTGAAATAATACAGAGTGCAGTGCGAAAGAACCATAACTCTACCTCGTACTGTCTGAGTTGGTTCCCTTTGATTGTCATTTTTACAGCATTTTCTGCTTGTCCGGAGCATAACTTTGTCATCTCCAGTCTGATTTACTTGAAACTTGGCATTTTGGTTTGTTGCAATAATATGGAGTGCATTGCAAAAGAACCATAACTCTACCTCATGCTGTCTTTGAAACTTTGAGTTATTTCCCTTTGATTGTCATTTTTACAATTTTTACAGCATTTTCTGCTTGTCCGGAGCATAACTTTGTCATCTCCAGTCTGATTTACTTGAAACTTGGCATTTGTGTTTGTTGCAATAATATGGAGTGCATTGCGAAAGAACCATAACTCTACCTCATGCTGTCTTTGAGTTATTTCCTTTAGATTGTCATTTTTACAGCATTTTCTGCTTGTCCGGAGCATAACTTTGTCATCTCTAGTCCGATGGACTTGAAACTTGGCATTTGTGTTTGTTGCAATAATACGGAGTGCAGTGCGAAAGAACCATAACTCTACCTCGTGCTGTCTTTGAGTTATTTCCCTTTGATTGTCATTTTTACAGCATTTTCTAATTGTCTAGAATATTACTTTGTCATCTCTAGTCTGAACATCTTCAAATTTGGTATGCATGATTGTTGAAAATTTACGGAGTGCAGTGCACAAGAACCATAACTCTTCCTAGCACAAATTTTGAGTTATTTCCCTAAGATAGTCATTTTTACAGCATTTAGTGCTTGTCCGGAATATAACTCTCATCTCAAGTCAGAGTGACTTCAAACATGGTATGCATGTTTGTTGCAATATTACGGAGTACAGTGCACAAGAACAATAACTCTACCTAGTGCGGATTTTGAGTAATTCCACTTTGATCTTCATTTTTACAGTATTTCTTGCTTGTCCGGAACGGAACTTTGTCACCTCAAGTCAAATTGACTTGAGACTTGGTAAACATGTTTGTTGCATTACCTGCCCTTTACAATTATTATACCCCCTCGACAACTGGCGGTGGGACGGGCGTATCTTGCGACAATTTGCCGCTCTTGTTACCAAATGCCAAAATTTTAGACTTGCCCAAGTTGAAAGCACTTGCAAACGACAGATTAAATGTGGCTGAAATGTTGAGATTTATCTTTGGAAGGGTAGATAACATTGTGGGAAAAAGGGAAATACTGGTTACAAGCATTTTCTTCTTTTCTTACTGCGTTTTTTGTTTGGTTTTTTTTTTTTCAGCCATTGGCTGCTTTCCCATATAAAAAGCCATACAATGTTTACCAGAGACATGACAAGCCTAGTAGCATTGTCAGCATTTTCTCCCTTTCACACAATAATTTCAAAGTCTTCTCTTTCAAGGTCGTTTTAACTCAGAGATTGTGTGGTAAAGGTTAAGTGTTTGTATTTATGCTGTGTAAATGTTTGCCTTTTTTAGCAGAAAAAAAGAACACTTTATTTAGAATAGAGTCAAACCTGGTAGCCAGCATATAAAGCCACCAGTAGATATTTACTCGCACATGTTGGCATAGTATTTAATTTGTACCATACAGACCCTGTGTTCAGCCTCCCAAGGAAGAAGGATTTTGAAAAGATTGTGGAAAAAGAAATGATGGCTTCCAAACTTTCTCTATTTTTGACAATATTCAACCCTTTCAAAGATTACTTTCACAATTTAAGACACACTTAATTTGTCATCTGCTAATGCTTTCAGTTTAGAGGAGTCTAAAATCGTGACACAAGGTAAAGAGTAAATCAATGTTAATAGCATAATCATTCCTTACCCATAGGACCACGATTTTAATAACCATTCTTTATCCTGTTTTAATTCTAAGGTTCAAGACAAGCCAGGTGGTTTTCTCAGCTATTTGATGAGCAAGTCTTAGAATTTAGAATTTGATTTGAACTTATAATGGTTGGTGAATGCAACTCCAGGACTGCTTTATATAAATAATGATTTTTGGCATTTTCAGTCTGGCACTTAAAAAAAAAGTAAAACTCTTAAATTCTCAAACTTTGGGTTGAACTATCTTGCAAACAAGTGAATCCACATGATAGTAAAGTTCTGTGCAGTCTGATCTTTATCTACACCATTTGCAAAAGCCTGATGAAAATTTTCTCAGCATGATAAGTCCAAACAAAGTGCATTGTCAAAGTACAAACACAGGTTAAATTATGTACAAAAATCCTTTATATGAACTTAAAGGGATGTTTCATTCAAATGTGTTCCTGCAAACTCGATCACTCAGAGATTTTGTTCTTTCAGAGATGAACTCTTTAGAAACCCACCCAGACTTCAACCCTGATGTTAAAATAAAAGATAATGACTCGGAAAAGGGCTTGGAACTACCGGAGACTAACATACAGGCCTCAAACACTCCTGAAGGGGGAAGTATTTCAGGCTCACAATTGTTTGATAAAAGCAAGTCACATGATCCCCCCGGTGATGCAGAAGAAGAAGAAGACTTGGGATTTTCACTGTTTCAGCAAGTAACAGAAAGTACAGATAACCCAAAAGGCAAGCAAAGTTTCTTTTTGGGTAACTAACGCCTGTGATACGGATTTAACTCTTTGTGTTCAAGTGGGAAAAGTTGTCAAGGAAAGGGTGGAAAACATTGTGGTAAAAGGAGAAAATGCTGGTTACCAGCATTTTCTCCTTTTCCCACAAAGTTTTTAAAGGCTTTCGTATCTAGGGTCTTTAGAAGTTGTGATTGTGTGGAAAGGATAAGTCCGTGGAATTATGCTGTTGAAAAAGAATATTTGGATTGGAGTAGTGGCCAAACACAAACCAACCAAACAAACAAGAACCCATTATTGACACAATGATACTACCTTTGGTCTGTTGCCCTAAAGAATCATGGTCATACTGCTTTCATGTCATTGGCTCTTGCTCGGTCAAGCATATAGAGGTGTTTATTGTGTTACAGATGTATTATGCTACTTTGAACATGATGATATTATCACATAACTGTCCTTGCTTTCAATGTAATGCTGCCATTATGAATTTGCTTGTCTTACACAAGTGTGAGATTTAAAAAAAAAAAAGTGCAGTATTTGGTCAATGCTCTATAATTGTGTACCTCATTTCTAAAACATTGCAGTGAGATCAAAGTGTCAAAACTTTTATTAAATGTGTCAGCAAATTACACTTTTAATTAAGCCTAGCTAACCAAAAGTTTACCCTAATAACATATTTTGTAGACTTGTTTAATAAAATTTTATTCATTTTTAATTTTATTTATTATTATTTTTAGCACCAACTCATGTCAGAGCCTATAATTATTTCTGACAGAATACGGCTATATAGGAACTAGGCTTTGTGTAACTCTTCCCTGTTTGTCTAATTTTAGACAAACCATAAAGAAGCAGTAGCATAAATGACACATTTGAAGGGAAGGAAAAGCATTTTATAAATGTTATAGAACTGTAAGGAATGGAACATGTAAACTGTGAAAGGAGCAATTGCTTGGAAGAAGCAAATACTTCTGCTCCGTGATGATTTCAACAGCTGTCTATGTAGGGAACCTAAAGTGTTGTATTTGTTGATTCTTTACCAAGACAAAATTTTAGACTTGTCGATAATGAGAGCATTTGCAGGTTACAGATAATGCTCAAATTGTGAGATTTGCTCTTGAAAGGATAGAAAACATTGTTGGAAAAGGAGAAAATGCTGGTTACCAGCATTTTCTCCTTTTTCCACAATGTTTTCGAAAGGCTTTTTTCTCAGGGTCTTGAAGTAAGAAATCATTTGGTGAAGGGTTCATGCAAAAATTTATAGCAAAGTATTGTGTCTTTATTACAGATAAAGTTGAAACAGTTGTGACAGTTAAGGATGATGTTAGAAGTTTTGAATACACTAGACAACAGTGGACTGGCAAATCTCCCAAACAGTTTCTCATAGACTGGATCAGAAAACATCTACCTAAAAGTCCTCCACCCAAGTTTCAGAAAATTAATCCAAAAGGAAACAAATTCAAATGCAAGTAAGTACCTATCTAAAACAGAAAGATAAAAAAATATAAGATTTGTACAGATAGATCTTGTATCTGGAAAGGCAAGTTAATATGCCAAAGTGTGGTACTTGGAGTAAAAATTTTATCAAAATGTCAGACTGTTTTTATGAGTTCCTTTCAGCTGAGCCTCCAAAAGAAGTCTCTATGACGGAAAAGTTTAGACACTTAAGCCATTAGCAGGCAATTTAGTCCTTCAACAACACTGAAGAAGAAGGTCTTTGAGAACTATTTATCTGAGCTGTAGACAAAATTTCTGTTTGAAAACTATGGCACTGAAAGGCCTACAAATAGACATGAAGCGGGACAGTGGATCATCTAACCATATGTGATGAATTTGTGAAGATTGCTTGGGCTATTTTGTACTTAAGATCCATTTGATTGGATGTTGAATTAATTTCTAAAATGCATATTTACATGGTCTTTGCCGCAGACATTCATGGACTATACAGAGCCTTTTGTGGTTTATCCAGTATCTGCATAAGAGTAAGAGTTAACTCTTTACCAGGTCTAGATGATAAGATTGTAAACTTTTCAGAATGGAGAGTGTTTTCGGACAAATGTGACTAAAAAGATACAATTTGTCTTTGATAAAGTAGAAAACATTGTGGGGGAAAAACCGGAGAAAATGCTTGGTAACTACGTTTTCTCTTTTTTTCTCACAATATTTTCAAGGACTTTAATCCTTAAAAAGCTCTATTCCTTAGGATAAGGATTGTTTTGGAAACGATGTAGTGCCAGATTTATTGTAGATTCCTATTTCTATTATTCAACATATCTACACCACTGATCATTGTTTAAATGATGGTTATGTTGGAAAGATTAGTGGTTTGGGAAGAATATTGTGCAAAGTAGTGGTAAAAGAAACTCCTATGTGGGTATTCACCAACCATTCTTTAGGACATTTAGTCTTATTCTCAAGAATTTTCTACATTTGAAAGTAACACAATTTCTGATTGGCTAAACCAAAATGGTTTAGCCAATCAGAAGTTGTGTTACTTTCTAAATCCAGAATTAGACTGAGAATGTTCTTGAGAATGGACCTAGGGAAGCATGGACAAGATCACATGCCACCACAGTGTTACTGAAATAATGTTAAAAACGATGCTAAACATAATACAAACAACATTTCTGATTACTGTTGTTTTTATGTTAGAGTGATAGTTGACCGACAGAAGGAGGGAATACTTGAGGAGTGTCCAAACATACTTACACAGAATGTGAAAGAGGCTGAACATTTAGCTGCAACTCTAGCATTGTATCATCTGTGTAAAGGTACTTGCTTATTTTCCATTGCTGTTATGTCATTTATGTGTTGTTTCTTCTGCTCTGGAGCATTTTTTGTTTGTATAGATCCAAATGGATGTGTCTGAATAATCAGCATCCCGATTGTACTCTTGTTTTCTCTGAAATGAGAGTTAATTTGTGGAAAATTGATGTCAGTCAGTTGAAGAGTTGAAGTAGATACTACCAGTCTTACAGTAGAGAAGACAATGTTAATACAAGTATAAGATGTCAGAGGTTACAAGCTGAAATGGCCATATAAATGTGATAAAAAGCCTTGGTTTTGAAGCTGTATTAATTATGAGTTGCACTCTCATACAATAATATGAAATTGAAGCATTCTTTTTTTTCTTGTTAATGAGCAAAACTTTGATGTAATGGATATTACGCCTATATGGGCCATACATGGTGAAAGTGGGGTGTAATGCATCAGCAAAAAATATGAACCTGTGTCAGCCTGTGCAGTCTGCGCAGGCTGACCTGGGTAAAACCTTTTTGCTATCAGTCAATTTTCTGCATGATAAAGGTCTAGTCTACCACATGATTCAGTCAGTTGTTAAACAAAATGGATTTTATGGTTCCATAGTTATATGATGACTTGCTTGGTATAATGGATCATGGACATGCATTAAACATCCTATTGCCAAATCATAGCTCATAAGCATTTTGTTGGGTTTTAAAACTTTGAATAAACGAAAGAGTTTCACAAGGAAGCTTATGTAATCAACTTTTTACCAAATGACCAAATTTTAGATCTATTCTGATTTAAAGCATTGTTGCAGGCAACAAATTAAAGATTAAATAATGAGATTTCTCTTTGAAAGTATAAAAAAAAAAAAAGGTAAAAGAAGGAAATGGTGGTAACCAGCACTTTTTTTTCTTTTTGACACAATGTTTTCAAAAGCCATCTTTTACAAGGCCATAAAGTCATGAGATTTTGAAAAAGGGTTAAAAAATTAGTAAGTTTCTGTAGTGTTGACATTAAAATGCTTTCTTAGCACCACTACACAATGCAGGCTACATGCATTTTAAGATGTAATTCTAACTCCTTCAACTTACATGGAAGAGAAGCCTTTGATAAAGGAAAAGAAGCAGTTGATTGCTGAAATAAGATTTGTATGATAAGGGGGTTAATTTTGGCTCTCATTTAATTTAATTTTGTCTTATCATCAACTTTAGACTTTCTGAGATTTAATGTGCCATATTCTTCAACCATTTGTAAATCGTAATTATTTTTAAAAGGCTCTGAAATGTTGATAAATTCTATGATCAGGTCAATCTGTCCATCAGTTGTTACCTCCCCCGTACAGAGACGTCTGGCTAGAGTGGCTAGATGCAGAAAAACAAGCCAAGGATGAAGAGAAGAATAAAGAGAATAAAGTATGTGTAAAACCTTTCTATCTAACCTTGTTTGTGAAACAATTTCTACAACTTATGTAAACTCTTTACCGTACAAGCCTGTATTGTAATGATTCTGATGAAGAATGCTTTTGAAAGCATTGTGCGAAAAGGAGAAAATGCTGGTAACCAGCATTTTCTCCTTTTCCCACAGTGCTTTCTAGTGTATCAATGCCATATCTAAATATTGGAGCGGCATTTGATTTGTCACCTGCAAATTCTTTCAATTTGGATGTGTCTAAATTTTTGTGGTTTGGTTAAGAGTTAATCATTCTTGATGATTGCTTCCTGTAAACTTGACCAGTAATTGCACCATGGTGTGGGAAGTTCTGAAAATTGAGTCTGCTCTGTGGGGAATTGGAATGTGGAACCACTGATGTGATGTGCTACAATATTACCTTACACTCCTGTCTCCCACATTAAAGACTAATTAGTTAACACAAAAAAATGTGGAAAATGGAGAAAATGCTGGTAACCAGCTTTTTCTCCTTTTTCCACAAAGTTTTCTACTCTTTTAATCTTTTATTTGCCGAGCCCCGGTAGCTCAGTCGGTAGCGTGCAGGACTTGAGAACAGGGGGTCGTGGGTTCGATCCCCGGCTCAGCCAATTTCTTTCCGAGGATTGATGATACTCATTGCGACAGGATTCATTCCTCTCTCACCACTGATCATTGTTTTGACGATGGTTATGTGGGAAAGCAGCCAGTGGCTTGGAAAGAATATTGTGCGGAGTACTGGTGAAAGAAACTCCAGGAAAGCATGGATAGGTGCACTGGCCGCCGCAATATAACTGAAATAATGTTGAAAACGGCGTAAAACACCATACAATCAATCAATCAATCAGTCTTTTATTTCTGGTCAGCAGATGCTTTAAATGTGGACAAGTCAAATATTTGTGGCCTGCAATTGATTTAAATCTGCTTAAAGTCTCTCTGCTTCTTATGTTTCTGTTACTAGTCTATTGAATTGGTAACAAAGTGTTTCAAGCAATAGGCAGCTAAACCTCTTTTACAGCCGAGAGACCAGTTCTTGTCTAAACTTCTCAACAAAATACAACTGAGTGGAAAAGAAAAAGCTAAGATAGAGACATCTGAAACAGTGGAAGATGCTGAAACTCTTGAGTCATGGGAAGACATGGACACCAATGAACCTAAGGTATGTTTTCTATGCCAAGTTACTACATTCTTCAAACAATTTGCTTTACATCAATTGAGAAAAAAGTTCGTACAACTTATTCTTATCTCTCTCAATTCTACTACCCGGAAACCACACCGGTACTTGTGCCAATAGTGTGGGTCAAGGAATGGTCCCAAAGTTGACACTGATGCATTTTGAAAGTATTTGCAGACAACAAATTAAATAGTACTCTAACTGTAGAATTTTTCTTTAAAAGGGTAGAAAACGCTGTGGGAGATGGAGAAATGCTGGTAACCGGTATTGTGGTAAAGGAGGAAATGCTGGTAACCAGCATTCCTCCATTTCCCACAATCTTTTTAAAAGTTTTCTCTGTCAGAGTTGTTAAAGTTTGGGATTGTGTGTTAAATGGTTAATGCCCTTGCAGTACATATCTTTTTGACTAACTGTTCAGATGATGCACAGACACATTTACTACTCCCAAACATTTTATAGCTTTGGAAAATATTTTGAGAAAAGGATCAATTGCTTGTGCCAATGTTTTCCATAATGTTCAAAATGATATTTCCCATTTTGTCAACTGTTCATCCTTTGCTAAAATAATGTGTATGATAATGGGCTTAACTCTTTACCACACAATCCCGAGTTTTAACAACCCCGAGAAAGAAGGCTTTTGAAAACATTGTGGGAAAAGGAGAAAATGCTGGTTACCAGCATTTTCTCCTTTTTCCACAATGTTTTCCATTTGTTCTGAGGCAAATCCCATTATTTGAGCCACATTTTATTTGTCTTCTGCAAGTACTTTCCATTTGGTCAAGTCCAAAATTTTATCGTTTGGTAAAGGGTTAAAGGCCTTGTGGCTGCCAAAAGTAATTGTTGTTCCTGTCAGTCCAAGTGCCAGTGGCTGGCATAAACATGAACTATGAAACTAGATAAAGAGTAAACAAGCAATTTCGTTGAAATGATATCCCCCGCAGAAAAATTTACTTGACTGCGAAACTTAAAATCGCTCCCAGTCGGCCATTTTTCATCGAATCAAAAAATAAAAAAAACTGTATCGGCAGAATGGGTTTTTGTACACATGTATCAAGTTTCACGAAATTCAGTCCAATGGTATTGGAGATATTTTCCCGGATGGACACACGGACAGAAGGACGGACGGACAGACAACCCTAAAACTATATCCCTCCGCCTTCAGCGGGGGATAATAACAAAAGATGCAAAATGGAATGGTTGTTGAATATTGCCCTTTTCCTTTACAAAATTCGATGGTATCCATTCTATAATCCCGATGACTTTATTGAAATAGCCATTTTTATTCTTGAAGAAAATTTCAAAGATCTGAGGTATAAATCAAAACCATTTTCTAGAATTGGAAAGTTAAATTTTGATTTATTGTATTATTTTGCTGTCTTTGTCACTTGACATTGTGAAATAAGAGGTTTTTCTCTTTTTTTTCCAGTAAATAACATATGTGCATATAAGATATACCTTCTTTTCCAAATGCAATTATTATTATTTGATTTGTTTTGTAGAGCAATGTTGACACAAAAAGCAGTTCCAACCATCAGTTCAAAAGTAAAGCGGAGTTTCAAAAACAACTTTATACAAATCATATGGCAGGAGAGAAATATAACAAGATTCTAAAACAGAGAGAAGACTTGCCAGTATATCTAGAGAAATCTCACATTGTCAACTGTATCAACAAAAGTAATGTAGTGTTGATTGCTGGAGAAACTGGCAGTGGAAAAAGTACTCAAGTTCCTCATTTCATTCTTGAGGTAACATTTCCTTTTTTCAAAAGATTGACTTTGTAGCTCCTGAAATTTCCAGCGGATGATCACAAAAGGCATCGTTGTGATTTTTTTTTTTAATCATGAATTGAGATTTAAGATCCCTTTTCAATTATTACAGTTGGCTGAACCCTTTACCAAACTATCCCAAGACCTCTAGGGGAAGCAGGTTTTGAGAACTTTGTGGGAAAATGCTGGATAACCTGCATTTTCTCCTCTACCCTTAAGATTTTCTATTCTACTAGAGACCATAAGCTCATCTAAAAAGGGATAAAATTTGTCAGGTAAGAGAGGGTTAAGTCAATACATAGGTAAACCATAGTCTCACACAAGATATTGTGTTGCTATTTCTCTGTTAAAACTTTAAATTTCTCAGATAATGATCCCCCCAACCCCCATTATACATATTTCAAGGTAAGGTACAGAATATTCTGTAATTTTGGGGAGGTATTCTGCTTACGAGCAAGTGGGTAGGCACGTTCCTTTCACATTTAGCAAGTAGATGCAGTCTCATACAGCTATACATCTGTGTTAGTTATTTTCAAAACAAATGAAACTCTCTTCATCTTGATCCTTGATTGATTCATGCAGCATGAACTGGATGAATTGGGAGGAAAGGAAAAGCTATGTGCTTATAATGGCACATTCAGTAACTTTTTAGAAAAACTATATTCAGTCTGAAATGGGTTGATCTAAATGATTAGAGGGCTGAATGGATGAAATTAATCTTTTCAACAAGAAAATACAGAAGTATTGCTATTTAACCCTTTACTCTCAGTCCAGACTTTTAATACCTCTGAGCCGAGCCCCGGTAGCTCAGTCGGTAGCGTGCAGGACTTGAGAACAAGGGGTCCAGGGTTCGATCCAAGGCTACGACCCCTGGCTTGGCCAATTTCTTTCCGAGGATTGATGATAGTCACTGCGACAGGATTCATTCCTCTCCCACCGCTGACCATTGTTTCGACGATGATTATGTGGGAAGCAGCCAGTGGCTTGGAAAGAAAATTATGCGGAGTACTGGTAAAAGAGACTCCAGGAAAGCATGGATAGGTGCACTGGCCGCCGCGATATAACTGAAATAATGTTGAAAACGACGTTAAACACCATACAATCAATCAATAATACCTCTGAGGAAGTCAGCTTTTGAAATGATTGTGAGAAAAGGAGAAAAATGCTGGTTTTCTACCCTTCCAAGAACAAATTACAATTTCTGAGCTACATTTATTTTGCTTCTTCAACACTTTCATTGACAGTGTAGCTTCAGAATTAGACTGAATATTCTGTGAAGTCATATTTCAATCTACATTGTCTACAAAAGCGATCATAGGTGGATCCAGCACTTAGACGGTTAAAAGTTGGGGGAAAGAAAAAAGATGCCAGCAAATGTTGGATTTGGGCTTCCATATGTGCTTTTATATCTGTATCAAACAACAATTTTTAGAATTGTCAAATCTGAAAACACCTGCAGATGACAAATTAAATGCTTATGAAATGATGGGATTCGTTTTCGAAAGGGTAAGAAACGTTGTTGGAAATGTAGAAAATGCTTGTGTTTTCAAATGCCTTCTCTATCAGGGTGATTAAAAGCTGGGATTCTGTGATAAAGGGTTATTTTACAGTTCTAAACATTATAAGATTGATCATAAGTACTGTTACAGGATTGCCTAAAATCTACAACGAATAGATGTAACATTGTATGTACGGAACCAAGGCGTATCTCTGCAATCAGTCTGGCCACTAGAGTGAGTCAGGAGATGGGAGAAAATAAACTAGGTAAGCTTAATCCTTTACTACACAGTGCCAAGGTTTACTGACGCTGAGGAAGAAAACTTTAAAAACACTTGAAAATATTGTGGGAAAAGGAGAAAATGCTGGTAACCAGCATTTTCTCCTTTTCCCACAATGTTTTCTACCCTTTTATAAAAATTAAAATCCATCAGCCATATTTTACTGTCTTCAAATGTTTTCAATTTTGACAAGTCTAAAATTTTGTTTGTGCGGAGTACTGGTAAAAGAAACTCCAAGAAAGCATGGATAGGTGCACTGGCCACCGTGATATAACTGAAATAATGTTGAAAACGGTGTTAAACACCATACAATCAATCAATCAATCAATCAAAATTTTGTTGTGTGGTAAAGAGTTAATTATTCTCCCTACAGCCTTATAGGTGGTTAACCTTACAGGAGTTATGGCCCCTTGAACATTTTTCCCAGTCTAGTGACAAGCCAAATAGTAGGGGAATTCTTCAGCCTTTGACAGTTCTAGTGGTTTCATAAATAACTGGAAATTGTTGGTCCATTGAATCTTCTAAGTAGGTAACACATGCGGGCAAGAAGATGGAATTCTAAGGGCTTTGTGCTGAAGGGAGAGATGCACATGCACATCTTTTTGTTGCACTTCTATTATATTGTATTATAGACCAGTAAGATCTTGATGGAACTAAAACATAAAATTAATACTCACCTCACAACCACCCTGTTATGACCCACCATTACAAATGGTTTTTGACTGCACATAAATTTTCCTTCTTAATGAACAATGATCACAAAATTGGAAATACAGGCAATCCCTTATTCCAAAATTACAACCACTGTTATAAGCAACAATGTGAAATTAGCTGTAGATTTAACTTTAGATTTAACTCTGTGAAACAATCACTCAATTTTCACATCTTCTTTACAACCAGCAAATTTTCACACATCAATAATAGTGAACTGTAGGCTGCTCTACATATATGATTATTTGAATCATTGGTCTTTTTTTTCAATCTGTCGTCTGTTGAGACATGATTATGTTTATTTATTAGGATGTCACAAGTTAAAAGTGTTTTAGATAATAGTATTTTATAGGGTAGAAAACATTGTGAGAAAAAGAGAAAATACTGGGATATTTTGATACACAGCTATAGAAGACAAAGCTTAAATATATCAGGGAGTTTTGTAGAATTTATTGCTTATTTACGCCCTATTTATTGTAGGGGACAAAGAATCTCTGTGTGGATACCAGATAAGATTTGAATCCAAGATGGGACCCAATGCATGTTTAACCTACTGTACCACTGGAGTTTTACTTCGTAAACTGCAAATGGACCCCAAGCTTTCCAACATCACCCATGTTATTGTAGATGAAGTAAGAACCGTTGTCTTACGTACCTCTGTTACTGAAGAATGATGCCATAGGTTCATTGATTTTTGTGATACTGAATATTGGATAAAGTTTTGTGGGGTTTTTTTTTTTCCAGATACACATTCCAAAAATTATGCCACTATAATTCTGATTATTCATGTATACAGGCAGAATTGCCCTATTACTTCAAAGTGAAAAAAAACATATTCATTTAAGACAGTTATTGACCTTTAATCTGTAAGGCAGATGACAAAATTTAAGCACAGATTTAAAATACAACTGGAAAGTGTTTGCAGACAGAAAATTAGATGTGTCTTAAATGATT
Source organism: Hippopus hippopus (assembly GCA_946811185.2). Lineage (NCBI taxonomy): Eukaryota > Metazoa > Mollusca > Bivalvia > Cardiida > Cardiidae > Hippopus > Hippopus hippopus. The sequence continues at coordinate 19,528,466 of OX328101.1, forward strand.
AGATTTGTCCTTGAAAGGGTAGAAACCCTATGGGAAAAGGAGAAAACATTGGTTTCCCAGCATTTTCTCCTTTGCCCACAATATTTTCAAAAGCCTTTTTTCTCCCAGGGTCATTAAAACTTGGGATTGTTTGGTAAAGATTTAAACCTTTACCACTCAATCCCGACTTTTAATGACCCTTAGGAAGACACCTTTTGAAAATACTGTGGGAAAAGGAGAGAATGCTGGTTCCCACAATGCTTTTTACCCTCTCAAAAACAATTTTCAGTTTTTGAGTCACATTCATTTTGTCATCTGCAAATGCTTTCAATTTGGATATGTCCAAAATTTTATTGTTTGGTAAAGGCTCAAAGCAGATTGTAGTTTACGGAACTTTTCCTTCATCCAAATTTAATACATTTCATTAGAAGTTGATCTAGTTTTGTGGTTCTCATATGATTTTAATCCTTGAGATTTTACTTTAATTATGTCTCTCCCCCTGTCAGGGTCCGGAGACATATTGTTTTTCCTCGTGTGTCCATCTGTCCGTCTGTCTGTCTGTCTGTCTGTCCGTCCGTCACAAATCTTGTCTGCTCTATAACTCGTAAACCTTTTAAGATATTTTGATAAAACTTCACACATTTGTAAAGCACCATGAGACGAAGTGTCATACACAAGAACCATAACTCTGGCTTGTATATATTTCAAGTTATTTCCCTTTGATTATTTTCCTTACTCATTTTACGTACAATTTCGTGTTCGCTCTATAACTCAAAAACCGTTAGAGAAAAATGACCATTATTTCAGTTAGAAATTGCCTTGGTGACATACCAATCCTTCTGACACCAAAAAGGGTGGAGACATCTGTTTCTTTTGTAGAAAAACAAGTTCTAGTTTTCCTTTAATTTTTCTGACATATAGGTACATGAGAGAAGTGTCCAGTCAGATTTCCTACTGATTATATTGCGAGAGCTCTTACAACAAGGATCACACCTGAAGGTCATTCTAATGAGTGCCACAATTGATGCAGAGAAGTTTTCTGCCTACTTTAGTCACTGTCCAGTTATCACCATTCCTGGTCGAACCTTTCCAGTCCAGGTAACATTGACAAATATAAACTCTCAACTCCAAGTGGACATGTTTTAACCCCTTTATCCCACATGACAAATTTTCTGACTCAGTCATATTGAAAGCATTTGCAGTGGAGAAACTAAACACGGCTGAAATGATGAGATTTGTTTTTAAAAAAGTAGAAAACATTGTGGGAAAAGGAGAAAATGCTGGTTACCAGCATTTTCTCCTTTTCCCACAATGTTTTCAAAAGCCTCCCTCCTCAGGGTAATTAAAACTTGAGATTGTGTGGAAAAGGTGTAACCTTTGTAGTGCTAAATAAACGAAGTAGACAATCTCAGTCAGTACTTATGATGCAGATATTGCAGTTTTAAAAAATCTGTTTTTGTTCAGAATGTCCAAACAGAGCAGACAGTGTAGATAGAAAATCAGACAGAAAATTCTGTAAAATCTGATCTTGATTGTACAATCTGATCTTGATCTATGCAGTTTGCATAAGTAATTTAATCTGGGTTCAGGACTACAAGGGTAAATATATCTATCACAGTCTGTCTAATATAGATTTAAGAGTTGACTGCAGGTTCTAGAACTAATATAAATAATGTCTCAAGTTCTTTTTTTTTTTTAATAACAGGTTTTCCATGCAGAGGATATTATAGAACTGTCTAAATATGTTCTAGATGAAGATTCACCGTATAGTTTGAAGCAGTCTGAACTTGTGAAGGTTTGAACAATATTTTACAATCTGATTTTCTATGATATATTGTGTAATACATGCATTGTTTCTATAGCAAAAGACTGAAAACTTTTTGGACATACAGTGAATGAAGGCATAGAGAGTTAACTTGAAATGTTCTAAGTCAGATAAAGGCCTAACTTAAACTCACATATGTCAAAAACTGCAATATTTGTCGCTAAATTTCTCTTATATTGCAACTTTTTTCTGAGATACTGTTAGAGATTTTTGCGCTGTATGAAATGTTCGGATGAGTTTATGTAAACATGTTTATTTTACATCTATTGAGAAACATGCTCTTGCATCTTATACAAATCTCTCTCCATTCTGCTTCGTGGGAACTAAACCAGTACTTGTGCCAAATGTGTGGGCCAGCAAACGTTCCAAAAGTGACACATGCTCAGTGGAATCAAACTCTGAACCCTATGGTTGCAATTCATATTCTCTACCTCATGACCATGAACGACACACTAAAGTTTGTTCCTGTAATTAAATTCGTTTGTAGGAAAACATTGTAGATATTGAAGGTGATTTTCTAACATGAACTTATTTATTTTCTCAGGAAGAATCAGCAACAGTTTCAGTGACAGAGAAGGGAGGTAATCAGTCCAAAATGGATTTATTCTGGACAAAGGATGATATTGCAACAACTGATCACGTGAGTGACTTAATCCTTTACCAGTGGACAAAATTTAAGATTTGTCAATATTGAAAACTTTTGCAGCCAACAAATTGAATGTGGTTCAAGTGATTGTATTTGTGTCTGAAAGGTTAGCAAACATTGTGAGAAAAGTAGAAAATGCTGGTTACCAGCATTTTCTCCATTTCCGACAATGTGTTCAAAAAGCTTCCTTTCTTAGGGTTGTTAAAAGTGTAACCACACGGGATAGTGTGGTTAAGGGTTAAGCCTGATGTAAATCCTTTGCATTGAACCAAACCTCCTAACCTCTTAAATAAACTAAACTTTGGACTTTGTTAATTAAAGAATCATTAACACATGACAAATTAAATGAAGATAGTTGACAGGCAAATTCTTTCAATCTTTTCCAAGACTTACCTTACCAACTGTGTCTATAGATGTTCAGCAAAAGATGTCAAAATTAGACTCTTTTATAATTTACATATTTAACTCCATATTAAACAGTCCCATGTTTTAATGACCCAGAGTTAAAAAGCCTTCTGAAAGCATTTTCTCCATTCCTTTCAATGTTTTTTTCCCTTTTGAAAACAAATCTTATCATTGCAGTCATACTGTATAAATTCGCAAACTTTTGTGGTCGCATATTTTACAACAATATTAACAAATAGTGAGTGTCTTGAATTCGCAAACGTTTCCATACGCAAAATGTCCGTAATCTGTAATTCGCAAATTTTTCAACACGCGTATATATCCACGTATACAGTATTTGATTTATTGTATGCTAGTGCTTTCAAGCTTGAAAAGTCTGAACATTTTTTGTGTAGTAAAAAGATGATATCTTTGCATTACAGACTAGCCTGTCTGCTGATAGATACAGCTTGCATACCAGAAACACAGTTACCAGAATGAACTTTAAAAGGATTAATTTGGAGCTTATTGTGGTTTGTCATGACTTATTTCCCATTTTCTTATGTGATTTATTAGCATGGCTGCATTTGCAGAAAACATTGAGGGGTTTTTTTGTCATTTTTTCATTTAGTTCTTTGTCAACATGTAAAAACTTTGACAATTTCTAATATCTCTGTCATTACTGACTTTAATAATTAGTTCACACTTGGGTTAGTTGTTTACTAGAAAATGGATGATTCCATACCAGAAGGGCAGGTAACCATCCTAAAAGGTTTTGGTACAGTTATGCCCCTTTTTGACCCATAATTTTTTCTGAAACCCTTTTCAAATGACCTATGAGTATGTTAGGGCGTTCATTCTGTGAAATCATGTTTATCTCTTTTAATCTAAATTTGTTTAACATCTATGCACAAAATTGCAGCAGATGACTTTAAAAACATTCCTGTACCATATTGACATAATTGGAGGCTAAATACATGAACAGGTGAAAACATGGTTGCAAAAGGAGAAAATCACCTACTATAGCAATTCTGCCCATAACTGTTTCCAAATTAGTTTGTGGCAAGAAAAGAATCATAAATGAGCCATACTCTGGTAAAGGGGAGCATAATACATCTCCGGGATGCATGATACCAAGCAAGTCCATTAAATCTATTTTGTATAACAGTCTTCTGAATCATGAGGTACGCTGGTCTTTCGATATGTAGAAAATATACCAAAAGCAAAAAGTTTCGACACAGGTCAGCGTGCGCAGGCTAACCAGAGTCGATAAAGCCCCCTTATCACAAAGCATGGTTCATATAATGATAACGTTAAATATTTCTATCATTTCTTTATACATATATGAGCAAGGACCATGATTTCTGATAAACACAGTGACTTCTTTATTATGTTTAGGAATCTGAAATGTTTCATATGAAGAAATAAAAGAAAAAGGCAGTTGTAAATTAAAGTTTCAAATTGATGCTTGTATTTTGCAGGATCTGCTGGTTTATTTAGAAGTCAGTGAACAGTTTAAACATGTAGAGGGAGCAGTACTTATATTTCTACCAGGCTTGGCCGACATCACAGAGTTATACGAAAATCTGAGGAGTGATAGACGATTTTATGACTTGACAAAGTAGTTTGAATCTTCTTTTACCATAGTATATATGGGCTCTGTAGGTTTCTGATCTTAAGAATTATCCCAAAACCACATAAAAACCAGTGCATTGGACAGGTTTTTGGAAACAGTGTTAGAAAAGGAGCAGTCGTTTTAACAGTTGTGTGACATTCTTTTTTTTTTTTAATCAGAGGCATAACCAGGGGTTCAAAATCATTATGCACTCTGAATCAAGTGTGCTATTTCACCCTAAGGCTGTTAAGGGCAATGCAGTGCACATTTGATGGCAGTGCAAATCAAGATCAGACTGCACAAAACATGCAGTCTGATCTCAATCTACACTATCAGATAGTTAGATTTATCATTGAAAAAAAATAAAAATTAGGATGAAATGGCAATATTTGGTTTTTTACTATAGGTTGGAAATTTTCTTTTTTCTTTTGAGAAGTTTTAGGCTTAATTGTACAGATGGGGTTGTTTTTGAGAATGATAAAAGAATATTTCACTTGTTACCATTTTTTTCTACATCACATACTTGTGTAGTGTGTGTTATGGACACTGCAACTTTGTTCATATTAATTTTTTTTCCTGAGTTTTTCTTTACTATTTTCATATTTCAACAAATTTTTTTAGTGGAAACAATCCTAGTTCATGCGTGAAGAACACTAGGTTATCATTTTTGTTACAGGTATTTGATCATAGCACTTCACTCTGTGTTATCATCGTCAGACCAGACCCTGGCATTTAAAGTACCTCCTCCAGGGGTCAGAAAAATTGTCCTGGCCACGAATATTGCAGAGACAGGAATAACCATCCCAGATGTTGTGTTTGTTATAGACTCAGGAAAAGTAAAGGAAAACAGGTTCATGTTAACAATTCATTGTACATTGTAAAAATACAGATTTTTCGTACAGTTGTGCACTTGACTGCTATCGAAAACATTATGGGAAAAGAAGCAGTTGCTTGTTTCAAGCCATTGGTCTTTGTCCCACTATATTTTCAATATTTTTAACCCTTTACCACACAATCTGAGTAGATGGTATTTGAAAAAATGGTGGGAAAAGAAGAAAATGCTGGTAACCAACATTTTCTTCTTTTCCCACAATGTTTTCTACCCTTTCTGATACAAAAATCATCATTTTAGCAACATTTAATTTATTGTCTGCAAGTGCTTTCAATTTAGTCCAGTGCAAAATTTTGTCATTTGTTAAAGAGTTAAAAAAAAGACACTTTTTCTTCTCTCCAATAAAGTGTATTTTGTCACACATACTTGTTTAACCATTTGTAGAACAACAAAATTTTAGACTTGAACAAATTGACAGCTTTTGACTATGACAAAATACTTGTGACTCAAAAATAGAGAATCATGCTAGGAAGGGTAGAAAATATTGTGGGAAAAGGAGAAAATGCTGGTTACCAGCATTTTCTCCTTTTCCTACAATGTTTCCAAAAGGCCTTTCCATAGGGTTGTTAAAAGTCGGGTTTGTGTGGTACAGATTTAAAATATGTTTGAATGTAGCTGGTATGGCAATGCCATAATGGATTGGATATCTTTGAAAAGCATATACTATTTCCTTATACTTCAGCAATATCTGTGAAAGTATTTTGAGGGAAAAGTCATTGTGTATAGTCTAGAAGTATCTACTTTGGATTAATTTGAAAGAGAAAAAAATCGGTTTGCATTATAGGCATTTTCAACTCCCCACATAGCTTTATTTCTGAACTTTGCTAAGAAAGCAATTAAGAAAATAACCTGAAACAAGATTCCTGCATAAAATTTTGCACTGTTTCAGAGCTCCAGATAGAGGGAGTGATTTTGATTTTGAAATTAAAAATGTTAATTATTCTCCACCAAACCCTATGTTATAGGTACTCATTAGAATCATCTCAACAAGACAATTCTAATGAGTACCCACAACATAGGGTTTGACAGAGAAATAATGGATTTAGAATACCATCAATTCCCCTTTATACTGAGCTCTGTTTGTCTAAAAAATGAGCATAATAGACATTGAATTAATGATAGCTTAACCTAAATTTTATTTCACCTTTTAAATTGTTTTATATTATGTATTACAGGTATATAGAATCTAGTCAAATGAATGCTCTTGAGGAGGTATTTATCAGCAAGGCCAGTGCCAAACAAAGACAGGGTAGAGCTGGTCGTGTCAGAGATGGATTTTGTTTTAGAATATTTACAAAACAAATGTAGGTTGCTTTGTAATTTTAAAGGCATTGTGAAACTGAAAAACAAATTATATCAGAATGGAATTAATCTTTTCTGTCAGAATTTTTGTTGAGTCTTGTTGTAAATGGCTTTGAAAAAATGTTGTACTTTATGCTGAAAAATTTATTTGATTCAGATTTTTTGTTATGCAGTACATGAATTTGGCCTATAAGATAAGTGTTTTAACCCTTTACAAAGTAATCCCAAGTTTTAACGACCCTGAGAAAGACGGTTTTTGAAACATTGTGGGAAAAAAGGAGAAAATGCTGGTAACCAGCATTTTCTCCTTTTCCCACAATGTTTTCTACTCTATCATAAACAAATCATGTGATTTGGGTCACAATTAATTTGTTGCCTACAAAGGCTTTCAATTTGGATAAGTCTAAGAGTTTGTTGTCCTGTAAAGAGTTAAAACAAAGAAAAGTTTACCTATCTCATTCTAGTCTTATTTCTTGTTGTTCAGGGAGTATTGACAGCATATTGTCCATTTGATGGACAGAGGATAGCTATTTATCTTTGGGGTTTTCTTTTATCTTTTATTGTCTCTTTATTTCTTTATTGGGATGTGTTGAAAAAAGCTTGTCAAAGAAAGATATGTCACTAATACTTTTTTGTGTGTGTCTTTCTAGGTATGATTCATTTAGATCATATACCATGCCAGAAATTTTACGTGTACCACTAGAAGAGCTTTGTCTACATATAATGGTGCCTACCTTTTATTCTTGTTTTGTACTGCCGCACATAAGAATTCCACTACATGTGTATTAACTAAGATGTTAAAGATATTTATCCCCACATAATTCGTAACCATATGGCAGTATGAAATTTTTTCATCAATTTTTGCCTGTATGAAAACAAACAAAATACCTGGCCCTGATAGAACAGACATCTGAAAACATTGCTGCAGGTAGTTTTTTCATTTTTTAGAAGTTTGTTTGCATACATACATATTCCATTCTGTTGACACCTAGAATTATTTCACTGTATTTCATGCTTACAGATCAATTTTGATTATTTGTAAGGACTGATATTCCTACATAATTGATATACTTAATTTGTTTAACCTGTGTCAGATATACATGTACATAAATATCTACTCTATGTAATATCAGAACTAATTTAGCCTAACTTACTTAAAGCTATATCCCAAATCCAATATTCACAATTGTAAACTATAGTTAGAGCATTTTTAAATGTTTTTTATCTTCACAGAAATGTGATTATGGAAGCCCTGAGATATTCCTTGCTAAAGGATTGGACCCCCCTCAACCGCAAGTTGTTTCACGTGCAATGACTCTCCTACATGTAATTGGGGCATGCATAGAGGGGCAAAAGTTAACTTCCCTTGGTCAACATTTGGCTGCATTGCCTGTTCATGTTAGAATAGGTAAAATGCTGCTATATGCCTCTGTGTTTGGATGCTTAGAACCTATGGTAAATACCATTTGCTTTTGTTTTGGGAAAAGAAACTTTTGGTAGATGCATAATTTCTGTTGCATGCTTTGAATTCTGTGTTGCTTTTAAACTGTAGACTGAAACCCTTTTAGTGCCATGGGCTAAAAAATTGTTTGGGTGGTGTGGGTCAAGATCAGACTGCATAGAATCTGCACAGAATGTGGAGCACTCTGATCTTAGATCTACACTGGATCCTTAGTGGTTCAGTGGGTTAAGAAGGTTGGTTAATAATCCCAGAAGTTACAGATTTGATGCTATATGTGTTGATGGTCATGTGGGAATATCTTTTGGTGAGGCAATGGAAAGCCCAAGCATACTACTAGTTAACATCACTTCTAAAAATATAAGTAAAGAAAGACTTACTTAAATGAGCTGTTGCCATGATGAAACTATTATGGTTGGAGGTGATGTAAAGCAAGAGCCATACAAAAAAATCAATTAAAGCTAACATCTCCAGTATCTTACTTTTATGATATTCCTCTTAACTCTTTCAATGCCAGATATTTATATAAACCAAACCTCTTTTGAAGGTTGAGTCTACAATCCAATGAGACTCTTATCAGCTTGACTAAAAAACCGGATTGTACAGATTCAAGATCAGACTGCATGTTCTGTGCAGTTTACCACAAATTCCCAAGTCTTAACCACCCAGGAGAAGAAGACTTTTTAAAACATTGTTGGAAAAGGAGCATTTTCTCCTTTCCCCACATATTTTCTACCCTATCAAAAACGGAAATCATCATTTGTGCTACATTTGATATGTGATCTGCAAATGATTTCAGTTTGGTTAACAGTTAAAGATCAGTCTGAGACCATTACAGCTCGTAGTGCTGATTACCAGGCTGGAATATTGTGTAACAAAGTACATGTACTGATGAAAAAGAATGAGCCTTTTCAATTTTCTTAGGTAAATGTTTATAGAAAAGAAAAAATGAAGCTGAATAAGTCACTGACTCATATCTAATTGCTACAGCTTGCAGCAATGAACGTTTAAAGCATCCATGTAAAGTTTGGCTATGTAGCAATACAAGGATTCATTTAAAAAAAATTGTCACAAAAGTGACATCGCATTTTATTAGCAGTTTCTCAAATCTTTCATTGCCTCAGTGTTTTCTAAAGTGGTCTACTGCAATATGAACCCTTTACTACACAATATCAACCTTTAATGACCCTGAGGAAGAAGGCTTTTAGAAACATTACGGGAAAAGGAGAAAATGCTGGATACCAGCATTTTCTCCTTTTCCCACAATGGTTTCTACTTTATGAAGGACAAGTTTCGTCATTTGGGCGACATTCAATTTGTTGTCTGCAAATGCCTACAATTTATACTAGTCTAAAATTTTACTTGGTAAAGAGTTGACAACATGTATTATGTTGTGTTTCAGGCAGTTATAGCAGCTGCTATGACAGATAAATCACCGTTTGTAGCTCCCATTGGAAAACAAGAGCAAGCCAATGCCGCCAAACAAGCCTTATCAGTTTCAGCCTCAGACCATATCACAATGTATAAAGCTTACCTAGGGTGAGATTAAATTGATATCAGTAGGAAAAGTACATGTATGTACATGTGTGTCTGTAGGTTGCGAGGTAGTTTCCATGATATGATTTTGTGATTCAGTTGGAGTTGATGCCCTTGTTATCTTTCAAAACAAATGAATCATGATGGGTGAAAAGGTGTTTTGATGCACCGGCAAAAAGTATCAACGCAGGTCACCCTGCGCATTCTGTGCAGGCTGACCTGAGTTGAAACTTTTCGTTATTGGTAAATTTTCTGCATATCAAAGGACCATTTCTACCTCCTTATTCAGCCAGGTTTTAGACAAAATGGATCCATTCTATTCGACAACTTGCCACTCAAATGTTTTACCAGCAGCTCACCCTGTTCTTTAGTGGGCATTCATGTACATGTATGTATATTTGAGGACCTCTCACAAATTTGTTGTCCTTGTATAGAACCTTTGAACTGTAGATATGTAAGACGTGACTTTTGGAAGCCTGCTTTGAAAAATTGAAATATATCCCCATTAACTTAGACATACATGTCTTTCGATTTAATTTATGTTGACTTAAGTGATTAGATAATTAGTCTGCTGAATCAAGAATGATGCTCTATTTCCAACAGAAAACAAATTATAGCAAAAGGGTGATAAATGAAATGAATTATAAGTAGAAGCTGTGAAAAATTTGAATTGCTGTTGGATTGTATGTGTTAATGATGTAAACTACTTTAATTTCTTTATACATAGGTGGCAGGAGGCCAGATCTAAAGGAAGAGAATCAGAACTTTCATACTGTCAGAAAAACTTTTTAAAGAGAAATACTTTGCTCGAGATAGAGGTAATACTAGATCCGTTTCTGCATATGTTTTGAAGCTTTATGTAGGTGAATGGATATCAATTCCTTACCACGCAACAAAATTTTAGGCTTATCAAATCTCCTTATCACTTGCAGATGATGAATTTAAAAGTGGTACAAATGAAGTGAAGTTTTTTAGCTCCACTGGCCGAAGGCCAGCAGGCTTATGTCATGGCCCGTTGTCCGTCGTGTGTCCGTCCGTGCGTGCGTGAGTGCGTCCGTCTGCCCGTCCTTGCGTGCATTAACTTTTTTTTTAAACTTCTTCTTCTCTGAAACTACCCATCCAAATTGGATGAAACTTCACAGAAATGATCCTGCCATGGTCCTCTTTAGAATTTCTTGAAAGAATCTGATTCCTTCAAAAACTCTGGTTGCCATGGCAACAAAACTGAAAAAAATTGAACATCTTTGAAAATCTTCTTGTCTGAAACCATAAGGCCCAGGAATACCAAATTTGGCATGTAGCTTTATCTAATGGACCTCTATCAATTTCCTTCATATTATAGCCCTGGGGACAAAATTGGCTCTGCCCCGGAGATCACAAGTTTAACATGGGCTTATATAGTGACTGAAATTTAAAATAGTAATCAAGGGAAATAACTCCTGTTATACAAGATAAAGTTTGTTACTATTTACCTCCCTTGATTATCAAACTGCACTTATACATTATTGGAGTTTGGTATTCAAGTTTTTTGGAGAGGAAATGTTCTGTTTTAAGGGAGAGTGATTTATTTTGATGCTAATGGTTATGCTCACATGAATGGAATGTTTAATTTAAAATAAGGTTTCTATCACTCAAATTTTTTCAGAACTTTACCTTTCATGCTAATGAATAAACTGCTTGTATTCACTGACATTATCTTTGCATTTAAAAAGATATGACTGTTTTTGTTTGGTGGGCGGGGTGGAGGTTATGTTTTCAAAGTAAGTTTAATACCATACAGACTCTTTATGCTGTATGTCTCTGTCAATGCCAATTAAGCTCATGATACGTTAATTTTACTCTTTAAGAAATGACAATTTTTTTTACTGTACCAAGTTTAAAACCATTGTAAAAAGACAAATTGAATGTAGCTTAAATGACTATTTCTGTCTTTGATAGGTTAGGAAACGTTGCGGGAAAAGGAGAAAATACTGGCTGACAACATGTTGTCCTTTTCTCACGATGTTTTTGAAAGCCTTCTCTTTCAGGGTCATTAACATTTCGATTTGCGTGGTAAAGGGTTAAAAAGCCAGTGGAGCGATATAGGGCCATCATGGCCCTCTTGTTTACAATATAGAAAGCATTGACAGAAAAGACCAGCATTTTCTCCTTTTCTCAATGTTTTCATCAACCTTATTCCTAAGGGTTGTTAAGGCATAGAATGGTTTGGTAAAGGGTTCAGTCTTGTTGATTAACTATATTTAACAGACATGTTTTCATAGCCATCTGCTGCAACATGGTTTCAGGAGCTAGCAAGCCAACTGAGTAATTGTCATAGCTCTTTTTTCATATGTGATGACGTCATTCAATTACTCTGACAATTTTTTACAGCTTTGTAATTACTGAAGATCTTTATTTCAAACTCAGGCTAATTGTAATCTATCAAAAGAGGAACCAAAGCAAGAGAGCAGGTTACCCTCAAAATAATTTGGACAAAGTTTGTCCCGTATTTGGCTTTACAATTTTCCTTGAAAGAAGCAGCTTCACCTGTTTTTAAACATGTGGTGCTGTTTTGTTTTTATGACATGCGTGAATTCTGTTTCAGAATGTTAAGTGTGATTTGATCAAACTGATAGAGTCAATTGGGTTTTTAAATAAATCACAAACTAAGACACTACTGCCAGAGGTTGACTATATGGAAGATGGTGTGTTACAAATATCTAAATATAAAACTCACAGTGGAATAGATTCAAAACTTATTGCAAAGGTCAAGGCCATTCTTACAGCTGGTCTTTATCCCAATGTTGCCATGGTAACCTACGAAGCTCCTGTAGATGCTGCTGCAAATCCTGAAGTGAAAGTTTGCAAGGCTGAGACACCTCAGGGTCTGGCTAATGTACATCCTTCCTCTGTCAACAGGAACCTACAAGCTAATGGATGGCTGGTCTATCATCAAAAGGTATATATTCACTGGGTTAAGAGGTTTTCTTCTGTTGCGCACTATGATGGGGCATACACTGAGACACAGAGGTTAAGCCTTTACCAAACAATCACGACTTGTAACAACTCTGAGAAAGAAGCCTATGGAAAACATTGTGGGAAAAGGAGAAAATGCTGGTAACCAGCATTTTCACCTTTTACCACAATGTTTTCTACACTTCCCAAAGCAATTTTCAGTTTTTCAGTCACTTTTTTTTTTTTTTTTTTTCTGCAAATGCTTTCAGCTTGGGGAGGTCTAAACTTTTGTCGTTTGTTAAAGACTTAAGGCATTCGATTTAAAATCTTTGATTTATACCCTCTAGTGGAATTTGACCTGTTGGTATTTCCTCAGACAAGGCACTGTACAGTTGCAGTGTTGTACTGGTGAAATCCAAGAAACATGAGAACTAGTGACCTGACATTGTAATCCGACTGAAAAACTATTGCAATTTGGCCGAGACCTGGTAGCTCAGTTGGCAGCATACATTTAGAACAGGAGGTTGCTGGTTCGATCCCCAGCTCGGCCTATTTCTTTCCGAGGATTGACGATAGTCATTGCGACAGGATTTATTCTTCTTTCACCAATGACCATTGTTTCGACAATGGTTATGTGGGAAAGCAGTCAATGGCTTGAAAAGAATATTGTGCAGAGTACTGGTAAAAGGAATTCCAGGATGGCATGGATAGGTGCACTGGCCACCGCAATATAACTGAAATAATGTTAAAAACAGCATTAAACACCATACAATCAATCAAGTATTGACATTGGGATAAAACCTATTTCAAGCAACTCTAATTATGTTTTTTTAGAGCTTTTTCTGTCTTTGTTCCTCTGCATTGTTTGACATGCACTTATGTTTGTCACCAAACACTCCCAGGAGATCTCACTTTAATATAAAATAGACAGATGAACATAAATCTCTAAAGGTCAGCAACTTGAACATGTGTACAACATTCAAAAGTACGGAAAACCAATAAGACCAATAGTTATCTGGACCTTAGAATGTTAGACCATAGGCTGCTGAGCATGACTCACTGACTTTTTGCAGACAGTGTAGATCAAGATCTGACTGGACAGAATGTGCAGTCTGATCTTGGATCTACACTGCCCGATTAGGACACATTTCTTCCTCAAAAATAACTTTGAAATAACAATAGTTGGGTTTTTACTCTCTGCTTTAAAGTATTTTTAGCTCCACTGGCCGAAGGCCAGCGAGCTATTGTCATGGCGTTGTGTCCATTGTGCGTCCGTCCGTCCGTCCGTCCGTTCGTCCGTGCGTGCGTCCGTAAACTTTTTCTTAAAAAAACTTCTCCTCAGAAACTATTGACTGGATTTTTACCAAATTTCACAGGAATGTTCCTTTGGTGGTCCTCTTCCAAATTCCTTCAAATAATTGTGTTCCATGAAGAATTCTGGTTGCCATGGTAACCAAAGTAAAAAACCTTTAAAAATCTTCTCCTCCCAAACCGCTATTTGGATAGCATTATTATTTTGCAGGAATGTTCCTTAGATACAGGTTTACAGAATTCCTAAAAAAAAAAAACATCTGTCAAAAAACATGGCTTTTATGGGAGACTCATTTTCCTTTTATGGTATAAAGTAAAATCTTTGAAAAATTTCTTCTCTAAAACTATTAATTGGATTTCATTGTTGTTTTGCAGGTAAGTTCCTATGGTGGTTGTCTACCAAATTGTTTCTTCAGTGAGCTAAAATGCAGGATTGAATGATAATTGTTAAAAACTTCCTTTCGCCATTATAGAAATATCAGGCCTGTGGAGCGATACAGGCGCTCAAGCGCCTCTAGTTTATTTTATTTACCAGGTTAAGGGTTAATATTGTTATAATTAGAGACAGCTTTGATTCAAAGCTTGAGTTGTCTCCTTTTATAGGTTGATAAACAAGTCCATTACAAAAGGATTCCAGGTTTTCACAACCTTTTGGGGAGGCGCTTTCAAAAATACCATAGGAAACAGAGAACTTGCTGATAACCACATGTAAAGCACATTTGTAATCTGTAGATGCTTTTAATATGAATGAGTCTAAAATTTTGACATGTTGTGAAAAATGAATCTATTAGAATTTTATATTTCAGGTTAAGTCGACTCGAATTTATTTAAGAGACTGTACTCTCATCTCAGCATATCCCCTGCTTTTATTTGGAGGTGAAATCTGCGTTCAGCACACGGAGCAGGTCCTGGCTGTTGATGAAAAAATTAAGTTTAAAGCTTTTGCAAGAACTGGGGTTATTTTCAAAGAACTTAGAAAATTACTGGATGATGTTCTAGCCAGAAAGTTAGAGGATCCTAGCATGGACTTAAGTAGTAAGTTCATAATGAATAATATATGGCCTGCAACACACGAAAAGGGGCATTCGGACATTTGCCTAAAGTGTTGTATCGGATCAGCCTGCACAGTCCGCACAGGCTAATCCGAAAGGAAACTTTCCTTTTTTATGCAATTTTCTGTTTTGCGCAAGTCTGCTGTAGCACAAAACCTCATGTAGTCATAAAGTGTCATCTTGGATTAGCCTGCATGGACTGCGCAGGCTGATCCGAGACAACACTTTACGCAAATGTCGGAATGCCCCTTTTCGCATGTTGCAGGCCATATGATGTGAGAGGCTCTCTTGGAAAGGGGGGTTTAATGCATCTTCATGATGTATCATACCAAAAAAGTTTTCACATAGTATAGATTAATGTTACTTAAACCGGCTGAATCGTGAGGTAGAATGGTCCTTTGATATGCCAAGAATTTACCTACAGCAAACGGTTTCAATTCTAGGTCATCCTGCATAGACTGTGCAGGCTGACTGGGATTGGTAAGTTTTGCAGTAGCATTAAACTGCCTCTTCACAAAGATTGACCCATTTGTTCATCAGAGATCAAATGATATGTGGGGTATTTATGAGAGCCACTGAAATAGTGTTGTGTTTCTCTAGTGAAAGTGAGATAAAACCTTAACCAGTCACTGAAAAAGTTTTCTTTGGATTTTATTGTGCCCTTTTGGTTGAAAAAATACCTCATGATAAAGAATAGCACCCTTTGTCCATTTTATTCTTGTATCTATCTTCGTGTTTACTGCATTTGAAAACACATTCTATTCAATTGAATTTTTAAAAAAAGATAGACATACCAAGCAGGTAATTGGTCAATCCACCAGCTACATGCATATACACACTTTAGCTTAACATTATACTGTTATAAAAGTGGGTCTTTCATTCTGTTTAATTCATGGACTGCTGAATTTATAAAGTATGACTATTAACAAATGGCATAAAAACATGGTCATATCAAGTCCCATTTGTTCATATTAATCTCAAAGAATGATGAAAAAAGTAGACCAGTTGTCAGACTGCATGATTTGGGCCATCTGATCTTGATCTATACTGTCTTTCACCCGTTACTAAACATTCCCAAGTTTTAATGGCCCACAGGATAAAGCCTTTGAAAACATCGTTGGAAAAAGACAAAATGCTAGTGAATAGCATTTTTCCTTTTTACCACAATGTATTCTATCCTTTCACAGACAAATCCATCATATGAGTCACATTAAGTGCTTTCAATATGCACTTGTCTAAAACTTAGTCATTTGGTACTGAGCAACATTAACCTTTACCAGACAACAAAATACATGTATTAGACTTTGTCCAATCTAAGGGAATCTGCTCACAAATCAAATGTGGCTTATATGATAGGATTTATCTTTTGTAGGGTGGTAAACATTGTGGAAAAAGGAAAAAATGCTAGTCTTTAGCATTTTCTCCTTTTTACACAAGGTTTTCAAAGCCTATTTAAAAGGATTCCTAATAGACAGGATTGTTTGGTAAAGTGGCAATACAGGCTAAGGTGTTTCGCTCTTTACCAAACAACTAAATTTTCATCCTCGGTGACCCAGTTTCGATTCTTTCTGCAATCACGTGGAGAGTAACGTAATGCTTCAAACCTGGGTTCCGAGAATGCTAAATTTTGGACTGGTCCAAATTGTAAACATTTGCAAACAGCAAGTCAAATTTTGCTCAGATGATGGGGTTTGTATTCGGTAGGGTAGAAAACTTTGTGCTTAAAGGAGAAAATGCTGCATACCACCATTTTCCCCTTTAACCACAATGTTCTTAAAAGCTTTTTCCTCAGGGTCACTAAAATATGCGAGTGTGTTGCAAAGGACTTAGTGTTAAAGTTAATCTTTTTTAAATCTTTCTTTTCACTCCACAGATAACTCACTTGTGAACTTAATTCAAGAACTTTTGGTAGCAGAAAAGATGAGATGATGATGCTTTCATATTAGGTTGTGAAGAAGGTGGCACCAAGTGAAAGCTGCAGTGTATGCAGCAAGAAGTGCAGTGGAGCTTTAGAATACTGAGACTGTTCTCTCAACCCTTTACCACAAGACGAAAATTAAGATTTGTCCCACAAATTAAATGTGGCGAAAAGAGCAGGACTTTTCTTTCCTGGAGATCACTATGTTACGGGAGACCACTCCTTCATGCATGGCTTTGTCCCAATTTAAATACAATACCTAACAACTACGTTAGGGAGAATTCTCTTTAGCTCAGTGGTTATGGTATTGGCCTTTCGTCCGAGCGTTCTAGGTTCGAATCCTGTCCGGTCCCTGTATTTCTGCCATGCATTTGTTCATTTGTTTCTTTGTTACGGACTTTGTTCGTAAGATAGGAGCTTGTCCTGGATTGGCCATTGAGCCTTTAATCCCATTTGATGTCCAAAAATGGACATTTGTTGTCTAAATAATAGACTTACTGCCTAATAAGGCTTTGAGTCGTCAATAAATGATGACTGTAAGAGGGAGACCATTCCTTCATGCATGGCTTCGTCCTGATTTAAATACAATACCTGACAACTGCGTTGGGGAGATATCTCTTTAGCTCAGTGGTTAAGGTATTGGTCTTGTAAACCTCGAAAAACAAGGATATTTGTCCGCACAGATTCGAATCCCGACGGGTGCAGTTTGTATTTCTGCCATGCATTTGTTTATTTGTTTCTTTGTTACGGACTTTGTTCGTAAGAACTAAAATATGGGATTGTTTTGTAAAGGGTTAACCCATCTTCATTTAACCCTTTACCAAACAATCCCTGGTTTTTACGACCCTGAGATAGAAGCCCTTTGAAAACATTGTGGGAAAAGGAGAAAATGCTGGTAACCAGCATTTTCTCCTTTTCCCACAATGTTTTCTATCCTGCTGGAAACAAATTTCAATTTTTGAATTACGTTTATTTTGTCGTCTGCAAATGCTTTCAATTTGGACAAGTCTAAAATTTTGTCGTGTGGTAAAGAGTTAATTAATTTTTGCCCTTGAAGAAAACGGTACTGGACAACATTGTTAGAAAAGGAGAAATTGTTTGTTACAAGCAAATAATTCTCCTCCTTTTCCCACTATGCTTTTAATTTCATTTGAATGAAGTACATCCCTTTTCAACAACTTTTTCTGCTCTGTGCTAGTGATTGGTATGTCTGAAGATGGACTATACTGAGCGTAACCCTTTACTACACAATCCCGACTTTTAACAACCCTGAGAAAGAAGGCTTTTGAAAACATTTTGGGGAAAAAGAGAAAATGCTGGTAACCAGCATTTTCTCCTTTTCCCACAATGTTTTCTACCTTTTCAGAGAACATCAGCGGGATTTTGCTAGTTTTGAACTTGTATATTGCAGAGCAGATGCTTTCAATTGTGAAGAGACTAAAATTAACCCTTTTGGAAAGGGTTAAAGTAAAGATTTTCAGTAGTAGCAGAGATATCAGAAAATTTGAAACTTTTAGCAAGACACATGCAGTGGACAAAAGGGCTGTGACAAGAGCTTGGCGTTTTCTTAGATAAGAGTTAAGCTAAAAGATTAAATTTGTTCGGAAATGGGTTATTTGGAATGGAGGGTAATGAGTGTTGGGAGATCACATTAGTCGTATTATTGGGAATGAATAACAAAATTCACCAAAAATGCACAAAAATTATCAAAGAAATAAGTTTTAATAAAGTATTCAAAGATAACATATGTTAAATGTTATTGAGCTTATACAAAACTAGGAAGTAAACAGAAGTGCCATAATGGCCATACATCACTGAACTGGCTTATAGCAATATTCAACCATGATTGGCTTGGACAGCGACATTTAGTCTGACAGCCTATACTTAGTGCAATATGTCATAGTAAGATAACCATGACCCCAGCATGTTTATAAACCCTTTTACCCTCCCTTCTTTTATTGACCTTCAGGAAGAAGATTTGAAAATATTGCTGAAAAGCGTGAAAATGATGGTAAACGGATTTTTCCCCTCTTCCAACAATGTTAACTACCCTTTCTAAGACAGCTTTCAACATTTGAGTCACAACTGTCATCTGCAAGTTCTTTTATCTTGAACAAGTCTAACATTTTGTTGTTTAGAAAAAAATAAGTTATTATACAATGTTCCACTATGAAGGATTACCAATCTCCAACATAAACTTATTTAGGCATTTTGTACAAAAATTACTTGAGGACTGTTCATTTATATACCAATTACTAGTAATTCTGCTCAAGAGGCTTTGAGACAAACTGCAAGATTGTGATTTAACTCTTTCCATACCATAGACGACACCAGAAGCTTTTATGGACAGTGCAGATCAAGATCAGACTGCATAGAACTGTCTCTTGATCTTGCAAAGGATATATATTTTTAGCCTTTGAGAAAGTGCAATTTATTTATTCAGTGGTAAAAGAGTTAAATCATACGGATACATTATTTGTAAGTCATCTATAGCAACTATCTTTTTTTTGTTATTATTTCTCTGTTCCTAGTCTGTTTTCAACATAAGGATACCAAAAAGAAATCTGTCAAAAAATTATTCCCCTCAACAAATCCATGAAATTTGATATAAAAATTGAAAAGGCTAAAAAGTTGCTTTTTGGGTTATATAGAAAATGCACCACCTGCTATAGCCATGTGGTTTATACATCAAGATGCCATTACTGAATCTTAAAGATGTCAACTTACTGATCTCTGGAGCCAAATATGAATTTACTCCAACAAATGTAGAATGTCATTGAAAAAACAAATCTAAACAAAGTATAGAGGCAGTACTCTGTGGAACAAAGAAACTACTGGTAATCTCTTGAACAGAACAAGTCTACAATAGAAGGATGGCATTTTTTTAATTAAGGCAAATTCTATAAAGATAAAAGAATACTAAATAATGGAGTTGTAGTCATTACATTTATGACTGCTATCATATATAAAATACTGCACCAATTTTAAGACTTCAGAATGATGAAAAATCGCTCTCAACACCAAGCAAGGCTTGCTTGCTTGATAAACCAGTAAAGTGAAAAAGGGCCGTCATGGCTCTCTTGTTTGAAAACTACCTTCACTAACAGATGCTAGCATTAGATATGTAATTCATACATCATCATACAGGCTATAAATACGTAACGAGTTGCAAACAATGCAACTGGAAAAGAAGCATTAACTCTTTACCACACAATCCCGAATTTAAATGACCCCAAGACGTATGCCTTTTGAAAAGTTTGTGGGAAAAGGAGAAAATGCTGATAACCAGCATTTTCTCCTTTTCCCACAATGTTTTCTACCCTGTCGATGACACAAATAATTACTTAAGTCTCTTTTATTTTTTTCGTCTGCAAATGCTTTCATTTTGATCAGGTTTAAAATGCTATCGTTTGGTAAAGAGTTAAATATACTTGGTGAAAAAGATCATCTCTATACAAAGAAATATGAATTTAGATGGACTATGAATGAGAAAGTCTTCTCTATACAATCCTGATCCAATATTGGAGGATGAGTTCTTAGAGACATACTGCCAGTACATATTTAACTTCAACACTTTCAATCATAAGACAACAGTCATGTAAAAGTTAACACTTCTAAAATTTCAGCACATTGGGATTGAAGTTACCATTATGAGAAAGGGATAAATTACTCCGACTAAACAGTGATTTACTAAAAGATGTATTGAAATTACTCTTCTTCTTGACATGCGAAAGAAATCAATCAATTTTCAATGTTCTAGTGTTGTTTAGGTTTTTGTTCAAGAGACAGCTAACATTATTACCATAATATAAAAGAAAAAACATGCTTTGTGTAGTATTCTGTCTTCTGCATGTTCATAGTTGTTGTACTAGAAATATTGCACTTCTTCTCCAACTGTCTTGTTTTCTTGAACGCTGTCTAGAGAGACATTCCTGCAAAAAAGAAGGCGAGATGAGTGGTGAAACCAATGAAAAACTAAATAATGGATGCATGAACAGGTGCAAGGACATACATCAACCAATGGACAATGTGGTGGCTATATATTGAAAAAATATGTACTTATTAAACTTTTTGAAAAACAGTGTGAAAAGATGCAATAGTGATTGCTAGCATTTTCTCCTTTTCCCACAATTATTTCTATCTTTCCAAAGACAGATATCATCATTCGAGCTTCTTCCATATACTGTCTGCCAATGGTTTAATATTTGACAGGTGAATTGCTCTATCCCACATTCAATAACCCTAAGGCTGCTAAGCACCACTCCATGCACTTCTGCAAACAGTGCAGATCACAGTCAAACTGTGTGGAACATGCAGTCTGATCTCCGATCTGTGTACACTGTCCACTCCAATGAAATTTTTTCTGCAAATGGAAATTTGAATTTGCAGTATGTGGGTGTTGACTATCATAGGCAATTTTTGTTTATTTCACCAAGTTGTAGCTGCCTTGAGTGGGGTGGTAAGAAATGATTTGAGTTTGGAACTATACCATTACTGTGATATTAAATTTTGTCATGTTGCAGGGGGCATCTGTAGCTGACACAAAAATAGTTTGTCAGAAGATTGCAAAATGATTGAGAGTTTTGATCCCAGATCATGCTATTTATTGTATGGCCTGATCTTGATCTACAAGCACATTTGTAAATTGCTTGTAAAAGCATACACATCTATTATACTTATGCTGCAATAAATATTCTAAAAGTGACCATAAAGCTTTCAGAGGAAATCTCATCATTTAACTCTTTACCAAACGACGAAATTTTTGTCTTGTCCAAATTGAAAGCATTTGCAGACAACAAAATAAACGTGACTCAAAAATTGAAACTTGACTTTAGAAGAGTAAAACATTTTAGGAAAAGGAGAAAATGCTGGTTACCAGCATTTTCTCCTTTTCCCACAATGTTTTCAGAAGGCTTCTTCCTCTGGGTCGTAAAAACCAGGGATTGTTTGGGAAAGGGTTAAGCCTAATTCACTAACTGCAATACAGGTATCTTTCATTCATTTCTGTGGCATTCAAACAACATTCAAACGATATTTTTTACCCAGAATTTTCATCTTTGTTGCAGGGTAGTGGTTCAAAGAGTCTGATATGTATGCATTCTCCCTTGTCATTAATTTGCACCTGAAATATACATTTAGCAAATACAAGTAAAATTATATTTTTAGCACAATAGGGAAGAGCAGGAGCTTTTCCAAATAACATAGATCAAGATCAAACTGCACAGAATTTGTTGTCTGAACTTTGACGTTTACCATTGGCTTTTATAGTCAAACTATACAATAAACACCGTTCTGAATCTTGGTGGTTTTTGTTTTTCTGCCCTCAAAAGAGGTCCAGTTTACATACTTGGAGCTGAGAGAGAAGGTAAGAGACGGGAGACAGAAGAAACAGAGAAAAAAAGACATCCTGTGTTCTTTAGTCATTTTCTAACCCCTGTACAAACAGAATTTCTCATCCAGACAATTATGAATCAAAGAAAATTTAGTTAAAATCCTTATTAGCACTTAATGAGAATTGTGACAGAAAACATAAATACGGAAGCAGAGATTAAAAATGTTGAAATCAAGATCAGACTGAGGAAATGTGAAGGCTGATGTTGGTCTATACACTCTACAAAATATATCATTGGGCATGAAGAGCACATAGAAGATGATGATATAGATGTAATTTGTTATACAAATGAAAGAATGCACAACTCTTAACCAGGGAAAAGTAGGGCTTATACCGAAGCTATTGCCCAAGCCTGTAGGGACTGTTTTAATAAATGGCCGTAGCATAGGTTACATGCTAGCTGATCATAGCTGAATGAATCGCACCAGGTAGCGTCTTATTGAGTAAACATTTATTTTTAAATTCAAAGTAATGTCATTTTAAAAAGTAGTCCAGTTCTGTACTCAGAATGCCCAAATCAGATCGATGTGTATTTGTAGAATGCCATCTATCGGAAGATAATTGCTTTAGACTTGGACAAGCCTTAAATACTGTTGTTTAGTAAATAGTTAAAAAGCGTTTTTCCTTAGGGTCTTTAAAGCACAAGATCGAGTGGTAAAGAGTTAAAGTACTAACCTTTACGAAGTAATTAGTTCCTGCTACCACCTGGCTTTTGTACTTCAAGGGTGTGAAAACATCATAGGTCTTACCTGTTTTTGCCTCTACTGCTCCCTTTACCTAAAAGTAAAAAAAAAAATTGTAGAGAACAACTTAACCCTTAACCCTTTTCCACATGACACAATGTTAGACTCGTTCATAGTCAAAGTATTTGTACAGGAGAAACTAAACATGACTCTAATGATGAGATTTGTTTTTTACAAAGTCGAAAACATTGTGGAAAAAGAAGAAAATGCTGGTTACCAGCACTTTCTTCTTTTCCCACATTGTTTTGAAAAACTTCTTTCCTCAGGGTTGTAGAAACTCGGGATTGTTTGGTAAAGGGTTTAGTCCCTTTCCCAAGCAACAAATTTTTTATTGTTGTCTCATCCACATTATAAATAACTGCAGATTACAAATTTGAAAGTAGCACAACTGATTTGTAGTTCTCTGATAGGACAGGATAGATTGTGAGAAAAGGTGACAATACTACCATTTTCCCCCTTCACCCACAATGTTTCTAAAAGATTTCTTCCACTGGGTTGTAAAAATTTAGGATTGTGTGGTAAAGGGTTAAACAACTTTGTAGCTGACCTCTGTAATAAATTTATATCCTACTAAAATTTGTACGATAGAACATCTACTAACCCCTACAGCCCTGGATTATTAAAGCAAACTTTTTCAAATAGGAAAACCATGAGATATTGCTCTTTCAAAGTGGTTTTGGCCACAATATGGATCTAAATGGTGGACAATATAGATCAAAGATAAGACAGCACATTCTGTGCAGTCTGATCTTGATCTCTGTCAGCAAAAGCAACTTACATCAGGCTTGAACAGCTTGGAGGCTTAGCATTCAATGCATATTCAAATATTCTAGGAAAAGAAAAAAGATGTCTTATATAACTACAATAGTCGGTAATCATACATCGCATGAAAAGATGTTGCAGTCTTTGACCATTGTCGTTATGAATAAGTGAACTTAAACTTTCAAGCTGATAGTAAAAAACCCAAATTTTGCTGTTAAAAGGGTAATTTTGGGAGAAAGATATCTCCTTATCAGACGGTGTAGATCCATGATCAGACTGCACATTCTGTGCAGTCTGATCTTAATCTACACTGTCTGCAAAAGGGTTGGTGAGTTGCACTTGGCAGCCTTTTAACCCTTTACCACACAATGACGCCTTTTGACGCCCCTAAAAAAGAGGCCTTTTGAAAACATTGTGGGAAAAGGAGAAAATGCTGGTAACCAGCATTTTCTCCTTTTCCCACAAAGTTTTCTACCCTATCAAAGAAAAGTTGCGTCATTTGAGCCACTATGAAATTGTCATCTGCAAATGCTTTCAATTTGGATAGGTCTTAAATTTTGCCGTGTGGTAAAGGGTTAAGGGTTATAATTATAGAGGTATTATACCTGTTATCCTGACCAAACGGATTTTATTAACTCTTGGCTGAACAAGGTTTGTTTCTTCAAATTATGAAAGCAGTGTCCAAGGAGAACTGGCCAAGATCAGTTTGCAAATCTGTACAAGATGATCTTGGTATACACTGCAAATTACAAACGGGGTAATGCCATCCATGGGTTACCCCTTGCCAATAATCCCATGCTTCAATATACTCAAGTAATTAACTTTTGGAAACATTGTGGGAAAAGGAGAAAATGCTAGTAAGCAGCATTTTCTCATTTTCCCACGATAATTTCTACACTTTCAGAGAGAAAAAAAAAACATTATAATTATGTGCAACAATTGTATTTTCTCTATAAACCCTATCATTCTGGACAAAATCAAAATTTGGTCATCAGATACAGTGTTAAGATTTAAATCTTGCTTTCTCGTGTGCTCTCTTTCAGTAATTCTTATAAATACCTACAATGTTCAGTCAACTTTGGTTTTGCCGAAATAACTGCAATACTTTGTTCTGGATTTAATATTGAATCGACATATCCATTACCATAGAAGGAAGTTTTGGTCAAAAATTGCACTTTATAAATAACACTTGAAGAAGGACATCAGGGTGGATAAGTGGCTAAACTTTTATATCAATCAATAGATCCTAGGTTCAAATCCTGAAAGAGGTAATGTTTTTCTGGGTGCCTTGCAAACCTACTAAAGGTGAATGGATAAGAAAATCATTGGTGACCTTGCACTACCTAAAAGAATAAAGGAGTTTACTATACTGCTGTATTAGTAGAAGAGCACGGGTATTGATCACTCTTGTTTTCAAAATGGTAAAATTACTTCTTTTATTGCCCATACCAAATGCACATGAAATTGAGCAAGGAGAGACGCAAGTCTTACAAAGTCCTCATCAAAACGGCATCAAAGTTTACTAATGTCCCTACTGTGTGTGCGATCACGTATAAATGTACGTGATTCGCGTATAAAATAGAAAAATCACGTACAGTTTTTCTCTGCTATACGTACAAGAACGTACAAAAATTTTCGCCCTAAAAACAATGAAATTCATAGAACTTTGTAATTTCGGGGATAATCTGCAGCGATATGTTTACAGTCACTCACTCTAGCACTCGTCACAACTCGGCCGATTCCGTACCTACAGGCTCCTATTACCCGAGGTATGCCGAATATCACTCTAGCTTAGAGTTTTCCCGATTGTTAAATATAGATGCTAAACTGGAACGTTCTAAGGTTATCGTATGATTTGTTCGTGCCCAAAAGCTTGCGGCTGTGTTTTTGATCGGTTTGCCGATTTTAACATCTTTGTCACTAGGATTGTAAAATAAAATAAAGCATTAACAAGGTCGTTTGTTTTAGCGGACGAATATTGGCTGCAATTTGATTATTTGCTAGCGAAAGATGGCTCAGTTAAAATTATCTTTGTTCTTTTCAATAACAAATGAATGAGCTGCGGATCGGCAACTATCTTCCGAAGTTGACAATAGCGCGAGTTTTGACGCTGGGAAATTTGAAATGACATGTCTTTGACGCTGAAAAGTATCTGCCTAATTGTCAATCTGACGCATGAAGTTATGGTCTAGAGCTTCATATAACCTTGCTTTCATGCATCCGGCAGAAATATGGGCTAAACACGATCAGTATAAAATGTGAAGGACACGCGCATGATCATGAAGCTGGCAAGTCATTTATGACAACGTAATAAAGGTGTTAATCCTCTTACCTAGTGTAAAGTGACATATTTTGTTACCTGCTATTCAAAATGACAAACTGATGTCAAATCATGTGGTAATACTTCTTCAAAAAATTAATTGACACAAAAATAGATCACCAAAAAAAACGTGAAAACCCATGACACTACAATGATCAGCGTGGCATCGTCCGATCAGAGGGACTTCAAACTATCTTCTCATCTTTAATAATGAATTTAAACAGTGAATTTACACAAATCTCTGAATAAAACAATAAGTGGTAGCTAAAATTCTGTTCACGATTGAAAAAATTGTTGTTTTAGGAAATGAAAATATAGATGGGGGGGGGGGGGTCGTCTGCAAATGCTTGAAATATGTCTGACTTTTTTTTAAACTGGTTTGGAAATTAAAATTAAAGGACCAAAATAAATTATATTAAATAAAGCAAAAAATCTAAATGGTATTGTATTTCATTGATTTTTTAAGTACAAAACACAACATCCTTATAAACTTAATATCATGTAGACAAATTGTCACAGTATTTAAAGCAAACAGGCATTCTCAGTTAAATGGAGACACCGATTGTACAACTGATAACTTGTTGGTGTGCTCTTCGGATTACAAAGCGATAATCGTTTGTGATTCTAACCTGATTGCCCAACACTACCAATGTGATAGATTTTGTACAGTAATTGGACCAATTCCATGGTATTTCACTTACCTACTTGTTTTAGCAAACATTAGAATTGATTTTGCCAAAAATGTTTGCACAGTTTGAGGAAAGGTTCCTAAAGTGTTTGAAGAGCTTATAACTGTGAACATGTAGATCTACATTTATCTATAAAAACCTGTTTGGGCATATTGCATGAAAACAATTTATCTTTTAGTAGGCTGCCATTAAAACTTGGTATTTAAATAAAATTATGTAGTTTAGATCTGAACCCCCATCACTGTTTGTGTACCCCCAACTCCAGTTACCAAAGGATACAAAAACCTCAAGCTAGAAAAAGCACAGCACACTCTGTCCCTAGTTATTACGTCTCGTGTAGTTCCTGTTTCCTGGTTAGTGAAACAGATCCTGTTGCAATATTATCAGCAAGTTTTCAGGTTTAAAGCATGGGAAAATGCTCACCTCCTTACAGAAGGCTTCAATCTCATCAGTTACATCCCTTTGGCTCGTTGGTCCACCGGGCATCATTCTGGCAACAGACTTGTTCCCACTTTATTGCTAAAATTTTCTTGAAAGGAGGTCGTTTCCAGTTTAGTTTCAGTCAGGTGATGATGAGTTGTGTCCATAGGATTCATCAATCAAATGGACCAAACTTAAACGTTTTCGACCCTAACTCTTGGGTTCAGAAGCTCGAATGGGTTAGTTTTGCTCCATAAAGAGCAGCAAAGTTTAGTTACTACAATGTCCCTGGTTGATGCGTCTCGTTTATT
Organism: Hippopus hippopus; assembly: GCA_946811185.2. Taxonomy (NCBI): domain Eukaryota; kingdom Metazoa; phylum Mollusca; class Bivalvia; order Cardiida; family Cardiidae; genus Hippopus; species Hippopus hippopus. The sequence continues at coordinate 19,555,956 of OX328101.1, forward strand.
ACCTGTTCCTGGTTAGTGGGACAGATCCTGTTGCAATTTATTAGCAAGTTTTCAGGTTTAATGCATGGAAAAATGCTCACCTCCTCGCAGAAGGCTACGATCTCATCTGTTACATCTCTTTGGTTCGATGTTCCACCGAGCATTCTGTCAACAGAGTTGTTCTCAACTGATTTCTTGAAAGGGGGTCGTTTCCAGTTTTGTTTCAGTCAGGTGACGATGAGTTCATTGGATTCATCAATCAAATCAGTTGCATTTTCGATCATAAAACTCGGGTTCAACACCTAGAAAGGAGTGGACTAAGTTTTGTTCGATTACACAGTTAATCGAGCACTTTGAAAGAGTGATCACCCAAATACCTTACTTCTACGTAAATTCTTTGTTATCGAGTATTTCTTCGAATTGCCTGCTTTCATGAAATTTATTGCTTTCTTGAAATTTTTATATCTAACCTCTCTCCGTGACATTACTCTCCTCTTCGAGAAGTCTCCACGCAGAGACTTATACACAAATACACTAGGGGAATATACATGGGTAAGGCAACTCCAGTCCTGCAGTTGTCATAATCCCACCTCTGCCACCAAATGTAGCGTGCAACGACCTGGTCACCAATCCAGGCACTAACCTAACGCACGTTGCTTAAGTACCACGGAGAGAAATACACCAAACCGCATCGCTGTAAAAGCTAGCTCAACAGTAAGGCAGGTTTGAAGTGTTTATATATCTAACCTCTCTCCGTGACAAAAATGACAAACAACTCGTCCAAAGACAATTCGCCCCAAGACAACTCTGCCCACAAAAAAAACTCGCCCCAATACAACTCGCCCCACATTTAGAAGACAAGTCGCCCCAAAGTGAAGACAAGTCGCCCCACACCGAAGACAACTCGTCCCAAGTTTATGAAAACTCGGACTAGTGCACAGAATTCGAAGAATCCCGTCCAAGTTAAAAAAAAAAAATCACCTATAATCTAGCAAAATTCTCGTCCCGAGCATAAAAATTCATTACAGAATGGTTATCAATTCATGAAAATATCAACCTATTTGCCACTAATTTTTTACAATACAGGTAATTTACTGAAATACAAATACAATTTGACCAGTAGACAAGCGAGTCGACGCTCCGCCCCTATCGCGTTACCCCGCCCCTTAGACATTATTTCGTAAGCACACTATATATTTGTACATCACCATATACATTTTCTACCTTATAAAACCACATTTCGACCAAAAAATCGGTTTAAAAAAAGTAAAATCGAATACAAATATTTTATGAATGTATTATATTACCATTTGAAAACCAGAAGTGGTTTTAGATTAATAGAAGTAACGAGTATCAGAAATTAAACCCATAGAGCACGAAGCACATTTTTTAGGTGCTATTGCAGACAACGCGGAAATCGTTTAGACTAGTCATTGTAGATTTAATGATAAAATGGCCTTACATTACCAGTTCTAGGGTTTTTACCCGCCTGAAAATATTTTTCATTTCATTTAATTAGCCCTCTGGGGGTTAATACAATATCATGTTATGTACATTTCTCTTTTTTTCTAATGAAAGCTATGTTAACTTCAAATATCTTTTTAGGTCCAAATGTTACCTACTGATTAACCGATTGTTTCTACCCGAATGATTTTTCTTTTGCTGTTTCTGTTTAAATATTCTTCGTGATCAGTGGTCTACTTAACTCTTGCCCTTCGATTTTCATAATACCTGCACGTATAGGGTTCAAAGTGTGAAAGTATAAGAATGCAAGTATAGCGCATGATCAAGTAACTAAATAACTGGACAAATATGTGTTAATTGTCAAAATGGTTAATCACAGTCCATATTTCTCTCGGAGAAATACTTAATGACAATCTGTGAATTTCAATATAAAGGTGTGAAATATGGGTCAACTTGTTATCATATTTAATAAATAAACGTGTCAAATTCAAACTCAAGTACGTGCTACATCGGTGATTTTGGTAATTTCTAGTTGATTTGATATTGACTTCTTTTAGTGGTATGAACCAGATCCTTTTACTTCATTATTTTAAACCACCGATACACAGCTTGAGACCAGCCAACGTCGCGTAAATATGGTGGGTGACATGTACGACGTGGGAAATGCCGAGAAACTAACACAGCCAATGACATTATTTATACCAAAGAAAAGGCATAATCTGTATGCAATGACATTCACAGAAGTATAGCATGAATATGAATTTATTTTAAAAAATACAATCAAAAGCTCAAAAGCTCAAACCTTGATTCAATATGAATCTTTGTGA